>CM059427.1:60706066-61906066 GCA_030390025.1 Squalus acanthias | reverse complement strand
TAATATTCATGGCACTGTGAAGCACCTTGGGCTGTTTTTCTATGTTAAAGGTGCTATATAAATGCAGGTCACTGTTAAAATGACAACCAAGTGGCACATACAAATTTGATATGTGAGTCAAAAATTAAAGGAGAAGGATAGTCTAAAGGGAATACTTTTTGTTCAACGTGCTTTCGCATTTTATAGAAGAAAATATTAGACAGGCACATTTTGATTGGCATTTTATTGTTTTGTCCATCATTCAAGTGACATCCATGATGAGAACGTTTCCACGGTTCTGGTGTGCCTCCAGAGTATATGATGGGGATTAGAGGCATGTCTGACCATCCCAGGAGTCATCCTGGACCTGTGGGAAGCCAATCTATGGGCTGGAAGTGTAGATTCCCAGCTGGGAACGTGAGGTCTAAATATTCCTCTTCTGCTCTCCCAGGGTATGCCAGAAGCACAGATCACAAGATTATGTGCTACCAGCCTGTGATTTTTCTGTTCATTAATTTTAATGGTCAGAAAACCATGGGCGGGAATCACACAGTATTATAACATGCACCACCGGCACATTCCAGAAAGGCAAAAGCACATTTTTTTACCCCGTAACTTCCTTGGATTCTGCAGCTCTACGGTACGTCTGAACTTACAGCCCCTAAGTTCTTTGTGGAAACCCCCTGAGATGCATGGAGGTGCTCCCAGTTGGTGATGTCACTGGAATGACTTAATTGAAGGGGAGATCTAACTCCAACGTCAATCAGAATCCTTATGGGTATAATATTTTCTTCTATAGAATGAGGGAGTACTTCCATCAAAAAATATTCCCCATAGACTTTCCTTCCCCTTTAATGTCAGTTTATTGGCTAAATATTTGGGACATATTAGCCAAGAGATATACGCAAATGTTACAAGCTAAAGAAGAATTAACTTTTGGCAGCCAGGTACATTCCAAGTAAGGATTTAAGATGTGTTTATTTCTTTAGAAACATAAGGCTATTCACACCAAGGTGTTAAAGTTACCAACCTTACTAGTGTACATTAGATGGAACAAAGCAGTGATTTGAGGTATTTTGTACTTAAAGTTTTGTGCACCATGACAGAAATGTAGGCCCGCCCCAATATTTACCAGGGTTGCACGTTCGGAGCGGAGAGGAGTTGTGGACGGGAAACCGGGAAGTAAGGATTTCCGGACATCCTGCGGCGATTAACCGTAGGATTTCTTCTACAATTTTTCTGCAGATTTTCCGCCCAACAGCTAGTCTGATTGACAGGCTGCCTGCCTGTCGGGCGGGAAAGCCTGCGGCACAAGCTTTTACCGACCGACCCGCCTCCTGGTAGCGGGTTGGTCGCCCGCCCCCCATCCCGCCTCCTTTAAAACCGGAAGTGGGCGGGTCCGAGGCGGGTTGGGATCGGGATTGAGATTTTAAAAATTTTAACTTCTCATCCGATGCAAACCCACCTGTTCTTGGGGGTTAAAATTACCCCCAGTGTGACTGAGGCTGCAATGTGGGGTGGCTGCTTTGTTGAAAAGCACCGTTTGAGAAGCATAGGGGTAAAATTTAACTTTGGTGAGGGTACAAAACAGGCAGTAATGGATCGGCCGCTCATTATACACCCAGATGTTTTCCTTTCCGCTGACTTCAATGGAAAGAAAAATTGGGCGGGGTGTACAACAGGTATGAAGTTGAATTTTATCAGTTTGACTGAGAAATACTCTACTGCATCGCTTTTCAATCTTATTTTTTGTTGGACAACTTTTTGCATTTTTGCAGTTTTTTTTCTTTGTTCAGTTTCATATTTCCAACAACAACAACAACTTGTATTGATTTAGCGCCTTTAACGTAGTAAAACATCCCAAGGCGCTGCACAGGAGAATTTAAAGACAAAAAATTTGACGCCGAGCCACATAAGGATAAATTAGGGCAGATGACCAAAAGCTTGGTCAAAGAGGTATGTTTTAAGGAGCGTCATAAAGGAGGAAAGAGAGGTAGAGAGGCAGAGAGTTTTAGGCAGGGAATTCCAGAGCTTAGGGCCTAAGCAACAGAAGGCAAGGTCACCAAAGGTTGAGCGATTATAATCAGGGATGCTCAAGAGGGCAGAATTAGAGGAGCGCAGATATCTCGGGGGGTTGTGGGGCTGGAGGAGATTACAGAGATAGGGAGGGGCGAGGCCATGGACGGATTTGAAAACAAGGATGAGAATTTTGAAATCGAGGCGTTGCTTAACCAGGAGCCAATGTAGGTCAGCGAGCACAGGGGTAATGGGTAAACGGGACTTGGTGCGAGTTAGGGCACGGGCAGCCGAGTTTTGATCACCTCAAGTTAACGTAGGGTAGAATGTGGGAGGCCAGCCAGGAGTGCGTTGGAATTTTCAAGTTTAGAGGTAAAAAAGGCATGGATGAGGGTTTCAGCAGCGGATGAGCTGAGGCAAGGGCGGGGACGGGCGATGTTACGGAGGTGGAAATAGGCGGTCTTAGTTATGCCGCAGGTATGTGGTTGGAAGCTCATTTCAGGGTCAAATATGACACCAAAGTTGTGAGCAGTGTGGTTCAGCCTCAGACAGATGTTAGGGAGAGGGATGGAGTCAATGGCTAGGGAACGGAGTTTGTGGTGGGGACCGAAAACAATGGCTTCGGTCTTCCCAATATTTAATTGGAGAAAATCTCTGCTCATCCAGAACTGGATGTCGGACAAGCAGTCTGAAAATTTAGAGACCGTGAGGGGTCAAGAGAAGTGGTGGTGAGGTACAGCTGGGTGTCGTCAGAGTACATGTGGAAACTGACGCTGTGTTTTCGGAAGATGTCGCCAAGGGGCAGCATGTAGATGAGAAATAGGAGGGGGCCAAGGATAGATCTTTGGGGGACACCAGAGGTAGCGATGCGGGAGCGAGAAGAGAAGCCGTTGCAGGAGATTCTCTGGTTACGATTAGATAGATAAGAATGGAACCAGGCGAGTGCAGTCCCACCCAGCTGGACGACGGTGGAGAGGCGTTGGAGAAGGGTGGAGTGGTCAACCGTATCAAAGGCTGCAGACAAGTCAAGAAGGACGAGGAGGGATAGTTTACCTTTGTCACAGTCACAAAGGATGTCATTTGTGACTTTGATGAGAGCCGTATCGGTACTGTGGCAGGGGCAGAAACCTAATTCGAGGGATTCAAACATGGAGTTGCGGGAAAGATGGGCACGGATTTGGGAGGCGACAACATGTTCAAGGACTTGAGAGGAAAGGGAGATTTGAGATGAGGCGGTAGTTTGCAAGGACAGAGGGGTCAAGGGTTGTTTTTTTGAGGAGAGGGGTGATGACGGCAGATTTGAGGGAGAGGGGGACAGTATCTGAGGAGAGAGAACCATTAACAATGTCAGCTAACATGGGAGCCAGAAAAGGAAGTTGGGTGGTCAGCAGTTTGGTGGGAATAGGGTCGAAGGAGCAGGAAGTGGGTCTCATGGACATGATGAGCGCAGAGAGGTCATATGGGGAGATCAGAGGAGAAATTGGAGAAAGATGTTAGTTCAGGGCTAGGGCAGGGGGGAACCTTAGAGGAAGTTTAGCCTGGTGGGCTGGGGGAAGGAAGGGAAGTGGCAGAGGCAGCTGAATGAATGGTCTCAATCTTAGAGACAAAGAAGTCCAGATCACTATAGGGTAGAAATTACTGTTGGCAATGTAATCAAATGAATGCTTAATGTGCTTGTATCAAATTTCACTCTTTGCAGCAAAGGTGCTTACGCAGTTAAAATAACACCTCCATAAAAATAGTGGAGAGAGGGATTTGATAAGGGTGCATGTCTTTGTACAATGCCATCACTGAAGATAATTTCTACCTTGATATGTTCCATCTTGGTCCTCATGGTGTGGCATTTTGAGTAAGAAGGACCAGTTTTATCCATGATGCGGAGATGCCGGTGTTGGACTGGGGTGGACAAAAGTGAGAAGTCGCACAACACCAGGTTATAGTCCAACAGTTTTATTTGAAATCACAAGCTTTCGGAGCGGCTGCTCCTTCGTCAGGTGAAGTGAAGAAATACAAATGGGCACAGCATATATAGACAGAGAACAATGCCTGTGCAGAGAACAATGCCAGACGACTACAGTTAATCTTTCTGACTGCCCTTTATCACACCTCGGCAGAGAGACAATCACGGCAATCAAATCCAACCAGGTCAGTCAGGAAGACATTACATCAAAGACGATAGCAAAATACAACAAAGACAATGAGGTGGGGTCACAGGGGGTCTAATGTGGCAGAGGCTGCAGTCTGTATGGAAAACCAAAAACTTTAAACTTTTTACTTTTTTTACTGGAAATTACATCTGTGAACAAGCCAACGACGACTCGAGTCTGGATGACTCTACGTCAGGTGGGGTTACATGTAGCGTGACATGAACCCAAGATTCCGGTTGAGGCCGTCCTCATGGGTGCGGAACTTGGCTATCAGTTTCTGCTCGATGATTTTGCGTTGTCGTGTGTCTCGAAGGCCGCCTTGGAGAACGCTTACCCGCAGATCCGAGGCTGAATGTCCTTGACTGCTGAAGTGTTCCCCGACTGGGAGGTAACACGCCTGCCTGGCGATTGTTGCGCGGTGTCCGTTCATACGTTGTCGCAGTGTCTGCATGGTCTCGCCGATGTACCATGCTCCGGGGCATCCTTTCCTGCAACGTATGAGGTAGACAACGTTGGCCGAGTCACATGAGTATGTACCATGTACCTGGTGGGCAGTGTCCTCACGTGTGATGATGGTATCTGTGTTGATGATCTGGCATGTCTTGCAGAGGTTGGCGTGGCAGGGTTGTGTGGTGTCGTGGTCGCTGTTCTCCTGAAAGCTGGGTAATTTGTCGCGACCACGACACCACACAACCCTGCCACGGCAACCTCTGCAAGACATGCCAGATCATCAACACAGATACCATCATCACACGTGAGGACACCGCCCACCAGGTACATGGTACATACTCATGTGACTCGGCCAACGTTGTCTACCTCATACGTTGCAGGAAAGGATGCCCCGGAGCATGGTACATCGGCGAGACCATGCAGACACTGAGACAACGTATGAACGGACACCGCAACAATCGCCAGGCAGGAGTGTTACCTCCCAGTCGGGGAATACTTCAGCAGTCAAGGACATTCAGCCTCAGATCTTCGGGTAAGCGTTCTCCAAAGCGGCCTTCGAGACACACGACAACGCAAAATCATCGAGCAGAAGCTGATAGCCAAGTTCCGCACCCATGAGGACGGCCTCAACCGGGATCTTGGGTTCATGTCACGCTACATGTAACCCCACCTGACGTAGAGTCATCCAGACTCGAGTCGTCGTTGGCTTGTTCACAGATGTGATTTCTCCTCTAATCCTGGTGGAGATCCCTGCTGTTGTACTTGATGGCACAAATACACTGAAAGTTTGAAATCACATTGTGCGATATTAGTACCAGATGCACTAACATGTTTGCACAAAATCCATTATTTTAACAAAGGCAATAACTCATTTATTTTAAACAGCTTAATGCCTTCATTAACATTATCAGCAGCAGAATTCCATATGAACCTGTTAAACAATTTGTTGCTAATATCACACAGCGTGATTTCAACCCGTGGGTGTTTCAGTCATCAGGTGTTCCTTTTATCAACAACAACTTGCATTTTATATACTGGCTTTAAGGTAAGACATGCCAAACAGTTTCACAGTGATGAAAATAACAGGACGCCAAGGATTGTGAAAGAAGGATTAGGAGTGGTGACAAATGTCAAGAGAAGGTGAGAAATACAAAGTGACGGACTGACTGTGCAGTGTGGACAGGAGGAGAGCTGGAAAAGGAGTCATGGAGAAGAGCACTTAACCAGTACTGTTGGAACTGAGTTGAGTTGATGCGGGATGGTCAGTTTAGGGACATCATTCCCCCAACTCCTTGTCTAAATACTGATCTCACTGGCCTGACACACATACAGAACAAGAGCTGCAAGGAACGTGTAAACCTCATTGAATCATATATGATGTCGTCATCTCCACACAATATAATTATTTTCATACTTCATAGAGATAACATTGCATCATGTTCCAATTATTGGGATTCTTTAAGAGAATGTTAGTAGCATTAACATGCTCAGCCCACATTACATAACACAAATTATCTCCAGCTGATAAGGGTATCTTTTCCTCTAATTGCTAATCTTAGACAAAAGGAGAGTGTGAGTATAATGCAGGGAAACCCAGTTTATACTCACACCAATTTTCGCACGTCGACTGAACAGGGAGACGAGGCCTCGGTTTAACACCTCGACTGAACAGGGAGACTGGGACTCAGTTTAACATCCCCCTGAACAGGGAGACTGGGACTCAGTTTAACAACCCCCTGAACAAGGAGACGGGGCCTCGGTTTAACAACCCCCTGAACAGGGAGACGGGACCTCGGTTTAACTTTCGACAGCTCCTCTCAACCCCATGACCTCCACCACTGAGAAGAACAAAAGCACCAATCACAGGAGCACCATTCCCGTCCAAGTCACACAACATCCTGCCTTGCACATATATTGCCGTTCCCTCAAAATCCTGGAATTCCCTACCAAATGTCAATATAGCCTCTTTAATGAGTGCTAGCAGGCAATTTAAGTGACAATCAGTCCCTTAACGAGCCTCCGGGCAACCGTTCCTAGCGCAAGCTTCAACTTCTTTATCAAGATGGGGTCTTGTGCTCAATGTGCGCTAAACCGGCGTTTCAGCTCAAGACCCCATCTTGGTCACTTCGGAGGATTGTTAGCGCCTGAACACGTTGCCGAAAATTGCCCCCTAAGAGTGTGAGCAAAGAGGTTAGGGCATCAAGGGGTATGGGGAGAGGGCATCAAGGGGTATGGGGAGAGAGCGGGAATATGGTATTGAGATAGAGGATCAGCCATGATCATATTGAATGGCGGAGCAGGCTCAAAGGGCCGAATGGCCTACTCCCGCTCCTATTTTTCTCTGTTTCTATTCTAAATTTATCTACACCGAGGGTCTTCCAAGCATGGACTCCTTTAGCACAGGAGTGGTTGAGGCAGAGACCATTGCTTCTTTAAGAACATAGGAACATAAACAATAGGAGCAGGAGTAGGCCATATGGCCTTTCGCGCCTGCTCTGCCATTCAGTAAGATCCTGGCTGATCTACCTCAACTCCACTTTAAGATAAAATCAAATTAATACTTGAAGCAGAGAAAAACGCAAAACTATGGGAGGAGAGCGGGACAATGGGATTAGCTTTGGATTGCTCTAGCACAGAGCTTCCCCGGACATCAACGGATCAGATCAAAGCGCTGCAGTCCTGCCACATCCAGTCGTAAATGGTGGTGGACCATTAAACAACTAACGGGAGGAGGAGGCTTCATGAATATCCCCACTCTCAATGATGGTGGAGCCAAGCATGTGAGTGCAAAAGACAGCCTGAAGCGTTTGCAACCATCTTCAGCCAGAAGTGCTGAGTGGATGATCGATATCAGCCTCCTCCTGAGGTCCCCACCACCACAGAAGCCAGTCTTCAGCCAATTCGATTCACTCCAAGTGATATCAAGAAACGGCTGTGAGCCCCGACAACATCCCGGCTATCATGCTGAAGACTTGTGCTCCAGAACTAGCCGCTCCTCTAGCCAATCTGTTCCAGTATAGCTATAACACTGGCATCTATCTGACAATGTGGAAAACTGCCCAGGTATGTCCTGTCCACAAAAAGCATGACATGTGAGGAGGATGCACGGAGGCATCAAGGGGATATAGACAGGGTAAGTAAGTGGGCTAGAACATGACAAATGGAATATAATGTGGAGAAATGTGAAGTTATCCACTTTGGTCGGAAAAATAGAAAAGCAGAGTATTTTTTAAATGGTGAGAGATTGGGAAATGTTGGTGTTCAGAGGGACCTGGGTGTCCTTGTAGATGAATCACTGAAAGTTAACAGGCAGGTACAGCAAGCAATTAGGAAAGCAAATGGTAGGTTCACCTTTATTACAAGAGGATTTGAGTATAAGAATAAAGACGTCTTACTGCAATTATATAGGGCCCTGGTGAGACCACACCTGGAGTATTGTGTACAGTTTTGGTCTCCTTACCTAAGGGAGGATATACTTGCCATAGAGGGAGTGCAACAAAGGTTCACCAGACTGGTTCCTGGGATGGGGAGATTGTCCTATGAGGAGAGATTGAGTAGACTAGGCCTATATTCTCCAGAGTTTAGAAGAATGAGAGGTGATCTCATTGAAACATACAAAAATTCTTAGAGCTTGACAGGGTAGATGCAGGGAGGATGTTTCCCCTGGCTGAGGAGTCTAGAACCAGGAGTCACAGTCTCAGAATAAGGGGTCAGCCATTTAGGACTGAGATGAGGAGAAATTTCTTCACTCAGAGGGTGGTGAATCTTTGGAATTCTCTACCCCAGAGGGCTGTGGAGGCTCAGTCGTTGAGTATATTCAAGACAGAGATCAATAGATTTTTGAATATTAAATGAATCAAGGGATATGGGAATAGTTCAGGAAAGTGGAGTTCAGGTAGAAAATCAGCCATGATCTTATTGAATGGCGGAGCAGGTTCGAAGGGTCAAATGGCCTACTCCTGCTCCTATTTCTTATGTTCTTAAATCCAATCTGGCCAATTACCACCCCATTAGTCCACTCTCAATCATCAGCAAAGTGATGGAAAGTGTGCTATCAAGCAGCACTTACTCACCAATAACCTGCTCACTGATGCCCAGTTTGGGCTTCCACCAGGACCACTTGGCTCCGGACCTCATTACAGCCTTGGTCCAAACATGGACAAAGAGCTGAATTCCAGAGGTAAGGTGAGAGTGACTGCCCTTGACATCAAGGCAGCATTTGACCGAGTGTGGCATCACAGAGCCCCTGTATCAGCTGTGGCTCAGTTGGTAGCACACTTGCCTCTGAATCAGAAGGTTGTGGGTTCAAGTCCCACTCCAGGGACTTGAACACATAAAGCTAGGCTGATAATCCAGTGCAGTGTTGAGGGAGTGCTGCACTGTCGGAGGTGTCATCTTTCGGATGAGACGTTAAACCGAGGCCCTGTCTGCTCTCTCAGGTGGACGTAAAAGATCCCATGGCACTATTTCGAAGGGGAGCAGGGGAGTTATCCCTGGTGTCCTGCCCAATAGGTATCCCTCAACCAACATAACAAAAACAGATTATCTGGTCATTATCGCATTGCTGTTTGTGGGACCTTGCTGTGCGCAAATTGGCTGCTGCGTTTCCTACATTACAACAGTGACTCCACTTCAAAAATACTTCATTGGCTGTAAAGCGCTTTGAGACGTCTGGTGGTCGTGAAAGGCGCTATATAAATGCAAGTCTTTCTTTCTTTAGCAAAACTGAAGTCAATGGAAATCGGGGGGAAAACTCTCCACTGGCTGGAGTCGTACCTAGCACAAAGGAAGATGGTTGTGGTGGTTGGGGGTCAATCATCACAGCCCCAGGACATCGCTGCAGGAGTTCCTCAGGGCAGTGTCCTAGGCCCAACCATCTTCAGTTGTTTCATCAATGACCTTCCCTCCAACATAAGGTCAGAAATGGGGATGTTCGCTGATGACTGCACAGTGTTCAGTGCCATTCGCAACTCCTCAGATAATGAAGCAATCTATGCCCGCATACAGCAAGACCTGGATGACATTCAGGCTTGGGCTGATAAGTGGCAGGTAACATTCGCGCCACAGAAGTGCCAGCCAAGCGAGCGTCTAACCACTGCCCCTTGACATTCAACGGTATTACCATCGCTGAATCCCCCACCATCAATATCCTGGGGGTCACCATTGACCAGAAACTTAATTGAACCAGCCACATAAATACTGTGGCAACAAGAGCAGGTCAGAGGCTGGGTATTCTGCGGCGAGTGTCTCACCTCCCGACTCCCCAAAGCCTTTCCACCATCTACAAGGCACAAGTCAGGAGTGTGATGGAATACTCTCCACTTGCCTGGATGAGTGCAGCTGCAACAACACTCAAGAAGCTCGACACCATCCAAGACATAGCAGTCCGTTTGATTGGCACCCCATCCACCACCTTAAACATTTACTCCCTCCACCACCGGCGTACTGTGGCTGCAGTATGTACCATCTACAAGATGCACTGCAGGAACTCGCTTCTTTGGCAGCACCTCTCAAACTCACAACCTCTACCATCTAGAAGAACAAGGGCAGCAGGCGCATGGGAACACCACCACCTCCAAGTTCCCCTCCAAGTCACACACCATCCTGACTTGGAAGAATATCGCCGATCCTTCATTGTCACTGGGTCAAACTCCTGGAACTCCCTCCCTAACAGCTCTGTGGGAGTACCTTCACCACACGGACTGCAGCGGTTCAAGAAGGCAGCTCACCACCACTTTCTCAAGGGCAACTAGGGATGGGCAATAAATGCTGGCCTTGCCAGCAACGCCCACATCCCATGAACGAATATTTAAAAAAATAATTGGCCGAATGGCCTCCTTCTGCACTGTAAACTTGTATGGTTCTACGATTCAATCTCAGATAACACAATCAGACAAATAAACTTGTTACCAGCCCTTTACCTATGAGGCATCAGGAAATTGTCAAGAATCTCCATTATATTTTTCTACCAACTTTTTCTCTCACTTTCATGAAGGCATCGACTCACGCTACAGTATGGTTCCACATGTGCCAGCAAGCCCTCTGGTTCATGAGTGAGCCTAGATGGTATCGATAGTCTATTTGGCAAAGGAGGGAAAAACCAGCCAAGCCCAATGCTCACCTCACCCAATGTCCACATAGGCACACTTTCCACCAAGGATCGCAATCAGGAGCAGCAGCTATTTTTTCACTACCACAGGACAGAAACACTGAGGCCAACTGTACTGCCCATCCCATAATCTCAGCAAAGAGCAGAGATCAAACCTGGAGCGTCCTTGTCCATGTGGCACAAACAACATGAATCGGCGCAATCACCCAATGTCGGGGAAGCCTCTATATTTTAATAACCACACTGGGAGAAACTACTTCTGCATTGATAGCCCTTCTCGAGATGTTTTGTGTGCTTTGGAACTGTAAAGTCTGATAAAGAAAGGAGATAAAATTAACAAATAAACCTTAAAAACCTTGCGGTAGAGAGGTTCAGTATCTGCTGCAGAACAAAGCTGTCACAACACTGGAACATCTAGAGCAACCTGCTCCTGGGTGTTCTGGGAACTGAGCCAACCCACGAATTCCCCATTTAGTTCACAATGAAGTGCAGCCTTTAATCATGTCATTTTCCTACTAAAAATAACACAGCCTAAAATAAATATAAATAACAGTAACACCAATTATCATTTTTTACCATCATCCTGTTGTGGAAGAATAACATTACTGTAATGGATACATTTTCCAGCAAGTGCTGTTTCTACACAAACGGTGACTCAGTGTCCAATATTTCCGTGTGATTCCAGGTTATATTCATTGCACCCTGACAATAATTTCCTATGTCGACTGCATACATTTCTCTACATGCATGGGATGTTAAAGAATTAAAGACATTTGGCCACCAAATTCAGCACCTTAACGTCGGCAGTTAAGGCTGGTTCCGGAAAAATATGGCGGGAGCCTCGCTTCCGCCCACTTCTGGCACGGTCCACGCTGGTCGCCATCTTGGTGAGGGTGATAGCGCGGGCGGGATGTGCGTGCGCTGGCGGTATTCAGAGTAGGCATATCGTGACGTCAGTCAGCGTGCAACATTGATTTGATGCACGACCTGCCATTTTGGACGTTGCCGTTCCAAACAACGCCCTCTCCTAAACACGAACAGCTGAATGTGTGTTCAGCTGCACAAGAGACCCCCCCCTACTAGCGCTATTTAAGGGGATACAGCCAACATGCAAGTAAGTTGATTTTTTCTCTTCTACTTGCACTTGCAGAGTTTATATCAGTACTGGCTTGCTGGAAGACATTTATAACGTTGTTAAAGTGTGCAGGGAGTGCTGCTGGATGTTGGGAAGGTGTTGGCTGCTACTGGAAGGCCTCTGACTACACCACTTGCTCCCAGTCATTGGGGCTCTACTTGCAGTTCCGCTCGCACTGCAGCATGACAGGGAGATGGAGCAGAGGCAGCAAAGAAGACAAGCTGCTTGCAGAGGGAGGAGGAGGAGGAGGGGGAGGAGGGCTCTCAGCAGGAGGTCTTACCCACCTAAGGTCTTCAGGGAGCACTTCTCCTACCTCCACCTAAGCCAGGAGCAGTGTATTCGGAGGCTCCACTTCACCAAGGAGGTGGTCACAGTCAGAACTCTGCCACCTCCTGCAACCAGACCTAGAGCCTCAGAGCAGAGCGGCGACGGCTCTGCCAGTGGCCCTCAAGGTGAGCGTGGTCCTGAATTTTATCACCAGTGGATCCCTCCAGGCTGGAACAGGCCATATAGCTAACATCTGGCAGTTCGCCGTTCATCGCTGCATCCGGGAGCTCACAGAGGCTCTGTAATCCAGGAGAAGGGACTTCATTGTCTTCTCTCTACACAGAGAGAAGCAGGAGGAGCATGCACATGGGTTTGCCAGAATATCAGGCTTCCCCATTGTGCAGGGCGCCATCGACTGCACACAAGTGACTTTATCAATGCTGAGATGTACCATAACTGCAAAGACTACCATGCTCTTAATGTGCAGTTGCTGTGTGACCACGCCCATCACACCATTATGGTGAATGCCCGGTATCCTGGCAGCAGTCATGATGCCTTCATCCTGTGCCAGTCCGCTATGCCAGCAATCTTCCAGCCATTACGTCGAACCCGAGGTTGGCTGGTCGGAGACAGGGACTATCAGCGCTACACCTGGCTAATGACTCCCCTCCACAACCCCACCACTCATGGCCAGCACTCATATAATGAGAGCCATGCTGCCACGAGGAATGTCATCGAGTAGACCATGGGGGTGCTGAAGCAACGGTTCCGCTGTCTTGACCACTCAGGAGGAGCTTTCCAGTACTCACCGGAGCGGCTGTCCCAATTCGTGGTGGTCTGCTGCATCCTCCACAACTTGGCCATCATGAAAGCGCAGCCCTTTCCACCACCTCAGGAAGAGGAGGAGGAGGAAGGGAGGAGGCAGCATGCAAATCCTCGTTTCGGATAGGCTGTCCAGAGCATCATCAGACTCTGGTTCCCCTGAATGAAATCCCAGATCCCCATTGCACAACACTTCCCCATCTTACCATCCTTCTGTTATGGAACATCACAGCGTCCTCTTGGGCACAATGTTGAAATAAAAGCCACCACAAAACAAACATTCCAAACATAATTTATAAATGATTAATTCCACATTACAAAGTCAAATAATCACCCTTGTGCATTCCCTTAGTGTCTGTCATTGGTGTTCCATTGCCTATTCTAGTGCTCCTACACAGTGCTACCCCGGAGGCTGCAGCATGGCTGGTGGAAGGCTGCTGACTTTCCATGGGGGACACTGCAGATGGCATTGCAGGATGACCTCGAATAGCTCTGGGCCTAGAAGGCCCGGCTGTAGACTGCACCACCTCAGCATGGGCGGCAGCAGTCTGGGCTGGCAGGCTGACAGGCAACTGCAATGGCACTGGCGAAGTGGCAGTGGTGGAAGTACGAATACTTTCATCCTGAGAGAGTACAACAGGTTCTCGCTCCATGGAGCCACTGCCACTCTCCCACGGCATCTCAGCATTCCTAGCCATCTGTTGGGGGACAGATTGCTGTACTGCTGTGAGACCCTGCAAGCCCCTTTCCACACTTGTAAACCCAGCCACGCAGTAGCCTGATCTTGCGCGGCAGCAAGCTGAGCCTGCTTGGCAGAGGTCTGACCTTCACCTGCAGCACTCAGACGTTGGGTTGCTTCCGCTTGTGCTGCAATGGAAGCTGCGACATCGCCCCTCACACTCAGCATCATGGTTGGGTCCACAAGTGCTCTCATGGAGTTGCCCATCACTTCCATCCTGGGCTCCAAGCTCTGCGCAAAGCCCAGTGCCATGTTGGAGCTGGACTCCTAGATGCCCCTTGGCAGTGACAATAGGCTCTCTGGCAGGCCTGCCATTGCACCAAGCATTTCTGTGTGAATCCCCATCACCCTTCTTCTGCAGGCCGCCCCAGCGAAGTGCTCATCTGAGTCTTGTGCAGCAGAACTCGTGTGCGACCTCACCAGCCGGAGAGGTGGTGCCTGCGCTACCCTTTCCCCCTGGCCTGACTGCAGCCCACTCATGCCCAGTGACTCACTACGTGCAGATTCCACCTTATACTACCCTCTAAAGTTCGCATTGTGCCATTTTCTGAGCTGGTGCCTGGGAGTGTCAGATCTCCTCTTCTCCATCACTCTCTTCCTCTACTTCTTCCTGCACAGGCTGGGCTGGTGGCAGTTCTTGGGTATCTAAAATGAGAAAGGCACAAGGATCGGGTTGTGGTGGGGTTGGGGGGGGGGGGTGGGAAGCAAGATGTGCATGTTTGCACCATCAGCAGCTTGTATATGAGAAGAGATTGTGGGATGAGGGAGAAGTGGGATGTGAGAAGAAGGATTAGGTATGAACATACTGTCATCATCAATGTTTTCAGCCTCGCCAATCACGATGGACTCAGTGACGGCCCCTCCAATGATCTCCAGCACAGTCTCCTCCAACTGAGTCAGGTTCTGCAACCATGTTTACCCCCCACCTGTTTGTTCCTGCTCGCGCCGGTTGTGAGCAACCTTGGCCTGCAAGAGAAAGTGTGTCAGTGAGTGTGGTGCAATGTGTTTGGATGATGGGCCTGTACGGGTTGAATAGCTGGCATTGTGTGCAAGGTGTGACATGTGGGTGTGAGGCTTGCAGCAGTGGTAAGTGTGTGAGGGGGAGGTGAAGCTATGATTGCGAGGTATGAGTCGTGATTGCTCGAGATTGTTGGTAGGTGAGTGATGGGGATGCGGTGCATTGAGCAGTGTGTGAGGCTAGTGGTGTAGTTGGTGGGATATAGCATTTGAAGATGCATTCACTCACTTTGACCACTCGTGTGAGGTCATTAAACTTCTTCTGGCACTGGATCCATGTCCTGGGGGCAACACAGTTGGAACTGACGAATTCTACAATCTCCTCCCACTGCCTTCGCACAGTGTGTCTGGAAGGCCTCCTGCCCCCTCTGCTGGTAGAGGACCTGTCTCCCCCTGTAGACCCCCTGCACCAAGGCCTCCAGTGCTGCATCAGAGAACCAAGTTGTGCACTCTCTCCCCAGTTGAGACATTGCTCCAGCTCCAGTCACAATGAGGTCCTTCTGTAACAAAGCACCTCTCCTTTAAGAAGTGCAGACAGCTTTTCACTCTGCAGGCAACCTTTAAATAGAAAGCAGACTTCACACAATATTGGGCCCCCTGTTGAGTGCTGAGCCAATCAGCACCTGTTGAGTGCTGAGCCAATCAGCACCTGTTGAGTGCTGAGCCAATCAGCACCTGTTGAGTGCTGAGCCAATCAGCACCTGTTGAGTGCTGAGCCAGTCAGCACCTGTTGAGTGCTGAGCCAATCAGCAGCACTTTAGCGCTGGGCTGAACGCTGCAATCATGCTAATGAGCAGGCAGCACGAATTTCGCGTGCTGCCTGCACTACTTTCAACGGGCACGGGCAGATTGCGCATCGCGATCCCCGTTCCCGTTTTTGGGCCCCATAATGCCTTGGGCACACACATATGTGGCGGCGGGGTGGAGGGGGAGGGGGGAGGCAGGTCCAATTTTAACCCGCCCTGCCCAGTGGGAATGGAATGGCTGCACAGTTAAAATCGCTTTCAAAAACTTGCTGCCCCTTTCCTGCCCTCTGCCACTTTAACAAGGCCCTTTTTTTAGATAGCCATGGTGCTTGCCTGACTCAGGCAGGAGTCGCAATGATATATATAAAACAGATCCTATGATGTCATTAGGACCCCAATAGTATTTTAACTACTGGGATATCCCGCTCAGGTAAACCTGTTGTGGAAGAAACAGAAGCCTTAAAAGGTCAATTTTAAATTTATCTTTGTGGAGCCAGGAGCAGCAGGAAAGCTCCTCTAGGCCTCACAAGAAAAGTCTGGGTCTCTGGGCTCCCCACTTTCCACCCATAAGACCCAACCAAATGTACCCCTCCCCCCACCCCTGGCACGACTTACCTGAGTGCAGGTGGGCAGCCTTCTAGCTGCCTGATCTTCGCCTGCTGGCAGCCGGCCAGCTGACTCTTTATGCCCGTTTTGGACAGGCAGCTGGTTGGCAGGATGTAAATGAGGCCCAGGAGTTAAAATAGCTTGGGGCTCAAATTGAAAACAACAGGGGGTGGGTTTGACGCTTATCGCTCTCGCTCCCCCCTCCCCCACCAGCAACCACCCCCCCCAGGCCTCCCCATACCCACCAAAATCCAGTTCCCAGTTAAAAATCCACCTCATAATTTATGTAAGTCTTCCCTGCAGTATTCCTTTTAAGATACTGCCAATTTAAATCATCGTTTCTTCCTTCAGAAACAAATAAATGGTGAATATTTATACACACAGCATCTGCACCAGCTCTGATTCAGACTTCAGCTGTAACTGTGTATGGCTCATGAGCAGGTCAGTCCTAAAATGGTAAGCAGGCTGCTCAGTGCTGCGGCGGCCTGGAGCCAGAGGCCTGTCACATGGCGCTCGATTAGCGCCAGCAGCCTGCTGGCCATATGTCAACGCAGCCCGGCCCTCAAACTTGACCGGGCCTCCCGTCGGGACGGTCAGTCTCTGCGCTCCGCCGGCCGGGCGCCTGAACACAGCTCGGGGGGGGGGGGCGGGGGGGGAATCTATCCCCAAGACTGGCCCCCATCATACAGAGTGGTGAGCTCTTCATCACAAAGCCAAGCAGCAACAGGTGGCAGCAGGGCTGGCAACTACAGACACAATTGCATCAAACAGTGTGCTGTATTCAGTGCTGAGAAAGCCTAATATATCGCTCTGTCAAGAGAGATCAACACTGATGTTTGTAAGTATACACAGACCCTTAATTTTAAATTTTGGTATATATTAAAATGCTTTGCCAGGCCAAAAGTTTTTTCGAAGTGAAACAAAGTTGTCTTTCTTTGACTGTTTTTCACTGATAAGTGGACATGGAATGTGCTTTGATGTGCTTTACTAAAAGGCAGCAAACATTTGGGAGCAAATGTGCTTTCAAAAGGAACTGTTGTATTTGCAAGCTGCTTTGTGATGGAGATATGTCAAGAGCTGTGTTTCGGATAAGCAGATACTGACAGAACAAATGGTTGTGAGTGCAGGGGGTAGTCATAGAGAACAGAGATAAACAAACCCCCTTAGATTTGCAGACTTCGTGTCTACAACAAAACAGACCACAAGGTTGTAGAATAACTTTTGGTAGCAAAAGGGAAGGATTCAAGCCTTGAGAGTTCTGAAATACAGGATGTAACATAACATGTAAAATGTGACCAAGTGGTTTACTGCTACTTTTGTAAACTTTATGAGTGAATGAACAATTTTGGGCTTTGATAAAGGCAGCTAATTATAGCCACACAGGATGTGAGTGTGAAAGTTTGACAGCTCAAACAACTCATGTCGATCATTAAAGGAACATTTCACCATCTCTGAATGATTGATTTACTGGAAAAAACAAGGAAAATTGTGTAAAAACCAGTGACTAAAAATATCGGCACTGCAGTCGGAAGGAGGGGCCTGGCTGATCGTCTCAACTCGAAGAGCTGCAGTCGAAAGGACGTGGCCTACAATCAACACTGGACAGATCATCAGCGGGTGGCTGTATGTATGATTTCTTGTAACATTATTGGTGTACTGCTCGAATAGTGGTTGGGGTTTTGAATCTGTCTTAGGAACAATAAAAGGTTAAAGGCAGAACCCGTGTGTCTGGTGTAATTTCTCATTAAGTCTCAAGTCCGAACTCTATAACCTGTTGGACGGGGCGAGGGGTAATTCCGCACGTCCTACGTGTTGTCCATCCATTTATCATCTCTAAGGGTTGTAAACTTTCTTCAGTTATGAACATCCAAGTGTGGCATGGTAATCAATTAGATTTACAGAAAAAATTGATTACGCTGATTAATACTGGTAATATATTTTTTCAGGACACGAGTGCCCTCAACTCCATCCCGCAGCATGCTACCCACCACCACCTCAGCACAACCCCAGCCCGGCATGAGGTTGAAAAGGCCATCCAACAACTGAAGAACAACAAGGCCTCAGGAGCAGATGGAATCCCTGCCGAGGCACTAAAACATGGCGGAGAAGCACTATTGGCGCGAATACATGAACTCATTTCTCATATTTGGAAGGAGGAGAGCATGCCAGGGGATCTCAGAGATGCCGTAATCGTGACCGTCTTCAAGTCCGATTGCGGTAATTACAGAGGAGTCTCCCTGCTGTCTGCCACAGGGAAAGACATCGCAAGAATCCTCCTCAATCGCCTTCTCCCAGTGGCTGAAGAGCTCCTCCCAGAGTCGCAATGTGGATTCCGCCCACTAAGGGGCACAATGGGCATGATCTTCACCGCGCGTCAACTACAAGAGAAATGCAGGGAAGAGCACCAACCGCTGTACATGGCCTTCTTTGACCTCACAAAGGCCTTCGACACCGTCAACTGTGAGGGATTATGGCGTGCCCTCCTCAAATTCGGCTGCCCTGAAAAGTTTGTCACCATCCTCCGCCTGCTTCATGATGACATGCAAGCCAGGATTCTGACCAATGGATCCACCACGGACCCAATTCACGTACGGACCAGGGTCAAGCAAAGCTGTGTCATCGCACCAACGTTCTTCTCGATCTTCCTTGCTGCAATGCTCCATCACACCCACAGTAAGCTCTCCGCTGGAGTGGAGCTAATCTACAGAACAAACGGGAAACTGTTCAACCTCATCGCCTCCAGTCCAGATCCAAGGTCGTCCCATCCTCTGTCATCAAATTACAGTATGCAGACGACGCTTGCGTCTGCGCACACTCTGAGGCCGAACTCCAAACCATCGTCAACACCTTCACCGAAGCGTACGAGAGCATGGGCCTTACACTAAACATCCATAAGACAAAGGTCCTCTACCAACCTGCCACCGCCACACAGTACTGCTCCCCGATTATCAAAATCCATGACAAGGCCTTGGACAACGTGGACCACTTTCCATACCTCGGGAGCCTACTGTCAACAAGGGCAGACGTCGATGACGAAGTCCAACACTGCCTTCAGTGTGCCAGTGCAGCCTTCGGTCACCTGAGGAAGAGAGTGTTTGAAGACCAGGACCTCAAACCCAGCACCAAGTTCATGGTCTACAGAGCAGTAGTGATACCCACCCTCCTGTATGCTTCAGAGACATGGACCATGTACAGCAGGCACCTCAAAGCACTGGAGAGGTACCACCAACGCTGCCTCCGCAAGATCATGCAAATCCATTGGCAGGATAGGCGCACCAACGTCAGTGTTCTCGCTCAGGCCAACATCCCCAGCATCGAAGCTTTGACCACGCTCGATCAGCTCCGATGGACGGGCCACATCGTCCGCATGCCCGATACGAGACTCCCAAAACAAGCGCTCTACTCGGAGCTCCGACACGGCAAGAGAGCCCCAGGTGGGCAGAGGAAACGTTTCAAGGACACCCTCAAAGCCTCCTTAAACAAGTGCAGCATCCTCACCGACACCTGGGAATTCCTGGCCCAAGACCACACAAAGTGGAGGAGAAGCATCCGGGAAGGCCTCGAGTCTCTTCACCGGGAGCAAGCGGAAGCCAAGCGCAAACAGCGGAAGGAGCGCACGTCAACCCAAGCACCCCTCCCACCCGCCCGCTCAACCATCATCTGCCCCACCTGTGATAGAGACTGTAGGTCCCGCATTGGACTCATCAGTCACCTGAGAACTCATTTTTAGTGTGGAAGCAAGTCATCCTCGGTTCCGAGAGACTGCCTAAGATGATTTTTTCTTTGTCTGGCAAAGAATTTGCTATTTTTCTTCACTCCCTTCTGTCGGCCTCACTTGCACTGCTGCCAGTCTCGACAATGCCCTGTCCCTAATCTCTGCCCATGTTGCTCCATGACCAGTATCTGGCAGGTGGATGAGTCTCTCCTAATTTTCCCTCAATCTCGATGGGGAGGCACCTGGTCTTCTGCCCCATGCCTCATCTCGTGACTGAGATCTGGAAGTCATCACAGGAGCAATCGTGGACATGAACCCCCAGAGAAACTATTCCTCTGGTGTGAGAGTCCAGAACAAGGGGGCATAACCTTCAAATTAGAGCTAGGCCATTCAGGGGTACTGTCAGGAAGCACTTCTTCACACATAGGATAGTGGAAATCTAGAAGTCCAGATCCCCTAAAAAGCTGTTGAGGCTAGGTCAATTGAAAATTTCAAAATTGAGATTGATATATTTTTGTTATTTAAGGGTATTGAGGGTTATGGAACAAAGGCAGGTAGATAGAGTTAAGTTCCATACCAGCATGTTGGTTGGCAGAAGAGGCTCGAGGGGCTGAATTTCCTTCCTACTATTCCTAAGTTCCTATCCTACTGTTATGGTACACAGCCCATGTAATGTGTCACTACAGTGTGAACATACTTTAAACTTAATCCATTCTTTGGTAAAGAAAGAAAGAACTAGCACCTTTCACAACCTCAGGACGTCCCAAAGCGCTTTACAGCCAATGAAGTACTTTTGAAATGTAGTCACTGTTGCAATGTAGGGAAACGTGGCAGACAATTTGCGCACAGCAAAGTCCCACAAACAGCAATGAGATAATGACCAGACAATCTGTTTTAAGGATGTTGGTTCAGGGATAAATATTGGCCAGGACACTGGGGAGAACTCCCCTGTTCTGCTTCGAATAGTGCTGTAGGATCTTTTATGTCCACCTGAGAGGGTAAATGAGGCCTTGGTTTAACATCTCATCCGAAAGACAGCACCTCCAACAGTACAGTTCTCCCTCAGCACTGGAGTGCCAGCCTATAATGGCCCAGAAATTGGACTTCGATGGTTGCCGCAGGGGTAAGGATCCCCGCGATATCGCACTCCGCGCCTACCTTTATGGTTTTGGCCCACACGAACTTCAGTTCCTGGGCCTCTCCCTGGTGCCGGCGCGCAGTGTGTGCGTGTCCCAGAGGCGCAGGTAGTGCGATGCAACCTCTGGGATCACGTGGGCCAGTTAAAGCCAATGGCAGCACACCATCTTTCATTCATAGTTTTGACAGGAAGAGCTGTCAAAACTATGAATACAACAAGCCCCCAAAAGAACAGCTAAACCTCAATTAATTTTTTTTTAAAGCCATCACATTAATAAAATAACTATAGTTAAATAAATTAATCACTTTAAACAAAAATTTAAATTTTTGAAAAAATGTAAATTCTTTTTAAAAGTTATAAAAATAAACTTACCTTTCTTTAAAGTCTCTAAAAAAGATAAACCTGTTGAAAAAAATGTAAAATAATACTTAATTAACTACTTACCTTGTTAAAAGGGGGTCTTACGCCTGCTTTCTTCATGTGTAAAATCTTCAACACTTACCTGCGCGTTCAAACCTGAAAAAAAAACTAAGTGTGCTGCGTGCGCGCAACCTATAGCGCGCACGCGGTTCACTTAGGAACCGCCCCCTTCGCAATACCCGAAGTGCCGGTTTCCCGCGCATGCGCAGTGCATGCAGGAAACCGGCACTTCGGGACCTAATACGCGAGAGTACACAGTGCGTAATCTCCCGTATTAGGTCTAATTTTCGGGCCAATATGTGCTAAAGTCTCTGGAGCGAGACTTGAACAACCCTTTGACTCAAGAGGCGAGACTGCTACCAAGGAACCACAGCTGACCCCTACTCAAAGAAATAAACAGCTTCAAAGTAGTTTGCTTGACGGAGAAACTCTGACGTGTGAGACAGCTTCAATTCCAACAGAGTAGGACAACTAACAGATGTAAACTATATATCATATTTTTCACATGAAGGCAAATTGCCCTCCTGCAGAGAAACAAAATAAAAATTGATTAAATTCACACAGAGTGGCATTATTTTTAATGTAAAAAAAATACTCCTGGTTTTAAGAAAAGACAGGAAGATCAATGAAGCAATATAGGAGCACTTGCCCCTTAAAAGGGCAAGTCAGATCCAATCTATGTTCTGCTCGTCATGGCTGGATAACTTGAAAAACCTTAAGGGCAGGCTCCAGCCACAGCAGCTATAATTCTAGAGAAATCGAATTTGTTCCATTTTCTTTGTTTGCCAGCCGGGGTGTCAAGGTGGAGGACTGGCTTCAACAATGACAAAGTAACACAAATGGAGATAAAATCACAATTAGGTGTCATATAACCCTCCAAATGTGTCACTGCTTATTATGCATTTTAAGATCCAATTTCAAGCGCACCTGACATATATAAAAAAATCCACTTGGAGCGATTATAAATAATATTTAGCAGCCAAAAGCGGTTTCATTTCCACAAATCATAACTCTTCCCAATAATATATTGACAGAGAAGCTTCTGAACTTTTTCTGCCTCCAGTACTAATATTGAGCCACCTGACCACCTTTTTTTTATTAATCTGTGGAAACTTATGCATTCATATAATACCAGCTAATATAAACTAATGTTTATGTTAAGCCAGACGTTTATCCAATGTAACCTTGGCAAAAGCAACCAATTGATACATAACCCTAAAAAAAACCTTAGAACTAGCATTACTTTTACTTCAAGGAATGTGGATTAATCTGGCATTCATCGTCTACATGACTGCGGATTGTGGCTTAGTCTTTTGCCTTTATAACTGGAGCCTTACGGTGCTGTTTAACAGAAGCCTGTATTGAAAGAAAATTTTCATTTGAGTGTCCTGTCCATGAACTATAATTAGTTCTTCTACACATTGAAAAAAATCAAAGACTTTAATATCTTTTTACTTCCCTCTAAAACCATGTCCATGAAAACCGACTGGATCAACGCAGCTTCCTGGGATCTGTGGAATTAGAAAGCAGCTGCTATAAAGATATTAGACCTTCTAAACAATTAAATATTTCATGGTTCCAAATGATGAAACTCAAGGAAAAAATGAATTGCGATCAAATACAAATTATGCCGTGAATAAAGCTTTCTTGTTTTGTGTGGCTGAGATTCCCATGTGGTCTGCTGAAAAATAGGCTAAAAAAGTGTCTTAAAATTATGAAACTGTTCTAATACATTTTTTTAATTCATTCTTGGGATGTGGGCACCGCTGGCATTTATTGCCCATCCCTAGTTGCTCTTAAGTGAGTGACACTTCAGATGCTGGTTAAGAGTCAACTACATTGGTGTGAGACTGGAGTCACATATTGGCCAGATAGGTTTTCTAAAGACATTACTGAACCAGTTGGGTTTTTACAACAAACTGACAGCTTCATGGTCACTTTTACTAAAAACAAAATTTGTTAAACAGCTTCTTTTACTCCAAGTTGTCTTATCACCATCCTTTTTCTGAGCTTATGTCTGTGCCCTTATGGTGTGGTGTTTGTGATTAGGTCAGACATATTGTTAGGGTTCAATTTATTTATGGTTATAATTTATCTCGGTCCATGGCTGCAGGATGGCTTCCAACCAGCCAAGACCCTGTTTCCACTCCCTGACTCCTGCTTGGCTGGAACTACAAATAAAAACAGAAAATGCTGGAAATACTCAGCAGGTCAGGCAGCATCTGTGGAGAGAGAAACAGAGTTAACGTTTCAGGTCGATGGCCCTTCTTTGGGGTCAGGTTGACCCTGGATTTGCTATGGGCGGTAAATTTTCTGAGTTGCACCCACAGTGAGGCGCTTCACCCACCAACCAGTACACAGCAGAAAATCGCAGGCATTGTCTTTGTGATTTCCCCATAGGTCCAGGTGGCAGGTGATGATTCGGAAAATCTATCTTTCTAAGTTTATCATTGGTGCAATACGATTCCACTAAACATGCAGTATTATCATAGCCTATACCTGTTTGAGTCTTGAATACCTCATTAAGATCTCCACAAGCCTTCTCTTCAGCAGATGCAGCTGTTCAACAACAACAACTTGCATTTATATAGCACCTTTAACATAGTAAAACGACCCAAGGCACTTTTCAGGAGTGTTATCAAACAAAATTTGACACCAAGCCACATAAGGAGATATTAGGGCCGGTGATCAAAAGCTTGGTCAAAGAGGTAGGTTTTAAGGAGCACCTTAAAGGAGGAGAGGTAGCGAGGTGGAGAGGTTTAGGCAGGGAATTCCAGAGCTTAGGGTCTCGGCAGCTGAAGGCACGGCTGCCAATGGTGGAGCGATTAAAATCGGGGGTGCTCACGAGGCCAGAATTGGAGGAGCGCAGATATCTCGGAGGGTTGTAGGGCTGGAGGAGATTACAGAGATAGGGAGGGGCGAGGCCATGGAGGGATTTGAAAACAAGGATGAGAATTTTAACATCAAGGCGTTGCTCAACCGGGAGCCAATATAAGTCAGCGAGCACAGGGGTGATGGGTGAACGGGACTTGGTGCGAGTTAGGATATAAGCAGCAGAGTTTTGGATGAGCTTAAGTTTATGGAGGGTAGAAGATGAGAGGCCGGCCAGGAATGCGTTGGAATATTCGAGTCTAGAGGCAACAAAAGCATGAATGAGGGTTTCAGCAGCTGATGAGCTGAGGCAGGGTGGAGTTGGGCGATGTAGATATCAGACTTATAATATGGAGTCGATGCCACAGGTATTAAAAAAAACTTCATACTTTGTGCTGTTGGTTTTTGTAAGTATGCTAGTTTCAGCACACGTGGTGTAGAGGCAAAAAAAAGGTTTATTCTGAAAATTGCCGCATGTTTCGAGTGGGAATTATTAAATCAGTGGACCAACAAATAAAACTATTACACAATATCTGATAAAAGGGAAGAGCACTTTGGTTAAAATTGCTTCCAAGCTTATGTTTTTTTGATTGAAGTTCATCATTTTGTAAGCAGAGTTGACTTCATAGGATCGTAGGAATTGCTAGATGAAAAAAGGCCAAGGCCCATTTAATTGAATTCCCTTTTAAACATCCTGGGTCAAGGAAACAAGATAAAGACCAACTAAAGCACTGAGATTGAATGTCTAAGATTGGAACACAGGGAACATCATGAATGATCAAGCAATTTATAAAGCCACCTGATCCCTACGATAGTAATATACAAGCCCAGCCAGCTACATTTGTTTCAAAACACATAGGCCCAGATTATCCTCTTCAGCCCTCAGGCACAAGAGCTTGGCAGGGTGAAAGCGCTCTTTGCAAATTCGGGTGTAAGCTGTTCACAATTTTCTGTCCAATAATTTTAATGGGTGGAAAATCATGAGCATTTGAGCCCAAATTTGCAATAAATGCTTCTGCACCCCCCGGAGCAGAGGAGGAAAATCTATCCATTACAGTCTTCTGTTTTTTCCCCCATTCAGCTTCACTTCTGCTATCACCGCATTTTCTTTCGTTGATTTGAACGCATGCCACGCCAATATTGCAACATTTCATTTGAAGCTGTATTTCACAGCTTATGGCAAGTCAAACATACCAATTAATTGACTCCTGTTATTTTGTTCCATTCCTTTGGAAACATTTTGATAGCAAACAGAAAGCCAGGCTGTTGATCTGTTTGCAGCTCAGGTAATCACATTTACTGTATACAGTATCAATCCCATGTATTTTTCAGCCCACATCTAGTTATTTCTCCTCCTAATTAGGTTCCTCTCACTCCTTCTCCCAGGCCTTTGCCATTGATGCTCTTGAACCAGATGTTAGAAGGTGAATGTCAGTAGCCCAGATTGATTTTCTTCATCTCCTAGAAGCCCGGCTGGGATTGGAGACTCATGTGGGGGAATCAATCCTAGACAGGTATTTGTATTCAATCGCTCATGGTACAACGCATTTTACAGCAAGACACTGTACGGTTGGATCCCGCAATGACCACCCAGTTTGATATGGACAGAGTGAATTTCCATGCAAAGAAGTTTGTTGGCCACTTTTCTAAACATTTCGAAACTGGACTGTTAGCAACCCAACTGCAAGGGCTAGTATCGTTTTAAAAAGCAATATTATTAAAATTCTACTCTTTGTGTGGCCCAGTGGATGTTATTTGAAACTGAAATCGTAGCCTAAAAGAAAATATTTCTTCTTCATTACAGTTGATATTACCGTCCAAAACAAACTCAAATTCCTTCCTAAATGCAGTTTTTGTTTCCACTTTATAATCTGGTAATTTGGGGAAATTTCATTTCCGGACCGAAACATATCTTCCAGCAAATACCAGAAATTCTGTGAAAAATAAGTGCCTTTAACAAAAAGCTTATAATTAAACTAAGGAAATTCCCCAGCGAGTTGTAAAATATTTATAAAAATACACTCAGTGGGAGGTCTGAACGTATGCCAGTAATAAAACAGTCAGGGCCCATTAATTGCATGTTTGCATCACCCAAGAATGATGGGATATTCCTTCTCCAGTAAATGTTTTGCAACTCAGCCACATTGCACGAGAATCTACGCACCACATCATACTGGAAGGTTTACATCGACAATATTACATACAGGCCAATCATGCCATTGCATTCGCGGTGAAGCAAGGAGGTTTTGGATGTGCGTTGAGGCGAAACCAGAAGTGTAACTCAGTCAGCTCAACAACTGTACCAAAGCCCAGTGATGTGAGGCTGTGCATGCAAAAAACAGGCATGCTCAAAGTCCCTGCTCCTCTAGTTGAGAGCAAGCACGGGTGCTGGCCGTGTAACTCTGGTTTGCCAACTGTGTGGCACACTCTAAATGTACGGGTAATTACTGTAACATAGATAATGTTGCATATCACACAATGGAAACAAAAGGTTGCCTCAGTTTAAACAGCTGTGGGCAGAATTTTCTTTAAGTCAATGCATTCCTTTATGGGCATTGAATCATTCTGCTAACAATTAAGGTTCAGAAACTGACCTGTACCATTCATATATTAATCTATAATTTTCTATAAGGAAAATTAAATGCAGTATGATCTCTGCTCCACCAGTGGGAACGGTTCACCCTGGCCTGACTACTTTGTGGGAAAGGCCTGCTATGAAATCCCTTCCCCATTTCCCCCGTTATTAATTGGATATTATGACCGAGTAAAAGTCTGCATTTGAAATTGGACACTGCTCTCCACATTTTGAAAACCCAAATTGGATTTATAGGAAGTTTCATGATTTTATCTTCTTGGAATGTTTCCTGTAGTAAGCTCGCTTGGGAAATTAAATAAATCAGAAGTATCGGATGTAATATTTGTAGCTGCACTCTTTATTCTACAGGATTGTTGTCGCCAACGGAAGCCGTGACCATCTCTACCACAACTACGCATTTGAATCTCTCCAAACCAACTTTCTGCCCCTCCCACAGCACCGAAATGACCTGAAACAAAATCACGATCAACAAACTGAGACTGTGACCTGTAGGGGGTGGTGGTTAGTGTCAGCTTCACCTCTGACTTCTGAGCAGTTCGAATCGCTCCCACTCCCTTGGTTCTAGACCTTGGACTTATTTGGGGGTTGTGACAAAAAGTGCAGCAGACAACTGGTTTTGATGCAAGAACTTTGATCTTTATTTAAGAAAGTAAAAACACAACACAAACACTCTTAACACTCTAAAAGTGGGGAACACTTCGGTACAAGCGAGGGAAAATAACATTAGGAGAATACTTCACCCCTCCCAATCCCACTTCACTAGCTAGGTTGCACTCCAGAGGACCAGAGATGATACTCACCAGAATCCTTGACAGTCAGGTTAGTTCACGGTTTTGGGGTTCACTCTATATGTCGGTTGGTGTCTGCCGTACCCCGTATCTGGTCAGTCTTCGCGAGTCCGCTGATGCGGTAGGGTGCATATTGGATTTATCAGGTGAGTACCCACTTTTCTTTGGTTTAGAAGTAGGGTTTAGAGTTTTATAAGGGAAAATCTTACCCAGGGGTAAGTCAGGAGTAGATTGTAGAGTGGAAACTTTGCGGGTCTTTGGTTTTTCTTCAGGTTGGTTTTCTTTGGTCGCGGTGGCCCAGTATTGGTACTCGATGCTCGGTTGGTTGTTTTCGTGGGGGCCTTGTTGCCGCGAGGTGTCCGATGGTCACTGACGCAGTCGTTCTAGTTTCTTCTCGTGTCGGCCTACTTTGTTGGATGGTCTGGCCTTCGAGCTGTCGACCTCCTGGCTGGACACGGAACGCTGAACGGTGGTGTTTTTAGAACTGTGTTGCAGAGAATGCCTCCATAGATGTCTTCTTGTTCTTCCTTCCTCGTCTTCCTTTTCAGGTTGAGAACGGGCCTTCAATTATACCCATTGAAGGTTCCTTATCTGCGCGCCAAATCAGATCCCAGTCTTTGATAGATTTTGGCGGGCTCATTAACGGTAACTTATTTGTTAAGGTGTGAAGTGGTTCCGGGATGGCCCCATCCTGTCGATTTGCCACTTAATCGTAGTTGATTGTCCTTATGTTTTGGGTTTCTTGACTGGGCCTAGGATTTCTATAGAGTAAGCCGAAGTGATCTGTTTTATGCATGTTTTAATGGGCTCTGTAAATTTGGGTGGAGACTGTTTTTCCTCGGGTTTATTGTTAGGATGTTAATGTCTGATATGGGCTGATTTAAACTCCCAGCGAGGTCATGCGGTTCCCCAGACAGTTTCCATTAGCTCCAATACCCAAACTGCTTTTACAGAGGCTGGACCCACCTCCCTTCACAGCCTTTTCTCCCTTACAAGTCCAGACATGTTTTAAAATACCAAATCTTGGTTTTTGCTCTAAAATGTCCTTCGGTTAGGCCCAATGCACTTCACCACCCTGTAATAGCTAGAAAAGAGTCCAAAGTCTTTTTCCTTAGGGTTTTTCTTAGAGTTCGGGGATCTGTGAATTTTGAGAATCTTACAGACCATGGTGCATTATCGCTCCTGGTCCCCCTCGACCTCTCTGCAGACTTTAACATGGTGGAGCACACCATCCTCCAACGCCTCTCCTCCATTGTCCAGCTTGGTGACACCGTCCTCTTATGCCAACAGAAACCAGAGAATACTCCTGGAGCAAGGATCATCCCCTCGTGTCTTTGACCAAACCTGCTGGCAGTGACAAATATTAATAGTATGTGCCAGCAGCAGGTAGACTGGAGCTGCAATTCTGGATTCTTCCCAGGAGCAGGCTGACCTCTCAGAAATGTAGTTTCTATGTCGCCAGTCTGTCTGGGCTGTTCTGTACGTCAGGGAAGGTCCATAATCAGTGGATTAACTATGCCTGCGTAGACTTCTCAGTTCACTCGTATAAAAGGGGTGTCATGTCATTGTGCTGAGGGATCAATCATGTCTTTTCCTTGCCAATTTTTTCCCCTTCCCTCTTTGCCTGAAGGCATTAATCGTTACAGTTCCACGAAAGAATGTCACTCTCTGGTACCGCGCCCAAGCGGCCATTATTCATGTGTGAGTCCTCACAGGGAGTGAGGCTGGGCTATTTGACTGCATGGGGCATCACAGTCAAGCCCACATGATGTCCATGCTAAACCGAGGCCCTATCTACCCTTTCAGGTGGACGTGAACGATCTCACAGCACTATTTCGAAGAAGAGCAGGGGAGTTATCCCCGGTGTCCTGGCCAATATTTATCCCTCAACCAACACCACTAAAAACAGATTATCTGGTCATTATCTCATTGCTGTTTGTGGGAGCTTGCTGTGCGCAAATTGGCTACATTACAACACTGACTATACTTCAAAAAGTACTTAATTGGCCATGAAGCGCTTTGGGACGTCCTGAGGTCATGACAGGCGCTGTATAAATTCAAGCCTTTCTTTCTTTCCACACACACCACTTCTGGCGGGGGTCACTGGCTATTGATCATCATCCATAACGTAGGAGCAGCAAAGAAAGAAAGACTTGCATTTCTATAGCGCCTTTCACGATCACCGGACGTCTCAGAGCGCTTTACAGCCAATGAGGTACTTTTTGAAGTGGAGTCACTGTTGTAATGTGGGAAACGCGGCAGCCAATTTGCGCACAGCAAGGTCCCACAGACAGCAATGTTATAATGACCAGATAAACTGTTTTTGTTATGTTGGTTGAGGGATAATTATTGGTCAGGACACCGGGGATAACTCCCCTACTCTTCTTCGAAATAGTGCCATGGGATTTTTTACGTCCACCTGAGAGAGCAGCCGGGGCCTCGGTTTAACGCCTCATCCGAAAGACGGCACCTCCGACAGTGCAGCACTCCCTCAGCACTGCACTGGAGTATCAGCCTAGCTTTATGTGCTCAAGTCCCTGTGGGATTTGAACCCACAACCTTCTGACTCAGAGGCGAGGGTGCTACCAACTGAGCCACAGCTAACACGGCAATTGTAACATGTCGACCACATCGCAGCTGACATCAGCTAATTAGGCAGAGACCAGAAATTAAAACTCGGACCTACCATGTCTGCATTGGAGCTGACTGGCATCATCGCTATTTTGTAACTTGTGTAAGTCTCAGGATCCGCTGCTATGCACATAGAACACAGCCAGGGTAAAAAGCTGACAGTTCACTTACATTTGCTGCTAACAGCTCATGTGTGTCTCAGTGTCTGCTCCGTTATCTGCACAACACACACATACTAAGTAAAAGCTGACAGTTTATTCACAACCGCTGCCTAATGGTTCTTATGAAGCTAAGTGCCCATTGCACACATGCCATCATTTGTTAATCTAAAATCTGGACAGCTGTGTGCAGTGGATGCAAAGTGAGGGTTTGTTGGCTCAGCACGTTAAACTCAGCAGTGAAGTGCGGCAGTGTCAGTGAGTGGCAGCAGTGCTGGGAGATCTGGGGACCCCAATTTCTAGTTGGACATATGTAGAACTCAACTAGAAGCTAAACGGCATTATTTTTAAGAAACAGTACGTGAAAACGAACTCTGAAAATCAGGACACAACTGGGTGAAATAAGGAATCAGAACAAAAGGGATAAAAATTAGGACTGTCCTGAAAATTAGTCATGATGCGGAGATGCTGGTGTTGGACTGGGGTGGACAAAAGTGAGAAGTCGCACAACACCAGGTTATAGTCCAACAGCTTTATTTGAAATCACAAGCTTTCGGAGCGCTGCTCCTTCGTCAGGTGAAGTGAAGAAATACATAGGGGCACATACATATGGGAACAGCATATATAGTCAGAGAACAATGCCAGACGACTACAGTTAATCTTTCTAACTGCCCTTTATCACACCTCGGCAGAGAGACAATCACGGCAATCAAAGGTGTGGATGGTGTCCAACCAGGTCAGTCTTCCGGACTGACCTGGTTTGACACCATCCATACCTTTGATTGCCGTGATTGTCTCTCTGCCGAGGTGTGATAAAGGGCAGTTAGAAAGATTAACTGTAATCATCTGGCATTGTTCTCTGACTATATATGCTGTACTCATATGTATTTCTTCACTTCACCTGACGAAGGAGCAGCGCTCCGAAAGCTTGTGATTTCAAATAAAGCTGTTGGACTATAACCTGGTGTTGTGCGACTTCTCACTTCTGAAAATTAGTGGCAATTGTAAAGCATAAAGAGTGGGAAATTGGTCCTTGTGGCACCCGTATTCCAGGTGGAAAATGGGCGCAAGAAGTACCAAGTTCTGTGGTCAATGCCCCATACTCCAAGGATGCCTGAAAAACTTCTGACCCCAATATTGGGTGGCCGATTTTTCAGGCATCCCTGGCGGCTGCCTAGAACAGGTGTTAGGCCCCATACATCTGCAATGCCTGTTTTAGGACCCTTCCACTAAATTAGCCCGAAATCCATCATCTGAAAGGGGCGAACTGCCTCTCGAGGCGTTCCCCACACAGTCAGTCAACGTTTCCTGAGTCCTGTCCATGTGTCAGCATTTGCCAACCGACATCAGCCTTTCCTACTGCTTCAGGGTGCTTCTTCCTAAGCCACTGCAGAATGCCCCGCAATTCACATGTGGGCACATATGGATCGTCACTGCAGCTGGAATTTTGTCCACATGCGGGCAGGTTGCAAATGTTAACTCCGTGTGGAGGTTGTGCCTGTGCAGGAGTACAGGGATCCTGCACTGGCGTGTGATTGCTCAGTGTTCAGCAGCAGACTAGTAAGGACATTTTTTTGCACTATTCTTATTAACTCCCCTGCCTTACAATCCACAAGAAGGCTACTGACCCTGGTGAGGAACAGCGTCATAATTTGGCTTCAATCTAAAGATATTCTAAAGTTAATATTTATTTTAATATTTAAAATATTCGTAAATCTTCCAGAATAAATAGGTTTTACCTATCAGGAAAGGGTGAACAGGCTGGGTCTCTTTTCTCTTGAAAAGAGAAGGCTGAGGGGTGACCTAATAGAGCTCTTTAAAATTATGAAAGGTTTTGATTAGAGTAGTTTCCACTTGTGGGGAAGAGCAAAACTAGAGGCCATCGACATAAGATAGTCACCAAGAAATCCAATAGGGAATTCAGAAGAAACTTCTTTACCCAGACAGTGATGAGAATGTGGAACTCACTACCACAGAGAGTGGTTGAGGCGAATAGTATAGATGCATTTAAGGGGAAGCTAGATAAGAGAGAAGGGAATAGAGGGTTATGCTGATAGAGTTAGATGAGGAAGGATGGGAGGAGGCACAAGTGGAGCATAAGCGCTGGCATGAACTGGTTGGGCCGAATGGTCTGTTTCTGTGCTGTATATTCTACATAATTCTATGTAAATTAATTGTGACTACAAAGACTGAATCACAGCACACTCCAAAACACTGGAAAGTGCATCAGAAGTGTCAAAAATCAAAATCTCCTGGAAAAATGGCCCCAGAACCGCCCACTAGGAAATAGAAGTGTGTCTTCAGTGCTCACAACCCCTTTTTCTAGATTCACTTGGGCAAATATACTCTTTTGTGTACTATAGTTTTTCCCTGCAGCTTAAATTACAAGCTCATGTTTCTTTGCACTCTCAACATAATGATAACAATTTGCATTTATATAATATCTTTACCATAAGAAGATATCCCTAAGCGCGTCACAGAGGCATAAGGAAAAATGGATGCCATGCCAAAGGAGAAATTAGGAGGGTGACTAAGACCTTGAACAAAGATCTTACTTTTTACAAGGGTCTTAAAGGAGGAGAGGTGGAGGGGTTTAGGGTGAGAATTGCAGAACATGGGGCCTAAAGACACAGTCACTGATGGTGGGGTAAAGGGGGGGGGGGAGGGATGCACAAAATGCTGGAGACAGAGGAAAGGAGAGCGTGAGGGGGTTGTAGTCCTGGAGGAGGTTACAGACACAGGAAGGGGTGAGGCTGTGGTGGGGTTTGAACACGAGGAGGACAATTTTAAATGTGTTTGCATGTCGTAGTCAAGGTCTTCGGTTTTAGTTTTCACAGCAAAAGGGACCAAATGGTGAAATTTGATCTCAACGCACTGGTGAAAATCCTGGAATCCAATGTAATAAAACAGAATTTAACCTATTGAGTCATCTTAAAGCAGTGGGCCTGGTCATAGGCCTACTCTCCCCTTCTATGGCTCAGTTCCCATTTATTTTCATTCCTCCTGTGCATGTTGTTATAATCAGGGGTGTGTTTGAGATGCTGCTTTACATTGTTAGCTTTTTAGGGGCTGTGTCTGTCTTTTTGAAGCTGCTTGGAAATCTTTGTGAGTTCTCTAGGTTAGTGTGTATTTAAATTGAGCTTCATGTAGTTTCCCCCTCACGCTGAAAGGCCCTTTTTAAAGATACATTTATCTCCTCACTTTTTCTGCTTTTATCTGATTACAGACCACACACACACGCTCCTCTCTCTAACTATAACAAGACAATGGTCCTCTGAGGCCAGCTGGTTTGAGACACAATTTAAGCAGGTTGAGTTGGATAATGTCAACTTTGGTTACCCCCAACGGTGCAGCGCCTTGCTAGCACGTGACAATCCATTCTAGCTCTATTGCCAAGGACTGACAAAACTCACCCAACTGAGGTAAGTGAGCTTAAGTGACAGCAGCCCCAGGACTCAAAGGATTCACGACTTTCCAGATGGGAGACAAGGGCAGGTCAACTTGAGTTCCCTGCCAGCGCTCACGGTTCCTCATTTTAACAACTGATAGCGAAGCTGCTACAGCAAATAAAAACTCAACACGTTACAAAACATTATTACAAAAACTGAAAGCCCATTTCCAGCTGCCTTAGCAGTTGTGTTGCTAAATCCACAGTATAACAATTAACTGCATTGAAAATAAAATGATTATTACGGTACACAGCAGGTTACTCAAGTTTGGTCCATACGGCGCATGCACATATCGAACATTAGCTGTTTACACTGTTAGCTTTTACACAGTAAATTGTGCTCGCTGCATAGCAGAGGAGCTGATATTTGAGATGATCAGAACAAGCTATGTATGCGATGCAAGAACCAGTATTCTAGCTGTTAGATCACTACAAAAGACAAAGAACCAGCATTTATTTCCCATCCAAGCAAAATTTCTACAAACAACATGCAGTTCCCATCTGATATGTATATTAATGTTTGTTTTTATGCAGTGTTCCCTACAGACAGCTGTTAAAACACTTCACGCATTCATACATCTCGCTTCATGTAAAAGAACTTCTCAGAGCATTTCATCAGATGACGAGGTAGGCAATGAATAGAAAAGGGAAGACATTTGGTGGGGGGTGGGGGGGGAAAGGAGACTGCAGGCACAGATAAGGAAATGGATTTCACAGCGACAAAAGCAAAATACTGCGGATGCCGGAAATGGGAAATAAAATCTGTTTTTATTTTTGATTTCACAGAGGATTTTGAAGGTAGGGAGGTAGCGAGGCAAAGTGTTTTGGGAGAGAATTAAAAAAGAACTGGCTCATAGTGATTGATCGTGGAGCAAAGGGAGTGGGGAACAAGCAAAATTGCAAAATCAAAGGAGCAGACGATATAGGCATCGCTGGAAACAATCACTAAACTAGGTGAGGCAAGGCTGTGGAGGGACTTTGATAGGAGTCAATTCACTGGGCAGGACTTCACTCAGGAAAGAACACAGGCCATGGAGTTCTGGATTAGCTTAAGTTTGGGGAGGATGGAAGTAGGGGATCTGCAAAGAATTGCAGTATTCAAATCTCAGGGTGATGAAAGTGTGCTAAGTGCTGAGATATGAGGGACAATTTTACCGAATCACGCTCTCAGTGCACAGCCTCACCTGCTGGGAGCATATTTCTGGAATTTGGGCCTGCGTTTCCATGTAAAATTGTGGCAAGCATGCATCTGAATTCCCAATAAGCACTGTTGGAGTGTGAGGCTGTACACTAGAGTCACTGTCGCAAAATTACCCCGCATGATTTCAGCAGTCTTGTGGGACAGGTAGAACCATCTGTGAATTGGATGTGTGATAAGAAGCTTTGACAGAGGTTGAGCAGGACATCAAGATTGTGCACCATTGGATTTAGCCTGACAGGTCATCCAGGGAGGTTGATGGACTTAGGGCAGGAGCCAAAAAGAATGGCTTAATTTTTCGTGACTTGATGTTGAACAAGCATTTGAAAAGGGTAGTAAAAGCCTTGGAGTTGATGATGGAGGTGAACATGTAGACTGATTAGAGTCAACTTTACTTGTAAAAGCTGGCCCAGAGCTTGCAAATGATGCCACTGAAGGGTAGCATGTAAATGTTGAATAGTAGGCAGCCAAGGATGGAGCTTTGGAGCTGACCTGATGTATGCACATGAGGAAACAGTGAGTTATGTTGAGACAGATAGGAATCCAATCAAGAAAGAGTAGTGTTGCAGAGCTGGACAGTGGAGGAGATGTGGTAGAGAAGAATGAGGCAGCAGAGAAGGATGAGGAGGTCACAGCCATGTCGAATATCAGCTGTGATATTGGCGAGAGTGGTTTCTGTGCTATTCCCAGTCAGAAACTGTATCAGAGGAATTCAAACAAGGCTGAGAAAGATGAGCGCATAGAACATAGAACATAGAACAGTACAGCACAGTACAGGCCCTTCGACCCTCGATGTTGTGCCGAGCATTGTCCGAGACCAAGATCAAGCTATCACACTCCCTATCACTCTGGTGTGCTCCATGTGCTTATCCAATAACCGCTTGAAAGTTCCTAAAGTGTCCGACTCCACTATCACAGCAGGCAGTCCATTCCACACCCCAACCACTCTCTGAGTAAAGAATCTACCTCGGACATCCCTTCTATATCTCCCCCCATGCACCTTATAGTTATGCCCCCTTGTAACAGCTGCCTCTACCCGAGGAAATAGTCTCTGAACATCCACTCTATCTATCCCCCTCATCATCTTATAAACCTCTATTAAGTCGCCTCTCATCCTCCTCCGCTCTAAAGAGAAAAGCCCCAACTCCCTCAATCTTTCCTCATAAGACCTCCCCCCCAAACCAGGCAGCATCCTGGTAAATCTCCTTTGCACTCTTTCCAATACTTCCACGTCCTTCCTATAGTGAGGTGACCAGAACTGCACACAATATTCCAAATGTGGTCTCACCAAGGTCCTGTACAGTTGCAGCATAACCTCACGGTTCTTAAACTCAAACCCTCTGTTAATAAACGCCAACACACCATAGGCCTTCTTTACTGCTCTATCCACTTGAGTGGCAACCTTCAGAGATCTGTGGATATGAACCCCCAGATCCCTCTGCTCCTCCACGTTCCTCAGAACCCTGCCGTTGACCCTGTAATCCTTATTCAAATTTGCCCTACCAAAATGAATCACCTCGCACTTATCAGGGTTAAATTCCATCTGCCATTTTTCAGCCCAGCTCTGCATCCTATCAATGTCTCTTTGCAGCCTACAACTGCCCTCCACCTCATCCACTACTCCACCAATCTTGGTGTCATCAGCAAATTTACTGATCCACCCTTCAGTCCCCTCCTCCAAGTCATTGATAAAAATCACAAACAGCAGAGGACCCAGCACCGACCCCTGTGGCACACCGCTGGTAACTGGTCTCCAGTCCGAAAATGTTCCATCCACCACCACCCTCTGCCTTCTATGAGATAGCCAGTTACTTATCCAATCGGCCAAATTTCCCTCTATCCCACAACTCCTTACTTTCTTCATGAGACGACCATGGGGAACCTTATCAAACGCCTTACTAAAATCCATGTATACGACATCAACTGCTCTACCTTCATCTACACACTTAGTTACCTCCTCAAAGAATTCAATCAAATTTGTTAGGCAAGACTTACCCTTCACGAATCCGTGTTGACTTTCCCTGATTAAGTTGCCCCTTTCCAAATGGTCATAAATCCTATCCCTCAGGACCTTTTCCATTATCTTACCAACCACCAAAGTAAGACTAACCGGCCTATAATTACCAGGGTCATTCCTATTTCCTTTCTTGAAGAGAGGAACAACATTCGCCACTCTCCAGTCCTCTGGCACCATCCCCGTGGACAGTGAGGACCCAAAGATCAAAGCCAGAGGCTCTGCAATCTCCTCCCTTGCCTCCCAAAGAATCCTAGGATATATCCCATCTGGCCCAGGGGACTTATCGACCCTCAGGTTCTTCAAAATTGCTAAAACATCTTCCCTCAGAACATCTACCACCTCCAGCCTATCCACCTTTATCACACTCTCATCTTCAAGAACATGGCCCCTCTCCTCGGTGAACACTGACGAAAAGTATTCATTCATCACCTCTCCTATCTCTTCTGACTCCATGCACAAGTTCCCACTACTGTCCTTGACCGGCCCTACCCTCACCCTGGTCATTCTTTTATTTCTCACATAAGAATAAAAAGCCTTGGGGTTTTTCTTGATCCGACCCGCCAAGGACTTCTCATGCCCCCTCCTAGCTCTCCTAAGCTCTTTTTTTAGCTCATTCCTTGCTACCTTGTACCCCTCAATCGACCCAACTGAACCTTGTTTTCTCATCCTTACATACGCTTCCTTTTTAGTTAGGTAATAGCATGTTCAAGGACCTTGGAGAGAAAGCATAGATTGGAGATAAGGGTAGTTAGAGAAAAGAGAGTTCAAAAATTAGCTTATTTAAGAAGGGGAATGATAACTATGATTTTTAAATATGATGGGGTTAATGGCAAAAGACAAGGAGAGGTTGACAATGTTGGAGAGCGTGGGGCAAAGAAGGGCATTTAGGAGCTGGATCAAGGGACAATGAAATTGTGTTCAGAGAAGGTAGCTGATTTGGCATCAATTACCATCTTTGAAAAAGATGTATCAATATCTGTTGAAAAGGGGAATTGAGGGTTATAGAGATATTAATGATGTCGCTTGACTTTTTTCAGGGAATGTAGGGAAGGAACTTAGGGGGAAAAATTCGGTTGAATAGCGCCTCCTATTAGCGCCCTAAGAGGGCGCTAACGGGGCGCAAAGCAACTAGCGCCCGGGCGCGGCGATGTTCGCGCCACTCGCGAAATTGACCAGACATTTTGCGGCGGCGTTAAACACTACTGCCACGATCTCCTGCGCCCGCAGATCGTGACGTCAGTCGAGCGTGCAATGCCCCGGTAGCGCCCCGGACCAGATATTGAGTGGCGCCCCCTGCCTTTCCGCCTGCCACTAGCAACGACAGGTAGAGGGGAACGTTTTGCAGTCGGGAAGGGACCGGGGGAGCGCTATTTAAAGGCGGCCTCTTCCTGCCTTTTTTTGTCGCCGACATATTTGTACCACGCATTCTGAGAGAGAGAGACTTCTGGAGAGATTCAACGCTGTGTGAAGGAGTTTTGGGTACTGAGCAGCACTTTGCAGGTTCATTTTGATTTGACCTTCCTTGCATCGATTTAGAAGAGACTAGGGAGGCTGCACTCTGAGCTCTTTCCCTGGGCCTCCCCATTGTTCTTTCCAGCAGAATTGATGTACAGGTCTCTCCAGGCCGAGGTTCAAGGCTGCAATGAGCAGGGTGTGGCTGAAGAGCAAGATCGACCCTCCCCTTTAAGAACTGGCTGGCGCCAGTGTGTCTGTGTTCCATTGCTAACTGACAGCACCTGAGCTTCGCCAGCGCTCTGAGGTAGCGCCTCGCTCCTCGGCATTAGCGCCTTAAGAGAGGTGTGTAGCGCCTGATTTAGTGCTCAAATCACCTCCAGGGGCAATAGAGGCCAAGTTTGCAGTAGGAGGCGATAATTAGCACCAGGCGCTAAACTTTGCGCCCGGCCGATAATTGTACCCCAAACGGGGCGATACCGAATTTCTCCCCCTTAGTGTCCCCTAAATCTGAGGATCAACAGGTGATGGTGGAAGAGGAGTCCATGGTAAAATAATTATACATGGTATCTGGATGAAGTGTGACTGATGGGTTGAATGCCCTTTTCTTGTTCTAGAATGCCTTATCTTCCAATGTTCTTATAGGCTAGTGGTCAATTTCTTTATCCGGTACAATACTGAGCCATACAGATCAGAAAAGTTCCAGGCTATATTCTCAATCTGTGCGGAGTTAGCTGGTCTCAACCAAAGCAGCAATTGACTGTTACAAGTAGTCTTAGCACCTTTAAGCTAAGGCAGGGTAAAAATCAACCAGTGTTCCCACTTCAGATTGCTATCCAGTGACCCATTCTGGAAAATACATGTGCGTGGAGTCAGAGGAGAAGAGAATCAGGCCAACCAAGGTTAAACACTCTGGCAACACTCACACACTGGCCATTTGGTCAAGGTACCAGAGGGCTGTCATCTCCTGTGGAAGCAAGAGTCAGCATCATCAGGATTGATGGGGCGACTGTTAATTAAAAAACAAAAAGGGATCTTTCATTTAGTGAATTTAGATATTTGCTGACAGTAATTTAATGTTAATAATTTAACTTCAACAACAATAAACATACCATAGACCCGATATTGCACCAGATTTGGAATGAAACAATGTGTTCCAAAAGGACAACTGCATAATTCACAAATGTTTGTGTATATCTGGATCTTGGAAAAATGAGGTGGCAGGTATCTTGATAAACTACCATTACTCACCTTGCAAAATTTGTCAGGATGTTTACCAGAGAGTAAACGAGCTACCTTATTATATAAACAGGATTAATCACAATTGGACATGAAAAAGTATTATATTGTTTATATTGTTATAAAGAAGAAAGTTTCAAATGAAGCATCAAATGTTTGATTTATAGCCCGTAAACTCCTAGTAATTTTTGAACCCTTCTCTTTAAAGTTGCAATTAGTTGTTATCTGCTAGCCTGCAGCATAGCACCATCTGGCACATGTGAAAGAGAGGATTATTAGAATATATAAATAAGACAAATATATTTCTGCAATTTTCTTTCTGTATTAACATGTTTGGGCCAAGAACATCTCAACACTGCAGGGTGAATTATCCATGGATCACGCAGAGTGGGAGCAGAGCGTACTGGGATTGCCGCCAGCCGGAAAAAGGCACATCTGATTCCTCTGCTCCTTTCGGGGTCAGGTCTCTTTAAATGGTCACTGGGAGCCTGGCATGAATATTGTAGGTCAGTGGGAGCTCATTATTTGGAGGACAGGATGGCACCTCTGCGGGGATTTAAAGGCTTGCAGCGACAGTTTAAAGGGGACGGTATTTTAGGTGGATGAAATTTCTCTGCAATCAATCAATGCATAGTCCTTTCAGGATGTGAGTATGGGAAGAGTTAAAGGTGTAAGCTGCTGCTGTAAAGTGTGCCCTTTTGCAGAATGGTAAACTTTCAAAGGGCTGTAAGGCTGTGCACGGACTACAGCAGTAAGTATAAATTATAGAAAAAGAACTGCATTTATATCGCTCCATTCACAACCTCAGGACATCTCAAAGCGCTTTACAGCCAATGAAGTACTTTTGAAGTGTAGTCACTGTTGTAATATAGGGAAATGAGGCAGCCAATTTGCGCACAGCAAGCTCCCACAAACAGCAATGTGATAATGGTCAGATAATCTGTTTTTAGTGATGCTGATTGAGGGACAAATATTGGCCAGGACACTGGGGAGAATTCCCCTGGTCTTCTTCAAAATAGTGTCACGGGATCTTTTACATCCACCTGAGAGGGCAGTTTAACATCTCATCCTAAATACAGCACCTCTGACAGTGCACTCCCTCAGTGCTAGCACTGGAGTGTCAGCCTAGATTTTTGTGTTCAAGTCTCTGGAGTGGGACTTGAACCTACAATCTTCTTGACTCAGAGGCAAAAGTGCCACCAACTGATCCACGGCTGTCACTTAAACACCCTGGTCCTTTTTTTTATTGGCTCTTGGGATGTGGAAAACACTGACGAGGCAGCATTTATTACTCGGCAGGCGATGGGGGGGGCGGGGGGGGGGGGGTGGCCAGGGTTCGGGAAGGTTGGGGATCGCTGGGTGGAGGATTGGGGATCGCTGGGTGGGGGATTGGGGATCGCTGGAGGGCGGAGGATCGAGGCCAGCCTCATTATCATTGTTGGGGGGGGGGGGGAAGCTGGGGGTGGGGGAGGCCTGTGTGGGGGAGAGGCCTGGGGGGGGGGGGGGGGGGTGGACAGGCGTAGGGGTGGCGGGGTGGTGGCCTGGGAAGGCAATCAGAGGCCCAGGGTGGGGGGCGGTCTCCGATCGCGGTGGGTGGGTTAGGTAGGGACCCTGGATCCAGGAGGTAGGTATAAAGCCACTTACCGCCTGGATGTGGCAGTCTCCGCCTCGGTTTAACTGCCAGGTTTCACAAATTGTGTGAAACCCGTCCACAGGCAGTTAAATTCAAAATGGAGAGGAAAATAGAGGCTTCCAGCCTCATTACAATATTTAAATTGAGGTAACGCCCCCTGGGAGCGGGTTGGTCGGCCGCCCCCCGTCCCGCCTCCGGCAAAACCGGAAGTGGGCGGGTTGGAGGCAGGATCAGGTCGGGTATCCCACTTTTAACACTTTAACTGCCCCCATGCTCCAAACCTACTCGTTTTTTTATGGGAAAATTCTGGCCAGAGTGTTTCCTTCCCCTTGCACAGCCTTACAGCCTTTTGAAAGTTTACCATTCTGCAAAAGGACACACTTTGCAGCAGCAACTTACACCTGTAACTCTTCCCATACTCACATCCTGAAAAGACCATGCACAAAGTTCTTCCATCTGAATCTTGCTGCATGATGCAAGTGCATATAATGACACCCCTGATGTGCTGCAGGATGAGCATTTGGGTCTCACGTTATACGTTTTTAAGACTTCTAACCTCTTAGCTCTGCTTCTTGCAGGATAAGGCAGCACGTAAAAGAAAGCAGGCAGTGATTAAAGAAGGGGACTGAATTGTATGAGTCCCATCCCCCCACCAACGCCCCCCCCCCACCCCAACCGTGTTCATTCAATCTGATGGTGATTGACCCGAAAGGCACAGAGGAATTGTAGGAAGATAAAGTTGGAGACTGTTCTCCAGCTTAGTGCTAGTGCCATCCTTCGTATGCCCTTTCTTCTCACCCTACCTACCTACTTATTCATTGTTGCCCCCTCAACCATACACTCAAGCACAATGCCACGTCACACAGTGTAACTGCATGCAAGTAGTATTTGAAAGGATATCATATAGTCAGTATTCTAATATATGTTCCTCTTCTCTTTGTATAGCTGGGTCAGAGTGTCATGTCCCAGTGGCTCACAAGAAGCCAGCACTCTGTGTCACTCACTCCCAGTGCCCAAGCACCAAATGAAGTACATTCACTCAAGTGGATGTAAATAATGAGGTAAAGCAGGGTATACTTGGTGATTCACAGAAAATGAGTGCGCAGGACCAGATAGTGTGGACAGTGGAGATGTAGGAACCTTCAAAGCAGTGGAATCCCTGCATTTAAAAGAAATGTGTTATCTGAGCATTTTCTGCAGTTATTAGAAAATAATCCAAGCACCTTACAAAGGTCTGAGGGAAAGTTTGGATGGGTCCATTAGCCACATCGATGCAGAAGTACATAACCATTTACTGGAACTGCAGTGCTCCTTGTTAGATTAACCGAGATTAATCCAAATTATATAGGTTTGGATGGCAACTTGTTGGTTTTATTATTACCGACAGAAAGTACATGAAAGTTTATACATCTATATATTTACAAGTAGGATATCCATTGGAGACTGTGAACCACTAACTAATCCAGTAGCGTTCTCAACATGGAATAGCAAAGAATTACTGAAAGTGATCTTATTTATACATTTCGAGAAACAGTTCCTAAGCAACGTCAAGTTCTAAGATTATCAGCATGTGATCCTTACGTGCCAAATGCTATTATGTCAGTAGATGGTAATGTTGAAAAAAAAACTTTCATTTATATAGCGCCTTTCACGACATCCCAAAGCACTTTACAGCCAATGAAGTAATGTTTGACGTGTACTCACTGTTGTAATATAGGAAACGCACGACAGATACTATATTCTCACTGGAATGTGGGTGTCAGTTCATTTCTTATCAGTAAAAGATAAGATAATTTTATACAGTTATAAACATCACACCTTTCCAGAATAATAACACCTTACATCAGACATGTTGGCCAGAATTTTCCAGGGGTGGTAGCGGACGCGATTGGTGGCAGGTCAGGTGGGAAAGTTGTTATTTTTGGCATCCAATGTCATCCCGCCCCACGCGCCTTTCCCCCAGGCACGTTTGTCATTGCGGAGCCGACCTGACCGGCAGCTGACCTAATTGAAATCATTATCAGCTAGTTTACAAGCACTTAAGAGCCTTTTTCCACTTACTTTTTACATTTCCCTGCATGGCCATGGGACTCACCCAGCTCGGGAACCAGGTCTGTCAACCTGAGGCGGGAGTTCCGTGGCCATTGCGCCAGCTGATTACTTGATAGCATCAAATGTACAGTAAAAGCTCCCACCTGACAGATGATCACTTTCCTCAGACAGAAGCTGCTGCTCAGTCCATTTCCAGCACAGATTCTGCAGGCTGCAAGTTTTTCCAGCAGAGTCTCCATCCAGTGTCACCTCATTGGAAGAACTCTCTCACCATTGACAGAATGCTTCTGTCATCTCTACTTCACCTGCCATCTATTCCATCAACATGATTACCCTTTATACTGTCTCACCTTGGTCCTCAGAATCGGACCACAATGAGCCTGAACACCAGCAGCACCAGGCACACCAGCAGCACTAACAACAACACCACCAACCTTCTCTGCAATCACCTGATGCTGCACAGGACAGAGGCCATCAGCGCCCGACAACATTGCTGCCCAGGAGGCCAGGGATGGCCTCATCATGGCCAGATTTAGTTAACTTTACGCTGTACACCCATATGGCTGCCACATGATGTGCCAGGTTTGCACCACCCCACACCAACACCATAAAGCATCCCTACAATGCCCAAGCCATTCCTTTCACACTCATCACCATTGCAGGGTGTACCGTATGTCTCACCATTCACTGCAACTCAATAAGCCACTTCCAAAGGTGCACACAAATCTGTCCAAGACCGGAAAGTGTTGAAAATAAAGATTTTTTATGTTTGTCAGCACATTAACAGAAACTTTACATAAACATTGCATAAAACACCCAAGTGGCTACCCTTGTGTGTTGTTAGTTGGTATGATTGCACTAGGATGAGGGTGAATGTGAGGGATGGCTAGTGAGATGTGGATATGATAATGCAGATAGAGAGGGATGGGTGGAGGTGCAAGGTATGTTGGTGTGAGTAAGGATGTGCAGCAGTAGGGTAGGGAAGGCAGAGTGATGGGGATGTGATGAGAGGCACAGCAGGATGAAGTTGAGTGTGGCTTTGTACTAACGTTTCCTGATCTAATGAGATCATTAAAACATTTGCGGCACTGCATCCAGGTCCTCCTGACCACATCCCTGCTTGTGACCTACTCTGCAATCTGCAACCAGGCTGTTTTGGTCTCCTGGGGAGGGCTTGTCCTATCGGAAGGGAAGAGGACCTCCCTGCATGCTCTGACTCCCTCCAATCATCGGTGAACTTGGGTGCAGCCCTCTGCCTCTGTGCAGTCATTGGCAGTGTTTGCAGCACTCCAATGCAGTAGTGCACTGACAGCACTATGTTAGATTAAACTTCAAATCTAATGTGGCCATGGTCCCTTTAAATATCCCGGCTGAAAAGGCATGAATTACGTCACCGGACCCGTTCCATCTAATTGGGCTGGGTAACAGGCCCCATTAAGGTTAGTTCATTTTCAACAGCGGGATGGAGCCAGCAGCGGGGTAGCGACCCCCCACGGACACCGCCCGCACCGGACCCGCCGAGGTAGGCAAAATTTCAGCCGTTGTCTCTAAACAAGCCATAATTCTTTACATAAACCCTTTGATGCTTCTTAAATGGCCTTAAACTGCCGCATCCTGCTTCCTTAGTTTTGGCCAGCAGAAACCAATGACTTAATCTAAACCATGTGTTAGTCTCGACCATGCAGAATACATTCTCATAATACAAAGATATTAATACTAACTTCTGAAATAAAAACAGAAAATGCTGCAAGCACTCAGCAGATCAGGCAACATCTTTGGAGAGAGAAACAGAGTTAACGTTTCAGGTTGACGACCTTTCATGCTAACTTCTGTATTGTTAAGCTATTTTTCATTATTTCTCACTGGATGTTCTAAGCCGACTACCAAATCACGCTCAATGTATGTCTGTGGTTTCTACACTTCTTGCTGCACTGTAGCCCTCCATGCGACCGATCTCCTGATAAGCTTTACCTATTATATTATACACTACCCTACATTCCTGCAGGGAGTGTGTGGCAAAAAAAAAGAAAAGAAAGACTTGCATTAATATGGTGCCTTTCATGAACTCAGGACGTCCCAAAGTGCTTTACAGCCAATGAAGTACTTTTGAATTACGCAGGAACAGCAGCATAGTGGTTATGTTAATGGACTAGTAATCCAGAGGCCTGGACAATGATCTGAGACGTGAGTTCAAATCCCACCACGGCAGCTGGGGAATTTAAATTTAGTTAATTAAATAAATTGGAATAAAAAGCTAGTATCAGTAATAAACCCATCTGATTCACTAATGCCCTTTAAGGAAGGAAATCTGCTGTCCTTACCTGGTCTGGCCTATATGTAACTCCAGATCCACAGCAATGTGGTTGACTCTTAACTGCCCTCTGAAATGGCCTAGCAAGCCACTCAGTTGTAACAAACCGCTACAGAAAACAATAATAAGAATAAACGGGACGGACCACCTGGCACCGACTTCGGACACAACAATGACACACCCAGCCCAGTCAACCCTGCAAAGTCCTCCTCACTAACATCTGGGGACTTGTGGCAAAATTGGGAGAGCTGTCTCACAGACTGGTCATAGTCATACTCATAGAATCATACCTTTCAGCCAACGTCCCAGACTCCTCCATCACCATCGTTGAGCATGTCCGGCAGGACAGACCTACCAGAGGTGGCGGTACAGTGGTATACAGTCGGGAGGGTGTGGCTCTGGGAGTCCTCAATATTGACTCCGAAGTCTCATGGCTTCAGGTCAAGCATGGAAACTTTCTGTTGATTACCACCTACTGCCCTCCCTCAGCTGATGAATCAGTACCATGTTGAACACCACTTGGAAGAAGCACTGAGGGTAGCAAGGGCACAGAATATACTCAGGGTGGGGGACTTCAATGTCCATCACCAAGAGTGGCTCGGTAGCTCCACTACTGACCGAGCTGGCCGACTCTTGAAGGACATAACTGCCAGACTGGGCCTGCGGCAGGTGGTGAGAGAACCAACACGAAGGAAAAACCTACTTGACCTCGTCCTCACCAATCTACCTATCGCAGATGCATCTGTCCATGACAGCATTGGTAGCAGTGTCCACACCGCACAGTCCTTGTGGAGACAAAGTCCTGTCTTCACACTGAGGACACCCTCCATTGTGTTGTGTGGCAGGACCACCATGCTAAATGTCCAGCAGCTCAAAATTGGGCAAACATGAGGCGCTGTAGGCCATCAGCAACAGCAAAATTGAACTCCGCCACAATCCGTAACCTCATGGCCCGGCATATCCCTCACTCTGCCATTACCATCAAGCCAGGGGACCAACCCTAGTTCAATGAGGAGTGCAGAAGAGCATGCCAGGAGCAGCACCAGGCGTACCTAAAAATGAGGTGCCAACCTGGGGAAGCTGCAGCACAGGACGACATGCATGCTAAACAGCATGCTATAGACAGGGCTAAGCGATCCCACAATCAACGGATCAGATCAAAGCTCTGCAGTCCTGCCACATCCAGTCATGAATGGTGGTGGACAATTAAACAACTAACGGGAGGAGGAGGCTCCATGAATATCCCCATCTTCAATGATGGCGGAACCCAGCATGCGAGTGCAAAAGACAAGGCTGAAGCATTTGCAAGCATCTTCAGCCAGAAGTGCTGAGTGGATGATCCATATGGGACTCCTCCTGATGTCCACACCATCGCAGAAGCCAGTCTTCAGCCAATTCGATTCACTCCACGATATCAAGAAATGGCTGAGCGCACTGGATACAGCAAAGGCTATGGGCCCCGACAACATCCCGGCTGTCGTGCTGAAGACTTGCACTCCAGAACTAGCCGCGCCTCCAGCCAAGCTGTTCCAGTACAGCTACAGCACTGTCATCTATCCAACAATGTGGAAAACTGCCCAGGTATGTCCTGTCCACAAAAAGCAGGACAAATCCAATCCGGCCAATTACCGCCCCGTCAGCCTACTCTCAATCATCAGCAAAGTGATGGAATGTGTCGTCGACAGTGCTATCAAGCGGCACTTACTCACAAATAACCTGCTCACCGATGCTCAGTTTGGGTTCCATGAGGATCACTTGGCTCCAGACCTCATTACAGCCTTGGTCCAAACATGGAGAACAGAGGTGAGGTAAGAGTGACTGCCCTTGACATCAAGGCAGCATTTGACTGAGTGTGGCAACAAAGAACCCTTAGTAAAATTGGAGTCAATGGGAATCAGGGGGAAAACTCTCCACTGGCTGGAGTCATACCTAGCACAAAAGAAGATGGTTGTGGTTGTTGGAGGTCAATCATCTCAGCCCCAGGACATCACTGCAGGAGTTCCTCAGGTCAATGTCCTAGGTCCAACCATCTTCAGCTGCTTCATCAATGACCTTCCCTCCGTCATAAGGTCAGATGTGGGGTTGTTTGCTGATGGTTGCAGTGTTCAGTTCCATTCGCAACTCCCCAGATAATGAATCTGTCTATGTTCACATGCAGCAAGACCTGGACAAAATTCAGGCTTGGGCTGATAAGTGGCAAGTAACATTCGCGCCACACAAGTGCCAGGCAATGACTATCTCCAACAAGAGAGAGTCTATCCACCTCCGCTTGACATTCAACGGCAATTACCATCGCCGAATCCTGGGGGTCACCATTGACCAGAAAATTAACTGGACCAGCCACATAAATATTGTGGCTACAAGAGCAGGTCAGAGGCTGGGTATTCTGTGGCGAGTGTCTCACCTCCTGACTCCCCAAAGCCTTTCCACCATCTACAAGGCACAAGTCATGAGTGTGATGGAATATTCTCCACTTGCCTGGATGAGTGCAGCTCCAAAAACACTCAAGAAGCTCAGCACCATCCAGGACAAAGCAGCCCGCTTGATCGTCACCCGATCCACCACCTTAAACATTCACTCCCTCCACTACCAGTGCGCTGTGGCTGCAGTGTGTACCATCTACAAGATGCACTGCAGCAACTCACCAAGGCTTCTTCGACAGCACCTCCCAAACCCGCTACCTCTACCACCTAGAAGGACAAGGGCAGCAAGCGCATGGGAACACCACCACCTCCAAGTTCCCCTCCAAGTCACACAACATCCTGACTTGGAAATATATTACCGTTCCTTCAGCGTCGCTGGCCTACTCCTGCTCCTATCTTCTATGATTCTATGAAAATCCTGGAACTCCCTCCCTAACAGGGAGTACCTTCACCACACAGACTGCAGCGGTTCAAGAAGGCGGCTCATCACCACCTTCTCAAATGCAATTAGTGATGGGCAATAAATGGTGGCCTTGCCAGTGACGCCCACATCCCTGGAATGAATAAAAAAAAACACATCAGCCTGTTCTCGCCTTGTTAGTTTACCTTGTAGGGAAAAAAGACATAAGTACATGGAAGCCTGAAGAGAGAATCCAAATGTTGAAGACCCAAAATTGGTGGTGCATTGGTGATCCAGGGTGTGGTCCCCAAGATAAAACATTGAATTTTTAAATTAAAAAATATGCATACCGTTTAATTTTAGGCACTTTTATACTTCACAATTAATAGATTGTTAATATAAAAAAAATTAAAAATAAAGAGACATTTGAATTTTCAGCAGACTATTTAGGCCACCACTCCTACAAACAAGTAAGATTCCCACTTTATCCCTTCCCCCACTTCCCCAGTTCACAAACACTATACCTCAATCAACTCCTCACACTTTTGGAATGTTTATTTGAGGTTTATAAAGTTAATATTACAGTAATAACTCTATTCTTGACATTTGAGTATCATTGTTACTGCAATATTAGATTTGTGTCAGCAATTCCGGGCCCAGAGACTGGAAATCCTCACAGCTGCCAGTGGTCTCAGAGGAAGCAACCTTGTATGATTTGAATCTGGGCAGTAAAAGAAACCTTACTGAGACCCCTCCCTTGGCTGTCAGTGTCGCAGACTATAACTTATACTCTTCTAACACAAGCTGAGCGCCAGTGGAAACACAAATAGTAATACCCATCAGTAAAAGAACATCAATGATGGAAGGTGGTGTGGTTAACAGGCTGGTGGAGTGGAAGGGCTGGATTTTCATTGACCCGTGGAGGTGGGTTTGGAGGCGTGTGGGGGGTTAAAATTGCGAAAACTGGCAGGCAGGCACAAGCCCGCCTCCATCCCACCTCCACGCAATTTTCATTAAATCGTGTCTGCTGGTCCCGACTCCGTCCCACCTCTAAGAGGCGGGATAGGCTGTTAAGGCCCTTAACAAGCACTAAATTGCCTCTATAATGCCATTTTGAAAGGCCTTTGTGATTTTAACCCTTTTTCTATGTGAAGCACGCCTGTTCTGAACCACGAATGTGAAACCTGGCGGGAGCACATTTGGATAGCTGACTAACTATAGCTGGCTGGCTGACTGGTTGACTATGGCTGACTGACGCTGGCTGGCTGGCAGGCAGGCATATCTGGGAGTGGTGGCGCAAGGGAGACATATCTGGGAGTGGTGGTGCAAAAATATCTGGGAGCAGACTTAGGGCTGCTGCTGCTCAGTTTGCATCCAGGTCCTCTCACAGCAAAGGCCAGGCAGTCTTTGCAGACCTTCAATGCAGCAGCAATGATGACATCATCAGAGGCGACTTTCAGACTGAAAACACCAATTGGGTCATGGGTTCCCACATGCTGGAACTCAATTGCCCAATTAGGTGAAAATCGCATCAATCTCCCACATCCAATTGCAGTCGGGTGGATAACACGAAAAGTGGATAACACGACCCCAACCCGCCCCAGTATCAAAATCCAGCCCTTGGACTCTCCGCTGTTTGAAAGTCACAAATTTAAACTGTAACTTAAATGACATTTATTTATTTTTTTAAACTAGTGTGGCTACAGTAATGTAACAGTTCCACATTGTAACGTGGAGCTCTGGGACAAGGAATCACAATAAAATAGGACACAGTTTGACAGTCAAAATATATAATAAAACTGGATTATATATAATTTACTATATATTATTAAAATACTACAAGATTAATTGAAATATTTGAGTCCTTAAGTCAGTAGCACAATGGTTACTGGCAATGGAGGAAAGATTTCCTCTGTATGTTACAAGTAGAAAAAACATAACTGTAAATAAGTTAATGGTTTGATTACACAAACATGTAGAGGAAATCTCCCCATCTTGTTGATGAACAACTTGCACGTAACACTCTGGAGGATGCACGAGTATATGATGTAGATAGAATTGCAGAAAGCACAACAGGAGCTAAATGGATTCTGGCCATAATTATTTTTAAATTTACACTGGGTGGGGGGTGGGGAATGCAGTCCAGACATTGGTTCTGTCAGAGTCCTGTCTCTTAATGGCAAGATCCACAATGAAATAAACTTCAGCTAAACTGAGAAAAATAAGCTGTGGGTAAGTAGTCCATTTACCGCAAAAGCAAAATACTGAAGATGCTGGGGTTTTAAAATGAAAACAGAAAATGCTGCAAATACTCAGCAGGTCAGGCAGCATTTGTGGAGAGAGAAACAGAGTTAATGTTTCAGGTCAATGACCTTTTGCCAGAACTGGGAGAGGTTAGCGATGTAACAGTTTTTAAGCAAGTACAGAGGCAGGGAAAGGGCGAGGGGTGTGGGGGTAGAGGAGGAAGAGGTAAAAGAACAAAAGGGGAGGTCTGTAATAGGATGGAAAGCAAGAGTGATTAAATGACACGGGATGATGGTGTAAGGCACAAGGGGGTGGTAGTAGGACAAGTAAAGAAACTAAAGAAGGTCTAGCGGAGCTGTAAATTGTTATGATCTGAATTGTTATGATCTGAAGTTACTGAAATCACTGTTGAATCCGGAAGGTTGTAAAGCGTCTAATCGAAAGACGAGGTGCTGTTCCTTGAGCTTCTGTTGAGAACAGTGTAGGAGGCCGAGTTCAGAGAGGTCAGAGTGGGAGTGGGACGGAGAATTAAAATGGCAAGTGACCGGAAGCTCAGGATCACGCTTGCGGATTGAACGGAGGTGTTCAGCAAAGCGATCACCCAATCTGCGTTTGGTCTCCTCAAGGTAGAGAAGACCTCATCGTGAGCAGCAAATACAGTATACTAAATTGAAAGTTGTAAAAAAAAGACTTGCATTTATATAGCACCGGATGTCTCAAAGCGCTTTACAGCCAATGAAGTACTTTTGAAGTGTAGTCACTGTTGTAATTTAGGAAATGTGGCAGCCAATTTGCGCACAGCAAGCTCCCACAAACAGCAATGTGATAATGACCAGATAATCTGTTTTTGTTATGTTGATTGAGCAATAAATATTGGGCAGGACACCGGGGATAACTCCCCTGCTCCTCTTCAAAATAGTGCCATTGGATCATTTTACGTCCACCTGAAAGAGCAGATGGGGCCTCAGTGTAATGTTTCATCTGAAAGACAGCACCTCCGACAGTGCAGCACTCCCTCATTACTGCATTGGAGTGTCAGCCTAGATTTCTGTGCTCAAGTCCCTGGCGTGGGACTTGAACCCACAACCTTCTGACTTAGAGGATGAGCCACAGCTGACAAACAGAGCTTCCGGTCGCTTGCCATTTTAATTCTCCGTCCCACTCCCACTCTGACCTCTCTGAACTCGGCCTCCTACACTGTTCTCAACGGAAGCTCAAGGAACAGCACCTCGTCTTTCGATTAGACGCTTTACAACCTTCCGAACTGAACAGTGATTTCAGTAACTTCAGTAAAAATAAATCGCTGTGGATGGTGGGAAGGGAGAAGATGAAAGGGCAGGTGTTGCATCTGCTGTGCTTGCACGGGAAGTTGCCATGGGAAGGGGAGCGGGTGTTGGGGGTGATGGAAGAGTGGACCAGGATGTCGTGGAGGGAACGGTCCCTTCGGAATGCTGAAAAAGTGGAGGGGAAGATGTGTTTGGTGGTGGCATCATGCTGGAGGTGGTGGAAATGGCGGAGGATGATCCATTGAATGTGGAGGCTGGTGGTGTGGAAGGCAAGGACAAGGGGGACCCTATTGTGGTTGTGGGAAGGAGGAAAAAGTGTGAGGACAGAAGTGCGGGAAAGGGAACAGACATATCGGAAGCACTGGTGTGGAAGGTGGCATCATCAGAACAGATGCAACGGAGACGGGGAAACTGGGAGAATGGAATAGAGTCCTTACAGAAGTGGGATGGGTGGAAGTGTAATCAAGTTCAGTTCAGCGCTGTTGCACCACTGCCCTCAACGGGCTTTTTTTTAAACTGCAGCTGTGTATGTTTAACCAACAAATGTAGGTTTTTTTTCCAAATCATTTATAAAAAGTAAATTATTTTTCCAAGTGCCAAATCTGTTACCTAATCACTAAAGTGTTTTCTTTCATCATTAATCAAAAGCTGTGTATTTTTCAAGGAACAGAAGGCAGTTTAAAGTAATTGCTCCCAGACATCCGAAAGTCTTTGCTGTATCCTGTTTAACGGCTGTTTAAATGTGTAAACAAGCATCTCCTATTTAGAAAATGTTTTAAATAGTTAATTTCAAAGTTTAGTTACACGTGTAATCTTCTGCCAACTCCTGCGGAGTGATCCAGTCTGCTACATTATCCCTATATACAAGTGGCTACCCTGATAGTTCAGTGGATCAATGCATTGGCTGATGCGGCACTGTGCCATGGAGATCAGGTAAATCCAAGGTTTGATCCTTGAGCTGTGCTATGTTAACTTTTCTCAGTCAGAGTGATGATAGCGATGTTAAATTGGCCTCACTGTCCCTAGGCCAGGAAGCAGAAAAATCAGCCGGGATCGGTGTTAGGCCCGTTACTCTTTACGACCTAGATTAATGATCTGGATAAAGACATTGGGGTTGCTGTTCGCAAGTTTGCAGATGAAGCAGAGATTCTTGCCAGTGTCAGAATCCTACATGAGAGTGAAAGATTGGAATCAGATCTAGATGCAATGAGGGAATAGGCCCGTCTATGGCAAATGATATTAGTATTGTTAAGCACGTGGGTAGGGCTAATCCCAAGCATGTGTATACCGTGCTGGGTTCTGAATTAATGACTGTTGAGAGGGAAAGAGACCTAGGTGTTATAGTGCATGACTCTAAAGGTTCGCTATTATTGCCGAGAGGCTATAGCAAAAGCAAATGGAGCATTGGGATGTATGGCTAGGATGATCCAATATAAAATTTAAAAAACACCACAGTCTGCTTATTCAAGAGTAAGTACAGAAAATGCAGAAACACTCAACAGGTCAGGCAGCATCTGTGGAGAAACAAGGGTTACTGTTTCAGGCCGATGATCTTTCATCAGACATTGGGTGAGCACAGGAACTGGGTTGTTACTGCAAGGCTGCTGAACCCCAGTATGAGTCACCATGTTCAAGAAAGGAAGGGAGAAAAGGTTTAGGAGGAGGAAAATCTCACTTGACAAGTTTGGTAACTGATTTTGGTTATTTTAAGAATTTGATCACTGATTTTGTTGATGTGCCAGTGATTTATTTGCTAAATTGGGGAATTTGTCAATTAATTTAAAAAACTAGTCGATAAATTAGCCATTAAAATGTTATTGCCAAGAAATGGATGTTAAACTAGTGCTGACAAGTCATGGAAACTAGTTGGTGTATTAATCGACAATGCTTTGAGGCCTGATAGAATTACCTCATCGGTATGACAACATCAGTTTAGTGGGTATTGTATTATGGGGTTGTTATAAGATTGTTTTCAGCAGTGGCTTATTAGTGTGAGTTCTACTATATTTCGTATTTATGGTAAGGATGTAATTGCAGAAATTACAGGGTGACAAAGCAAACTGCACACATTATATATAAGCTGACACTCTATCGCAAGGAATTAAAAAGCAGAAATACAGCAGCATAGATCTGACATGATCATGAAGAGATTGAGTAATTTTACATAACCATCTTAACTACTGTCTTAAATCCAGACCCAGAGATTTCTTGTGTACATTGCACCATTAAAAGTCTAGCTTGATAGTGATGCAGCACTTTAAATCATATGACGTCATGTGATACTTTATCTTTTTCTTATAAACACAGTAACCTAGAGATTCCAGTAGCACAATGGCACCACCAAAAATGTGGCAAAGAAGATTTTCCTGGTGCTTTAGTCCCAAATCCCAGAGGTAGGATTGGTACTATATTTGGGGTAGGCACCTGCACTAGCAGCAGTGATACAGGGCACTTATCCAGCAAAGCAGATGGAATTACAGCATGGCACCATGCTGTTGAGAGGAGCCACAGGCAATTCAGCGTCCACACATGCGCAGTTATACACGGAAATCAGGAAGTTGCTGTCCAATTTGCCCTGCTCCTCCACAAGCTTCGCTAGACTGGTACCTCGCCAAGCGACTCGGCATTCAAACACATGAAGGGCGTGAAGTTGTGGTACTTACCCAGAAGTTGCTGTCCATTTTACTCCTTAATAATGGCGAGTGCGGATAGCCTCACCGTTATTCTTGCCTCAAAATACGGGACAATATATTTTATAAAGAATACACTTGAGTGTATTCCAAGGCAGCAGCATGGATATAATTTTGAGAAGCTAGCTTCTGTTACAGATAACCACTAGATAACCACTAAACAGGCAAGAAAAAGTTAGGGCTTGTCCATTCCAAGTGTCAGTGAATTTTTAACGGTGTGATAAGTCTTAATTACTGCCAAACAACCTCTCTGGCACAGAAAATTTACTTTTACAAGTGTAGAGTCTCATTGCTTCAGATTTTAATTATTGTTGGAGATTTAAAAAAAATATTTTTTTTTACTTTTTCTTTCTGGACCTTTAATCTCTCTCTCTCTTAATCCCATCTTTCTTTCCCTCTCCTTATTTCACTTTCTGTACATTATTTTACATTGAATTAAATATTCTAATTTAGACTTCCTGGTTTAGACCCTGCGTGCCTCAGTAAGGATTCTTCTATCTGATTGGTCAAGGAGATGCACCTTTGCTTGCCCTGTTCACACAGGTCACAGATCCTTTGTAGAGGGCGCTGCACTGCTTTACCTGTCTAACAACCGCAAATTGCAGTGTAAAAAGCCCACATAAATTCTGTGGGAAAGTATAAGCGCAATGAATGGTGACCGCCATTCGTTCGCCGCTGACCACAAGATCCGGGTCATGGAATATAGTGAGTTCTTTTTATTTCTTTCACTACCATTTACTTTTTTTCTTTTTGTCCCTTACTCTGCTTGCTTATTTACCTATGGCAACTTTAGAATAATATTTGTAAACTATTCAACCAGCAATATAGCATGTTCCATTCAATTGGAGATACAGCATTTACTGCATAAAAGCAGACATTGGTAGGCTTATCACATATCTCATAACAGTTAGATGTCATTTATACACATTGTTCCCCTATGAGAGCTATCTATTATAACCCAATTCCTTGATCTTTCTCCATACCCTTTATATTTTTATTCTTCTATTTTCTTTAAACACCTCGTAATTCATTCAATTTCAATAATCACTTGCGGTGAAGCATTCCATAACCGAATAGTCCTCAACATTAAAAACATTTTTGAATCTCCCCCTTTAAACTATCTATACTAATTCTGAGTTTATATGCCTGTTGCTATCAATGCACCAACTACTGGAAATCTTTTAGTTTTTTTCTCTCAAACCCTTTCAAAATTTAACCATCTCTGCTCCAGCGAGTACAGCCCTAGCCCCTTATACCTTTCCACATCTCAAATACCCTTTCCATAATGGGGTGCTCAAAACTAATCAATTCTTGCACAGATTCATTATCATCTTGCTTTGAATTCAATCTCCCCATGTATAAAATTTACAACCCCCATGTGTGTTTTTATGACTTTTTCCCAAGTAATCCCATTTTTAAAAGATCTGTGTATCTGCACCCTTCGATCTCTCTGTTCCTGCACTCCATTGAAAATGTTACCTAAAATGTATTTAACTACCTGTCCATATCATCCTGCACTTACCCATATTCTTGCTCATCTTACATGCCCCATAATTTATACTGCTGCTCTACCACTATGTGATCCTAAACAGAGATCTTTATTGCCAATACAGCCTATCTTATTTTCAAATACTAGCTTGTCTGCTAAAAGAGGCAACTTACTGCAGATATACAGGAATTGATAAACCATACAATACCAAATTTGAGGTACATTTGCCTTGTGCATATGGTGTGGTATTTTATTATTCTAGTAATGGCCGAACAGCATCTGTATAGAGAACTGCGGTATGCTATTTTATGAACTACACTACCATCTAATGTACAATATTATAGGATCTTTTCCGAAGCTGTAGAATATGTTGTGTATTTCCAACATTTTTTAATTTTAATTCAGACTTCCGACATGCAGTTTTTTCATCTATCTCATTATAGCCTATACTGCCATCTAGTGCTGTTCTCTTCATTCTTCAGATACATACAAAAAAATTACCCATAAACCATAGGCCAATATTTAGTATTTCAAAAAGCAAAATACTGCAGGTGCTGGAAATCTGAAAACCAAAACAGAAAAAGCTGGAAATGCTCGGCAGGTCAGGCAGCATTTGTGGAGAAACAGAAGTCAGTCAGTCGATGTTTCAGCTCTGAGACCCTTCATCAGTGCTGCAGAGTATTTCCAGCTATTTCTGTTCGTGTATTCAATATTTCAAATGGTCTGAAGTAAATATTCAGCCATGATGATTATAGGATTTGAACAAAGGTAATGACACTTAATAAGAGATATTATTCCACAAAGAACAAGAGGAAAATAGGTAAACCACATCAGAAAGAAGGGAAGTCGAAGCAATGGGAGTAAGTGAAAACATAGCAAACTAAAACAATCTAGTCTAGACTCAATCTATCAAGATATCTGTATGATAGATTTAGAATAGCAAATAGCTAGCACAGGGCACAATGGAATGAATGGCCACCTACTAAGCTATAAGCTTCTATAGTTTAAAAGCAAAATACTGCGGATGCTGGAAATCTGAAATAAAAACAGAAAATGCTGGACATACTCAGCAGGTCAGGCAGCATCTGTGGGGAGAGAAACAGCTTCTTTAGTTCTTCTGTAAGCAAAATAACATCTTTCTAGGTTGTTTTTGTTGGTAAGCAGATATTATAGAAGTTTTCTCTTTGATTTGCTATGACTGTTACATCTGACAATGAAACTTGTATCATTGTCCATCTGTGGATTAACAGCTCCTAGGAAGTGCATAAGAGCAGACCAGGTTCTTTCAACATCTACTTTTCCCTTCTTGAGGATAGGTATCTTGCTTCTGCTACGTGTTTTTCCCAATCTAAAGCATATGTGGAGAATTTTGAGCAGAATCCCTCCCTCTACCATAGGAAACTATGCATCCTACTACTTTTTGTATATTTTGATCAAATAGTAAGTTCTGATAAATGCTTTAAAAAAATCTTGGACTTTGTTTAAGAAGATATGGTGTGCATAAGGGAATATGTTGTTGGTTGCCTTAATCAAATTACTTGATAACAGCAAGTGTAATCTACTATAAGTGATCAAACAATACAAGGTGAGCTGGACAACGATCAAGACCTGAAAATCTTTGTGGAAAGTAATTCAAGAGCAAAAGAATAAAAAGAACACAGCCACAGTTTGGTTATCAGCCAGAATGCACTTCCACCATTAATTGAAGTACAATTTAACTTGTAGTTCACCTCAGAGATAAGATGACCTGACAGAACACAATAGGAAATTTTACAAATTGCTGTAACTAAGTACATATACCACACTGAACCCTATGATTGTACCACCCATAATATCAGTGATTACAGTAATATAGTTCCAAAAAGGTAACTAATATTTCATATCGGCCATAATTTCTATCACAAAAAGTACAACAGCATACCATTAGCTGGGTTCAATTTAACATAGCTTAACAGCAACATTTTTCCATGATTACAATAGGTGTTTGTCAAAGCTAACTCTTGTAATCTGCATTGGAAGGTAGGGCTGGTAGGCTTCCATTGTTAAATCTGCCTATTGGATCCTTCACCTGGCAGCAAGTTTTAACTGCTGTATTGAAACACTTCAGTCTTCTTCTCCAATGCATAGATTCCAGCTTCTGGAGATCTGTATTTGGCAGTCTTCTTTCATTAGTCCAATACATTGCAGGTGCTTGTATACCATTTTACTATATACTTTCCCTATACTTCAGTTTCATAGGATTTTACAGCACAGGAAGGCATTTGGTCGATTGTGCCTGCATTGACTCTCAAAGACTGACTGAACAATCTACCCACTTAGTCCTATTTCACCGCCCTTTCATATAGACTTTTATTTTCAAATATATTTATCCATCTTATTTTTAAAAGGTATAATGAATTCTGCTTCCACCATTGTAGGACATTCCATGTCGTAACTATCTCTAGATAAAGAATGTCCCCCTAACCTCTCCCTTTGTTCTTTCAGTAATGGTCTTAAATCTATGCCCTCTAGTTACTGACCAGTGGAAATATTTTTCTCTCTATTTACCTCATCAAAACTTCTCATAATTCTGATCGCTTAATCTTCTCTACTCTAATGAAAAAAATCCCAGTTTCTCTAGTCTCTTTTCATAACTAAAGCCTCTCATACCTGGTATTATCTTAAAAAATCCCTTCTGAACTCTTCTCTGTGACCTTGATATCCTTCCTAAAGACTGGAAACAATATTCTAATTGTGGCCTAACCAATTATTTGTATAGGTTTAGCACAACGCCTTTGCTTTTGAACTCCAAGCCCCTATTAATAAAACCTAGGATCTCATTTGCTTTTTACATTTTTAAAGATTTGTGTATCTGAATTCCTAAGTTTCTCTGCTCTTCTTTTAAAGTCTTACCATTTAGTATATTTTCTCTTTCTCCCCAAATGTATGACTTCAAATTTCTCCACATTATATTTAATCTGGCATGTATCTGCCCATTCTACTACTCTATGCCCTCCTGAAGTTGCTTAATGTCCTCGTCATCGTTAACCATGATTCCTATTTTTGAGTCCTTTGAACATTTTGATATATTTGTGAAGAGCAATGGTCCCAACACAAATCACATTAGGGACAGAACTGTTCACATTATTCCAGTCCAAAAACACATCCATTAACCATTATTTTGTTTTCTGTTCTTTAGTCAATTTCTATCTATTTTACCACATTCCCTTTAATACCATCTGCCTTAATTTTATTAGCAAGCCCCTATTCAGCATTCTTTTGAAAATCCATGCACACAACATTCATTGCATTCCCATTATCACTATACTTATTTTCTCAAAGAACTTCATTAAATTTGTCAGACATGATTTGCCCTTTATAAATCCATGCTGGCTTTCTATAATTAAGTGAATATTAATTTTACTTATCCTGTATTAAGGCCTCTAACAGCTACCAATAAGCTGACTGGTCTTTGGTTATGTCATGTATCCATTTCTCCTTTCTTGAACAGCGATGTTACATTGGAAACCCTCCAGTCCTCTGGCGCAAATTCCATATCCAAAGATGTTTGGAAGATTGTGGGCAGGGCCTGTGCTATTTGCTCTTTAATTTCCCCCAGCATTCTAAGATACATATCATTAGGGCCTTTTTCACTTCAAGTATTTCACCAAAATTTTCAATGCTACTTCCTATTCTATAGTTTTCCTATCTAAGTGCTCCATCAGCTCTTAGTTTACCCATTCATTTCCACTATCACTCTTTTTATAACTAAGGCAAACTACTCATTTAGTATTCCTGTCATTCATTTATCCTCTATAGGAAGACTTCCTTTTTCATCTTTAATCAGCCTTACTCATTCCTTAAAGCAACTTTTACTTTACCATGTTTGTAAATCCTTTACTATTTCTTTGTTCTCTGACAGTTTTTCTTCCTACTTTCTCTTAGCCTTTAAAATATTTTTTGCTTCCCTTCCATTTTCTATACTCAGCTTATTTTTCTTTTGTATTATTAAGAAAGAACTTGCATTTATATAACACCTTCCACATCCTCAGGATCTCCCAAAGCGCTTTACAGCTAATAAAGTACTTTTGAAGTGTAGTCATGTTATAACATAGGGACACGTGGCAGTCAATTCTTGCACAGATCACACAAACAGCACTGAGATGAATGACCAGATAATGTTTTTTAGTGATGACGTTTGAGGGATTAATGTTAGCCAGGACATCAGGAGAACTCCGCTGCTCTTCTTTGAATATTGTCTTGGGATCGTTTACATTACAACAGTGACTACACTTCAAAAGTACTTCATTGCATGTAAGGTACTTTGGGCATCCTGAGGTTCTGAAAGGCACAATATAAATGTAAGTCTTTCTTTTTTTTCTTTTCTTTACGCCACCTGAGAGAGCAGACAGACACTTCATCTGAAAGACGGCACCTCCAGCCCATGCAGCACTCCCTCAGTACTCGCTGAAGTGCTAACCTCGATAATGTGCTTACGTCTTTGGAAGTGGGGCTTGGGCCCATAACCTTCTAACTCAGAGGCAAGATGCTACTACTGAGCCAAAGCTGAGCTCTAGATTGGTCATGTACCTCTTTTTAAGTCTCATTTTAATTTCTTTACTCATCCAAGGAATTTTGACATAATCATTCCAATAACCTTCTACAACTCATTTTTAAAATTTGTTCTGGATTGCTGGCGAGGCTTCATATATTGCTCATCCCTAAATGTACTGAAAAGGTAGTGGTGAGTCTCTTCCTTCAACCACTGCAGTCATTGCCTGGCACTTAAGTGGCGCATATTACCTGCCACTTATCAGCTCAGGTCCTGCAATTGGTTGGCATGGGCTGCTTCATTCATGGAGGAGTTCCCAATAGCCTCCTCAATAATGTATCCAAAATATCTCTGCTCAAAAAAATGCGTCTTCCTGCAAAACCTTGTAAAAATACTCAAGGGTAGCTTTTCTTACTTGAGGTACCTCACATGTTGTGAGCAGTCATCAGAATTTTTTTTGGATGTGCGGTCAGAGCAAAAGACACTTCAGAATCTTAATTTCTTTTCAAAATCTTCTGTTTAGGTAAACCATGTTTGATCTTAAATATCTTAAGCTACCACAGTTTAACGTCAATAACCAATCAAGGTAAGCCAACCCATTTGGCATAAACTATTTGAAAAGGTACAATTCAGCTGTACAAACATCTTAGAAATTATAACCAAACTAATTTTTGTATAAAACTCATATCTGCACTTCCAATGGGAGTTACTGAAAGGTCATGTTACTACTGACAATTTAGTTTCAACGATCTTAATACTCAATGCTATTGAGCACACCATTTCTGATTGACCAGGGAAATGAAATCTATTTTGTGAGCATCCCCTGCAGTGGCAAATCATTTTTTATCTTTTGAATGAAATGTCAAACGTGTATTTGGCATACTGCCCTTCTTAAAACAAACCATAACAATTGCAGCTACAGAGAGATCAAATTTCAAAGGGAACTGAATGGTGGATCCTAGGACACCACAGGTCATTCATGCAGTTTATTTATGTAACATAGTAAGTTGATAACTTTATGTTTGTTATCCTTGTCAATGAAAGCTCAATTTCAATACCAGTCGACAATATAGGGGCTCCAAGATATACACCAGAAAAAGTTACCGGTGATTAACGTTTATTTTTTTAAATATCTGTATTAACACAGCTCAAAATAGTGGCCCTGAATTTGCGGTCAGAGGCTTCCCGCGGGCGGGAACAGGTTGTGTAATGGCCAATCCATTTGATATTCTGTTGGCTGCTGCTTTGTCCATTACAATGCTGGAGACTGCTTCGGGCAACTTATATGCTGAGCTTAGCATCAGTTTCACCACAACAACTCAAAATTTAAATCAGTTGCCAAACGCTAATGCAACATTTGAAGAAATATTTAAGTTTATTTACAAGTCTGTGTGGACACTGCTACTTAGGGGCACGAAGGAACTTCCCAAATGTTTTCCTCTTTTTTTCTTCCAGTACACGTGCTATATAAGCATCTTGCTGTTTCTGTATTTCGAAGTCAGTAACCTGTTTCCTGTATACAGAACACAATATCAGTCCCTTTACAATATTAAAAATATTTTCCACCACAACACACCAAAGCCCTCCTGCAGAAAGGTTTACACACTTACTTCAATACATCTTTTTGCTTTTCAAGTAGATGGCAAAGTTCTTTAATCTGATCCTCTTTGGTACTCAAAATATCATCTTGTTTTTCTATTTGACTCTCAATCTCTGCAAAGAAATTATTTAGTTATCACAAATAAATATCTATCTATTTTCTAGACCTGCTGAATTATTCCCTTACAAAATCTACCGCACATATTTCAGGAAATATAAAACCTGTCATTCCTGCAATCTGCATGCTATAACCAACAGGCATGTGTTTCATCACGGTTTGGAAAGAAATTAAACATCCTTCCCCTTCCAGCATCTATCATTTTTGGTGAATGTTTGCTGTTGGGACTTTAGTATTCTTCCATTTTTGCACCTTGTTATTGCAGTCGGCACCCAGAAGCAGAGTGCCCCACAAAGGTGCCCAGCAGCAGGTTCAAGAGGACCCTAAAAGATAGGTTTCTGAAGTTACGCAATTTACCAATCAGATCTTGGGTCCATCTGGATTGCTTCTGCAGAACAGCAGGCCGACAGTCCCAAGGCCAATGGCCAGAAGCACAGGTGCAAGGCTCTCAGACATAGAGCTGCAACTCCTGTTTCCTGCTTTCTAGTGCTAGGCCCAGGCAATTGGTGGGACTGCACCGCGGGTACCTCCAGACCAAGATAATGACTAGGGACAGGAAATTTAGGTACTTACGAACCTGGACACACATAATGCACTTTTGCTGCACTATTCCTGCCCACAAAGCAGATGTGTGCGTGTGTGTGTGGGGGGGGGGGGGGGGGGCGGGAGGAAAGGAGAGCAAAATTACAAATGTTAACAGGTTCACTTTTTTTTTACAAACTTCATGGGTTTTCAGAAAATAAATTGTGGCTTGTAACCAATGTTTCCTCTAATCTTTCTCGTGCGTGGCCGCACATGCGCGGTATCTCTTCCAGCTTGTGTGCGGCCTGCACGGAACCTCCCGATGAATACGCGCCCACGCACCTTAGGGGGAACATTGCTTGTAACATATTCCATATCATAAAATATGCACAGTTTAGAACAGCACTATGACTTACCATTGCATTTGCTTATTAACTTGTCATTTTTGGTTGACTCCTTCAATGCCTTGTTTTTAATGCTTTCCAATCTTTGTAAAGAATGAAAACAAGAGACATGTCTGCATTATAAAGCATAATGAAAATAACTTATTCAAATAAGGCTAAATCATAATAGTGCCCACAGTAGTGTTAACTGACTGCAAATAAAGATCAGTTAACGTTCCCCCTCAAAAAAGGGCCATAAATGTTAGTGTAATCTTGATTATACATGTTCCTATTATCCTCAAGAATTAGAGATGAACACTAATTCTTAACAGCACTCGTCTTTGTTGATCCTGTCAGTGAAGTTACTTGATGCTGTACACTCGTCTATTGATCCACCCGCTCACAGATATCCTACGTACTCACCTGCAACTCCAGCTACCGAACCTGGCAGCAGCGCCAGCCATCAGATCCACCAAAGACTCAAGATAGAATGCTAAAATGGTCCCACGGCCAACCACAGGGCTCCAGCTACATTTTTTGAGCCCTAAAGGCAATCTCCGCTCCTACCAACAGGCTCTGCAGCTCACTGGAACTCTCGACTTTAAAACTCAGTATCGAACCTGCCTGTGCATTCTTCTGTTGTGTGAACTGTTGTGGAGAATGCCAGTGAGATTGTTGGAGCCGAGTGTGTATTACCTTTAGCACTGAATTTGGTCCCCTCCATGGCTGGTACTGTGATAGCACATTTAGCAAGGTTACTCGGGTCTGGTAGCAGGAGCCGCAGGCTACGTTGTTCAGCTGTGGGCTGGTGAATTATCCAGTGGATCAGCTGTATGGTACCAACTAATCTTGTCTGCAGGATCAATGGAAGCAAGTGATGTTGCAGAGGACTGAGTAGGTGGAAGAAGTTTAGAGCAGCAAATTAGCAGAGCAAGTCAGGAGCTCCTCATTATCTGCCATTTTCTATTATCCACTTGAAGGAGGAAGGTCCCTTACATTATAATAATCAGGGTTCCACTGCATACTGGATCAAACTTGGATCATTTGTGTTGCAGAGACGAATGGGGTCTTCAAATAAAAAAAGTCTTGCATTTATATAGCGCCTTTCGCGACCTCAGGATGTCCCAAAACGCTTTACAGCCAATGAAGTACTTTTGAAGAGTAGTCACTGTTGTAATGTAGGAAACACTGCAGCCAATGTGCACACAGCAAGATCCTACAAACAGCAATGTGATAATGACCAGATAATCTGTCTTAGTGATGTTGGTTGAGGGATAAATATTGGCCAGGACACCGGGGAGAACCCCCCTGCTCTTCTTCGAAATTGTGCCATGGGATCTATGACGTCCAACTGAGAGAGCAGACAGGGCCTCAGCTTAACGTCTCATCTGACAGTGCACCTCTGAAAAGCCACCTCTCCACCCCAACCTCACTTCTGGAGGAATTACCATTAGGGAGGAAAATCTATTCCCTTGTTTTAATCTCTTGCAATTTTAACTCGCAGAGTACTCATCAGGCTGTCATTAACCCAAAGATGGCAAACTTATCCAACATAATTTCAATTATTTCTGCTGTTTCACAAGTCACACATCATGGTAGCTAAATATATTTCTTGCAGTGCTTTTCCCTCTTCAATCATTAGTTTTCCCAATTCCTTCCTTAAACTTCTAAATTGTATAATAGTATTTCTTCTCTTCCTTCTTATTCCATTCCTGAGCTGCTGCAGGCAACAATGTTTTTCTGCAGGCAACACAAGAACATAAGAAATAGGAACAGGCGCAGGCCATTTGGCCCTTCGGGCCTGCTCCGCCATTCAATGAGAACATGGCTGATCTTCTACCTCAACTCCACCTTCCTGCACTATCCCCCATAATCCCTTGGTTCCCTTAGTATCTAAAAATCTATCGCTCTCTGTCTTGAATATACTCAACGACTATGCATCCACAGCCCTCTGGGGTAGAGAATTCCTCACAACCCTTTGAGTGAAGAAATTTCTCCTCATCTCAGTCCTAAATGGCCGACCCCTTATTCTGAGGCTGTGACTCTCTAGTTTTAGACTCCCCAGCCAGGGGAAACATCCTCCCAGCATCTACCCTGACTAACTCCATTTAAGGCATCCCATTACTGTCAAAAATTCATTGCAGCAGGCTGTGCTGATGATGCAACAGCATAGTTTCCAAAATGAAGGCCAAGACTGCCAGCACCAGATAAAAATAAAATCATACAGAAGATTAGCGCCATTGCATGAAGGTCGTATTTAAAACTAGCTGCACCATACCTTCAAAACTAATGCAGCAGTTGTGTACAAGATCAAACAAGCATAAAATACACAATACTGTAACAAAGGCTGTACTTATAAATACAATTAATGTTCTATACCAAAAATTGTCACAATAATACTAAGGGAGCACAAAATTTTAAATAACAAACCTAAATTTATATAGTGCCTTCCACAGGATGTCCCTAAGCGGTTCACAGCCAATGAATTACTTTATGAAATGTAGTCACTGTTGTTATGAAGCCAAGTGCAAAAAACTTACGCATTTTCGAAGGCTTTCTTTTCCCGTTCTAGCTGTTTCATTAGAATCTCTATTTCACCGAGTGCAAACTGCAGCTTTTCAGACTCCTTGAAAAGTAAAGCTTTAGTTTTAGCATGTTCAAGTCTTTCATTCTGTAAAGAAGCATGATTGAGTTAATAGAATTGTTAAGCTGCTTTTGTTTCAAATATCAATAGAACAATGTTGGCACTTTGAAATATGATGCAGAAGGGGTTCTGATGAACCATACATTACAACCATCATAATAAAGAATCATTCAAGGTTTTCTCATGTTGAATGAAAATAATAGCTAGTTTGGTTGAATGTGTGTAGTAGGAACTGGTCAGCAAGACATGTATGTCAGCAAGACATGTATAGTACATTTTGAATAAACTCATGCCTTAACATTATTCATACGGTTCACATGACAAATGCTGTAGGTAATGCTTTGAAGGTCATTATTTTTATGAGTCGCTGATAAATATTTTAAATTAGATACACAAGTGTTACAGATATGTGCATTGGTGTAGAAAATGATTAAGAGCTAAATATCAAATACTGTATATAGATCAGTCTTGTTAATGGTTACCTCTTTATTAACTTAAAAGTTCTCACCTCCAACTCCTTCACAACATCTTCAAATTCCTCTCTGCTTACTGACTCCTCTTCTCTATGTCTTATCTAAATATGGAATGCATTGTATTATGTTAAGCAATTTTGTTCCAAATATATAAAGAATTCTCGGCCCCATCATCGCTGCTGAGCTGATGGACAGGAATTTAGTAGGAGTATATACGGAATTCATTAACAATCCATTTGTTTGTACAGCAAGATCACATCTGTGATAGCAGAAGAATAGTTTGACATTATACCTTTTACACCAGTTTGGATGCAGAACATAGAATAGATTCCCTGGATGGTGTTAAAGCTGCAACCTAACTAAACATCAGTCATAAAGCATCATGTCCTAATAGATTATGGAGTCTGGTAGTCATGAAAAATGATATGCTGAGGGAAATATTTAATAATAAATTGTTAAATACTGCAGTACAATTCTGAAAAGAACAGAAAAGAGTGATGTTGCAAAGAGTTGCAATGATTTGCCTTCAAAAAAGTACCAGTGGAGCTCATTTTTTTTAATAAGCAAGCTTTTGTTACTGCTCTGTTCCAACTCTGGCATATATGTTGTACAGTACACCAAAAAGTATACACAGAATTATTTGCTTTTACAGTTATCCTGTTAGAGCCACCATCCAACCTATTAGATAAGTGGTGAGTGCAAAGAGAGAAACAAAGAAAACCATATATACACAGACAAGTGATAGAGTGAAAGAAAGAGCAAATCACAGAAAAGCACCGACAGAGTGGGAAAAAAAATGCAACTACACACAAGGAGAGAGATTCACAGGAACAGAGAAGGACTGGTGTCACTGGCAGATGTAGGTCCAACTTCAGGCCTTGAGCCCAGCTGAGCTCCCCCTCCAGTTCAACTTTTGGCCTCGGGCTCTTTTCCCTCCCACTCCAGATATACAAGAATATCCAAGAGAAAATATATGAGAACCATAGGGGGTGCGTGCGAGAGTGAGAGAGAGATTATGTAGTATATATATATATAAATATATTTTTAAAAATTGCATCTGTAAGCACTTCCTGTCAACTTTTTCCATATAAATTCCTATGTGGACATTTATAATAGAAATGACCTTGTCTTGTTATGCTGTAATTACACCCTCCCACCAGTGGAGGTGTTGCAATGTCACCACTAGCAGGAGGGTACAGCATGGCAAATTTACACGGGGGGTTTATTATAATGCGGCATAGGAATTTATAATAGAGAATAAAAATATGGACAGAATGCATAACTTTAAAATAGTGACAATTACATTTGCATGCCCTGATCCAATATACTAGGCTTGATTGCAAAATTGAAGCCCATGAGATAAAAGGGGCAATGTTGTAATGTTGAAATGCACCAGCCAACTTGCGCACAGAATTGTCCCACAAACACCAATGAGATAACCACCAGATAATAATAGGGGTACGGTAGTATAGTAGTTCAATTCGTGATCAAATATGACACCAAGGTTGCGAACAGACTTGGTCAGCTTTAGACCGTTGCCGGGGAGAGAGATCGAATCAGTGGAAAGGGAATGGAGTTTGTGGCGTGAACCGAAGACAATGGCTTCGGTCTTCCCAATATTTAATTGGAGGAAAGTTCTACTCATCCAGTGCTGGATGTCGGACAAGCAGTCTGATAGTATGGAGACGGTGGAGGGTTCGAGAGAGGTGGAGGAGAGGTAGAGCTGGGTATCATCAGCATACATGTGAAAACTCACCTTGTGCTGCCGGATGATGTCACCAAGGGGAAGCATGTAGATGAGAAATAGGAGGGGGCCAAGGATAGATCCTTAGGGGACACCAGAGGTGACAGTGCGGGATCGGGAAGAGAAGCCGTTGCAGGATTCTATGGTTATGGCTGGAAAGATAGGAATGAAACCAGGCAAGTGCAGTCCCATCCAGCTGGACGATGGCGGAGAGGCGTTGGAGCAGAATTTTGTGGTCAACTGTGTCAAAGGCTGCAGACAGGTCCAGAAGGACGAGAAGGGATAGATTACCTTTGTCACAGTCAATTAGGATGTCATTTGTGACCTTAGTAAGAGCAGTTTCAGTGCTGTGGCAGGGGCGGAGGCCTGATTGGAGGATTCAAACAAGGAGTTCTGGGAAAGATGGGTACGGATTTGGGCAGCAACAACACGTTCAAGAACTTTGGAGAGGAAAGGGAGGTTGGAGATGGGGCGATAGTTTGCAAGGACAGAGGGGTCAAGGGTTGGTTTTTTGAGAGGGGTGATGACCGCAGATTTGAGGGAGGGGGGACAGTACCTGAGGAGAGAACCGTTAACAAATGTCAGCTAACATGGGAGCCAGAAAAGGAAGTTGGGTGGTTAGCAGTTTGGTGGAAATAGGGTCGAGGGAGCAGGAAGTGGGTCTCATGGACAAGATGAGCACGGAGAGGTCATGAGGGGATCGGAGAGAAACCGGAGAAAGATGTGAGTTCAGAGCTAGGGCAGGGGGGAACCTTAGAGGAAGTTTGGCCCGGTGGGCTAGGGGAAGGAAGGGAAGTGGCAGAGGCAGCTGAATGGATGGTCTCAATCTTAGAGACAAAGAAGTCCATGAGCTCCTCACACTTCTTGTCAGAGGTGAGGGTGGAGGATGAAGAAGACGGTTAGCAGTGGAGAATAGAAGCCGGGGTTTATCTTTGCTCACTATTCCAGAATCATTCTGGAATGCAATCAGGTAATAAGGTGATGGAGAGGGGACATGAAGGTCCGCCTGGCTCAGTTGTCAGCTCTGGTCTGTCAGAAGATCCTGGATTCAAACCCCACTCCTGGATTTGAGCATCTAATCCAGGCCGTCGCTGCGGTGATTCCAGGGCCTGTGCAGGAGACCTCCCGCTCACGAAAGAAAAAAGAAAGATTCGCATTTATACAGCACGTTTCACGACCTCAGGATGTCCCAAAGCGCTTTACAGCCAATGAAGTACTTTTGAAGCGTAGTTACTGTTGTAATTTCGAAGAGGAGCAGGGGAGTTATCCCCGTGTCCTGGCCAATATTTAGCCCTCAATCAACATAAAAAAAACAGATTATCTGGTCATGATCACATAGCTGTTTGTGGTAGCTTGAGTGCACAAATTGGCTGCTACATATCCTACATTACAATAGTGACTACACTTCAAAAGTACTTCATTGGCTGTAAAGCACTTTAGGAAGTCCGGTGGTCCTGAAAGGCGCTATATAAATGCAAGTCTTTCTTTCTTCTGACTCAGAGGCGAGAGTGCTACCAACTGAGCCACGGCTGACACTGTAACGGGGCCGTTTCCTCACCATTTCGCCGAGGCTGCGGATCTTTCGCTGCTGCACCAGGACAATATCCTGCAGCTGTTTGTGAACCACACTGTGTGTCTCCCCAGCGGCTGCACCCTCCACCAACGCCATCGCCTGCCTGCCTGCTCCCGGTCAAACCCCGCTCCGCTGGCCACGCCAGCCCGGCCAATCACATCGCAGTTTCTATCAGTGGCAGCTTGGCCAGCCAATAGAAGCCACGCTCACAAAGCCGAGCGTAACGACCAAGACGCTTTGGGGGAATTTTAAAGAAAAACTATGAATCTTTAGTCTCCATTTGACGCCAGCATTGGTTTCTCTCTCTCACCCCAACCCCAACGTTGGTATAAAGAAAACCCGAATGACTTTTATTCACCGTCACGATATCTAAATACTCGATCGCATTAACTATTTGCAAGACGAGAGCCAGGATTGGGGAAGAGCTAGGCCGCGTTGCTATGGACCGAGCGGCGGGCCTTGGTTACAGGTGGCGCAAGGGGCGCAGCATCCGCCGTAACGACGTCGTGTGCGTACGTGCGTTTGGGGTGGTTGGGCAGAGGAAGGGGGCCGTGGCGAGATGGCGGCTTAGGGCAGAGGAAGCTGGATCTACGTGTGAGTTTGAGCGGGAGCTGGCAGCAGTGCGACCTCGGCGAGACATAGGAAACGTTTTAATATCCGGATAAAGCCGGAGACTGGTGCGGTTAGCGGCGGAGTGGAGCCGAGCAGCTGCTGACCGGGCCTGAGCCACGCTGGATCTGCTGGGGTCTCCCTCGACTTGACAACAGTGAGCAGTGCCCGGGGGTGGGGGTTGAGCGTCAGGCCAGCCGGGCTGATGCTTTCCCTCTGACGGGTTCCAGTCCCAAAAGGTAGTTGCTCCTCCCCCACAAACTCCCCTGGAACTCTCACCCTCAATGTTGTGTAATTGGTGATTACATTAACCTTGTCCTGAATTGTGGATCAGCCAACTCCAGTTTGTTTTTTCTTTCCCAGCAATTTTGGAAGAAAGAAGGATGATACCAGAAATGCGAGGGTATACCTATCAGGAAAGGATGAACAGGCTGGGTCTCTTTCCTCTTGAAAAGAGAAGGTTGAGGGGTGACCTAATAGAGGTCTTTAAAATGATGAAAGGTTTTGATAGAGTAGATACAGAGAGAGTGTTTCCACTTGTGGGAAAGAGCATAACTAGAGGCCATCAATATAAGATAGTCCCCAAGAAATCAAATAGTGAATTCAGAAGAAACTTCTTTACCCAGAGAGTGGTGAGAATATGGAGCTCAGGGAGTGGTTGAGGCAAATAGTATAAATGCATTTAAGGGGAGACTAGATAAGCATATGAGGGAAAAGGGAATAGAGGGTTATGATAGAGTTAGATGAGGAAAGACAAGAGGAGGCTCGAGTGGAGCATGAACTGGTTGGGCCAAATGGCGTGTTTCTGTGCCGTATATATATCCCATGTAAGACTTGCATTTATGTAGTGCCTTTCACAACCACCGGACATCCCAAAGCACGTTACAACCAGTGAAGTATGTTTTGAAGTGTAGTCTCTGTTGTAATGTAGGAAACGTGGTAGTGAATTTATGCACAGCAAGCTCCCACAAAGAGCAATGTGATAATGACCAAGTTATCTATTTCAGTGATATTGATTGAGGGATAAATGTTGGCCAGAACACTGGGGATAATTCCCCTGCTGTTCTTTGAAATAGTGCCATGGGATCTTTTGCGTCCTCCTGAGAGAGCAGACGGGGCCTCGGTTTAACGTCTCATCTGAAAGACGGCACCTCCGACAGTGCAGCACTCCCTCAGCACTGCACTGGAGTGTCAGCCTAGATTTTTGTGTTCAAGTCCCTGGAGTGGGCCTTGAACCCGCAACCTTCTGACTCTGAGGCAAGAGTGCTACCAACTGGGCCACAGCTGAAACAAGTAAAAAAGCAATGAGAAATATAGTTTGTTTAAAATTAGATCTATAAATCTATAATTAAATCTATCTATAATTGGAAAATATTATCAGTCCTGCACCGAATGTAAAATAATTAGAAATTGAGGTTGAGAATTGCCTGCTGTTGTAAACAACCACTAATGCATACTTGGAGTGTTACCATCTGAATCCGTATGAATGTTGTTAATAAGTGACTTTTTAAAAAGTCATCATGGAGAAATAGCTTTTGAAGTTGAAATGAGCACTAGGGTTTCTTAACTTGGGCCGCTTGGCCAAAGAATTTTGCTTTCAGATGTCATCACTGGAAAGTAAACACTAGTGGTGTTGAAATCCATCCTCTTTCTGGTGGCTGTGTGTTCAGTGTTTTCCTGTTTATCTGAAGGGGGAAGGAGGTGGTATCTGTGAGGATTTAAAATTTCTATTGGTTGGGGAAGAGGGCAGCTGTCAGATTACCATTTGTCCGCCAAGATAAGGGTGATTGTTCTTCTCCCTTTTCCCGCCCAAGATATTTTTCATTAATTTGGAGCATAAAAGAGGGTGGTGGAATGGGTGAAAATCAAGTTTGAATTATTCCAAAGGTTCCTTCAAACTTGAATAACATGAGTTTCTACACTTCTTTGGTCAGTTTTCAATGTTTATCTCTCTATTTTGGCAAATGGGAGTGCTTTTCTTTTCAAACTGTTATTTTTCTAAAAAAAAAAGTTACTGAATCAATTAGTGATCTTCTCTGACTTCATAACAGGGAGGGAGTGCTTGTACCTGAACCTGATGGGGTTGAGGATTACTTCTAAATAACATAGCCTGCTCCATTGGAAAAAAATGCTGTCTTGTAAAAGTATTTTTTGCAAATAGCAATTTTCCTCACTAGACTATAGTGCTTTGTCGAAAGAAATCTTCCCTAAAAGGTAAAAATAATTGCTGTTGTAGAGTAAATTCTCCTTCAGAAATGTCCATTGTGAGCTGACCTCTGCTAACTTTATGGATCATTTTTAATTGATCCTTGCTTTTCAGCTGTTGTCTCTAATCTCCACATCGAAAGTAAAACTTGGCACTTCAGTGAATATTTAAATGTTTGTCTGAAGAAGTATTTGAATAACTAGTTCCTTATCTCTGAATAGTAGGTTTTAAGAGTATTCTATCTGTCTGATTGCACTCCATGGCGTGCCATAGGATGGTTCACAGAATGGTTGTGTGATTCTATGAATCATCCATGGTGTGTAATCAGACAGATGGAATACTCTTAAAAGTATTACCATTTGTCTGTCTGCCCAAGATAAGGGCGAGTGGTCTTCTCTCTTTCTCCCCCCCCCCACCAAAGATATTTTTATAATTTTTAATTCTTTAATTCTGAGCATAAAAGAGGGTGGTGGGATGGGTGAAAACCAAGTTTGAATTATTCCAAAAGAATAGTTTCTTATCTCTGAATAGTAGATTTTAAGAGTATGCCATCTGTCTGATTACACTCCATGGAGCGCCATGGGACGGTTTACTACGTTAAAGGTGCTATATAAATGCAAGTTGTTGTTCATATTCAAGTGAGCTAGATTTAAAACCCAAAGCAATAGGCTTATTGTAACCTACTAAAATGATTATTGTATGATTATTGTATGCTGTTTTAAATGAGCAATGCAGCAGATCTTTGTACAAATTAATATTTTTAAATGACATTGACTTTTTAAAGTAGTACATTTTATTGCAGTTTTTTGGGCAATTGATTCATGAGATTATATTGGGACAGGCTGTTTATCCCGGTTGTATCGTTTAAAACCCCAATTTGGCATCGCCACTACTTGATTTACCTCTGGTTTATGGTGTCCCACGCTATAGCCTTGGCCCATTACTTAGATCTCAGTACATTAAAAAATACTCTAGCACTTAGGTATCACTATAGAATTTGAACTGTCAAGTTGCAGCATATCATGGCATCAATACTGAAAGTTTTAGGTTAATATTTAATTTTTTAAGAACATAAGAAATAGGAACAGGAATAGGCCACTTGGCCCCTCGAGCCTGCTCCGCCATTCAATAAGATCATGGCTAATCTAGGGCTCAAAGCCACTTCCCAGCACGCTCACCATAACCTTTCACTCCCTTATCTTGCAAAAATGTGTCTATCTCCACTTTAAATGTATTTAATGACCCAGCCTCCACAGCTCTCTGGGGCAGAGAATTCCACAAATTTACGACCCTCTGAGAGAAGAAGTTCCTCCTCATCTCAGTTCTAAAAGGGCGACCCTTTATTCTGAGACTGTGCCCCCGAGTTCTTAAAAAAAAACTAGATTCTAAAAATGGAATTGTTGGTTTTCACCCTATGAAAATTACAGGTGGGATAGAGAAAACCCACAGCTTTGAAAACCTGGGTGGTTAAACTAGAGAAACATAGAGCTGCTTTGATCTGCGCCAATTACAGCTATAATGTTGTCAAAGCTATTTGTGAAGTTCTTTAAAAATAATTGAATTTCTGGTACTCATTTTGTTTTCTATTCTGCAGGAGGGTTGGTTGGTGCAGAAACCTAGCAAAATGGCCAAGGTACTTTTTTGGATTATTTTCTTGTCTTAGTTTGGTTCTTCAGAAATGAAGAGTATATGAACAAATAGTGGAATTACTGTGGGTGGGGGAGGGGGGGGGCACTTATTTCCCTCCTGATTTGTCTGAATTAGATTTAAACCCTGCAAATGCCTCATTTTTATTTAAGAATTTGAATCTGCCTGTGAGTAACTGTGAACAGCTTGTTCTACCCACTGCATTGTGTCAAATGTCACTTGGAACCAATGTTCCCGTTAATTTTCTTTTTGGGTACACGGTCCATTCAAAATACATGTGCATGCGCGGTTTTTCCTATTGAAGAGCCAGCTGCACAGGAGATCCAGAGTGCGGCCGTGCATCTTAAAGGCAATGTTGCTTGGCACCCCCCCCCCCCCCCCCACCTGTAAAAAAGCTTATCTGTTTAGGGATGAGCATTATAGTGGCCATGCCTCCATTTTGTAATTCATTTTTAGACTGCCAGCAGGTCCAGGGAAATTCCTGCCTGATTTTGGAAGTTTTAAGTTCCCACACTGCTCTACTGAAATGAACACTAATGTTACAGTTATAAAATTATGCGTAAAAATTTTTTTTTATTCGTTTATGGGATGTGGGTGTTGCTGGCAAGGCCAACATTTATTGCCTAATTGCCCTTGAGAAGGTGGTGGTGGTGAGCTGTCGCCTTGAACCGCTGCAGTCCGTGTGGTGAAGGTACTCCCACAGTGCTGTTAGGTAGGGAGTTCAGGATTTTGACCCAGCGACGATGAAGGAACAGCGATATACTTCCAAGTCAGGATGGTGTGTGACTTGGAGGGGAACTTGGAGGTGGTGGTGTTCCCATATGCCTGCTGCCCTTGTCCTTCTAGGTGGTAGAGGTCGCGGGTTTGGGAGGTGCTGCCGAAGGAGCCTTGGTGAGTTGCTGCCGTGCATCTTGTAGATGGTACACACTGCAGCCACGGTACGCCGGTGGTGGAGGGAGTGAATGTTTAAGGTGGTAAATTGGGTGCCAATCAAGCGGGCTGCTTTGTCCTGGATGGTGTTGAGCTTCTTGAGTGTTGTTGGAGCTGCACTCATCCAGGCAAGTGGAGAGTATTCCATCACACTCCTTACTTGTGCCTCGTAGATGGTGGAATGTTAAGATTAGCCTTATTATAGTATCAACCTAAGATGCTAAAATAAGGAGTTAAAACCAATTTAAATTAAATGCTTTAAGTCTGCTTGCTGTCTTCCCTTCCCCCACACTCTACTATCCTATTTTAACTTCATTTTCTATCTGACCTAATCTATGCTTTCCAATTTTTCATAGTGAGAAAGCAAACTGGCATTAGAAAAAAAATGTTAGTATATTTCTACAGATAAATTCTGGAACTAGACTGCAAGAGTGAAATTCCTGATTCACATAATGTCAGCCTTGGCTCAGTGGTAGCACTGTTGCCTCTGAGTTAGAAGGTCGCGGGTTCAAGCCCCCCTCTTGAGACTTGACCACATAGTTAGGCTTACACTTCAGCATAGCACTGCACTGTCAGCGGTGCCTTCTTTCGGATGTGACGTTAAAGCAAGGTCCTGTCTGCCCCCTCAAATGGACATAAAGATCTACTGGCACTATTTAAAACAGAGCAGGGGTGTTCACCTGACAAATATTTATCCCTCAACCTGCATCACTGAAACAGGTTATCTAGTCATGTATCTCATTGCTGTTTGTGGGACCTTGCTGTGCAAAAATTTGCTGACTCATTTCCCTATACTGCACTTCCTGACATTACAACAGTGACTGCATTTCAAAAGTGCAGCATTGGCTGTAAAGGGCTTTGGGACAATCTGAGGTTGTGAAGGGCGCTATATAAATGTTTCCTTTACTTTCGATGGAGGCAAATACATTTCTTTGTTCTATTGTACTTACTTTTTGCACATTTAGATTATGGATGTTAGTGCTGGGGAATGGAACTCTTTCTCATTCCAGATTCCCAATATCAGCATCAAGCACTCCCAAGGTCAGGTATAGCACAGCCAGAGTATCCCTGTTGCATCAGTGTTAACATTTTTCCCCTACTTCCCAGCCATCATTTGACTTCTGAGATTGCCAATTAGTGCTGAGTTGGGGACAGTTTTGTGGTGTAGGCCCATGCCCACTAGGAACTGGTTTGAGACTTACCGAGCTTATTTCATATTGGACCCTTACAGTCAGCAGAAATTGGAGACCCTTATCCCATCGGTCTGGGCAGGATTTTCACCCAGATCCCAGAGGTGAAAGACAGTGTGTAGCCTACTGCGTCACCTAGTTCTCCATTTGAAAGCATTTATTAAAGACGTAATGAAGGTTTGCTTTCTTATTTTTTTACCTCACGTTTTTTAGTCCTTAATTGTTTTCCCCATGTCTCCTTTCTTTTTTCTTTAGTCTGTTGTTCATTTTATTTAGGACCATACTACACTGTTCTCCTGTGCTTTGTCCTCACTTTCTGTGGCACTCTCCTTTAATAAAGTGTACTCTTTTGTTACTACTTTATGATTTGTGCTGTTTTTTACTTTTAATTTTCCTCTCTTTCCCTGTCTCACTTAGGAGAGCAGTCTAAACCACATAGCACAGGAGGCATGTTAACTTGGCAGGCAATCCAGAGTCCAAATCTCTACTAGATTGAGGCAGGAGACCCACAAGCTATAATTGCCACGCAACTTATGACTGTTCCCTTCTAGTTATGCATATTTGTTATCCGAATTAATTCTTTTTCGTCTTCTGTAGGTTAATTCTGAGGCATGTGTTCGCCATGTTTGCACTGCAACACAAGGCTGGTCAACCATTTGCTTGTAGTTTGAAAAATTACAACTATTAGAATGTTTCCCTCCTTTTTTCATACAGGCGCTCTGCACCAAGGCCAGGCTAGTGTCCTACCTGCCAGGGATTCATACATTGGTTCGAAGGATTGCAACCATTAGAACATTTTCCACAGCAGGCTCTTCAGGGTCTGATGAGCCCTATGTTGCTGTTATGCCACTCGATCAAGGTAGGAACAATGTTCCTCTCTGTTAACATTTGTGTTAATAAGCGTGGACAAAGTTCATTTGGAAGGCTACTGTAGGGGATTTTTGATTTTTTTTCCTAAGTAGAAGCAATCCTATTGCTGAGCAAGCTGTGTCTGCACATTATGATTTGGGTCCTTGTGTTCTAAATTATGAAGAGGCACATAGAGCTGAACTTATCGAAGATGAGAAGGTTGAAAGGAAATGTGATCCAGGTTTTTAAAATACTCTGAGAAATGGATAAAATATGTAACATCAGAAAAGTTCATTAGGCCCAACAAGGTTGTCCCTTTTTCAGAGATCAGCAGCAGCCGTCCTCCTCACCATAAGCCCTTCTCTCTCCAGAAATGTGTCCAGATATCTCTTGAATTGATCTGTCTTCAGTGGACTTTGCTGGCAATTTGCTTCACTATTCTATTGTCCTTTGAGTGCAAAAGCTCACCCTGACCTCCCTTCTTCCTCCTAACTTCCTGATTGTTAACTTGTGTCCCCTTTTATTTGAACCCTTCACCGTGGTGAACAATCCGATCAATTTTTGGAAGTTCCCTTCATAATCTTGAAAACGTCAATTATATCATCTTGCTGTCTCCTTTTTTTCCAAAGAAAAAATGCTGAGCCTCCTTTACCTTTCCTCATATAACTTAAATTCCTGATCCCTAGAATCATTTTTGTGCTCACACATGTGCCAGTTCAAGGCCAATAAATATTCTTCCTATGATTAGGTGACCAGAACTACATCATGTATGTCAGATGAATTCTGACCAATGCCTTATATTTTGGCATAGTTGGTAGCACTCTTGCCTTTGAGTCAGAAGATTGTGGGTTCAAGCCCCACTATGGACTTGAGCAAATAATCTGAACTGACACTTCAATGCAGAACTGATATATTGGCAGTGCTGCTGTCTTTTGGATGAGTTGTTAAATGTCTGCCTGTTTAGGTCAGTGTTGTCCAGTGGAAATTTCTGAATTGCTACGGGTGCTACAGTGACACCGTTTTAGTCACATTAATTTTAGTAGAAAACGTCTTGCATATACGTACACGATGCAGGCAAGTGTACTTTAGGTGTTAATTTACTTAACAAACATCTACCACCATTCAGTAACCAAGGAAGCACAGCATTCAACGATCAAAAAACACTTGCACACTCAGCTTTTTGACTTACTTTAATCCTGATTTGCTTTATAAATAGTCACGTTAGAAAAACTGATGCCTGCAAAGAAAATAAATCTGCATATGAACATTTATACCTTTTAAAAACAGCTCCTGATATGAAAGTCTCCAGTTCAGAACAGTTTTTTTCATAATGGGTATTGTGATATTTTTTGTTTCTCTTTTGTATAAATGTTGAATCTTAATGTGCTGAGTTTAAATAAAACTTATTTTTCTGTCATGCTTATATTGCCAGGGTTGCAGACTATATGGCCTGATGAAAAGATGGGGCCATTTGGACCTCAAGACCAGCGGTTTCAGCTGCCGGGTAACATAGGGTTCGAGTCCCATATTAATGGCATTGCTAACCAGAAGAGATTCTCAGTGCACAGAACACTACCAGATGTGCTAACTGAGCCATTAACCAGTGAGAAGCATGAGTTCATTCTTGCACAGTTTGTCAACGAATTTCAGGCAAGAAAACACAATTTTTAATAGTTAAATTATTGGTTTCTCATGTGATGTCAAATTTTCAACCTCCCCTGACTCGCTAATAATTTTTTGCTAGGTTTTATATCTACGTAAAGCATTTCATGAAATTAACTGATTGATTCAAAGCTAGGATTATATCAAACAATTAACATCCATTTCTATTCTTTTTATGGAACTGGTGACCAACATTTTGTGAGGAGTGTTGTTGATCCTAGTTCTCTTCTCATTTGTATTGGTCTCTCCTAACATTTGGCTGCCTTCTGTCAAAGATTACTGACCAATTGGAGTCTCGCCGCATTGATAAAGTCATTAAATCAGGTGCAATAATGTGCACACTTAATCTGGCCAATCACAGCAGAAACCTGATGACATTGTAATATAAAATTATAAGATTTTAGCTGGTTCAGTATTAACAAGGTCAGTTATGTGACTTGCATGAAATATTAGAGTTTTGCTTAAATGAAGACATTACTAGAGTCATTATTTAAATGTTACTTAACATAGTGACCACTCACACAACTTTGTCTCTGTAATAATTTTGTTGATATAGATAGGTATCTTGAAATTTATTTTAGGGGAGGTTAAAACTGTACTTTTAAAGCCTGCAAAAATAAAACTAGTTTGTACAACAATTATTAGTTGTTGATGTGTAGGATTGGGTTTTAATAGGAATTTAGTTCCCTTAGTGACTTCCACTGCCTAGTCAATCTTTTTACTGTATTGTCATGTTATTATAGTATGTTATTGTAACAAAATTGTGTGACTGCTGTTGAGTTTGTGTAATGAGAGCAGAATGAAAATTAGACCCATCATGATGATCTTGTCATCAACATTTCCAGGAGAATAATGCTCTTGTTTCTCCCATTTATTTCAGGGAAATGAAGCTGAACCTCAACCACAGAAAGTCACTACTGCAGAAAATTACTTTGAGAATGCAAAAGTGGAATGTGCAATACAAACCTGCCCAGAGCTGCTACGCAAAGGTCTGTTATGATTTTTAAAAGGTTTAAGGTTTCTTTAAATGAAATTTAAGTTCTATAGTGGTAGGAAAACGCATCCTTGAATTTAAAATATCCTCTCACAGAAGTAGCATGTGAGTGGATTAGCATTGCGCTGTTCTAATGTGCACTTCACAAGTTTTGGAAGAAGGGTGAACATTGATAATAACACTGTCAATGTTCCCTTTAAGCTGTGTGGCCACTCAGCTCTCTGGACCTCCTGCGCAGCCGGCTCGCCTGCTTTTCCATGCAAAAAGCCGCGCATGCACAGCAATGCTCCCCCTAATTTTGTTGGGGTGTGTGGCCCATTCACAGTGAAATTTAACATTAGAAAAGCCGGTCTCGGGCTGAGCGGGGCCGGCTGAGCGCTGCGGGGCTGCGCAGCTTAGAGGGAACATTGATGCGCGGTACTTTGAATGGGCCGTGCAGCACCATAAAAAAAGAACGGGAACATTGAACACTGTGATTCCTTAACTGCGATTCCCCTATCCAGGGTGCCTCTTTCAACATCTCGTGTCTTTTATCTCTTTAATGGAGAAGTAAAATACTTTCAGGGTATGCCATTTGATGCTTTCCTATCCATATAACTACTATGCTCTTCCTATCATAAACCTTGAGAAGTCGCACAACACCAGGTTATAGTCCAACAGCTTTATTTGAAATCACAAGCTTTCGGAGCGCTGCTCCTTCGTCAGGTGAAGCGCTCCGAAAGCTTGTGATTTCAAATAAAGCTGTTGGACTATAACCTGGTGTTGTGCGACTTCTCACTTTTGTCCACCCCAGTCCAACACCGGCATCTCCGCATCATATGATCAAAAAAAATACAGTAGTTGGAATCCTTCTAAGTTATTGGGAACAAAAGGCGGAAATTATTTTTCTTGCCACGGGTGGTCCACGTTTCAGGTCCACTCAATTCGCCACCATCAGCCAACCAATGCAGCGTCAGCATAGGCTCAGTAAAAGCTCAAAGTCTGGTGTGAATACAGCAAGACACTTAGATTTGTTGGTTTTGTGTGTTTGGAGCCGGAGATTTGATTCGGTTTTCATGTTCTTACTCAGATTTTCAGTCTATGTTTCCTGAGGCTCCACTTGCTGGATTCACGGTACTTACTGTAACCCAAAGGAGTATTAACGATATGACTATATGGAATGAAGCAGTCGAGGAGGAACGCGAACAGCTACTGGAGAAAGTAAGTAACACATGTTACTATATGTATTCATCTGGGTCTATAGGAAAATATGAACTGTGCCTGAAAAGAGTGAGTGAATTTATAGCTATGATCAAACATTCCCTCAGCCTTCCCTTCCTCCCACAATCTATCTCTGGAGCTTAAAACCCAAATTTGACATCATCTTATCATTACTACTTGATTTACCTTGTCTTTTCCTTTACTCTCTTCAACCTTGGTAGACTTACAAGCTTCACTTAACCTGCTCAGTAGGTAATTTTTAAAAATGGTGACAGCTGGATGTGGCCGGCCAAATAAATGGGTCTAAAGTGGTGAGCAATTTATGTTTCTGGCCAATGATGTTTACTATGAATTTACCCAAGGCTAGAAAATTCCACTCAACAGTGCCTGGGGTAAATTACATTCTAGCTTTGGCAAGTAGAAAGCAGCAGCAACTCATCACCTTGCAGATAACCGTATGTTTATCCCTTGATCTCCAGTCTTTATTTTTTGTCCTATCTGTTTTCTTGCTGTATCTAAACCTTGGTGATCTGTTGGGGTTCTGTGTTCCACTGACTAACTTGGCTACATTAAAAGAAGTTTCTTGCCTCTGGTTAAAAATTAAGCATGCTTTTAAGTTAGAGGTTAATTATGGGCAAGTATAAGTGTTTTTTTTCCCCCCTCGGTGTACCAAGTAATTTTCAAGTACGTTGGTAACTTATCAGCATGTTGGTTATTACTTTGAAAAAGTCCAAGCAATGTTACAATACTACCTACAGTTCAGTTATTAATATGGTCAGTTCCTCTGACAGTCTTTCACTTGATTAACGTTGAGAAATGTTGGAGTTTTTTTTATTCATTCACGTGATGTGTGCGTCACTGGCAGCAGCAGCCAGGAAGAGGCAGAACACTGGCACTTGAAAATTAAAGTTCTGATGGGGGGGGAGAGGGGGAGAAACTGACTGCATCTATTGCAACAGTATAGAAATAGAGTACGATAGCAAAATACTGCGGATGCTGGAAATCCGAAATAACAACAGAAAACGCTGGAAAAACTCAGCAGGCCAGGCAGCATCCGTGGAGAGAGAAAGAGAGTTGACGTTTCAGGTCGATGACCTTTCATCAGAACTGGGAAGAGCTGGAAATCAAATAGATTTAAGGCCAGGGTAAAGCTGGGAAAGGGGGGAGGGGATAAAGGAACAAAGGAGGAGATGAAGAGACATTAAGAGATATGCAAGGCTAGAGGTGGTGTTAATGTGACAGATTAAGGCTGAATGAAGTGTGAAATCCACTGGCAGAATGAAGGACAGCTGCCAGCTTCTAGGAGGAAAAAAAAGGTGGGGGGGACAAATAAAAGGGTGGATAAAATAAAATATAAATGTGATTGGAGCTGAGGTTATGATCTAAAATTGTTGAACTCGATATTGAGTCCAGAGGGCTGTAGCGTGCCTAAACGAAAGATGAGGTGCTGTTCCTCGAGCTTACGCTGAGCTTCCGTGGAACAGTGTAATAGGCCGAGGACGGTGAGGTCAGAGTGGGAGTGAAGCGGTGAATTAAAGTGACAGGCCACCGGGAGCTCGGGGTCCCCCTTACGGACTGAACGGAGGTGTTCCGCAAAGCGGTCACCCAATCTGCGTTTGGTCTCCCCAATGTAGAGGAGTCCACATCGTGAGCAGCGAATACAGTATACTAAATTGCAGGAAGTACAAGTAAATCGCTGTTTCACCTGGAAGGGGTGTTTGGGGCCCTGGACAGTGGGAAGAGGGGAGGTATAAGGGCATGTGTTGCATCTCCTGCGCGTGCACGGGAAGGTGCCGGGCGAAGGGGAAGGGGTGCTGGGGGTGGTAGAGGAGTGGACTAGGGTGTCGCGGAGGGAGCGGTCCCTGCGGAATGCTGAAAGGGGAGGTGAGGGGAAGATGTGTTTGGTGGTGGGATCACGCTGGAGGTGGCGGAAATGGCGGAGGATGATCCGTTGAATGTGGAGGCTGGTGGGGTGAAAGGTGAGGACAAGGGGAACCCTATCGTGGTTCCGGGAGGGAGGGGCAGGGGTGAGGGCAGATGTGCGGGAGATAGAACGGACACGGTCGAGGGCCGTGTCGACCACGGTAGAGGGGAATCCTCGGTTGAGGAAAAAGGAAGACATGTCGGAAGCACTGGTATGGAAGGTGGCATCATCAGAGCAGATGCGGCGGAGACGGAGAAACTGGGAGAATGGAATAGAGTCCTTACAGGAGGCGGGGTGGGAGGAAGTGTAGTCCAGGTAGCTGTGGGAGTCGGTGGGCTTGTAGTGAATGTTAGTCAATAACCTATCCCCAGAGATGGAGATGGAGAAGTCGAGGAAGGGAAGGGAAGAGTCGGAGATGGACCATGTGAAGGTGAGGGAAGGGTGGAAATTGGAAGCATAGTGAATGAAATGTTTTAGTTCAGGGCGAGAGCAGGAGACGGCACCGATACAGTCATCAATGTACCGGAAAAAGAGGTGAGGGAGGGGACCCGATAGAGTATCCTTAACACTACAAGAAACTCTTTCATATCCGGCACCGACGGGACCGGGATGGTGCCGGTTGATTAAAAATTCCGGATAACAGAGAGGTATATCTACCGAGGTTATTTTTAACAAACAAAAATAAAAAAAATCAAGAAATGTGCAGTATAATTGGGTACTCGCCTACAGAATGTGTTAAACGGACTCGGACTCGGCAACATTTCCGGTTATTGAGGTGTTCGGATTGGAAGAGACTTCCGACAGCGCCAAGAAGCCGAGTAGTGGCAGTTTGGAGAACTACCCCCACTGACTAACTCGGCCACCACGGGAGACTCGGCAACATTTCCGGTTATTGAGGTGTTGTTTTCGGAGTATGAATTTTGCCGGTTATTAGAGAATTCCGGATATTTAGGTGCTGTTTAAGCGAGAGTTTCCTGTAATTGATTGTTAAGATCATGTGGTACTGATCGGGCCAGTTTAGCAATTGTCAGCTTTGGTTTCTGCAGACAAATTTTAACTCCTTGGCCCAAGTTTGCTCAACAACAACAACTTGTATTTATATAGTGCCTTTAACATAGTAAAACATCCCAAAGCGCTTCACAGGAGCATTAAAAGACAAAAAATTTGACACCAAACCGCATAAGGAGAAATTAGGGCAGGTGACCAAAAGCTTGGTCAAAGAGGTAGGTTTCAAGGTGCGTCTTAAAGGAGGAAAGAGAGATAGCAAGGCGGAGAGGTTTAGACAGGGAATTCCAAAGCTTAGGGCCGAGGCAACAGAAGGCACGGCCACCAATGGTTGAGCGATTATAATCAGGGATGCTCCAGAGTTGAGAATTAGAGGAACGCAGGTATCTCTGGGTAGGGGGGTTGAGGGGCTGAAGGAGATTACAGAGATAGGGAGGGGCGAGGCCATGGAGGGATTTGAAAACCAGGATGAGAATTTTGAAATCGAGGCGTTGCTTAACCGGGAGCCAATGTAGGTCAGCGAGCACAGGGGTAATACGTGAACGGGACTTGGTGCGAGTTAGGACACGGGCAGCTGAGTTTTGGATCACCTCAAGTTTACGTAGGGTAGAATGTGAAAGACCAGCCAGGAGCGCGTTGGAATAGTCAAGTCTGGAGGTAACCAGTATGGATGAGGGTTTCAGCAGCGGATGAGCTGAGGCAAGGGCGGAGACGGGCGATGTTATGGAGGTGGAAATAGGCGGTCTTAATTATGGCGCGGATATGTGGTCGGAAACACATTTCGGGGTCAAATATGACACCAATGTTGCGAACAGTGTGGTTCAGCCTCAGACAGATGTTAGGGAGAGGGATGGAGTCAGTGGCTAGGGAACGGAGTTTGTGGTGGGGACCGAAAACAGTGTCTTCCCAATATTTAATTGGAGAAAATTTCTGCTCATCCAGAACTGTATGTCGGACAAGCAGTCTGACAAATTAGAGACCGTGGAGGGGTCAAGAGAACTGGTAGTAAGGTAGAGCTGGGTGTCATCAGCGTACATGTGGAAACTGATGCTGTGTTTTTGGATGATGTCGCCAAGGGGCAACATGTAGATGAGAAATAGGAGGGGGCCAAGGATAGATCCTTGGGGGACACCAGAGGTAACGATGCGGGAGAGGGAAGAGAAGCCTTTGCAGGTGATTCTCTGGCTACGATTAGATAGATAAGAATGGAACCAGGCGAGTCCCACCCAGCTGGACGACGGTGGAGAGGCGTTGGAGAAGGATGGAGTGGTCAACCGTGTCAAAGGCTGCAGACAGGTCAAGAAGGACGAGGAGGGATAGTTTACCTTTGTCACAGTCACAAAGGATGTCATTTGTGACTTTGATGAGAGCTGTTTTGGTACTGTGGCAAGGGCGGAAACCTGATTGGAGGGATTCAAACCTGGAATTGCGGGAAAGATGGTCATGGATTTGGGAGGCGACAACACATTCAAGGACTTTGGAGAGGAAAGAGAGGTTGGAGATGGAGCGGTAGTTTGCAAGGACAGAGGGGTCAAGGGTTGTTTTTTTTTTGAGGAGAGGGATGATGACGGCAGATTTGAGGGAGAGGGGGACAGTACCTGAGGAGAGAGCACCATTAACAATGTCAGCTAACATGGAAGCCAGAAAAGGAAGTTGGGTGTTTAGCAGTTTGGTGTGAATAGGGTCAAGGGAGCAGGAAGTGGATCTCATGGACAAGATGAGCGCAGAGAGGTCATGAGGGGCGATCAGAGAGAAACTGGAGAAAGATGTGAGTTCAGGGCTAGGGCAGGGGGGAGCATACGAACATATGAATTAGGAGCAGGAGTAGGCCACTCAGCCCTTCGAGCCTGCTCCGCCATTCAATAAGATCATGGCTGATCCGATTACTCCACATTCCCGCCTACCCCCTTGCTTGCCAACAATCTATCTACCTCTGCCTTAAAAATATTCAAAGACTCTGCTTCCACCGCCCTCTGAGGAAGAGAGTTCTAAAAACTCACGACCCTCTGTGAGAAAAAATTTCTCCTCATCTCTGTCTTAAATGGGCAACCCCTTATTTTTAAACAGTGACCCCTAGTTCCGGATTCTCCCGCAAGAGGAAACATCCTCTCCACATCCACCCTGTCCAGACCCCTCAGGATCTTATATATTTCAATCAAGTTACCTCTTACTCTTCTAAACTCCAGCAGATACAAGCCTAGCCTGTCCAACCTTTCCTCATAAGACAACCCGCCCATTCCAGGTATTAGTCTAGTAAACCTCCTCTGAACTGCTTCCAATGCATTTACATCCTTCCTTAAATAAGGAGACCAATACTGCACACAGTACTCCAGATGTAGTCTCACCAATGCCCTGTATAACTGAAGCATAACCTCCCTACTTTTTTGTATTCAATTCCCCTCGCAATAAACGATAACATTCTATTAGCTTTCCTAATTACTTGCTGTATCTGCATAGTAACCTTTTGCGATTCATGCACTAGGACACCCAGATCCCTCTGCATCTCAGAGCTCTGCAATCTCTCACCATTTAGATAATATGCTTCTTTTTTATTCTTCCTGCCAAAATGGACAACTTCACATTTTCCCACATTATACTCCATTTGCCAGATCTTTGCCCACTCACTTAACCTATCTATATCCCTTTGTAGCCTCCTTATGTCCTCTTCACAATTTACTTTCATACCTATCTTTGTGTCATCAGCAAATTTAGCAAGCATACCTTTGGTCCCTTCATCCAAGTCATTTTATATAAATTGTAAAAAGTTGAGGCCCCAGCACTGATCCCTGTGGCACACCACTTGTTACATCTTGCCAATCAGAAAATGACCCATTTATGCCTACTCTCTGTTTCCTGTTAGCTAGCCAATCTTCTATCCATGCTAATATGTTACCCCCTACACCATGAGCTTTTATTTTCCGTAATAACCTTTAATGTGAACATAAGAACATAAGAAATAGGAGCAGGAGTAGGCCAATCGGCCCCTCGAGCCTGCTCCGCCATTCAATAAGATCATGGCTGATCTGATCCTAACCGCCAATCTACTATCTATCACAGAACCATCTCCTGCATCTAACAGAATTGCACACACGAAATAGGAGCAGAATCAGGCTACACAGTCCCTGGGCCCGCTCCACTACCCACAGGGCCATGACCGATCCGAACCTAGACTCATGTCCAAATTCCTGCCCGCTCCCCGTAACCCTTAATGCCCTTTACTTCTAGGAAACTGTCTATTTCTGTTTTAAATTTAATTAATGTTGTAGCTTCTACAGCTTTTTGTGGCAGCATATTCCATGGACCTACCACCCTCTGAGTGAAGTAGTTCCTCCTCATCTCAGTTTTGAAAGAGCAGCCCCTTATTCTAAGACTATGTCCCCTAGTTCTCGTCTCACCCGTCATCGGGAACATCCTCCCCGCATCCACCCGATCCAACCCCTTCACAATCTTATATGTTTCAATAAGATCGCCTCTCATTCTTCTGAACTCCAATGAGTAGAGTCCCAATCTACCCAACCTCTCCTCATATGACCACCCCCTCATCCCCGGGATTAACCGAGTGAACCTTTTTTGCACTGCCTCGAGAGCAAGGATGTCTTTCCTTAAGTAAGGACACCAAAACTGTATGCAGTATTCCAGGTGCGGTCTCACCAATACCTTGTACAACTGAAGCAATACCTCCCTATTTTTATATTCTATCCCCCTAGCAATGAAAGCCAACATTCCATTTGCCTTCTTAATCACTTGCTGCACCTGCATACTAACCTTTTGAGTTTCGTGCACCAGGACCCCCAGATCCCTTTGCACTTCAGTACTCTCCAGTTTCTTGCCATTAAGATAATAAATTGCTCTAGGATTTTTCCTGCCAAAGTGCATCACCTCACACTTTCCAGTGTTGTATTCCATCTGCCAAATCTCTGCCCACTTACTTAGCCTGTCTATGTCCCCTTGCAGGTTTTTTATGTCCTCCTCACTCACTACTTTCCCTCCCATCTTTGTATCATCTGCAAATTTTGATATGTTACACTTGGTCCCTTCCTCCAAATCGTTAATATAGATTGTGAAGAGTTGGGGACCCAGCACTGACCCCTGTGGAACACCACTAGTTACTGATTGCCAGTCTGAGAATGAACCATTTATCCCAACTCTTTGCTTTCTGTTAGATAGCCAATCCTCTATCCATGCCAGAATATTACCCCCAATCCCGTGATTTTTTACCTTAAGCAATAATCTTTTGTGTGGCACCTTGTCAAATGCCTTTTGGAAGTCTAAATACACTACGTCCACTGGTTCCCCTTTATCCACTCTATATGTTACTTCCTCAAAGAACTCCAGCAAATTTGTCAAACATGACTTCCCCTTCGTAAAACCATGCTGACTTTGTCCTATTAAATTATGATTATCCAAATGTCCTGTTACTGTTTCCTTAATAATGGACTCCAAAATTTTACCTACCACAGATGTTAGGCTAACCGGTCTATAGTTACCAGCCTTCTGTCTACTGCCCTTTTTAAATAAGGGTGTTACATTAGCAGTTTTCCAGTCTGCCGGGACCTTAGCGGAATCCAGGGAGTTTTGAAAAATTATTACCAATGCATCTACAATCCCTACCGCCACTTCCTTCAAGACTCTAGGATGTAAGCCATCAGGTCCAGGTGATTTATCCGCCTTGAGTCCCATTATTTTACCGAGTACCACTTCCTTAGTGATTTTGATCGTGTTTAGCTCCTCTCCCCCTATAGCCCCCTGTTTGTCCAGTGTTGGGATATTCTTAGTGTCCTCTACTGTAAAGACTGATACAAAATATTCATTCAGTGTTTTTGCCATCTCCATATTTCCCACCATTAATTTCCCGGTCTCATCCTCTAAGGGACCAACATTTACTTTAGCCACCCTTTTTCTTTTTATATAACTATAAAAACTCTTACTATCTGTTTTTATATTTTTTGCTAATTTACTTTCATAATCTATCTTCCCTTTCTTAATCAATCTTTTTGTTATTTTTTGCTGCCTTTTAAAGTTTTCCCAATCCTCTGTCCTCCCACTAGATTTCGCTACCTTATATGCCCTTGTTTTTAGTCGAATACTATCCTTAATTTCTTTACTTAGCCACGGATGACTGTCCTTTCTTTTACACCCTTTTCTTTTCAGTGGAATATATTTTTTTTGGAAGTTGTAAAATAACTCCTTGAATGTACACCACTGATCATGTGTCGTCTTACCCTTTAATCTATTTTCCCAATCCACTCTACTCAATTCCGCTCGCATACCTTCATAGTCTCCTTTATTCAAGCTTAGCACGCTTGTTTGAGATCCAACCTTCTCACCCTCTAATTGAATATGGAATTCAACCATGTTATGGTCACTCATTCCAAGGGCACCTTATCAAATGCCTTCTAGAAATCTAAGTACAGTACATCCACCGGTTCCCCTTTATCCACAGCACATGTTACTTCCTCAAAGAACTCCAATAAATTGGTTAAACATGATTTCCCTTGCACAAAACCATGTTGACTCTGCCTGATTACTTTGAACTTTTCTAAGTGTCCTGCTATAACGTCTTTAATAATAGCTTCTAACATCTTCCCTATGACAGATGTTAAGCTAACTGGCCTGCAGTTTCCTGCTTTCTGTCTCTCTCCCTTTTTGAATAAAGGAGTTGCATTCGCTATTTTCCAATCTAATGGAACATTCCCTGAATCTAGGGAATTTTGGAAAATTAAAACCAACGCATCAACTATCTCACTAGCCACTTCTTTTAAGACCCTAGGATGAAGTCCATCAGGACCCGGGGACTTGTCAGCCTGCAGCTCCAACAATTTGCTCAGTACCACTTCCCTGATAATTTTCTTGAGTTCCTCTCTCCCTTCCGTTTCCTGATTTCCAGCTATTTCTGGGATGTTACTTGTATCCTTCTAGTGAAGACCGATGCAAAATAGCCTGTTCAATTCAACTGCCATCTCCTTATTTTCCATTATTAATTCCCCAGACTCACTTTTTATAGGACCTCTCTATTGTGCTAATACCATCATTAATTAACAGAGCCACCCCTCCACCTTCCTGTCCTTCCTAAATGTCATGTACCCTTCAATATTCAGGTCCCAATCTATGTCATCCTGCAGCCATGTTTCTGTAATGGCTATCAGATCATATTTATTTATTTCTATTTGCGCTATCAGTTCATCTGTTTTGTTTCGAATGCTACGTGCATTCAGATGCAGAGCCTTTAGTTTTGTCCTTTTATTATTTTTGTAACCTCTGGCCTTATCTGTTGATTTACTCTTAGATTTGTACTCTCTATCCCTTCCTGTCACGGTCTGTTTATCATTTCCCATATTAATACCTTTCTCTATTGCCTTGTCTCTAATCTTTGAATTACCACATCTTCCCAAATTTGATCCCATGCCCCCAATATTGGAGGAAGTCTGGCCCGGTGGGCTTGGGGAAGGAAGGGAAGTGGCAGAGGCAGCTGAATGGATGGTCTCAATTTTAGAGACAAAGAAGTCCATGAGCTCCTCACACTTGTTGTCGCAGGTAAGGGTGGAAGAGAAAGGGGAGAGGGGTTTAAGAAGACGGTTAGCAGTAGAGAATAGAAGCCGGGGTTTATCTTTGCATTCCAGAATGATTCTGGAATAGTGAGCAATTTTGGCAGACGAGAGCAGGATCCGATAATGCTTTGTGGTCCAGCCAGATCTGGTGGTGAATGGCTAAACCAGTTGTTGTCCATATCCGTTCAAGTCTGCGTCCCTTGGACTTCAGGGAGCGATGCAGTAGGTCTTCATTCAGATTCACATGCAAATGAGCCAAACACCACAGTGGTAAGTCTGTTATGTAGATTTAATAGTAAATTGTTTATTAACTACTGGGTTGGCATTCTCTTGCTTTTGCAGAACATTGAGTTGCAGAAGGTAAAATGCTGTTTGAGTGCTGTAAGTTTTAATGAATTTGAAATAAGCTGAAGGAGAATACTGTGAGATATTTTAAAAGGAGCACTCCACATACAAACGTATAAAATTGTCGGGCAGGAAAAGTCCAGCTGGTTCATCAAGCCTGCCCCACACCATGATGGCCAGACTATCATGGCTAAACACTTCTCCCCCTCCACTCCCCCCTGCCCCCCACACCCCTGCAGCATGTAATCTCCTGGGAGAAGCAAAAACCCAGGGCCAATAAAGGAAAAAAATACTCTGTAAAATTCCTCTCCGACTCCCTCAGGTGATCAAAACCAGTCCAGGAGATCTCATGCTATCATCATCTATCAGTATACTGAGGCTTTGGTCTACCAGAAACTGATGGTAGCTTGCCAGCGCTTTAATTTAAAATCTTAATTTAAAGATTGCCAGTAGCCAACCGTATGGTCAACTAATACAGTAAACAGCTGGAAACTGCTTTTACTCTTGGGCAGCAGGAAGAAGCAGAACACTGGCACTTAAAAATTGAAGAGCTGATGGTGGGGAGAAACTGTTAAGAAAAGTATCCCCTACAATTGCTCCATGAGTTATGGCCACTTTTTCAGTTCCAAATCACTTGTCTTAACTATAAGCATAGCTACCTGGCTTAGAACTAGAGTTTTTCCTAACGTTCTGGTATTCAGTGAAGTATCCTTTTTGAGTGATTGTATAATATCATAAGATGAAAGTTGTGCAGGGAAAAGTTAGATTGCAACTTCTATTAAATAGCATTACAAAAAAAGGCAACTCTGACTGTTGTCATGTTGGACTAGACACACTCGGGGAAATTTTGCCAACCCTGGGGAGGCGGGTATGGAGGTGGGACTGCCGGGAAAATGGCAGAAACTGGGAGCAGGTACCGAACCCGCTCCCAACCTGCCTCCGTGCCATCTTCCCGGGAGGCAGGTCCCCGAGTCGCACAGGGACCCGTCTCCTTGAGGCGGGAAGGGGATTACAGCCATTTAACTGCCTGTTAACAGGTAGTTAGCAGGCAGTTAAGAGGATTATCCCCATTTTTACCCCTGCAAGTGCGGGCTTCCCAACGACTGCGAACCTCGCCAGGGTCAGCGAGGCAAGCAGTGGGTCTGCGGAGGTGAGAGGGATTGAAAAGTGCGCTGTGAAGGTGAGTGATGGGTACAAGTGTGAAGAGGTAAGTATGAGCGGTGAGTGTAAAGTGTTAGAAAAAGTTTACTTACCATTGTTTCTTCCTGCAGGCTTCAACCCTTGGGGATCTGGAGGTGCTTCATCTCAATGGCAGAGATGACAGAATGGCTGCTGCATTCTCAGATGCAGCAGCCATCTGATTTCTGCTGAGGAAAGCGGTTTGGTGAGTCTTCAGTACAAGGACTCACCTAAGAACAGAGATTCAGTGTTTGACAGCTTCTCAAAGCTGTCAAACGCTGGCAATTCATCTGTCAAAAATTTTTGACAGCTGAAACGTCATACGCTGACTTCCTCTGTCACCGGCTTTCCCTTAATTGGCCGGCTAAGCCCGCAGGGCGGGCTTAACCAGGTCAATCAAGGGAAAGTAGCGTGGATTGGCCGGACGTCGTTGGGGACGTGACTAAAACCTGAAAACTAGCAGTCCCGTCCCCATTGACAAATCCAGCCCTCAGTGTTGTACAGTTTATCCTGCAAGATGATCTTACCCCATTTCACTATGAATCAAGATTAGGGGTAAACTGGGGAAAGATTAAAAAAGTTGAAGTCTAGATATCAGATGATTAATGGATCTCATCAAAGTAAAGTAATAAATAACTTAAATAAGATAAACCCATTACAAAGTAAGTTGGGAAAACTGGGTCAGAAGAACTAAATTTAAATAGGTTAAAAGTGAACAGATTCTAGTGATAGATGTTTGGCATATTCTGCCAAGCAGTGTTTCCTAGCTGCTGCCAGTAGATGGCACCCTTGTTTTGGACAAATCTCTTGACTGCTCGGGTGTCAGCTTTTTAAAAAAACAGTCGTCATTCTTATCTCAAAAAAGCAACTCCCTTACAAATTTTAAACTTTTTTGTATTGAATTATATGGAATCCATTATACTGAGCTCTGCAGTTGTATACACAATGTATCAAATTTCATTTTACAAAGAACTATCGTTTGGTGTCCAGTAACGAGCGAAACAGGGAAGCAATAGCGTGGATTTCAAATCCATTCCTATAAAGGGGAAAATGGGAGAGCAAGTTCAGCTGCATGTAATTTAATATTTATATTAAAATAGCTTTATTCGGTCTGTTCAATTAGCCTGAATGTTCTTGGCAATATAACATTCATCTAAAATGCTTCAAGGCAGAGCAGGATATTACTTAATGGGATATGCTTATCTACAGAATTTAATCGAATGCCTCTTTCACCTGGTTAAAGTGAGCCTCTGAGGAGGTAGTGCTGTACTGTATCATTTACAATATGCGAGGAATGACTTCTTTTACTGCTCTGTATTCTATTCCCTCGGGTCTAGAAAATGTAATAACATGAAGTTATTTCTCTACTAATGCTTTTCATGAAACAACTGATCTAAAGTCGTTTAAGATTAATCTGTTTTCTGGAACCAGCTGAGGTGTTGGCACTACGGTTGTGGAATTTCACTTAGGCAAGTTAAAGTTTGCACTGAGAATGAGGACAGCGGAGCAAGGAAAAGGGCCATGGTGCCCATCAAACATGTTCCTTTCAGTGGGCTGTGTACCATTTATGCCTCCAACAAGTTTATAGTCCACTGAAAATGTGTGATGATTATCCCCCAGCCAAATTCCAGAGGAGTCTTTCTAACCTTGCAGCGAGCATTCTTTATGCCGGATGCACTGCTGTCACTTTTATAACTGCTTCATAAGCAGCACCTGTAAATAGGTGATGAACATTCGGTTCTCTGAAATAGCTTGTCGAATTTGACTTCTCCCCTGAATTAAAGCAGTGGCTTGTTTTATGGCCTAGATTTGATTAGAATTATAAACCACCAGACAAAAATCCCTACAATAAAAGCAATGTCACAATGAGGAGCAGGCTAGTTAAATTGAATGACCTGTACCTTTTACATTAACCCAATAAATCAGCATAAAGAAAATGAAAAGTAGCTGATGCTTTAACTGCCATTTCTATAGTATCTTTTATTACAAGTATGTGAAATTTCATCACTTAAATACTTATCCAGACATTTTTAACCCTGCTATCCTGTCACTATTAACTGAGGGGTTGACATCAAAGTCAAGAAACTTATCCATGGGAGCAGTTACCATTTTTGTGGGTTCTCTGTCTAAAATATATCATTAGTCCATTCTATCGTTTAAAAAACAATGCACGTGCAGCAGCTAGTGAATCTGTAAATCATCAAAAAAATCTTAAATGTTGTATTTTGGGTCAATTTTATATTGTTAGAATGAGTAGCCACATTGCCAGGAAGTGCTTCTGAAACAGCTGATTTCTCAGAATGGACAACCTCAGTAATCAGAAAACACAAGTTCGACATTTAAAAAAAAAAATCTAACTTATGACTTGAATTAGCAAACATCCATGTTTGTTATATTTAAACATTTTAGTCATAGAGTCATAACGGCACAGAAGGCCATTCAGCCCATCGAGTCCGTGCCAGCTCTCTGGAGAGCAATCCAGTCAGTCCCATTCCCCTGCTCTATCCCTGTAGCCCTGCAAGTTTATTTCCCTCAAGTGCCTATCGAGTCTCCCCTTGAAAACATTGAGTGTCACCGCTTCCGTCAGCAGCGAATTCCAGGTCATCACCACTCGCTGTGTAAAAAAAGTTTTTTCTCACATCCCTCCTGTATCTCTTACCCAAAACCTTAAATCTGGGTCCCCTAGTCCTTGTACCATCAACTAGTGGGAACAGCCTTTCCCCGTCTAACTTATCCAAACCCGTCATAATCTTGTACACCTCTATCAAATCACCCCTCAACCTCCTTTGCTCTAATGAAAACAAATCCAGCTTCTCCAACCTGTCCTTGTAGCTAAGATCCCCCATCCCTGGAACCATTCTGGTAAATCTCCTCTGCACCCTCTCAAGGGCGTTCACATCCTTCCTAAAGTGTGGTGACCAGAACTCTGCGCAGTACTCCAATTGTGGCCTAACCAGTGCTTTATAAAGGTTCAGCATAACTTCTCTACTTTTGTACTCAATACCTCTATTTATGAAGCCCAAGATCCCATATGCTTTGTTAACCTCTCTCTCAATATGTCCTGCCACCTTTAGGGACCTATGCACATTAACTCCCAGGTCTCTCTGTCCCTGCACACTCTTTAAAACTGTGCCATTAAGTGTATATTGCCTCTCCCTATTCCTTCTGCCAAAATGCATCACCTCACACTTCTCTGTATTAAATTCCATCTGCCACTTGTCTGCCCATTCTGCGAGTAAATTTGTTTTGATTTTTGTCTCGGGTGAAATATCTATTGCTTTAATGGAAGTAAAACTATAAACGTGGCCATTGCTTTGATGTATTTTGCTATGGATCAGTGGGAATGCAGATTTGCACCTGAAATTCCCAATGCAGCAAGTTGCTGTTCTTGCTTTTCTTGGTCAAATTGTTTGATAGCCATTGAGATTGGACCCTTTCCCCAGTGGGATGATGAACAAATGTGAGGGCATGTTGTTCTGAAGAGTTCTTGTTATATTTAAATCTGAGATTGATTTTTTGTTAACCAAAGGTATTAAGGGATATGGGAAAAGGCGGGTATATGGAGTCAGGTCACAGATCAGCCATGATCTCATTGAATGGCGGAACAGGCTCGAGGGGCTGACTGGCCTACTCCTGTTCCTATTTCTCCTTGCAGCAGTTGCACAATGTTGACAATAGGCTTGGGAGCAAGCTACTTCCTGGCTATCTTGGCCAAGTACTATGATCAGGATCTGAAAATCAAGCCGACGAAATAACTGTTCTTGCAACACCCATTTATCATGTTGCGTATACGTAAACCCAAGCACCCCAAACAATAACTGAGCTTTGCTAATTTTATCAGCAACAATCATGGAATTAAATCCAAGGCAAATTCACCATTGACTGCACTGTAGACATCTGCAGCTCATTTCTGTGTGCTGAGATGAAGAGGAAACTGCTAGTTATTTTTGTTGATTTTTGGGGAAAGTAAGAACTTGCATTGTTCATATCCTCAAGATGTCCCAAAGCACTTTGCATCCAATGAATTATATTTGAAGTGTAGTCACTGTTGTATAGTGGGGAGGTTACTGAAAAATTAATTGTTCAGCTAAGTTTTATTGTTTCTTAGTTTGAATGCTACAGGCGTGGGAGGGAAGATAAAAATAAAACTAGAATGGAGCAGTTTGACACATTAGCGTGTCCTGTTTTGTTAGTAACCATGGAGAAGTCCATAACTCGGTGCCCCATCCTCCCAGCTGGAAGAGGGTACATACTGGAGAACGGCACTGTGGGAGATAAAATTGAGTGACACACAGGCTATTAAAATGGAATAGTTGAAAAGACTTGCTTTGGTTCATTATAAAAAGCCAGTAGGTTGGACAGTATATTTATATACATTTAAATGTATTCTTGTAAGGATGTATATCCTGTTCCACATATGGTAAAAATTCCAGAGACCGTGGGCACTTTTCTATTGATGGTATGCTCGGTATGTCAACTGTACTCCCACAGTCAGTGGCACTCTATCATGTAAGATGAATTCCATGTCTCTGATCGTGCCCAGCACCTAACTTTATGCATGTCCTGAGAGCACAGATCAGGTATGCAAAAAACACCAGCTTCCTTCTGTTGGTCCACCCCCTACATTACAACAGTGACTACACTTCAAAAAAAAAGTACTTTGTTGGCTGTAAAGTGCTTTGGGTGAAAGACGCTATAGAAGTACCAAGGGCTGGATTTTGTCTTGGGGTCGTGTAATCCGCATTTCGTGTTTCCCCCCCGACTCCAGATTAATGTGGATGCCTGATGCAATTTTCACTTAATTGGGCAATTGAGTTGGAGCATGTGGGAACCCATGAACTAATTAGTGTTTTCAGACTGAAAGTCGCCTCTGATGATGTCATCATTGCTGACTGCCTAGTCTCAGAGACTGTTGGTGAGAGAGGACCTGCCTGGCTTTTGATGTGAGTGTTTTTGCCAAGCAAGTCCTCCCAGCCAGTCTCTGAAGACATTCAATGCAGCAGCATCAGAGGCGACGTTCAGACCTAATACTACTACCTTCATCACATCTCCGTTGTAATAGTGGACCTGCAGCCGATAGTCAGCTATCCACTTGTGCTCCCGCCAGCTTTCACTGGAGTGTTTCACACCAGGCGTGCTTCACGTCAGAAGAGGGTTAAACTAGCTACAGCGTTTCAAAATGGCATTACAGCGCCAATTTAGAGCTTGTTAAGGGCTTTAATGGCCTCTCCCGCCTCTTGAAGGCGGGACGGAGTTGGGAACCCCGCGACTGATTCTGTCAAAATTGCGTGGAGGCGGGATGGAGTCGGGATGGGGTCGGAAACACGCCTCCGAACCTGACTCCATGGGTCATTCAAAATCCAGCCCCAAGTCTTTCTTTACCAGAAGGGGCTGGAGGCACAGACGCACTGTAAACAGGATAGTGGAGTCAGGGCTGCCCACTTGTGTGCTACTCTCCGAGTCTAAGCACTGGTATATGGCCTTGTCATAACCAACACCTTGTTCCGTCAAGAGAGACAAGTACAAGGAAACACCAAGACTGGTTCGACGAGAATGACCAGGAGATCCAGGAGCTAATAAGCCACAAGCGCAAGGCATTCCTGATCTGGAAACAGCAACACAACTCGAGCAAGAAAGCAGCTCTACAGACGCCTGAAGGCCGAGGTCCAACAAAAAACTCGCGACCTAAAGAACAGATGGTGGGTGGAGAAAGCGCTGGAGATCCAGCAGCTAGCCAACAACCACGACGTGCGTGTATTCTTTAGCACAGTCAAGACCACCTACGGCCCAAGGTCCTACCCCACTGCGGGCCAAGAACGGAGAGGTACTCATCAAGGACAGAGAGGCAGTCAGTGCCCGCTGGAAGGAGCACTTCGAAGACCTCCTTAACCGAGACTCTGTCTTCGACGCGAGTGTCCTCCACTCCATCCCGCAGCATGCTACCTGCCACCACCTTAGCACAACCCCAGCCCGGCATGAGGTTGAAAAGGCCATCCGACAACTGAAGAACAACAAGGCCTCAGGAGCAGATGGAATCCCCGCCGAGGCACTAAAGCACTAGAAGAAGCACATGAACTCATTTCTCTTATTTGGAAGGAGGAGAGCATGCCAGGGGATCTCAGAGATGCCGTAATCGTGACCATCATCAAGAAAGGTGACAAGTCCATTTGCGGTAATTACAGAGGAGTCTCCCTGTTGTCTGCCACAGGGAAAGTCATCGCAAGAATCCTCCTCAATCGCCTTCTCCCAGTGGCTGAAGAGCTCCTCCCAGAGTAGCAATGCAGATTACGCCCACTAAGGAGCACAATGGATATGATCTTCACCGCGCGTCAAATACAAGAGAAATGCAGGGAACAGCACCAACCACTGTACATGGCCTTCTTTGACCTCACAAAGGCCGTCGACACTGTCAACCGTGAGGGATTATGGAGTGTCCTCCTCAAATTCAGCTGCCCCCAAAAGTTTGTCACCATCCTTCGCCTGCTTCACGACGACATGCAAGGCGTGATCCTGAACAGACCCAATTCACGTACGGACCGGGGTCAAGCAAGGTTGTGTCATCGCACCAGCGCTCTTCTCGATCTTCCTTGCTGCAATGCTCCATCTCACCCTCAGTAAGCTCCCCGCTGGAGTGGAGCTAATCTACAGAACAAACAGGAAACTGTTCAACCTCTGTCACCTCCAGTCCAGACCCAAGGTCGTCCCATCCTCTGTCATCGAATTACAGTATGCAGACGATGCTTGCGTCTGCGCACACTCGGAGGTCGAACTCCAAATCATCGTCAACACCTTCGCTGAAGCGTACGAGAGCATAGGCCTTACACTAAACATCCGTAAGACAAAGGTCCTCTACCGACCTGCCCCCGCCACACAGTACTGCCCCCCCCCCATTATCAAAATCCATGTCTAGGCTTTGGACAACGGGGACCACGTTCCATACCTCTGGAGCCTACTGTCAACATGACTAAGTCCAACACTGCCTTCAGTGCGCCAGTGCAGCCTTCGGTCGCCTGAGGAAGAGAGTGTTTGAAGACCAGGACCTCAAACCCGGCACCAAGCTCATGGTCTACAGAGCAGCAGTGATTCCCACCCTCCTGTATGCTTCAGAGACATGGACCATGTACAGCAGGCATCTCAAAGCACTGGAGAGGTACCACCAACGCTGCCTCCGCAAGATCCTGCCAATCCATTGGCAGGATAGGCGCACCAACGTCCGTGTTCTCGCTCAGGCCAACATCCCTAGCATCGAAGCTTTGACCATGCTCGATCAGCTCCGATAGACAGGCCACATCGTCCGCATGCCCGATCCGAGACTCCCAAAACATGCGCTCTACTTGGAGCTCCGACACGGCAAGAGAGCCCCAGGTGGGCAGAGGAAACACTTCAAGAACACCCTCAAAGCCTCCTTGAAAAAGTGCAACATCCCCTCCGACACCTGGGAATCCCTGGCCCAAGACTGCTCAAAGTGGAGGAGAAGCATCTGGGAAGGCGGCGAACACCTCGAGTCTCTTCGCCGGGAGCAAGCGGAAGCCAAGCGCAAACAGCGGAAGGAGCGCACATCAACCCAAGCACCCCGCCCCTTCAACCACCGTCTGCCCCACCTGTGACAGAGACTGTAGGTCCCGCATTGGACATCAGTCACCTGAGAACTCATTTTTAGCGTGGAAGCAAGTCATCCTGGGTTCCGAGGGACTGCCTAAGGAGAGAAGAGCTTCTCCTCGGATATTCCCAACGGGAACACTCCATTGAAAGGTTATGTGCGTCTGTTTTACAGCTTATGTTAGTTAGCACTTACCACTTGGCTCTGCATCACATTTCTGGAAAGGTGTTGTGACACTAGTAAGTACTCAGGATGTCATTTCTATTGTTTATGTAGCATTTATGAGCTTGTGAAACTGGTAACAGATTGACTACAGCATACAAAGGGTGTATGCAGTGTGTTAGTAATTGTTTTTCTCTGTGTTTCAAATGTGGCAAGTTAGAATTCATGTGCATGAAAAGTATTCACTAATTTATTACAAAAATTTGAAGTAACCAATAGAACCAATTTCTTCATCACCAAGAAATTCAGTATTTGAAACTCCGGATGTGAAACAAAGCCCTGCATTTACTTCAGATTTTCTCTGAAGAAATCTAGTGATTCCTCCCTGCCTTGCTTTAACCTTCATGTGATTTCTTTCTTCCTTGCCCTTTAGGCTGCTATGAACATGAAATCTGAGCCAATGTCAATGAGATGAATGTTTTTTTTCACAGCAGATGTCCAAAACCAATATTGTCTTTTCCAGTGTATTTCAATTTACAGTAACAAAGCTCGAGAACAGTGTCAATCACCTTATCCTGTTGATTCCAAACTGCCTTAAATACAGAAAGTATGGTGACCTTTTGCCATAATGTTTCCTTTGAGGTTATGGAGTGGTGTGGAGGTAGGCTGGTTGAGGAGGGGTGCTGTGAGGTGATAGTGTGTGTATTAGTTAAATTAACAGGGTTACAATGTTTCAGCCTATTCGCATGCATATAAATATACTGTACTTATTCACAAAAGGATGTTTGAGTAGATAACCTTGAGCTGATTATTTTTTATTATTCATTCTTGGGATATAGGCGTCGCTGGCAAGACCAGCATTGCCCATCCCTAATTGCCCTTGAGAAGCTACCTTCTTGAATTGCTGCAGTCTATGTGGTGAAGCTACTATAACAGTGCTGTTCGGTAGGGAGTTCCAGAATTTCGAACCCAGCAACTATGAAAGACTGGCGATGTGTGACTTGGACCATAAATGACCCACACTGTGTCTCATAGGGGGAAAAAAATCAGTGAAAGATCAAAAAACTTAACTAATACTGCTTGGCAAAATTATATGGCAGACAGTATTTTTCTGTGTAATCCTTTTTATATCACAATTTTTTCAATGAACAATTTTGCGATGAAAATAAGTTGTTGCGTAGTTACATTATCCTAGTAAAGTTTTTTTTTAAAAGGCCGCAAAGTTCAATGCTGAAAAACATTGAACTTTAGGTCAACTCAATATCCTAATGTGGCTGTTGATTAATGGTCCAGTTCTGCTATTCAGCTGCAATATGCTAAGGAAACAGTTGTTTTTTTTCAAAAATTAATGAAATGTGCTTTTAAACATGGGATTTCGAGTTGGCACTAATATTTTGAGTTCTCTGGTATCTTTCAGTGGACACTTCAAACAAAAATATTTATTTGGTTCTGTATGTTTAAAAAAAGAACTATAGATTTTTATCTTCCAAAAAGATCATGGGCTGGATTTTACCAGCCCTGAGGAGGCGGGTTTGGAGGCGGGACTGCTGGCAAAATCAAAGAATGGGCAACCCGCCTCCAAACAATCTTCCCGGGAGTCGGGTCCTCGATTTGCGCAGGGACCTGACTCCTAGTGGCGGGAAGAGGATTATAGCCACTTAACTGCCTGTTAACAGGCAGTTTAAGAGGCTTTTTCCCATTTTTGAGACTTCTGTGAGCTTCCCGACGTCGGGGAACCCCGCTAGGGTAAGTGAGACGTACTGTGGGTCTGTTGTAATGTTTGTATATAGATGACAGCTGCAAAAGTGGTGTGAAGGATCCAATGGGATACTAGTAAGTATCAGAAGTAAGGAGATGTTGGGAAAGTCATTTTTAATGTGTTTAGATTTTTCTGTAGGTGACAAGCTTTGAAGTGTTTGTGTGGCCTCACCTCATTGGGAGAAGTGACAGATCGCTTCTGTAACCTCACCTGCAGCTGCCATTTGTTTTATCCTAAGGAGAGAGTCATTGGAGAGTCTGGGTACAAGGGCTCACCTTTGTACAGTGATTATCAGTGTTTGACAGCCCCTCAATGCTGTCTGACAAATCATCTGTCAAAAATAAATGCTACATAAAAACAGAAAATGCTGGAAATACTCAGCAGGTCAGGCAGCATCTGTGGAGAGAGAAACAGAGTTAACGTTTCAGGTCGATGACCCTTCGTCAGTTCTGAACTGGTGAAAGGTCATCGACCTGAAACGTTAACTCTGTTTCTCTCTCCACAAATGCTTCCTGACCTGCTGAGTATTTCCAGCATTTTGTTTTTATTTCAGATTTCCAGCATCCGCAGTATTTTGCTTTTGTAATAAATGCTACATGTCCCTTTTAAGAAAACCGGCAGATGAAGTGTCATCAACTGACGTCATCTGACACCGGCTTTCCGTTAATTAGCCGGCAAACCCGCAGGGCGGGCTTAATGAGGCCAATCAGGGGAAAATAGCGTCTGTGCGTCGGACGTCACTGGGGGCGGGACTAGAACCCGGAAGGCAGCAATCCTGCCCCCAACTCGTCTCGGCAGGTAAAATCAAGCCCCATGTATTATTTATAAGTGTAGAACTACTGCAATGGCTATTTCAGTTTGAAAGCTGTTTTTTTTTTAAATTTATGTTTGAAAATCCAAGTGAAGTTGAAGAAAATAAAGCTGGGAAAGGTCCAAATTTTGGGTTGCTAATGAAACAGGGTTGTGGACACAATTAAAATGAAAATGCCATAAGGAATGTTGACAGGTGACAGGACATATCTATCTTAATTTCCCATGTTGTAGCTTTGAGGTTAAGGGGTAATTAGATCAGGTCATACAGACACAATTCAGTCTCCAAGTCATAGAAACATAGACATAGAAACATAGAATCTAGGAGCAGGAGTAGGCCATTCGGCCCGTCGAGCCTGCTCCACCATTCAATACGATCATGGCTGATCATCCAAATCCAGTACCCTGTCCCTGCTTTAATCCCCACAGTACACATATCCCAACCTACCCCCGTAACCCCACGTATTTAATTCCCCCTAACATATCCCATCCTATCCCCATAACCCCACATATTTAATCCCCCCCTAACACTAAGGGTCAATTTATCATAGCCAAATCAACCTAACCCGCACATTTTTGGACTGTGGGAGGAAACCGGAGCACCCGGAGGAAACCCACGCAGACACGGGGAGAATGTGCAAACTCCACACAGTCACCCGAGGTCAGATTTGAACCCGGGTCCCTGGCGCTGTGAGGCACCAGTGCTAACCACTATGCCACCGTGTTGCCCACTCATGCATTCTGTTATATTTATACAGTGTTTTGCTTTTATGTATTTTTTTTTCTGTGAAATAGCAAAACTTATTGCAGTTTACGAAGCAAACAAGTAGAGTTGGTTGGAGCATAGGGGTGTCTGTGCAGTGTAAACTGGGAGGTGTAATACTGAGGCAATGCAGCGCCACCACTGGTGGGAGGGTGTCTTTTTTAAATTTGTTCATAGGATCTGTGCCACACTGGCCAGGCCACAATTATTTGCCCATCTTTAGTTGTCCTGCGAAGGTGGTGATGGGCTTTCTCCTTAAACCACTGCAGTAGTTGTGCTGATGGTGCTCCCACGATGCTGTTAAGTAGGAAATTCCAGGATTTTGAACTAGCAATGATGAAGGATTGGTGATATACATCCAACTCTGGATGATATAACTTGGTGTTGATGGTCTTCCCGTGATCTTGCATCTCTTGTCCTTCTTGGTAGTAGCTGGCAGGCGTTGCTCGAAGAAAGCACGCTGAGTAGCTGCAGTGCATCCTGTAGATCGTTAATACTGCAGTCACAGTGTTGGTGATAGAGGGGGTGAATATTGGGTGCAGTGGCAGGAGCACCCCTCAAATGGACTGGATGCAATGTTCCTTCTAAGGTGCACGGCCGCGCACCGATCAGGAGGTCCCGTGCAGGCTGCTCAACAGCTGTTACCGCTGGAAAAGATACTGCGCATGCGCAACTGCGTAGCAAATTTAAAGGGACCGCACACCAAAAAATATTAGAGGGAACATTGACTGGATGGTGTCGACAAGTTTACGTAGGCAGTTTCCATCATAAATGTGTACATAGTAACATATAATGGAAACAAGTTGACAAGAGTGCGACAAAAACAGGAAATAAAGTTTTGTAGACAGTTGTTTTCTATATATTATAAATATAGATGCATAATTTGCTAAAAAATTAACTGTTGCCTAAACTTTATTGATCCACTTTGAGGAGTAGTTGTCGTTTCTCCTGCCTTTAAGCAAATGGGAGAGCTGTTTGTATCTGTTAACTTATAAACCTGTATGCAAAGTACATTTTAGAAATGAACTTAACAGCCTGCCAAGACATGGTTCAATCTATTCTTTTGTGTTTTGAAATACTATATTGCTTTGGAGGTGTGTCTCTTGCTTTGTACCAGTGAGCTTCAAAATGTAAACCTATTGTCGCAACTGTGCTACTCCGATATACTGGTCCTTTTTAATTCTGCTTTGTGCCTTCCTCTCTCCCTCAAAATATATATTTGTCTTTTTATGCACATGAAAGGTGTGATGGAATGGTGTAACACTGCACCTGCTGATAGCACTGTGCACTCGCAGATTATTTATAGCTCGAGCAAGCTGCAGAATAAAGCTCTCTACTCTGCCCGAGAATGTGCCTTAACCACAACCTCAGAAATGCAGCCATAACCACCAAAGCGGTATTAATTTCACATTTAATTACCACTTCTATTTTTGCTAGTTTTGAGTGACAGCTAGCTTTTCTATGGAACTATTTTTTTATTATAGTACCTATTAACACAATTCTAGTTTCTACTTTAGTTTCAGTATCTTTTTAAAAAAAAACTAACAGGAGGCTCAATAAAATTGGAAATATGTTGATTTTCTCTCTCTCTCTCTCTCTCACACACACACACACACACACACACACACACACACACACACACAGAGGATACTTAAAACAGTTTCTAATCATGCTTTAATTAATCTTTCCATAATATGCTACTGATGACTTTTAAGCATACTGACTATTTGCTAAGTCCAGCGTCATTTCTGCCAGAATTGGGCATGTATCTGTTCTGGTATTTGATTAGCAGCATTGTCATTTTTGTTTTATTTGTTTACTTCAAATGTTAGTTTTAGTTTCAGCTTTCATGAACAATTTTCCGCCCTTGGTATTGATCATTTTAGTTTTTATTAATGGAAACTGCTCTTGCATGTCACATCAGTGTGACATTTGCCATTTTCCATTACACTAGTTGCCTTTTTGCCACTGTGAATGAGAGCATCAATTTCGTGACCGTAGGTGTTGAATTATTGGCAGTTTTATAATGTGAAGTCCTGTTCAGTGACTGCCCGCACAACTTTTATATAGGACTCTCTCAACCCAACAGCAAGTGACTTTTGTCTTAAGCCTGAAAATCCAATACATAGTTGTCTCCCAGCAAAGAGCTGTGTTTGTCATTTGTTCTTCTACTGTCTAATAATTTATCAAATTAATACCAGCAACTTCACAGCACAGTATCTCCGTATTCCATCTTTTATTTTTGCGTGTATTTCTTTGGTTCTGATCAGTAAGTTATCAGCCTGTAGCAAACACATCCTGTCCGAGGAGGGAAATAATAAGAGCCAAGATTAGTCCAGGACAAGATTGGGTTGCAAAGTTTAAGTGCAGTCTTAGATTGTCACTGGAATTCTCCTTTGATCTGTTCTCTTCTCTATTCTTCCCCCACCCCCACCCAAACACAGTCTCCTCAGGTAGCAAGATGTCCAAATGGTGAGCCAGTGCAACTAGATACTACAGTCTGCAGAAATGTAAACACTGAAGACCTTGGTTGGGCCTCATCTTAAATAGTGACAGTCAGTCTGAGTACACATTTTGTCAGGCTTGAATCTGACTAAGACATTTTTAACACTGATTTGATGTTCTGTAGTGGATAATTGTCCAGTGTAGTTACCTGGACTCTTTGGTTTGGTCCTTTTCTTTATTTCACGTACGTTGGGTATTTTGTCAGTATGTTTATGATTGTGCACTGTGATTAAACCTCAGCAATTCAGACTGGTGCGACAGTCGGTGCAGTCTAGAATCTGGAAGGTAAACCCCAGACATTTGCAGCTATTAATTTTGCTACCAAGTGATTGTAATGACATCGAAAATTAACTTTTTTGGTGTTAATCCTCATACTCTGCGTCACCTTATTTTAAGCTGTGAGACTGTGGGGAGCTTTGTCCTTCTGATTTTGAATTTATTTGTTTTCCATTTACTGATGAAAAATTATAATTGACAAAATCACATTTGTATTTACATTTTAAAGTGCTTTTATTTTAAACTAAGTAAAGGTTATTTATTTTGCAGTTCATTAATGGTGCCAAGGAAATCTGCTATGCACTGCGCTCAGAGGGTTACTGGGCTGACTTTATTGATCCATCCTCAGGCCTCGCAGTAGGTATCCTCCAGCAATTGTTTAATTTCTTCCTTTCTAGAGCTGTTTTGGGTATGAAAACTTGATTGTTAATGATTTGCCATTTTCTTTGTAATGAAGATACTTTTCATAGTTTTAAAATGAAGCCTGTGATTCTTTAGGGCAGGGGTTTTGCGTTAGCATGAAGGGATAATTACAAGTCCTAGCCCTTTTCGGGCTACCCCAGATCAGGCGTATTCCCCAGACGTTCACCTTCAACTAAAGTTAGCAGTAGCCGAATCCTAGAGATGCTTAATTGGGTCTAAAGGTTCAGACTATCTCTCCCTAAAGGAAAGGAATGACCTGAAGATGTTACCGTCCTCCGGATAGCACTTTTAACAAGTTTAACTAGATTGTAACCTTCCGGATATTATGAGGGTCCGGAAAACCCCCCAGAATTCTGCAACTCCTCTCTGAAGAGTGTACAGAAATTGAGTTCGCGAGATTGATACAGAAATACTCTGAGACAATTTTAAAAATATATAGATTTATTAAAGAACCGACATTTAGTTAACAGCTGGTATGGCAATGGCAACTTTAACCGTTCAAAATACAAATAGCTTACATTTCTTATCAGAGATCCTTATTCTCAAATCTTAACTTCATTACATTTCCACACTTCTACTTATTTCTTAATCCAGAATATCCACCAAAATTAAATACCTTGATTACCCGAGACTCAGAGTTGAAAACTTAGAGCGTGCCTGTGAAGTTGAGAAACGCTTGCCCTTCCAGCGACTTCCGACTCTCTAAAAAAAGGTTTAAAAATAGAGCTTTTCAGATAGTGGTATTTTCTTTGAAGTTTCCTGCTGATGTAAGCTAATTATCTCTAGTGATTCTCTATTGAATTCTTTTCTATTTTTACTGTCATTTCAGCTGCCAACTCTTAGAATTCTGTCTCTACCTTTTTAGGTGTTTCAAAAACTATCATAAAATGGTTATTACAGATTTATCTTTTTGATGCCATTCTTAGGAAGTCTTTCTATTGAATTCTTAATATCACTTAACTGCTTGTAAGCCAGATGTCGTGACTCCGTGGTGTTCCAAGTTCAATACAAACACAATGTAATTGCTTGGTGTCATCTATTGATATTATATCTTCAAAGCCTCTCTGTAGGTATCTTTTACAATTTGTAAATTAAAAACACTTCTCCTTAGGGTGTTTACTTGTTTTCTTTCTATCTCAATTGGTTGCATATTTAATCGTGTTTCCTGTTTCTAAGTTTAACATAAAACTATTTTACGGCAGGTATTTCTTTTACTTGATGTCACTTCTTCAAAGGCACTTGTTTTTTTTAATGTTCTGTGCACCTGTTCGTGTTAGATTTTGACACCTTACTTGGGTCATTCCATTGTGTTTCTCCCAAACTCCAGACCTTCTGGAAGTGCCAATGGTTTGCTTCAATAGGGGCATTGTTTTTGTGTTTACAACCATCTCCCATTTCAAAGCTTGTGGTGTTTTACAGCTTTTGTTAACACTTCACCTTATCTCAGAAGCCTGTATTGTGTTTGCAGCCTGTGTCGCCGAGACTTTCCAGACTTTTAAACTCAGTATGTCTTGTATTAATAATATCAGAAATCTGTTTATAGGATGGTGTATTTTTCTTAAATATGGCTATTCCATTACAAGCAGATCTTTGGAACTAGTTTGTAGCATTCTTCTGGCAGCTTGTTCTCACGACAGAGATTTGCATCATTTCAATTTGCTTGCGTTGGTCGCCCAGAGATTTAAACCTGAGGTCTGAAAGGACTGAGAAGATTTCTTGTTACAGTGCCCCTAACTGCTGTAACGTCTTGCGTATATGATGGGAATTTATGCAACCCAAGGGGTTTATAAAAATGGTGAGAAATGGGGTGAATGGAAAAGAAGAGTAGCATGCATCACACGATGATGTATATTTTATGCAAGAATATTGATGAATTCTTGACAGTAAAGAACAGCCATGATACTGCTGTTCTTTGTATAGAAGTGAGTGAGTTTTAACATAACATTAGAATTGGTTGTGTAGTGGCAGGTGATGTGTTTCTAAAGTTAACATATGATAATCACACAAATATTCCACTTGGTGAAAAGATAAGTTCCTTGATGAGAACAAACAACTTTTGTTTAAAAATAATCAGTGATAAAGTAATTAAATAGAAAGTTACAGCTGCTTTTTTTTGTTACTTGTATTGTGGAAAGGGTTCTTACCTTTTCACTGAAATTTTAGGACTCTTCTATTCGAATCGCTAGATCTGTCTGACGTTGCATGTCTTCAGGAATTCCGTGGAAAACGTATACAGTCCTACTAATAGGACAACTAGTGCATCTTAACGGGATATGCCAAACTCTGACAAGTTTTCTTATAGAATATATTTTCAGGATTGGCAAAGGTTAGGTGTCAGCCTTGACTTGGTAGTAGCACTCCCGTCTCTAAGTCAGGTCATGGGTTCAAGCTCCACTCCAGAGATTTGAGCACATAATCCAGGCTGACATTTCAATGCTGCACTGTGGAGGTGCTGTCTTTCGGATGAGACGTTAAACCTTGATGTAACATCTGCCCTCTCAGGTGGACATAAGTGATCCCATGGTACTTTTTGAAGAAGAGCAGAGAAGTTCTCCCAGTGTCCAGGCCAACATTTATTCCTCACTTTAAAAGAAAAAAGATTGGTCATTATCACATTGCTGTTTGTGGGAGCTTGCTGTGTGCAAATTGGCTGCCGCATTTCCCCACATTACAACCGTGACTCCACTTCAAAAGTATATCATTGGCTGTGAAGCACTTTGGGACATCCTGAGGTTGTGAAAGGTGTGATATAAATGCAAGTTTGTTTGTAGAATTGCAGTTTAGTCTGTACATTAACTTAATCGGTGTCCAATTTCTTAATGGTAAATATTTTTTGAATCGGAAGTGTTTACATGGATTGATGTGTAGTAAGTTCCCATGGCAGTTTTGAGTGTTCAGGTTATAAGGATTATTTAATGGGCTTGCTCAGAATATTGCTTTATTTTTGTAGCTGAGCCAAGATCTGTATTATCCCATCAAAAGTTTAAATATACCGGACTTGCACCCATAAGTTGAATACTTGAAAGCCTTTGAGAACTAAAGCAGTAGAATTGATTATAGAGCAACAACAGTTTTCATTATTGAGTATTATTTAGCTTCAAATAATTGAGCATTTATTTAAATAATTGTATTAATATTATTCTTTTATTTCTTCCAGTATTTTGGACCGTACACAAATAACACACTGTTTGAAACAGATGAGCGCTATCGGCATCTGGGTTTCCGCATTGAGGATCTTGGCTGTTGTAAAGTTATTCAGCACATGCTTTGGGGGACACATGCATTTGTTGGAAGTCTTTTCACAAACGCACCTACAGATTGCCTTGTAATGAAGAAGCTACAAGGGAACAAACTACCTTGATTTCAGTCTCCATTTTAATACTGACAAGAAGTCAAAAGCCTAGTTAAAGAGCTCTATTTTATTGATGCATTCTGGTTGCTCATATATATGTAGATTAAAAAGAAAACTGAGATGTTGAATATATCAGTGATATTTATTTTAGTTTACTTCTAATGACATTGTAAAAGACTGTGATCATGAAAAATGTCTCTGGGATATGTTCACCTGTATTCTATATAAAGGAAATGTCACTAAAGAAGTCTATCAGTGGTGCTCTAAGAATATTTTAGAACCGTTTACGGATGACATTTGTGTGTTCTGTGGTTTGATCCAATTCCAGTGAGGCAGCTGACCGAGATTTCTTTCAGCAGATAATAAATTACATTTTCTAAAACTCAATAGTAAGGACACTATTCATTCTTTCCAACTTTTGTTAAGTGTGACTTTTAAAGGAAAGAAAGATTTGCATTTTTATTTCATGACCTCAGGATGTCCCAAAGCGCTTTACAACGAATTAATTACTTTTGGAGTGTAGTCACTGTTGTACTGTAGGAAATGTGGCAGCCAGTTTGTGCACAGCAAGGTCCCACAAACCATAATGTGATCATGACCAGATAATCTGTTCTGAGTGATGTTGGTTGAGGGATAAATATTGGCCAGGGGAGAACTCCCCTGCTCTTCTTTGGAATAGTACTGTGGGATCTTTTACGTTTACCCGAGAGGGCAGATGGGGCCTCGGTTTAACGTCTCATCTGACAGACGCACCTCCAGCAGTGCAGCACTCCCTCAGTACTGGAGTGTAGATGATGGCTTCATATCTGCCCAACAAATTAACCACCTGGCACAGAATGGTGTAAAACACAGAAAAACACTTTCTATTTTAAAAAATGTGTATGGGCAAATTCAAAATCCAAAAGACCGGCAGTGTAAATGTAGTAGTGATGGCCAACACACATACATGCATGAGACTGTGCTTTTGCTCAAGTACAGCTCTTTCACTTTCAACATGATTGACAGTAGTGCAGCTTTCTAACTGGGCAGCTACAGCAGTCACTTGCACTGCACCTGGAGCAGGAAGCACATTTTATCAAGGGAGAGAGACCAACATTTTCTCGAGCGAGGTCAGGCAATATGGTGAGTGAACAGTGGCGCCAAGACAGCAGCAGTGTCGAGAGAAGAGCAGCAAGCAAAGCTGTGAGTGAAACCTGGTGATTCTACCAGGGTCGAGACCATCTGTGCTTCAAAAAATATAACTTGTTGCTGATAATGGATTATAGGATTTCAAGCTTGATAGCACTGAAGCTTTCTGACATATGAAGTACTGTTTAATTGGATTCTTTTTGGTACATGGGAGAATGAAATAAAACCTGTAGATTCTTGTTTTAAAAATGTCTTTGTCGCAGTAAAACGTAAAAGTCCTTTTTTCCTTGGAATAGAAGTGAGGAAAGAAGACATCGGCTGAAATTGCAACAAAGTTTCTCTTTAAAAAAAAATGTTGGTACTGAGCTGAATTTTGCAGGGCTCTGCCATGTGAAAAGTATCTAAGACATAAAGATGCTGCCCTTTATATGCCAAGTTCCACCTGAGCAAATCTGATTTCCCTACCTATCGACAGGTAAAATCGAGAAACACATCTATTCTGACGTTCACAATGTACAGTTGTTACCTTCATCTATAAGAGTGGAGAGCAGGTTACAAGAAAGTAGAACCAGAGCATTGATTTGTGTGCCTCATTGTACCTTGTGAAATTCAAGAGTACTTTTGGTGTAGCTACAGTGAGTGTATTACTACTGATTAATGTTTATAAAATTATTAAATTTAGGTTTTTTTATTCACAGTTGTTGGCATTGCAATTTTAGAAACTAAATTTGTTGTGTTGACTTTATTCAACAAAGGTGCTACAGCTTACTCCTCAAAGAGCCAAACTAGTATAATTTATGATGCGGAGATGCCGGTGTTGGACTGGGGTGGACAAAAATGAGAAGTCGCACAACACCAGGTTATAGTCCAACAGTTTTATTTGAAATCACGAGCTTTCGGAGCGCTGCTCCTTCGTCAGGTAAAGTGAAGGAATACAAATCAGCAAAGCATATATAGACAGAGAACAATGTGTAGCGTACAATGTCAGACGACTACAGTTAATCTTTCTGACTGCCCTCCATCACACCTCGGCAGAGATACAATCAGGTCAGTCAGGAAGGCATTACATCAAAGACACAGCAAAATACAGCTAAGACAATGAGGTGGGGTCCAACGTGTCAAATGCTGCAGTCTGTATGGTTAAGCTTTTTACTTTTTTTAAAACTGGAAATCACATCTGTGAACAAGCCAACGACGACTCGAGTCTGGATGACTACGTCATGTAGCGTGACATAAAACCAAGATCCCGGTTGAGGCCGTCCTCATGGGTGCGGAACTTGGCTATCAGTTTCTGCTCGATGATTTTGCGTTGTCGTGTCAAGGACATTCAGCCTCGGATCTGCGGGTAAGCGTTCTCCAAGGCGGCCTTCGAGACACACGACAACGCAAGCTGTATTTTGCTGTGTCTTTGATGTAATGCCTTCCTGACTGGCCTGATTGTATCTCTGCCGAGGTGTGATGGAGAGCAGTCAGAAAGATTTACTGTAGTCGTCTGACATTGTACGCTACACATTGTTCTCTGTCTATATATGCTTTGCTGATTTGTATTCCTTCACTATACCTGACGAAGGAGCAGCGCTCCGAAAGCTCGTGATTTCAAATAAAACTGTTGGACTATAACCTGGTGTTGTGCGACTTCTCATTTTAGTAGAATTTAATCTAGGCACCTTTACTGTAATGGAGTGCCATGGGCTGCAGATGTATAGTTTGCATTTAAAACGACTGGTACTTTTATTGATCAAATTGAGGATTTTTTTTTAAAACGATATTACATGACTCATGATATAATTTGATAATTTCAGAGAAACCATCGCTGTCTCCTTATGTGATGCAAGTGCCACTGGCTGCAGACATGTGGTTCTTATACTGTCTCTGGCATTCCTGAATATAAATAGTCCAACCTGAGCAGAGCCGACAGCAGCAGAGATTCACTGTTGATGTCGCTTCCCTAGGTCCCAAGCTATAACGTAAAAGGGAGCTGAATAGTTGTGGCTCTTGGTCAGATAAAATGTCCTTTTGCAGCTCATGAACTTTGAAAAGTTGGCCATCCCAGAGCTAAAGCATACACTTGGTTATAAGTCAGGCCCAGAAAAATACTGGAAATTCCACAGCAGCTCAACACATGAAGAAGGAAGATGGCTGCTGTGCGTTTCCAGCATTTTGTTATTTCCGATTTCCAGAATTCAAGATTTTTCTTTTTACTTTAAATAGAAATGTTAAACCTGATTAAAGTCTACTGGTGCAATCATAAAATTCCAATGTAACACTTTCTTTCATTTTATGCAGTATTGAAATCATGACTGAAAACCTAAACATTGCTGATCAAAACACAACCTTTCTCCAAAAGATTTCCAGATCCAATTATGTTATAATGCATATCTGTGCAGAACTAAGAAGCAAACCTGCCAGATTAATTACATATATCCTACCCAGCCCCCACCCTACTGTGGATGTTGTCCATTGTAAAGTAGACATTTAAGTGCTTGAAAAATTACTAGTCAAAAGTGTAAAAATAAATGTTTAGTGCTGTTTGTCAATGTTAACTGGATGTCTTTTAATAATGCACTCCATGTTTGACATTCCTCTCATGCATGGCTGTGAAGAATGAATGGTGCTTATTAAATAACATAATGGGCATGCATGTCTTTGTGACATTTTATTGTATGAAAATTTCCTACTAGCAAATTTTCCATGGCATTGCCCATGGTCAGTTAGTGAGGTTTTTGTATATAAGATGGTGGAGTTAGGAGAGATTTCAGAAACTTGCTTCATAGTGTCAGCCAGTGACCAGAGCTGACATTGTGACAGTTGACATAGAAATATAGAGTGGCTAATGCTGACATAGCAATTTACAATGGTAAATGTTGACAGAAGGAAGTGACCAAATATTGTGACAACAGGAACAAGCTTTTTGTACAGGAAGAGTCTGGCCTATGCAAGACTTTTAATATCTAGATATTTCTTATAACAACAACTTGTATTTATATAGCGCCTTTAACATAGTAAAACGTCCCAAGGCGCTGCACAGGAGTATTTTAAGACAAAAAATTTGACACCGATCCACATAAGGATAAATTAGTGCAGGTGACCAAAAGCTTGGTCAAAGAGGTAGGTTTTAAGGAGCGTCTTAAAGGAGGAAAGGGAGGTAGCGAGGCAGACAGGCTTAGGCAGGGAATTCCAGAGCTTAGGGCCTAGGCAACAGAAGGCACGGCCACCAAAGGTTGAGCGATTATAATTAGGGATGCTCAAGAGGACAGAATTAGAGGAGCGCAGATATCTCTTGGCGGGGGGTGGGGGAGGGTGGTTGGTTGTGGGGCTGAAGGAGATTACAGAGATAGGAAGGGGCGAGGCCATGGAGGGATTTGAAAACAAGGATGACAATTTTGAAATCGAGGCACTGCTTAACTGGGAGCCAATGTAGGTCAGCGAGCACAGGGTGATGGGCGAATGGGACTTGGTGCAAGTTAGGACACGGGCAGCAGAGTTTTGGATAACCTCAAGTTTACGTAGGATGGAATGTGGAAGGCCAGCCAGGAGTGCATTGGAATAGTCAAGTCTAGAGGTAACAAAGGCATGGATGAGGGTTTCAGCAGTGGATGAGCTGAGGCAAGGGCGGAGACGGGCGATGTTACAGAGGTGGAAGTAGGCGGTCTTTGTTATGCTGCGAATATGTGGTCGGAAGCTTATTTCAGGGTCAAATATGACACCAAGGTTGCGAACAGTGTGGTTCAGCCTCAGACAGATGTTAGGGAGAGGGATGGAGTCAGTGGCTAGGGAACAGAGTTTGTGGCGGGGACCGAAAACAATGGCTTTGGTCTTCCCAATATTTCATTGGAGAAAATTTCTGCTCATCCAGAACTGTATGTGCGGACAAGCAGTCTGAAAATTTAGACACCGTGGAGGGGTCGAGAGAAGTGGTAGTGAGGTAGAACTGGGTGTCGTCAGCGTACATGTGGAAACTGATGCTGTGTTTTCGGATGATGTCACCAAGGGGCAACATGTAGATGAGAAATAGGAGGGGGCCAAGGATAGATCCTTGGGGGACACCAAAGGTAATGATGCGGGAGCGGGAAGAGAAGCCGTTGCAGGTGATTCTCTGGTTATGATTAGATAAGAATGGAACCAGACGAGTGCAGTCCCACCCAGCTGGACAACGGTGAAGAGGCATTGGAGAAGGATGAATGGTCAACCATGTCAAAGGCTGCAGACAAGTCAAGAAGGACGAGGAGGGATAGTTTAGCTTTGTCACAATCACAAAGGATGTCATTTGTGACTTTGATGAGAGCCGTTTCGGTACTGTGGCAAGGGCGGAAACCTGATTGGAGGGATTCAAACATGGAATTGTGGGAAAGATTGGCATGGATTTGGGAGGCAACAACACATTCAAGAACTTTGGAGAGGAAAGGAAGGTTCGAGATGGGGCGGTAGTTTGCAAGGACGGAGGGATCAAGGTTTGTTTTTTTGAGGAGAGGGGTGATGACAGCAGATTTGTGGGAGAGGGGGACAGTACCTGAGGAGAGAGAACCATTAACTATATCAGCTAACATGGGAGCCAGAAAAGGAAGTTGGTTGGTCAGCAGTTTGGTGGGAATAGGGTTGAGGGAGCAGGAGGTGGGTCTCGTAGACAAGATGAGCGCAGAGAGATCATGAGGGGAGATCGGAGAGAAACTGGAGAAAGATGTGAGTTCAGGGCTAGGGCAGGGGGGGACCTTAGAGGAAGTTTGGTCCAGTGGGCTAGTGGTAGGAAGGGAAGTGGCAGAGGCGGCTGAACGGATGATCTCAATCTTAGAGACAAAGAAGTCCATGAGCTCCTCACACTTGTTATCGGAGTTGAGGGTGGAGGAGACAGGGGAGAGGGGTTTAAGAAGACGGTTAGCAGTAGAAAATAGTAGCCGGGGTTTATCTTTGCATTCCATAATGATTCTGGAATAGTGAGCAATTTTGGCAAACGAGAGCAGGGCCCGATAGTGCTTTATGTGGTCCAGCTAGATCTGACAGTGAAAGGCTAAACCAGTTGTTCACCATATCCGTTCAAGTCTGCATCCCTTGGACTTAAGGGAGCGAAGATGAGGGCCATACCAGGGGGAATGGCCAGGGTGAGCGAGAGTAATTGTTTTAGTAGGGACTAGGGCATCTAAGATAGTGGTGAGGTTGTGGTTGAGCAGATCGGTAGCTGCAGAAATGTCATGGTGAATGGAGGGCCAGAGGCTGAACAGTTAGGATTTCATAAGTGCAGTTGTAAGAGAGGTGGGAGAGAGTTTTTTCCAGGGGTGGACACAGAAGGAAGTAGGGTTGGGGGAGGTGGGTGAAAGGGGGATGTGGGTGGAGAGCAATACGAGGAAATGGTCAGAGATGGCCTTATCTGCAATTGACATAATGGGAGTAGTGAGGCCACGAGAGATGGCATGGTAAAGGGGGTGGCCGTGAATATGGGTTGGGGAGTTTACATGGAGGGAGAGATTAAGGGAGGATAGGAGGCTAGTGAACTCTGAGGAGAGAGAGCATGATGAATTGAGATGGAGGTTGAAATCACAGAGGATGAGAAGTCATTCGGTGCAGAGGCTGAGGGAGGAGAACAGTGAAGATATCTCGGTAATAACATTTTTATGGTACTTGGGTGGGTGGTAGAGAACAAGAATTTTAAATGAGAGGTTATGAAGGAATAAGCCATATAACCTATTCAGAAAAATACACCATTCTATGAAAGAATTCTGGCCTTATTAAAACATGACAAACTGGGTTTGGAAATCTAAAAACCTAACAATGGAGAAGCTGTATTGTTAACAGCATACAGGCTATTGAGATAAGATAGTTGTTGACACTGAATCAATAACCTTATTGAAGCGGAAGGTTGAAGGCTCCCGACGGTCTGAATCTTTGGGAGCAGACAATGGTTCACCCTGTATAAGGTGTTCTAATTTACACTTCGTAAAAAGGCACAAACAGAAGGCCTTAGTAAAAATGACATCAAATGAAATGCACCTGCTGTTATACCATTTTTTTATGGTAAGCTTCGAACACCTAGAGGAGAGACACGAGTCTGTGTTACAACCAGCTGAGGTGACTAAGAATTGCATAGATCACCCTAGTTAAGGTGTTCTAATTGCAAGAGCACTAACAGAAGGCCTTAGTAAAAATGATATCAAATAGGAACACCTGCTGTCACACCGTTTTTATGGTAAGCTTCGGACACCTAGGGTAGAGGCACGATTCTTAATACTACCAGCTGATCTGACTGTAAGAATTGCAGAAGTCAGCAGAAAAATGACTAGAGATAATTAGCTTACATCAGCAGAAAACCTTAAAGAAAAAAACACTGGAAAAGGGTATAAATATTGAGCTCTCAAATGGGATAATAGATTCGCTGTAAAGGAGCAAAGCGATTCTCAGGCTTCAGAGGCGGCTCTGTAAGTCTACAACTCTTTGTACCTCGGGGATCAAAAAGGTACTGTATTTGATTTTGGTGGATATCCTGAATAAACTAAGAACTGTAAAACTGTAGCGAAGTTAAGATTTGAGAATAAGGATCTCTGATAATAGAATTGTAAGCTTTCTGTTTTTGGAACTGTTAATGTTGCGATTGAATCACCAACTGTAAATTACATGTCTGTTCATTAATAAATCTATATATTTTTAGAATTATGTCACATGATACTTCTGTATCAAACTCGCGAACTCAATCTCTGTACACTCTTTGGTGAGGAGTTGCAGAATTCTGGGGGAGTTTTCCAGACCCTCATAATATCCGGAAGGTTACAGTCTAGTTAAACTTATTAAAAGTGCTATCTGGAGGACGGTAACATTTTCAGGTTGTTCCTTTCCTTTAGGGAGAGATAGTCCAGACCTTTAGACCCAGTTAAGCATCTTTAGGATTCGGCTACCTCAAACTTTAGTTGAAAGTGAACGTCTGAGAATACGCCTGATCTGGGGTAGCCCTAAAGGGGCTAGGACTAGTAATAATCCCTTCAAGGTGAGAAGGGTGGAATAAGGTGAGATGCTCAAAGGAGGAGAAACTGCCGGAGGAGATGGGGAACAGGCCAAGGTGTGATTTGGTGATGAGAGCCACACCGCCACCATGGCGGTCTGAGCGGGGCAAGTGGTGGAAGGTATAGCCAGGTGGGGAGGCTTCGTTTAAGGGTAAGGTGTCATCACCCCTCAACCAAGTTTCCGTCAGGGCCATGATATTGATGCAGTCATCCACGATAAGCTCATGGATGGCAAGGGCCTTATAAATAGTAATTGAGTTTACAGCCTTGGCCTGAATGGTTTGGTGTTACATTTGGTGGTTCTTTTACCTATTAGATCATTGGTAGAGCTCCTGCTACACCATTACACCAGTGTATTGTCAGCTTGTCATTGTTACTTCCAGTGCAGTGAATTATTACTGGCAGGGGGTCAACGGGTCAAATGGCCTCCTTCTGTGCTGTAACCATTCTATGATTACTGAGAAGGGAGAAGGATTGCCAAGGATTGGTGTCTGCTGCAGATCAGGTAGAGATTTGTTAAGGACTAGTTATCTTAGTTGTCCTAACAATAACAGTTTTTGTTTATCATAAAGCTTAGCTGCGTGTGATGTACCTTTATCTGCGCAAAGTACTAGATTCAAACTTTGTTCCCCTGAGGTGGAGTATATAGACTAATCTGCTTTACGTTGTAATTGGATTTAATTCATAATCATGAATTATACTGACTGCAATATGCCTAATTGGCATGTCAGTAGAGAAAGACAGGTTCAGGGCAGCTGGATTGCACAAGCCTGGTGAATTACTTCAATTATTTCTAAAACTGTCACCTAGAGGGGAGGATGGTATGAGTTAGAATGCTTTCTTCTACTTCTGGGACCTAGGTTTTGACTCAACCAACCAAACTGTATGGCATTCTGCTCTTACTGTGATGTGGAAGAGCAAAAGAACATGGGGGTTTGTAATCTTAGTAAAGCCACAGTTGGAGTCGTGTGTGCAGTTTTGGGCTCCACACTATAGGCAGGGTGCTGAAGCAATAGGGAAGGTACAGGGCAGATTCACTAGAATGGTCCCTGGTACGAGGAGATACAAATTCGAAGCAAGACTTGAAAAATTGGGGCGGTTGTTAGAACAGAGGAGATTACAAGGTGATCTGCTAGAGATATTTTAGAATTATGGGGGAAAAAATGGGATAGGCTAGATAGAAACTGGCTGTATCCAATGGTTGAGGGGTCTTGAATGAGGGGATATTGATATGAGATTTAAGACAGGGAGCAGGAGAAACTCTTTTTTTAAAGAGTCTGTGGCATGCACCACTGGAGTTGGTGATTGAATCCATGTCAACATTTAAGAATAGGCTAGATAGATGTTTGAAGGAAAGGGAAATAAAGGAATATGGGAAGAGAGAAGGTAAATGGGATTAGGATTGCTGCTCTTATGCAGGATAAACACCAACATGTACTGGTTGGGCCGAATAGCCTGTTTCTTTACGGTAATTTCTATGTAATTCTCTGTAAGTAATGTGTATAATTAGCCCATAAACATTGCCCTCCCTGCATCCAGAATGTTTTCAGTCTATACTACAGGGAATGTTTTAATTAAATTAAAAGGGGTGTGTTCTGGATTGTACATAATCCTAAATGATCTTTGGACTCATCAATACTTTAATCTCCTACCACGTTCCCATGTTTGTTTTAAAACTGTTGGTGAGAAGCAAACTTTGAGTGGAAATTTTGTGTAGTATCCTCTCTCGATTAAAATGAATAGGAAATGCAACCATCTACTGCATTAGAAACTGATCCTGAAATTCTGTGGGGGGTTCTCCAGGTCTCGCGCTGTAGCTTCAATACTAGGCCAGCAAAGTTCCCAGAGAAATGGGGTGAATGGTCGCCATTCACACTGTTCCTTTGGGGTTCCACTGATCTCCTGCTGAAGTTATGGCAGGAGATCCCTAGTGAAATTTCAGGGCCATTATATTTGCATAGGATTACAAAGGATATACAGCACAGGTATAGACCATTTGGCCTAACCAGTCCATGCTTTATGCTCCACTCGAGCCTCCTCCCATGTTCCCTCATCTAACTCTATCAGCATAACCCTCTATTCCCTTCTCCCTCATATGCTTGTCTAGCCTCCCCTTAAATGCATCTATACTATTCGCCTCAACCAATCCCTGTGGTAGCAAGTTCCAAATTCTCACCACTCTCTGGGTTAAAGAAGTTTCTTCTGAATTCCCTATTTGATTTCTTGGGGACTATCTTATATTGATGGCCTCTAGTTTTGCTCTTCCCCACAAGTGGAAACATTCCCTCTGTATCCACTCTCAAAACCTTTCATAATTTTAAAGACCTCTATTAGGTCTATATATTTTAAGGATTGTGTGGCAATTCAAATTAATATACTTCCCCTTTAAGTAAAATGTTGCTGGGTGGAAAGATTTTATTGTCCACAATGTATTTAGTAAGACCTTTAAGCTAATGCCTGTTCAAACTCAGCAAATGGGCTTATTTTTTGATTCCGTACTTAATCTTTAACTTCTAAACATAAAGTTTTCCACAGTTAGTTCTCCAATAAACTGGGGCAATAGCTTGGGCTCCTTTCTTGTGCTTAACAGCAGGTAGCTATTAAACCAGGAAATGTCCTCCAAAGAAACTCACAAGTTTTGTCATGTGCCAAGGAGTTGAAATTTGTGCTTGTAGAAAACTGAAACACCAGAAGGAAAAGGAGGAGAGGAAGTATTTAACCCGGATCAGATATTCTCGTAAATATAGATGTGTGTTTATTGTGGGCCGTGTGTCATCACTTCAGAATATGATCCCATACTCTGTGTAGGAAAGGTAAAGTGCCATTTCATTCTTTTCTGTTTTAGTTTTGCGCTGTCAAGTCCCATTTCAGGGACTTTTGTTGAGTGTCATTAAAAGAATATCTGAATACCAGTATCTTCAACCAAAAAAAACGCACCTTAGAATAACTTGTGTTGTGATGTGCCCATTTTTATTTATATTGGTAAAATCACAGGGTTCCTCCATATTTTATGGATTAAAATATAATGTCACTGCTGGAAGTCAAAAATAATAGTTCCACAGTTATGGATGTAAGCCTTTTCCTTTTCTGAGTTTGTGGGGCATTTTTAAACGAAGGTTCACCCTTTTGTTAGTGCCATTTTGTAGAAGAGTAATGAATGCACATTCTAAAGTCATGTCAGCGCAGTTGTTAGCACTCTCAGCTTTCTGCCTCAGGTGTGGGTTCAAGGCCAGGCAAATGCTGCTGTCCTTCAGATGAGACGCTAAACCTAGGCAACTGGCGTTAAAGATCACTAGTCACTATTTGAAGAATATGCAGGTGCAGCAGGCGGTTAAGAAGGCAAATGGTATGTTGGCCTTCATAGCGAAAGGATTCGAGTACAGGAGCAGGGATGTCTTGCTGCAGTTGTACAGGGCCTTGGTGAGACCACACCTTGAGTACTGTGTGCAGTTTTGGTCGCCTTATCTGAGGAAGGATGGTCTTGCCATGGAGGGAGTGCAGCGAAGATTCACCAGACTGATACCTGGGATGGCAGGAATGACGTATGAAGAGAGATTGGGTCGATTAGGCTTATATTTGCTAGAGTTTAGAAGAATGAGAGGGGATCTCATTGAAACTTATAAAATTCTAACAGGACTAGACAGACTAGATGCAGGAAGGATGCTACCGATGGCGGGGGAGTCCAGAACCAGGGGTCACAGTCTAAGGATAAGGGGTAAGCCATTTAGGACTGAGATGAGGAGGAATTTCTTCACCCAGAGAGTGGTGAACCTGTGGAATTCTCTACCACAGGAGGCAGTTGAGGCCAACTCATTAAATATAGTCAAGAAGGAGTTAGATATATTTCTTAAGGCTAAAGGGATCAAGGGATATGGGGAGAAAGCAGGGACAGGGTACTGAATTTGGATGATCAACCATGATCTCATTAAATGGCGGAACAGGCTCGAGGGGCCGAATGGCCTACTCCTCCTCCTATCTTCTATGTTTCTATGTTTCTAATATTTCTCCCTCGAGCAGGACATCCAAAAACAGATTAGCTAGTCATCATTTTTGTTTGTCAGATCTTGTGAAAAATGTCTGCCACATTTGCCTACATAACAGCTTAGATTTGACTGCTTTATGCAGAGGCTGGCAAATACTTAGAATGGACTCTGTGGCGACAGAGGGGTAGAAATTGATTTGAGCTGCTAGGCCGGCACGAACTAGGCACAGGGACTGATCCCTGCACCGGAATAGTTAGGCCCGAAGCCTGATCGATATGGGGCCCTTGACCTTAGGGGGTAAAAATTAGGTCGCGCCCCATTTGGGGCGCAAATATCGTCTGGACGCAAATATTAGCGCCTGGCGCTAATTATCGGCACTGACTGGAAACTTCACTTTTACCGCCCCGGGAGGTGAGTGCAGCGCTAAATCAGGTGCTGCACACCTGTCTTAAGGCGCAAAGGCCAAGGAGTGAGGCGCTAACTCAGCGCACGAGCGCAGCGCAGCTGCTGCCAGTTAGCGAGGGAACACAGACACACTGGCGCCGGCCACTTCTTAAAGCGGGGGGGCCAACTTGCTCCCCAGCCACACCCTGCTCATTGCAGCCTTGAATCTCGGCCTGGAGAGACCTGTGAATCCATTTTGCTGCCAAGGATGGAGAGGGTGAGAGAACGCGCTCATCGCTTCACCGAGCGGGCCTTGGATGCTCTGGTTGGCGCGGTGGAGCGCAGAAGATGTATGCTCTTCCCTGAGAGTGGCAGGAGGCCTTTGCCACGCGAGTTCAGAAGAGTGTGGAGGGAGGTGGCTCAGAGTGTCTCCTCCAGGAGCATGGTGCCCAGGACCCATACTCAATGCCGCAAAAAGTTCAACGACCTCACTCGGGTCGTCAGGGTGAGTGGCTTTTTCCCAATACCTCTCCATCCCTCCATCTCAACCTCACTCTATGGCCAGAGGGTCTTAAAACCCCAATGCACAACACTCATCCAACACCTATGGCCCTTTCATGAAACACACACACACATTCCACACTTTGCATACAGTAAGGGCTATTCACCTATGGGAGGCACATCAGGCAACACCATGGCTGCATACAGTAAGGGCTATTCACCTATGGGAGGCACATCAGGCAAGACCATGGCTGCATACAGTAAGGGCTATTCACCTATGGGAGGCACATCAGGCAAGACCATGGCTGTATATTTACTCAGATGCTGTCCTTTTTCTTACAGGCCAAGCTGGCGCATAATCGGAGACAGCAGCAACGGACAGGTGGAGGGCGGCCTCAGCTGCAACCCCTCAGCGATCTTGAGGAGCGCGTCCACAGGATTGTGGCAAGCCGGGTGATCGGTCCCGTCGCCACTGGAGACGCCGACCCCGTTCTGGACAGCAATGGTAAGGTCATCACCTTTTTGTCCTCTGTCCTTCCACTTGTCCCTCACAACACCAGCCTTTGACACTTTCAATCCAACTTGCTAACTCGCTGCACTTATTCCTCCCTTCCTGCCACCCTGTCCTCACGCTAAAGCCACTCTTGTACCTCCCTGCTTTCAGATGGTGATTCACCAGCTGAGGAGACGGGCCCTGAAGCTGCCACTGGGAGTGATGCTGCAGCTGAGGAGGAAGAGGAAGCCGGAGCATCAGTGCCACCCTCTCCCGAGGAAGCCCATGCCCACACTGGGAACACGCCTTCCCTGGAGGGGAGCAGGGGGGAAGGGTCTGATGAGGGTGAAGCGCCAGGACCCAGCGGGCTGCAGCAACGCCATGGGGGGGGTAGGGAAGAACGGGGGCCTTCTCCCCAGAGGGAGAGTATGCCAGACACTCCTACTGCAATGGACGCAGAGGAGGAGCGGCTGATCGCAGAAATGAACACCCAGGCGGTGGGCATGCACACTGAGCTCATGGGTGCAGTGGGAAGGGTGCCCGAATGCATTGAGTCACTGGCAAGGAGTGTGGAGCACTTCGCTGTAGCACAGGCGGATGCCACACTAAAGCTTAGTGCTGCAATTCAGTCACTGGCTGCCGTGATCCCATCTCTGACTGCTCTCATACAGACTCAGATTGAGGCCACGCGAGCACAGACTGCTGCCAACGTCGATGGTTCGTGCACATGTCCCCGGGGCTGTCACCGCGCCGCAGCAGGCCAGCAATCTGTTCTCCGGCAGATTGCTCCGGATGCTGAAGTGCTGCCCCGTGGGAGTGCCAGTGTGTCGGGCGAGCAGGGAGTTGCTGTCCTCTCTCACGATGACAGCATTCCTGCTGCCAACACTGTCACTTCTCCACTGCACTTGCCACCGCCTGTAGGACAGACTGCTGCCGCCCATGCAGAGTTGGTGCAGTCTGCAGCCGGGCCCTCCAGGCCCAGAACTGGTCGAGGCCGTCCTTCAGGGGCATCTGCAGTGTCAGGGTCTGACGAGCAGCAGCCTTCCACCAGCCTTGCTGCAGCCACTGAGGTCCCATTACGGAGGAGCAGTAGGGTTAGAAGGGGGGAAGTGCGCAAGGGAAGGAGATCACCCTCGAAGGGCAAAAAGTAGGAGGTGTGACAAAATGCTGGTCATTTTTTTATTAAAGGTCGAGGTTCATGGTCCAACTTTTGTTTAGTGTTTTGGACATTATCTCCAGGTTGTGAGAACCAGTTATGTTATTGACTGTTTTTTTGTGTTTATTTCTATGAGTTTGTCATGAGGAATTGACACACACAGAGTTTGTAAAATAAATAAGTTTCTGTATTCAAAATATACATGGTTGGTGGTTGGAATTATTGGTGCCTTGGCCGGCTTAGGGGTTGCGTGCTGGGTTCATTAATGTTGTTAGCAATGGCAGGGGCCCTAGAAGCGGCTTGCTATTAGCCGTTGACGGACAGCCCTTGCAGTTTGACCATTGTGGGCCGCCCTCCCGCCTTGGTGCTGCTGATGATCATCCACCTCGTCCTCTTCCTCCTCTTCCTCCTCCTCCTCTGGTGGTGCTCCAAGGCCTGGTGGCATTGGCTGGGTCCTGAGGATTGCCATGTTATGCAACATGCAGCACACGACTACGAAGTTCGATACTCGCTCAGGCGAGTACTGCAGGGCTCCTCCAGAATGGTCGAGACAGCGGAACCGTTGCTTCAGCACGCCGATTGTGCGCTCAATTATGTTCCTGGTAGCTTGATGGCTCTCATTGTACCGCAGCTCAGCAGGGGTGTTGGGCGTACGGAGCGGTGTCATCAGCCAGGTGCTCAATGCATACCCCTTGTCCCCGAGAAGCCAACCAACTGGCTGATGCGGTGCCTCGAAAAGTTCTGCCACAGTAGTCTGGCGCAGGATAAAAGCATCGTGGCAGCTGCCAGGATACTGGGCATTGACAGCGAGTATCAGCTGTCTGTGGTCACAGACCAACTGAACATTCAAGGAATGGAACCCCTTTCTGTTCCTGAATTCCTCGGCATTCTCATGCGGAGCACGCAAAGCCACATGCGTGCAGTCAATGGCGCCCTGCACCATGGGGAAGCCCGCTACCCTCGCAAAGCCCAGAGCGCGGTCACGCTGCTTGTCTGGGGTCATGGGGAAAGAGATGAACTCTCGTCTCCTTTTAAAGAGGGCATTGGTGACCTGCCGGATGCAGCAATGCACCGCGAACTGGGAGATATTGGCGAGGTCCCCAGCAGCAGCTTGAAATGAGCCAGTAGCGTAAAAGTTGAGAGCCACTGTGACCTTCACTGCCACCGACAGAGACGTCCTGGACCTCAGTTGAGGCTGCAGATCTGGCAGAGCTCAGTGACCACCTCCTTGCTGAATCGCAGCCTTCGCAAACACAGCTCCTCAGACATATGGATGTAGGAGAGCTGTTCATGATATACCCTGGGAGGGTAAGCTCTCCTGTACATACGCCTGATGGCCCTCCTCCGTCTGGCCATCATTGCCACTCTCTCTCTGCGTCTCTGTATCCTCCGATTCAGCGGGAGCAGGACGACGCCCCCAATCAGTGCAGCCCCCGTTCCAGTCTTCCGGTCGTTGGAAGCGCCAGGCGGTAAGGCAGGGGGCGCCACTCAATTTCCGCTCCGGGGCGCCACAAGGGCGTTGCACCATGGAATGACGTCACAATCTGCGCGCGCAGGTGGTCGCAGCGGTAAGTTTTAGCGCCGCCGCACAATGTCAAGTTAAGTTCCCGAGCGGCGCAAACATCGCTGCGCCCGGGCGTTAGCGGCTTTGCGCCCCATTAGCGCCCTCTTAAGGCGCTAACGGGAGGCGCAACCAACTGAATTTTTACCCCTAGGCCTCATTAATAAGTCTGGCGAAGCCGAGATGAATCTTGAACTGCTGCAACACTGGCAGTGGTCCTCGGGGTGGGGGGGGAGGGGGTCAGCAGCTCTGAATTGCAGGAGGAGTACTCCTGCTTCTCCTGGCTCCACATTAAGGTAAGTTTTTTTAAATATTCAATTCTAAAACTTACCTGGTCTTCAGCGGCCTCCAGCGGTCCCCTTAAAAATCGTTGGCTGGGTTGCCGTAGGATTGCCAAAACTAATTAGAGCTTGCACCAATTTTGGAAAGATGTCCTAAAATAGGCATTACGCTCTTTATTAGCATATTCAAGGGGTCTAACACCTGTTTTAGGCTGACGCCGGGTACGTCTCTAGAACGCCTGAACCAATCAGATGTCAGACGTGTTTCGAATGCTGTTCAGGCGTAGAAGGGTAGTCCCAGAAATTGGACCCACGTGCCCCCACTTTCTAATGAGAAAACTGGCACAACAAGCTCCAATTTCACCCCCAGATAGTGTGGTAAAATCTGATAAGAGAATTGGATAGATAGTGGGGGAGTGGGGGATTGAGAGGGATATGTTTTTGGGACCGGCCAAGTGGTCTGCAGAGTATTTTCTGGTCCTCTACTTTCCTATGTTTAAATGTAACAGTGCACTCCAAAGAAATGTATTGTATGTTAAGTGCTTTGAAACATTGAGAGAAAAGACAAGGTGCTATACATATGCAAGTCCTTATTTAATGCTTTAGTTAGACCACAATAATGAAACCAATACAGTCTCTCCCAAACATTCAGAAGGACACAAAGGGAGAGTGACCAGGTTGATTCTCAAGCTCAACGCCAAGAGTTACACTTGTACATAAGTTAAAAGAATTCAGGCTATTTTTATTAATGCAAAGAAGATTTAGAAGGGGACATACAATGCGAGTATTTAAAAACATGAAGGGAATTGATCAAATTGATATTACCTATTCAACGAAAATAGATACAGAGTATAAGAATTCTGGGTTATTATATTTCTTCCAAGTTTTGTGTTATCTCTTCTTGTACTCCCTGTATAAGTCATCTCCTCTCTCTCTCTGCTGGCTACAAGTATCCTAACCCACTCAGGAAGACTGGAAGGATGACCAATGTGAGAATTGCAAAAGTTCAGGCTGCTACGGGAGGGTTAGGGTTCTGAGACTGGGGTTAAGGCAAGTGTTTGCTCTGCTTCAGCTCTGCTCAATGTGATATGAAAGTAGTTGATGCTGCCGATGGATAGATAAGATGGAAAAAGGTAAACTAGCCTGAAGAGTGCAAATAAATCGATTTAAGTATGTCATTTTATGTAGGAAATTCTTGATAAATGTTCCTTGTTTTGTTTTTGTGACAGATTCTGCTGAATGAAATCATTTTATGTGAAATAAGTACAAAGAAAATCCATCACCTAAAATGGGTTAGCCACTATTATTTCAAAGTTCAAACATCAGTCTGGTAATATCTTGTTCTAACCGGTTGTAATTAAAGTGATGGACAGATATTTAAAACCGCAATAGAGGTAAGTATAATGGAACATGAAATGCTTGATTAAATTTAAGGATTGGTAGCCTGCTTTGCCTGTGATGCATGTTAACATACAAGCCCATGTCACTAACTCCCTTGCTTGAGTTGTCTTAATGTATCTTATCCCTTTTCCATGTTACACAAGCTGCATCTGTGGAATTCTGTGCCTGATGTTCACCTGCAGTCTGAGTATTTCCACTTGTCCCCCGTAGGCTTACATCTAGATTTAAAGAAGCAAAGATTCACCACAGACATTGCTACACTGATGCATCTGGTACATTGTTGGCCTTCATTGGCTTAGTATTGATGTGTGATGCCTTAATTTCTTGTCTGCCGAAAAAGTACCTAAAATCTCTCTCACACAATGTGTTGCCAATTCTCTTTCAAACCAGTTTTGAACAGTTTCAGTTTCGTGGAAAAATGATTATATGAGTATTATGAAAGAAACTATTTGTAATAATGTAAAACAACTGAAGAAAATCTATGAGAAATGGTGATGCAGTGGGTTAGCACACTGGGCTTTCACCTCTAGGACATGGATTTATATCCAACCTAGACTTACGGGATGAATGACCTGGTGATAAATTTAAGGGAACGGCAGCGTAGTGGTAATGTCACTGGGCTAGTAATCCAGAGGCCTGGACTAATGATCCAGAGAAGTGAGTTCAAATCCCACCATGGCAGCTGGGGAATTTAAATTCTGTTAATTAAATAAATCTGGAATAAAAAACTAGTATCAGTAATGGTGACCATGAAACTATCGGATTGTCGTAAAAACCCATCTGGTTCACTAGAGTCCTTTAGGGAAAGAAATCTGCCGTCCTTACCTGGTCTGGCCTATATGTGACTCCAGACCCACAGCAATTATGTGGTTGACTCTTAATTGCCCTCTGAAATGGCCTAGCAAATCACTCAATTGTAACTAACCTCTACAAAACATAATAAGAATGAAACCGGATGGACCACCCGGCATCGACATCGACCTCAGCACCGGCTACGGACACAGCAACGGCACACCCAGCCCAGTCAACTCTGCAAGGTCCTCTTCACCAACATTTGGGGACTTGTGCCAAAATTGGGAGAGCTGTCAAGCAACAGTCATTCCTTTCAGCCAACGACCCAAACTCCTCCTACACCATCCCTGGGTATGTCTCTGTCCCACCAGCGGTGGCGGCATAGTGGTATACAGTCGGGATGGAGTGGCCCTGGGAGTCCTCAACAGTGACTCTGGACCCCATGAAGTCTCATGGCTTCAGGTCAAGCATGGGCAAGGAAACCTCCTGCTGATTACCACCTACCGCCCACCCTCAGCTGATGAATCAGAACACCACTTGGAAGAAGCACTGAGAGCAGCAAGGGCACATCATTACAGAATGTACTCTGGGTGGGGGACTTCAATGTCCATCACCAAGAGTGGCTCGGTAGCACCACTGCTGGCCAATTCCTGAAGGACTTAACTGCCAGTCTGGGCCTGCGACAGGTGGTGAGCAAACCAGCACGAGGGGAAAAACCTACTTGACCTCGTCCTCACCAATCTACCTGTCGCAGATGCATCTGTCCATGACCGCATTGGCAGCAGTGACCACCGCACAGTCATTGTGGAGACGAAGTCCCGTCTTCACACTGAGGACACCCTCCATCATGTTGTGCGGCACTACCACTGTGCTAAATGGGATAGATTCAGAACAGATCTAGCAGCTCAAAACTGGGCAGCTGTGGGGCAGCAGCAGAATTGTATTCAACCACAATCTGTAACCTCATGGCCCGGCATATCCCTCACTCTACCATTACCATCAAGCCAAGGGACCAACCCTGGTTCAATAAGGAGTGCAGAAGAGCATGCCAGAAGCAGCACCAGGCGTACCTAAAAATGCAGTGCGAACCTGTAGAAGCTGCAACACAGGACTACATGCATGCTAAACAGTGGAAGCAGCATGCTATAGACAGGGCTAAGCGATCCCACAATCAACGGATCAGATCAAAGCTCTGCATTCCTGCCACATCCAGTCGTGAATGATGGTGGACCATTAAACAACTAATGGGGGGAGGAGGGTCTGTAAATATCCCCATCCTCAATGATGGTGGAGCCCAACAAGTGAGTGCAAAAGACAAGGCTGAAGCATTTGCAACCATCTTCAGCCAGAAGTGCCGAGTGGATGATCCATATCGGCCTACTCCCGAGGTCCCCACCATCACAGAAGCCAGTCTTCAGCCAATTTGATTCACTCCACATGATATCAAGAAATGGCTGAGCGCACTGGATACAGCAAAGGCTATGGGCCCTGACAACATCCCGGCTATCGTGCTGAAGACTTGTGCTCCAGAACTAGCCGCGCCTTTAGCCAAGCTGTTCCAGTACAGCTACAACACTGGCATCTATCCGACAATGTGGAAAACTGCCCGGGTATGTCCTGTCTACAAAAAGCAGGACAAATCCAACCCGGCCAATTACTGCCCCATCAGTCTACTCTGAATCATCAGCAAAGTGATGGAAGGTGTCATCGACAGTGCTAGCAAGCGGCACTTATTCACCAATAACCTGCTCACTGATGCCCAGTTTGGGTTCTGCCAAGACCACTCGGCTCCCAACCTCATTACAGCCTTGGCCCAAACATGAAGGTCAATCATCACAGCCCCAGGACATCGCTGCAGGAGTTCCTCAGGACAGTGTCCTAGGCCCAACCATCTTCAGCTGCTTCATCAATGACCTTCCTTCCAACATAAGGTTAGAAATTAAGATGTTCGCTGATTCTGCACAGTGTTCAGCACCATTCACAACTCCTCAGATAATGAAGCAGTCCATGCCCACATGCAACAAGACCTGGACGACATTCAGGCTTGGGCTGATAATTGGCAAGTAACATTCGCGCCACAGAAGTGCCAGGCAATGACTATCTCCAACAAGCGAAAGTCTAACCACCGCCCCTTGACATTCAACGGCATTACCATCACCGAATCCCCCACCATCAACATCCTGGAGGTCACCATTGACCAGAAACTTAACTGGACCAGCCACATAAATACTGTGGCAACAAGAGCACGTCAGAGGCTAGGTATTCTGCGGCGAGTGTCTCACCTCCTGACTCCCCAAAGCCTTTCAACCATCTACAAGGCACAAGTAAGGAGTGTGATGGAATACTCTCCACTTGCCTGGATGAGTGCAGCTGCAACAACACTCAAGAAGCTCGACACCATCCAGGACAAAGCAGCCCATTTGATTGGCACCCCATCCACCATCTTAAACATTCACTCCCTCCACCACCGGCGTACCGTGGCTGCATTGTGTACCATCTACAAGATGCACTGCAGCAACTCACCAAGGCTTCTTCGGCAGCACCTCCCAATCCCACGACCTCTTCCACCTAGAAGGACAAGGGCAGCAGGTGCATGGGAACACCATCACCTCCAAGTTCCCCTCCAAGTCACACACCATCCTGACTTAGAAATATGTCGCCGATCCTTCATCGTCGCTGGGTCAAAATCCTGGAACTCCCTACCTAACAGCACTGTGGGAGCACCTTCACCACACGGACTGCAGCGGTTCAAGAAGGCGGCTCACCACCACCTTTTCAAGGGCAACTAGGGATGGGCAATAAATGCTGGCCTTGCCAGCGACGCCCAGATCCCATTAGCGAATAAAAAAAAAAAATTTGAAGTGGAGTCACTGTTGTAATGTGGGAAACGCAGCAGCTAATTTGCACACAGCAAGGTCCCACAAACTGCAGTGTGATAATGACCAGATATACTGTTTTTGTTCTGTTGATTTAAGGATAAATATTGGCCAGGACACCGGGGATAACTCCCCTGCTCTTCATCGAATAGTGCCGTGGGATCTTTTACGTCCACCTGAGAGAGCAGACGAAGTTCTGACGCAGGGTCATCGACCTGAAACGTTAACTCTGTTTCTCTCTCCACAGATGCTGCCTGACCAGCTGAGTATTTCCAGCATTTTCTGATTTTATTTCACTAAAACAGATTATCTGGTCGTTATCACATTGCTGTTTGTGGGACCGAGCTGTGCTCAAATTGCTCAATGCATTGCAACAGTGGCTACATTTCAAAAAGTACTTCATTGGCTGTAAAGTGTTTTGGGATGTCCTGAGGTCATGAAAGGCGCTACATCCAAGTTCTTTCTTTTTATATATTTAATTCACATCATTGAGTGGAACGTATTGGAGTCTTCTGATTTTTCACTATAGGAAAGTTCTTGGCTTTCAATTCTAACCTTCTTGCAGTGGAACACCCAAGTGCCAGTGAGGTGAATTTATTCCATGTTCTAACCTTCCATGGTGCAGCAGATTGGTACATTGCATTAACATGTGCATGAGGTAGATCAGGTGAATACCAGAAAAGAAGCATATTCAAACCCTGCAGGGCTGTTTGATAAATACAGTGTTCAAAAGGTTCACAGGATATTGGACCTGAAATTGTGGTCGGAGGCTTCCCGCGGGCGAATGCCTCCGAACCACAAGTAAAATCCGTACTTACCTGATGGCCCCGGACCGACGAAGACTCGCGTTCCTGGGCCTGCAGGTGTATCTGGTTGGCAAGCGTCCCTGTGATCACGTGGGCCGGCCCAACCAATCAAAAAGGGGGATTCTTATTATGCTTATGGGGATTCCATTTACGTACGGAATCTCCATACGCATAATAGGAATCCCCTAAAAGATACATTTTCACACAACCTAAATAAAAATAAATCATCACATGTTTAAAATTAATTAAAATACAATTTCATTAAACATTTAAAACAAAAATTTAATTTTTTGAAAAATAAATTTAAACATTTTTAAAGGGGCCAAAAATAATCTAAACTAATTTTAAAGGACTTTGAATGTTTAAATGATTTAAAAAATGTATTGTAATATTTATTTAAACCCTTACACTTGTACCAGGCGTAAGAGTTTTGTGGGCATTCGTTGAGCAGCAGTTGGACTCTCCGCCAGTGAATGTCCATTTCCTTCGGATTCGTACGATCTATCAAGCTGAAACTTGACAGATCGCAAGTTCTGGGTTTTCGCGCATGCGCAGTGCACACAGAAACCCGGAACTTGCGGGGCACTTACGGCAGCATACGCAGTCATAGGCCCCAGAAAATCCAGGCCATTGTGTTTTGTTAGGTTTCTTTTACACTTTAACACACTGGTATTAATTGACTTTGGTGTAGTCCTTTCCACTTACATTTCAAGCTGGGTTTCCCCAAAGCCAACCCCAAGCCTTTCTGACAAGCTAATTAAGGTTGCAGCAAACAGTTCAACTCTTGAGCCCAAAAATATTACAGCACTCATCCAGACTGTACTCTCAGGTTACATTTAAGAGCCCTGCTTATTGACATGTCAGCCTGCGTCAGCTTCAAAGGAGCTCAAGATCCATAAAATTCAAGCTTTCCTTTGGGTATTTTTCACAGACTTTACTTTAGAATGTCAGAAAAAAAAATTGTGGGGGGAGGGGCGGGGCGGAGCGCTGCTGATATCATCTTTTCCATTTCTTGGAAACTGATCACCTTGAAAGTTATATTTAAATTGATAGGTTACGGTGGAACCACTAGGTGTCACTAGAGTACTTGGTAAGATTGGTACTTTCAGCCATTTTAACATTACTGCTCACAATCATCTCTGATCACCTTAATCTATTAAAAGATCAACTCCACCCTGAGCCCAGTTATGAATAAGCTGTAAGGCCATGCAGGACTATAAGGAATTTTAATTTTTATTCTTAGGTTTTCAATAGCCCCTTTATTGTGATGTACTATTGTGAAATGTATTATTAAAGGAAACATTTTTTACAGGTAGTTTCTATTTACCACAAGAAATGATACAAAGGGCTGTCTTCGTTTCTACTCAAATACAGATGAACTACAATGGAACATTTATTTTAAAGATTTTTTCACATTATCTAAGTGTTACTTGAAACTCTTCTGTCCGCAAGAGTCCAGAGTCTCCTATGACCCCGCAATTCTCCTGTTGTATGACTCCCTTTGGTATAAGGTTTCATTAGAAATTTTAGAAGTGTAGTTGTACGTCCAGATTGATGTCACATTCTATGGACCCTGAAGAATCTATCGTGTACATCAGGCTGTATTGTGGAACTCTGTAGGACACTGCTCTTCATACCAGTGTATAACGACATTCATAATTAGCATTTGAAAAAGGCATAGGCCGAGATTTTCCGGGGGGTCAGCGGGAGCGATCGGTGGTGGGTCGGGTGGGAAAGTTTTTTTTCCCCCAGTGGGTCGGGACCCCGCTGTTCACCCACCGCCACGTGCCTTTCACCGATGTTGGGTCTGTCAGTGCTGAGCAGACTCGACACGCAGCAGCGGCGGGGGACCCAGTTCAGGTAATTATGACCTTGTTTAGAGATCATTAAGAATACATTTCAGCACTGCAGGCAGCCCCCCCCCACCCCCCACCCCCCCCCCCCTCCCCCCGCTCCCTATCCGCCTCCAAGATAAAATTCAGGCACCAATGTCAATCTGAAAGGTGATGCGGAGATGCCGGTGTTGGACTTGGGTGGACAAATGTAAGAAGTCGCACAACACCAGGTTATAGTCCAACAGCTTTATTTGAAATCACAACCTTTCGGAGCGCTGCTCCTTCGTCAGGTGAAGTGAAGAGATGCATATAGGCACAGCATATATAGTCAGAGAACACTGCCAGATGATTACAGTTAATCTTTCTAACTGCCCTTTATGACACCTCGGCAGAGAGTTAGGTGACCTGTTTGGACACCATCCACACCTTTGATTGCCGTGATTATCTCTCTGCCGAGGTGTGATAAAGGGCAGTTGGAAAGATTAACTGTAATCATCTGGCAGTGTTCTCTGACTATATATGCTGTGCCTATATGCATCTCTTCACTTCACCTGACGAAGGAGCAGCGCTCCGAAAGCTTGTGATTGCAAATAAAGCTGTTGGACTATAACCTGGTGTTGTGCGACTTCTCAAATCTGAAAGGTATTTATTAGCGTTACGAGATGTGTGAAGTTTGGCAACAATAAGTAGGTAGAACTGCACTCCAGCATGTGCTCTGAAATCAAGAATGATGGCTTTCCAGAAATAATATATCTTTGAGGAGGTAGTAGGGCAGTTTCTAGCAAAATGAAAGATTGGCTAGTTGTGCTTGGAGCAAAGTGCTGAGATAAGGGGCTGGATTTTGATACTGGGGCGGGTTGGGGTCGTGTCATCCACCCAACTGCAATTGGATGTGGGAGATTGTTGCGATTTTCACCTAATTGGGCAATTGAGTTCCAGCATGTGGGAGCCCATGACCCAATTAGTGTTTTCAGTCTGAAAGTCGCCTCTGATGATGTCATCATTGCTGCTGCATTGAAGGTCTGCAAAGACTGCCTGGCCTTTGCTGTGAGAGGACCTGGATGCAAACTGAGCAGCAGCCCTAAGTCTGCTCCCAGATATTTTTGCACCACCACTCCCAGATATGTCATCCATCCATCCACTCCCAGATATATCAGCCAGCCAGCCAAATGTGCTCCCACCAGGTTTCACATTCGTGGTTCAGAACAGGCGTGCTTCACGTAGAAAAAGGGTTAAAATCACAAAGGCCTTTCAAAATGGCATTATAGAGGCAATTTAGTGCTTGTTAAGGGCCTTAACAGCCTATCCCGCCTCTTAGAGGCGGGACGGAGTCGGGACCAGCAGACACGATTTAATGAAAATTGCGTGGAGGCGGGATGGAGGCGGGCTTGTGCCCGCCCGCCAGTTTTCGCAATTTTAGCCCCCCACACGCCTCCAAACCCACCTCCATGGGTCAATGAAAATCCAGCCCAAGCACTATGTCCTGGAATTAGTTCAATTGATTGCACCCCCATCAAAGGATTTTCAGTGAGTTGGGACTGATTTTACAAACCCTAGTTTTTTAAAGCAAGTGTTTGGAGACCTTAGTTGGCATGAAGAGGTGTGCAGACATTTGGGTGGTGAAATTGGTCTTGAGCACTAGCGCAAAGCGGGACATAGCGAATCGGCAACCCGGTTTACACCCTCCCAATTTTATTTTCCATTGAGTGTAACAGAGGCTGCCAATTTGCTGTTTCCCATTTTGTGCTCATGCCCAACCCCAATTTCACCTCCTTGGTTTCCATAAATCTTTGATGCAAGTACACACTGGCCTATAAATAACATCTCCTGTGTGAAAATCCTGTTGGACCGTATCAGTACTAAACCAATTTCATACTGGCTGCAAAAATCCTGGTAGAAGTAGCAGAATTTTGCCCATTTTGCTTGCTGACTATGGGATCGAGATATATCCATTCAGTGGTCAGCCTCACAATCCCTTCAATGCCTGGGGTGTGGGGACTGCAGGGAGCATTATTCAAGTGTTGAGAAATATGGGGATGGATTTTTTCAACTTGCTGCCCCAGCATAAAACTAGCATCGAGGATCAGCCACCCGCTATAAAAATGGAAAACATTAGAAATTAAAATGGGGCGGTTTCTATCACAGCCGGCCAATCTGCAATGGCGGTTTTATGCCTGGGCAACAAGTTGAAAATCCACCTCTTGGTTATTGTCTGTGCTGTTTAATCAAGGTACCAGCATTTTCTGATTCCTAAATTCATTTACATCACAAACAAACTAGTTCTCTCCCGGTGTCAGGCACATTGCAATATTCTCCCCAATCTTTGGACAGGTCAGAGTTCAAACAGATCCCATGAAGGAAAGTGAACTTGCTGTTTTTTTTTAAAGCATTTGAGAAAAGTAATTGGGCTATTTGTTCTCTTCCTAAACCCCAAAGGGTAATGTGTCAGACTTTATGCCCTGACCTGTAGCCAGCATTAAGCAAATCAATGGGAAAATCTTCAGTATTTCGTAACAGTAAATAGGTAAGTAATTTCAGAATTGATCTGCTTCAGTGGAAATGCTGCAGACTTGATGAGAAACATACACAAAGGGCCAATTTCCTACTCCATTTGTGTTGTGAGAAAAATGTATTTGCATTCTATTTTGCATTTGGATGAATTGCTGTATTCTGCAGCTCTTCCCCAATTCGTAATGTTGCATCTCTTTTTACAATAAATTATGGAGGAGAGTGATAGTATTTACCTCAAGGCCAGACAGCATCAAACAGAGCTTATTTCTTTAAAGCATTGTGGAAGAATTTTGGCTGAAGAAATTACCAACTGTTTTCTTGTGAACTAAACCTAAATCCTACAGATATTTGACCCAATGGGTCATTTACCTTAAAATGACAGCTACTTTTTCCCTCTCTGGTTTTGCTTTTCTTATTCCCATCAGTGAGGCAATGGCCACAGCACTTGATCTACAGAGTCCAAGGCTATTTATTTCGTAATGTTTCTCTGGACTTTTGGTGACGCAACACAAAAGTACATTGGAAATCAATGCAAAAGAAGTAGGGCCTCAAACCAGCTGCCAAATTACAATTATGTTCAAACTTACCCTTCCTCGTAATAGAATGGAGGGCAAATGGTACCACTCAAAGGCTTCCCTAAGTGTACATTAAAGTAAAAGCATCTAATGGGAAGCTATGAATGTATATTGTGAGTATAATGAGTATATAGGGCCCTGGTGAGACAACACCTGGAGTATTGTGTACAGTTTTGGTCTCCTTACCTAAGGAAGGATATACTTGCCATAGAGGGACTGCAATGAAGGTTCACCAGACTGGTTCCTGGGATGGGGGCATTGTTCTATGAGGAGAGATTGAGCAGACTCGGCCTATATTCTCTAGAGTTGAGAAGAATGAGAGGTGATCCCATTGAAACATACAAAATTCTTACAGGGCTTGACAGGGTAGATGCAGGGAGGATGTTTCACCTGGCTGGGGAGTCTAGAACCAGGGGTCACAGTCTCAGAATAAGGGGTAGGCCATTTAGGACTGAGATGAGGAGAAATTTCTTCACTCAGAGGGTAGTGAATCTTTGGAATTCTCTACCCCAGAGGGCTGTGGAGGCTCAGTCGTTGAGTATATTCAAGACAGAGATCGATAATTTTTTGGATATTAAAGGAATCAAAGGATAGGGGGATAGTGCAGGAAAGTGGAGATGAAGTAGAAGATCAGCCATAATCTTATTGAATGGCGGAGCAGGCTCGAAGGGCCAAATGGCCTACTCCTGCTCCTATTTCTTATGTTCTTATGTGAGCAGAGGGGAGTGGGACTAATTGGATAGCTCGCTTCAAAGAGCCGGCACAGGCACGCTGGGCCGAATGGCCTCCTTCGGTGCTCTATCATTCTATGATTCTATGAATGAGTCACCGGAAATGATACTGCACATCAGTAAAAATAAAAATGAAATTAGCTATGAAAGAAAGAAACACTTGCATTTATATAGCGCCCTTCACGCCCGCCGGATGTCCCAAAGCGCTTTAAAGCCAATGAAGTACTTTTCTGAAGTGTAGTCACTGATGTAATGTAGGAAACGCGGCAGCCAGTTGCGCAAAGATTCAACATTCCACACAATGTCTTGTGCTTAAGAAAGATTTTTAACATCATCCTAATGAAGCTGCTGCACCAATAAACAACATTCTTCCTGCTGATGGGCTATTCTTGTTGCTCATGCACTAGTGACAAATATCCATCCATACAGACACAGAAACGTTTGTGCAAGCACCGCCATTAGCATGAGCGGTCACCAAATCGTGCTGCTTTCACTAGGTGAACCTAGAACTCAGAATCCTGGGGAAACCCTAGAACGTCTGATAACTGGCAGTTCTAGTGCAAGCTGAGATTACAGTTTTAGAGGCACATTCTGCTGGAGGGATACATTCAGTGACACTGTGTGAGATATGGTCCACTTTGGGGAATTGTCCATGAGGATCAAGTGGAAATACATGACAAAGCCGGTGCTTGTTTTGAAAACAGATTGCAATCCGTTACAGCAGCCCTTTAATGTAATCGATGGAATACAGCACCTGCCTCAGCCCTGTTATATTCTATTGTCAGCACCATACCTTAGCGATATGAACAAAGAAAGAGCTTTTATCTATCAATACCAACTGCTGTTCTATGTTGCTTTGTAATAGTTAATCAATTAAATCTCTTTTACCAGATAACTGCTTTAAAAGCAGTGTCTTCTGTAGTCTTGAAAAGGTTTTTTATTTTTATACAAAAAGTTCTTAACAATAGGAGCAAGTTAACAATGCTGTTAACAGGAGCTAGCTTCTGTACGTGGTGATGTTAGTGGCAGTAAAATTAATAGTCAATCTCCTGTTAGCATCAGAACCTTTTAGGCTCCCCTGATGACTCACTGGGTAAACACACCATAGTACTCAACCATAGAAAGAACTTACATTTATATAGCACCTTTCCTGACCTCGGGACATCCCAAGCTGCTTCACAGCCATTGAAATACATTTGAAGTGTAGTCACTATTGTAATGTTGGGGAACCATAAAGAGCAGATCTGATCCTTGGGGCTCGATTTTGCCAAGCACGAGGAGGCGGGTTTGGAGGCGTGCGAGGTGGTAAAATTGCAAAAAATGGCGGGCGGGCCCAATCCTGCCTCCATCCCACCTCCAAGCAATTTTCCCAAATGCGTGTTTTCTGACCCCCTTTCCGTCCCGCCTCCAAGAGGCGGGATAGGCCCTTAACAACCACTTAATTGCCTCTATAATCCCATTTTGAGAGGTCTTTCCGATTTTTAGACATTCCCCCCATCCTACACACCTCCTCTGGAACACGCCAGGTAATCCTGATGGCCTCACAAGTGGATTGCTTACTAACAGCTGCAACTCCACCATTAAAAAGGAGTTTTCACCAATGATCATTTGCAGGTGGCAGAACTTTATTGTTTCAGGTCTGGGGGAACTTTTAGCACGCCTACTCATTGTTGTGGAAGTTTGGAGCCTGACCTCCTGGGAAACCCCTCTCCCCACCTTGACTAAGCGCTTCCTCAACTGAGGCATATACCAGAAGCACGGTGACCATTTAATTCCTTTCCTCTTGGACATCAGATTTGGACGAAGACCAGCCGCGGCAGCAGCAGAACCATGAGCAACAGCAGCACCAACAGCAGGAGCATCAACAGGAGCACCAAGCTGCTAGTCACCCACCTGAAGATGCACAGGCCAGAAGGCGCCAGCGCGCGGCAACATTACTGGCCAGGATGCAAGGGACGCACTCATTCTGGCCGGATTTGCTTAGCCTGCACAATAAAACACTTTAGTCTCGCTCCTTCTTACCAGAGCATCGACAATTGACAAGAACCTGCGGAATCCTATCACTCCGACCACCATTTTGACAATTGAAAGGCACCCTAAGCCCTCAATGTGAAAGTCCCATTTGCGAAATGACACAGGCCACAACTTCAACAGTTTGCCATCAAAACACTTTATAATACAATCACTATGATGGCTGGTCCAAAAACAAAACAACACAGCACCCAAGTGATGACCCTTGTGACTACTTGTGCTTTACCTTCCTCTTACGCGTGCTCCTACATGTTGCTTCCCCTGTGGCTTCAGCAGATGTGGAGGCCCCTTGCTCACTCTCTTGCTGCTCCTGTCTCGACGCCTTTGGCGGGCGTTCTCTGGGGTGGCGAACCTATGCGGGCTCGCCAACAGTCTGCTGCTCCTGCGGCTGTGCAGGGGCTGAGACACCCATCTCAGTTGGATGAGGACACTGGTGGGGCTCTGACCGAGGGCTTTGCAGTGGCATGGTCATGTGAGCGCTTGGAGAGGAGCCCCCACTTCCTTGTTGTCTGCCACCAACATCCCTCTCATGGGTCAGCCCCACTTCAGAGCTAGCAAGTGGCTTGATAGCGCCTTGCTGCACTTCAGGGGGACCATGAGGACCCGTTTCTGCACTGGATGTCCTACTCCAGAGGACTTCCATGAAGGTCTGGTTTGTTTGCTCAATAGCTGACCATCGCTCCTCAAGAGATGTCATTCTATTCTGAACAATGACCATGTTTTCAAGACCCTGGCGACTAAGCTCCTCCATGGCCGTAGCCATCCTCTCCTCTACGGTAGCCAGCCTTACCACGGAGGTAGCCATCCTTTCCATGGAGGTTGCCATCCTTTCCGCGGTGATGCGTTCATGCGCCAACGCCTCCACAAAGGCTCTGCTCATGTTCGCGATGGACTCCTCCATTCGCTCCACACTTTCAGTGGCCCTGGAGACAAAACCTGCCAGAGACTCCTGCACCTGTTCCTGGAGTTCCAGCACCGCTCTCCTTCTGGATGGACCCGGAGGCACAGGGTCGACATGCAGCTGAGCTGAGATGGCAGAGTCCTGCGCCCTCCGACGAGGACTCTCCACAGCTGTCCCTGTCTCCACCATCTGCTGATGCTCACTTGTGAGCTGTGATACACCAGGTGCCAACACTACTCTATCTCGCGAAGGTCCCACCGAGGTGTGAGTGTCTGCGCTGGTGCTGGGTGCGCTGAATTCTGCTGACGTTGCGCCCTCAGAGGTTGCAGCTTCCTCTGAGGAGTCTGGAAGCTCAGGCTCTTCTGCCTGGATAGTGGGGATGGGGACTTTCGATGGTCCTGTGGGGGAGTAAAGGAAAGAGTTAGAGATGTGAGGCCAAGGTTACATGCACATTGAATATTGCAGATGATCATAAGTCAATCTGTTAGAGCATCAGAATAATTATCAGTGACTCATGCAATGTCAATGAGAGAGATGCCAAACTATTCTGACACCAGCTTGCTGTGATGCGCCCGTCTGTCCGTCCCCCAGTTAGGTATCGTCCTTGATCCCAGCGATTTCCAGGGCCGCCTCCTCCCAGGGGTTGAGCTGGGCTACTGAGGGTGGCCGCCCTCCTGTCATGACTCTTTCCCTCTTATTGTGGGCTCTCTTTTCCTGCAATGAGGGACACAAGTGGAGTTTGAGTGAGAATGAAGGAGTGAGTGTAGAGAATCCATAGCATAGATGCTTAGAAGGATACAAAGGCCCCTCCCTGTGTGTTGTAAGTTGTTGTTGTCATTGCATCACAGTGATAGGGAGTGTGAGGGTTGCATGGTCGAATAGTTAAGTGAATGTGACCATAGAGAGAGAGGGAATGGGTAAGGGTGCAGGGATGTAAGTGTCAAGTGGGATGTGGAGGAAGAGGTTGGCAAAGCAGAGTGCTGGTGAGGAGAGGCGATGGGGATCAGATTGAGGGTGATGGGAAAGTCATACTCACTTTTCCTGTGTGGAGAAGGTCATGAAACCTCTTCCTGCATTGCAGCCAAGTTCTGCGGCTCAGCGAAATGGAGTTGACATCCTGGGCTTTTTGCAGCCACACAGCTTTTGTCTGCTGGGGTGGCTTTTTTGTCCCTGAGGAAGGGAACAGCACCTCCTTATTACATCTGGCTCCGTGCACCAGAGCTTGGAGGGAGGGCTCATCAAACCGAGGTGCACACTTTTGCTTGATCGTGGACATTGTCGGGAAATCAACACCTTCATACAATTTACAAAGCGTTTGCAGTCTCCAGAAGAAGCCAGGCTGCTTGCAGGTCTTAAATCCAGCAGCATTGATGACGTCATCGGAGGCGACTTTCTGTATGAAAAGACTCATTGGGCCAGGTGTTCCCACACGCAGGAAATCAATTGCCCAATTAGGGGAAAATCCCACTTTTTCAGCACTTCACTTAGGAATCGGGGTCCTGACACGATTTCCACCTGACACGCCCCAGCCCGCCCACACTGGCAAAATCCAGCCCTTGGTCTGTGCTGAGTTGCTGATCTTAGCTGTGATGCCTTACATTTACCTCCAGTCACTGTGGGCTAGACAGGGGGGGAGGCGGGGCGGGGGGGGGGTGAAATCGCTATAGCTTCTGCTCCTGACCACTGTCTAATGGCCCCTGCTGGAACCTGCACATCACCTGAGGACAGGATCGGGTGGCACTCAGACCCTGAAAACCCCAAGGGTTTCCACCGGACTCCCGCAGTAGCTGTAGGCTGTGTTAGGTCTCTGCTGCTTCCAGGGGATTTTCCGTCCAGCCTTGTAAGGGTGGAACCTACTTACAAGGCAAATGATGCCAAGGGGGTGGCCTCAGGAGTGGTGCCAGGCATGAGCATGCCCTACATTGTAAGTTCCCATTTCACCCTCTCAATCGGGACCTGGCATTGAACTGGAGGCTGCTACACCGACTGAGCTGAAGCATACTGGCCTCTAGCTGGGCGGTAGTGGGCCACACCAGGTAAGGCCCAGGACAAGGAATTGGCCTAGAATCCTGAGCAATGGTCAGAATTATTACAAATTGAGATCAGCCCCCTTACATAGGGGCAAATGGAAGACTGCATGGGGTCTGGGGGAGGGGCAGCCTTAGCAACCAACCCCCATCGGCGGCCAGGCACCAGAGTTTCCGCCTGATTGGGAAGGCGGGCACCAGGGATTAATGTTCCCTGTAAGCTGCACGGGTGCATGGCCGCGCTGCAACCTGTGAAGGTACTGCGCAGGCCGCTCACAAGCTGTCCCGCTGAAGGTACTTCGCGCGCATTTAAATAAACAGACCGCGCACCCACAGTAATATTTAGAGGGAACATTGCCAGAGATGCACCCACAGTGGCACCTTTGCCTGCCGACCCTATGCAAATCTAGATGCCATCCGACTGACTCCACAATCTCCTGCTGGGTCAAGCGCTGGAGGGCACCAGTGGGCGCCATCCCAGCATAATCGCCAGGATTGCATCCTGCAGATTTGTGGGACTTCATTGTCCAACCTCACGCATCAAGATTGTCCACTTTGTGAGAGTGCCAGAGGGTTCTGGCATCAGTGGTACCGAATACCAGCATAACCTACTGCCTTCACGAGAAGAGGAAAATGCGAGCATAAAATTAACAGCTACATGAAGCGTGTAAGATTTGATCAAGCAGTCACAGATTACCCAAAAGGGTCGAGGTGTCACAAGCGGTTTATTGAGGAGCGACAACACATAATCAGGATAGACACAGTAGACATACGACCCGTAACAGGTGAGAACGGTTTACCGGGCCTGGATCGGACGGATGAAGCAGGACGACTTGATCTTTGCAGCCTGCGGTAACGATCTCTTCTTCGGTCGTCTCTCAAGTTGGCTGAGGTGTTAAGCCGAAGCTCACATGGATCCACCTCGGGGAGCTCTCCTCTATCTGCCCTTCTTTCCCTTCTCGACTGCCCGTTTATATACCTTATTTTAGGGGCAGGTGGATACCTCACGTCAATCATTCGTTTCATTACATTTACCCATTGCATTGTTCAATTACAGGGGAATAGATACCCAAGGCTGACCCCTCCTAACCTAGGCTCCAGTCCCATGAGATCATTCCTTTGCTTATCCCTTGTATGGACATCTTGTTACCTTCTCCCAGACAGTTTGTTTTAGAAAAGCGGATCATGAGGCTCCTTCCCCAACCTCTTATCAGGCCCAGTCATGCCTACACAAAGGCTTGTTTCTACATTATGTCCTTAGCCTCATAACGAGCCCTTGTGGAAACTCTCATCTAACATGATTAACATTGTTCTGTGTCAACTCAGGCAGACTGCTGAAGAGTTTCCCTTAACTAGAGAAGCCTATTTCTTATGATTCTATAGGACCACGATTTCTTACAAATGTGACATACAACATATCATTGCACGTATTTACATTGAAGACGGCACTTGCACGAGTGATGAAGCCTTTGTTTCTTTACTTTATTTGTCTTTTTATTTCTCTCTTTTCAAATATTCTGTAACTGGCAGTCTATAACCCATTTTCACTTTAACAATAATTCCTGCTGAGAATGATCTTAGAAGCAAAGATGACTTGGAATGATTCAGACAGATTGAAAGATCAGGATGCCAAGAAGTAGCAAATCAGCTGGCACGATTGCACAAAGATACACCAGACAGATGGGGGAAGAGGTACGATACCCTTGTCAGCTGGAATAACAACAGTTACTTCAGTGGCAGTGAGAGAAGGGTCAGCAGAATGAAAGCTCAACGTGAAGTACTTTAGATGATGTGTGGTCTGCCTTACACCAAGTGGCCATGATGCGGAGATGCCAGTGTTGGACTGGGGTGGGCAAAAGTGAGAAGTCGCACAACACCAGGTTATAGTCCAACAGTTTTATTTGAAATCACAAGCTTTCGGAGCTGCTGCTCCTTCGTCCTTAGTGAACACCTCGCTAAGGCCATCCCCACGCCTCCACTACTCGCCTTCAAACAGCCACCTAACCTCAAAAGTACCATCGTTCGCAGCAAATTACCCAGCTTTCAGGAGAACAGCGACCACGACACCACACAACCCTGCCACGGCAACCTCTGCAAGACATGCCAGATCATCAACACAGATACCATCATCACACGTGAGGACACTACCCACCAGGTACATGGTACATACTCATGTGACTCGGCCAACGTTGTCTACCTCATACGTTGCAGGAAAGGATGCACCGGAGCATGGTACATCGGCGAGACCATGCAGACACTGAGACAACGTATGAACGGACACCACGCAACAATCGCCAGGCAGGATTGTTACCTCCCAGTCGGGGAACACTTCAGCAGTCAAGGACATTCAGCCTCGGATCTGTGGGTAAGCGTTCTCCAAGGCGGCCTTCGAGACACACGACAACGCAAAATCGTCGATCAGAAACTGATAGCCAAGTTCCGCACCCATGAGGACGGCCTCAACCGGGATCTTGGGTTCATGTCACACTACATGACGTAGAGTCATCCAGACTCGAGTCGTCGTTGGCTTGTTCACAGATGTGATTTCCAGTAAAAAAAAGTAAAAAGTTTAAAGTTTATGGTTTTCCATACAGACTGCATTTGACACGTTAGACCCCCTGTGACCCCACCTCATTGTCTTAGTTGTATCTTGCTATGTCTTTGATATAATGCCTTCCTGACTGACCTGATTGTTTCTCTGCCGAGGTGTGATAAAAGGTAGTCAGAAAGATTAACTGTAGTCATCTGACATTGTACGCTGCACAGGCATTGTTCTCTGTCTATATATGCTTTGCCGATTCGTATTCTTTCACTTCACCTGACGAAGGAGCAGCAGCTCCGAAAGCTTGTGATTTCAAATAAAACTGTTGGACTATAACCTGGTGTTGTGCGACTTCTCACTTTTTTTTTACACCAAGTGCACAACACAGTATGCAAGATGGGTGATATCACTAATCTGCTGATTGTACCGGTGCATTACTAGCAATCCTCCTCCCCAGAACTCAGGGATGCTGACAACCAGCCCTCTTTGGATGTGTAATGGGCAGCCTTGCTATGTTATTGAGATGGCTTGGTGTAGCACTGTGACTGCTGCGCCACCCCACCTAGAGGTCACCTCTGTGCGAATCCTGCTCCCAAAAAACATCTATACATCTTAGAGGCAGGGAGAGCACTTTAGGTAAAAGGGAGGAATGAATTAATATGTATAAGGGAGAGTGGAAGGAAGATAGGGAAGGAAAATGTCCACAAATCTGGGAAGGACATTGACTATGTTGGCACATCTGGAATGCAGAGAAGACATCTCGATTTACCTGGGAAGGTGAGAGATTGTGTCAACATATATGAATTGGAGACTGAGCATATCAACGTGTCTAATGGATAGGAAGTATGTTGCTGGGTTTGGGAGGGAGAGTGAGAAAGTCACTGAGTTGAGGAATAAAACAAAATGTATTAGAAGAAGAAAAGTTATCAAATGACCTTTCCTAAAATGCATGTGCTTTTGGCCAGGGAGAGGCACAGACTGAGATCGTTCTGGAATATTTGCTCAAGTCACACTGAAGCAAACATTGATTTGGTATATAACTTGCTCTTGTCATCTCATACACATGAAGGTGTGATTTATAACCACATTTTATAGTATATCATGTTTACTTTGTTGATAGATGTCTGTGTCACCATAAAATAAAGCATTACCTGAGGCATAGAATACAAGGGCAGGGAGGTTATGCTTGAACTGTATAAAACACTGGTTAGGCCACAGCTAGAGTACTGCGTACAGTTCTGGTCACCACATTACAGGAAAGATGTGATAGCACTAGAGGGGGTACAGAGGAGATTTACGAGGATGTTGCCAAGACTGGAGAATTTTAGCTATGAGGAAAGATTGGATAGGCTGGGGTTGTTTTCTTTGGAACAGAGGAGGCTGAGGGGAGACTTAATTGAGGTGTATAAAATTATGAGGGGTCTAGATAGAGTGGATAGGAAGGACCTATTTCCCTTAGCAGAGAGGTCAATAACCAGGGGGCATAGATTTATAGTAATTGGTTGGAGGTTGAGAGGGGAGTTGAGGAGAACGTTTTTCACCCAGAGGGTGGTGGGGGTCTGAACTCACTGCCTGAAAGGGTGGTAGTGGCAGAAACCCTCATCACATTTAAAAAGTACTTGGATATGCACTTGAAGTGCTGTAACCTACAGGGCTACAGACCAAGAGCTGGAAAGTGGGATTAGGCTGGATAGCTGTGTTTTGGCCAGCACAGACACGATGGGCCGAAAGGCCTCCTTCTGTGCTGTAAATTTCTATGATTCTAATTACAGCAATCTGTTTAAAAATGAGAAACTTAGAGCAACTAACAGCTAAAATTGTAAGAACAAATAAGTCCCTTAATTATAATCCAGTGTTCAAATATATTGCCAAAGTTAAATTATATCTTTCTTTTCATATGTGCTGCTTAAACAAATGATATGACAGTGGAACTGATATGTAAGGAAGATGGTTGATTACTTAAGGATAGTGCTACTTGACATGTCGTTCGATAGTCAGACCCTGGTCCTAGAAATTACTTCAATCTTTGCACTGGACCTGAGGAAAAGAAAATTATTTCTTTAGGTCAAACCGTATTTTGCCTTAAAAAAAACCCGGCTAAAACTCATTCACGTTCCTCCATGCACAGATTGTGCATTAATGAACTTGGGGAATTTGGTAAAATTGATGCTACACAAAACTTGTTATCTATGGGCAGAAGGTTCTTGTAAACTAGGGGTTAGATTGGAATTTCATAAATGGTGCAAATATGAGTTGAAAATGCTGCAAATACACAGCAGGTCTGTCAGCATCTGTGAAGAGAAAAGACAAGTTAACATTTCAGATGTGGACCAGGTGTCAGAGTTCTGACGAAGAGTTCATACCTGAAATGCTAACTGATTTTTTCTCTTTATATATTCTCATGGACCTGCTGTGGGTTTCCAGACTGAAATCTGATTCTCTCTAGTTTTTAAATCTCTCTTCCATATAAGGTGTGCTCTTTTAGTACTTTAATTGTAACCTGTTTTACATTCCTCTCACCTCACTAACTAATAAAAGTGCGCCAGTCAAAGTAGCCCTGCCTATAATGCTTCACCAGGGCAGAAACAAAAAAAAAAGAAATCTTTACTGCCCTCATTTAGTTGACCCTGTCATATGTTTTCTGACCAGGAACCTTTATGCTTCATCCACTTTTATACACCTGAATGCAGGAGAACAGCCCTTTAAATAGCACTGGAGTCAAAGCAGTTCCCAGGGGAGAGAGGCCCATTCATAGCTGCCATCTTGATTTCAGGTCTATTAGCCTTCATTAGTAATTGAGGTGTCATTCAGCAGAGATGATAATCACAGACCAATATGGTTTCACAATGAAACAACATGTAATATTAGACAGGGTGAAGTAGCTGACCTCAGACTGGCCTTAGAAAAGGCAAATATTCCTTTATAAAATCTTATAAATAAAACATACACCACATTTTCCATACACTTTGGTCATTGCAATCTATTTCCGAAGTAAATCAGAACAAAGATATAGTCAGCAATCGTTTGCAGCATTTACTACTTGTGCGATTCTCATTCAGAAGTTTCCTTCAGTAATTCCTTTCCCCTTGAGGTTCTTACTGCTGTGTTCCTCCCTGCTAATCTTCCCCTTTCACCTGGTGGAGCAGTGCTGTCAGGATCATGGTATTTTCAGTCACCTTTATTGTTGCTCAGTAGTCAATCGGCTGATAGGCTTTGCGTTTCAGCGGGTGTGGGAGCGATTCTGTTAAGTTTTGTCACCTTATGATCAAAGGCTGTGCTGCCAAGCAACCCAATCAAGGTCTGACAAAACTTGCCCAAAGGGGGGCCGACAAATTTAAGTTTCCGTTAAGATGGAAGTTGAATTCTCAGCACCTAGACATACGAGTCTAAACTCTACTGCCAGAGTTACCAAGGTTGCATGAAGGACAGTAATGTATTCTTCTCCCACTGAATTTATCACTTCTCATACTTTCTTTTTAAGTAGAGATCTTTTCTAAGATGTACTTCGTCTGCAGTACAAATGGAACCACAGCTCAATGCATCCCATTGTTTCTAAGAACAAAATGTTCACCCTATTTACTCCCCCTCCCACAGATGCACACATTTTTGTTGCTACATACAGATTGGACTCGTCACAGACAGCACACATCTCACTGCAGTTTTGCTAGCAGATTTATTAAAAATATGTAAAAGAATATTTTGCCTGTTTTTTGTTTATGGACTGAAGAACGTCCAGGCTCTTACCTATTTTATAAAAGATCCAAGTACTAGGTAGAAAAAAAACCTCTCAAGTTCCATAACTTTAAAAATTCAATGGTTTCCTACGGTGAATATTTAAATGGCTGGCGCATCTGCTTATTAAAAGCTTAACCAATTCATGAATTTCATTAATAAATTTCCCAAAATTAGCAGATACTTCAAAGTGTCTAACGAGATCCAATTTACAATGCAAACACCTCATCTTGACAATCATATCGCAATTTGCATAGCCATTAACCATTGCAACTGACCTGACTTATATAAATTAAAGCTGTGAGTGAGAGCTGCAGGTGCTGGTGGAGCCATACCCCAGCATTCATTAGCACTTTCACTGGAATAGGGGACAAAATTAAGAGGGGAGCAAAAAATTAAGAGAAAGGATGCCGTAGACCATGTTCTGAATAAACATGTCGATAATGAGCAGTTCAGCTCTCTAATTAGTGTTTTGTATTGTTACGCTGACTGTGGAAATGACTGATAGCTTCAGCTGCTCTCTTTATTTTAGCCCCTGTGCTAAGGTCTTTGTCTCAAATGCCAAGATCCGTGCACTAGCCCGCATATACTTATCTACTTTTTAATAAGCTTTTCCTCCCTTGAGAAAATACTTCAAAAGCGTCGCTAACTAAGTAGATTGCAGTCTTAGTGTAACGAGGACACTCTCAGATGATGAGACCATTAGATGCAGGCCACAGCACTTGAACCGCATATTGGGAAGTGGAATTTTTATGGAGACAGCTTATCTTTTTAACATCTACGCTCTTTATAAGAAAGCCATTATCGAAATCTATGCATCTATACAGTTAGAGGCCTTGCAATAGGAATATTCTGGTTGAAATTTTTTGCATTAGTACATTGTTCATATTAAGCAGTTTAGAATGCATTGATAATAAACTGGTAAAAACAAGTAAGTTACTAGAAAATAGCAGACTCCTCCCAGCCCCCCCCCCCCAATGAAAGAAAGAAAGACTTGCATTTATATAGCGCCTTTCACGACCACCGGACATCTCAAAGCGCTTTACAGCCAATGAAGTACTTTTGGACTGTTGTCATGTGGGAAATGTAATGAGTAGTTGAGTCATAAAGACCAAGAAGGCCCTAAATACCAGGGGTAGTATCTGCTGTGATTCAGGAGGCTCCCATACTTTCTCACTCACTTGGTAGCACTCTTGCCTCCGAGGCAGAAATTTGTGGATTCAAGCCTCACTATAGACTTCAGCACGTAATCTAGGGGGACACTTCAGTACAGTACTGAGGTGGTGCTGCATGGTCAGACGCACTGTCTTTTGTGTAAGACACTAAACCAAGGCTCTGCCTACTCAGATGGATGTAAAAGATCTTAAGGTTCAATTTGGAGAAGTGCAAGGAGTTCTCCCAGTGGCCTGGCCGACATTCCCCCCTCAACCAAAACCACCAAAAACAGATGATCTCATTTTTCATTCTTTTCCAGTTTGTGGAACTGCTGCTGTGGACAAAATTGGCTGCCACAGTTGCCTATTTAAACATTGCCACAAAAGTAATTCATTGGTTGTGAAACATTTGAAATGTCCCGAAGATGCATTAAGGTGCTATATGAATGCAAATTCTTTCTTTCCTCCTCCTCAGTAACTGTAAAAAAAAACCTTGAATTTAATTTAAGGAGTCAAGAAATTAACACCAAGGCAACTGGAATGGCTATTTCGGCTTTCCAGCGATCCAATCACCAAGAATTTCAGGTTTTCAAGTCAGAATCTCCTGTACATAAATGGGACGATTCAGGAGAATCTCAGCTTTATCTTGAATTTCTTCATAAACAGTTGTTTGGGACTTTGGTGTTTGCAGTACTCCTGAGTTGGTCCCTTTTCCCGGGTAGGGATATTCGATTTCCCCAGTGATGGTGACGCAGGTTCAAACTTAAACTCAATATTTCGTACAATAATAAGGAATGCATAAATTAAAGCATGCTACGCTGTGACTTGTTCTGTTAAAAAAGGGATGAAAGGACAGGTCAATTTAGCTCTGCTATGTTGTGCTTTGGTTATTGGATATGTCAACTGTCAAAAGTTATAGAAGAATTTTGTTAATACTTGAGCATCATACATGACAGGAGTGAGTAATATGAGAACAGCGCAAAGAAGCAAACAATTTAACCCGTATTATTTTTGACAGTATTGATTGATGATCAGGTTTGCACATTTAATTTCAGCACTGGTGTAACAGTTGAGCTCTTTTTACAATACTTGCAGAACAGTTCAAAGATGTTAATTAAAGGCACCTTAAGTTCAAGTTGTTCTAGGGCTAGGTACATCACTGATGCATGAGATCGTCAAAGATCTACAATACACTTCAGCATTTAATGCAAACTCCTGACAGATTTTCACAAGAGAAAATCAAAATGGCATCTGCTTACTGGGGTAACTCATTTTCACTGTCAGATTTGTCAGTATTATTGCTCGTATCCCCTTTCTGAGTATGATAGTGAGATGCACAGCAGGTCTTTGTTGAATATGATGGTTAGAATAAGGGGTCGGCCATTTAGGACTAAGAGGAGGAGAAATGTCTTCACTCAGAGGGTGGTGAATCTTTGGAATTCATTACCCCAGAGGGCTGTGGAGGCTCAGTCGCGGAGTATATTCAAGACAGAGATTGATAGAATATTAAGGGAATCAAGGGATATGGGGATAGTGCAGGAAAGTGGAGATGAGGTAGAAGATCAGCCATGATCTTATTGAATGGCGGAGCAGGCTCGAGGGGCCAAATGGCCTACTCCTGCTCCTATTTCTTATGTTCTTATGTTATATAAGTAGACCCAACTAAATAACGCATGTGACATAGTCCTGAGCTTAGTATGATGTGGACAAACATAATGGCCCAAGGTTAAATAGCTTCCCAACACTCGCTCTCTAAGCTCACACATGAAGAATAGCGAGGTACTAGAGGGCTGTGAAATTGTTTCCCAGCATGAGTCAGTGCCTTCAGTAGAAGAGGGGAAAATATGGGGAAAACAGCTCCTTTAAAAGACGAGACATGGTTGTATTTTTTCTCCTAGGAATATCCTTTAAAAAGTACTACTTTACAAATTGGGGCAAAATGATCATACTGAACAAAATTTATAACCGCTAACACAGTGGCCCTGAATTTGTGGTCCGGATGACGGTGAACTGGAAGCGTTCACCGACATTCTGCTTTGGAAACTGATGGCAACTTTGGGATTTGGCGCATGCGCAGGCGCGTGCAGAAATCCTGAAGTTGCGGTCTGTCACTCACTGCTCCGACACAGGCTGCACTGTGCCACCCCCACCCCTACCCAACACAGCCACTCAAATCAGGGAGACCGACGAAAACTTTGGCTCTTCCGCAGTAAGTATGCTGTTAAATTCCCCACTAAAAGTTAGACCCTAAAGGATTAGGTGTAACTGTGGTTTTAACAGCGTATTGACTGCTAAACAAAGATTATGGGCCTGAAAAACTAATTTTAATTTTGTCCATTTTAATAAAAATTAAAATGTTTAAGAAACTTAAAAAAAAAATGTTTCTAAAGTTTGTCCATCTTTATTTCAGGTTTGCCTTTTCCCCATGTGAGAGCCCCAATCTTTGTTTTGCTCTCTCTAATATTTTTAAAAGTTAGAATTTCCTTCACTTCCTTGTTCGCTGTCTGTGGGAATTCTGCGTTTTGATTGGTTGCTTAAACAGCTTGTTGACATTGCAGCAGCTCGCACTAGGGGATCCCCACAATATTCCGTCGACTTGAATTGAACGCCGGAAAACCCGAACTTCTCGACACAGAGATTGCGAGATCTTTGTGCGGAGCATACTTCGGGGCCAGCGGCGAACGCCTTCACTTCGCTGCTGACCGCAAATTCCAGGCCAATTTTTATCTAGAATATATAAAAATGCACAGTTCCTATAAGTTCCATAGTTACTTCCCGTAACACTTTCTTTTCACGCTTTTTCAATCGCACCTTTTTCATCATGCCAGTCTGACAGGCCTGACCATCATGCTTTGCTGTCATGATTAAACTTTCATATTAGTTTTATTTATCTCTGATTTGAGTGCTGTAGGCTGGATTTTCAAAGGAGATGGCACATTCTTACCTTAGAGTTCTTCCAGCTGTCTCCAGCACTGTGGTGGTGTTTTACATCAACCTTACAGCTTCTTAAATTGGACCAGTGGCTCAATGCTCAAATACTCTTCCTTTGACTGCCACCCTCCTCGCCACTGTCGCCCTGACATAATAAACCCTCAAGCCTCAAGGCCCTGTACTGGCTAAAAACTGCATTCCTGGCTGTTACAAGGCTAAAGTTCTTAAAGCACTTTCAGCACTTTTAAAATCACTCGTGTAATAGGGTAAACATTGGTTGTAATGACCACTGAAAGTCAAGTTAACTTGACTGGTTGAAGTATTCGATTGATTCAATGCAAAGAAAAAGCTACACAGCAGAAACAGGGAGACACTCAACCACAAAACCACCCAACTAAATCATACTTTTTTTTCAAATCCAGCAACCTGGAACCAGCAACAACCACAGAACAAACCAGCCAGATCCCTCAAACAATATTTTCAAACAGCTTTCATCTACCATTTCCTTTTCATTGCACAGACGCACTAAAAATATTGATAACATGAGCACATTAAAAAAATAAATAAACTTGCCCGCAAATGAGCCATTTAACGTGGAAAGTGCATGCAAAACGTTTCGCCTGATTAGCCCCATCCCCTTATCCCATCCCCGAGATATGGGATTTGAATTCTGCTTCAGCCCAGCCATTGAAAATTTCATCTAGGTTTTGGGGAGTTGGGGAGTTCCAGCTCCGGTTGAGTAACTCTGTGTGTGTATGAGAGACATGTACTATGGGAATCATTGGGGCGGGGTCTAAACATCTTTGTACCCATGCAGATCAGACGCAGGCCTCAGACCTGCTAAATTGGTTCAATCAATGTCACTGTTTGGGACTTAAGTTTATCACTTAACTTTCTAATTATGTCGGTGTATGCTCACTATACACCCAACTCACTCTATTAAAACTGCCTTTGAGTGCCATATACAAATGGAGTGAACTGACATTATGTGAGATTAGAGTATGATCATTTAACAGTTCCTATGAAGTTCCTTTGTCCACTCTTTTTATGATGTGGAGATGCCGGCGTTGGACTGGGGTGGACAAAAATGAGAAGTCGCACAACACCAGGTTATAGTCCAACAGATTTATTTAATTTTACAAGCTTTCGGAGCTGTTCGCTCCTTCCTCAGGTAGGTTAGCAGTGAGAGAATCTCCCAGAATTCACAATTTAAACACAGACAAAATCTATTCAAATCTTTCCCTACATCAAAGACACACTTAGAGCACAGCCAAGACAATGAGATGTGTCCCAGGGGGTCCAACGTGTCAAACCATCTGCTGGCTGCATATCCTGTCAATTTGTGTTGGTTCTTGTGTTAGTCTTTTTAAAAAAAAACACCTGGGAAGACCGGCCATGATGTCAAGTCACGTTCTGTATCGTGACATGAACCCGATATCGCGATTGAGGCCATCCTCATGAGTGCGGAACTTGGCTATCAGTTTCTGCTCTATGATTTTGCGCTGTCGTGTATCCCGAAGGCCGCCTTGGAGAACGCTTACCCGCAGATCCGAGGCTGAATGCCCCTGGCTGCTGAAGTGTTCCCCGACTGGGAGGCAACCCTCCTGCCTGGCGATTGTTGCGCGGTGTCCGTTCATACGTTGTCTCAGTGTCTGCATGGTCTCGCCGATGTACCATGCTCTGGAGCATCCTTTACTGCAACGTATCAGGTAGACAACGTTGGCCGAGTCACATGAGTGACTCTTTTTATTGCAGCGTTACTCCTGGATAAAGGGAATTGATATGACTACATTAAGTATTTGTAATTTAATATCGTACATCAACCAAAAAGTGCATTGTACTGTTTATAGACACTATTGTTACTCCTCTTTCTTATCTCTATTATATTGTAAAACCGTTCCAATGAATCCTTTTGAGGTAGAGGCCTTTAAAGATTATATTTGGGACATCTCCTTTTTTGAATAATAAACAATCAGATCTTCAATGGGAAAAGTTTCATTGAACATGCGATCAAAATAAACATTCTTTCAAGACCCTGAGGGAAACTTTAGGTAGGTGCTGAAATCTTTCTTTCTAATTAAACATCACGTTCTTCAGATTAAGAGAAATACATGTCTAAACTGCCATTGCTTCAATCTTTTTTTCCAATGTTACAGTTAAGGCATCATTCAAAAACCTTGTCTCTTCTTGCCTTGTCTACATCTAATTTGCTTTACAATAATTACAGTAATTTTACTAATTAAACTGGATGGGGTGGGGTTAGCTATAGCAAGAGGTATGTTAATTCTTTTAACTTGAAAAACCACGGTGAAGAGCCGAGATCTGTAGTGCAGAACAACACCAAGGTTGAAAAGAAAAGCACAAAGATAAAATGAAATAAAAACAAATCAGGAAGTTATGTTGACACCAAGCCTAGGATTTTGAAGCCCTATAGTTTGTAAGGGGAAGAATTGACTGCATAAAGTTAGAGGTTCCACAGTTTTAAAGTCCTGGGAATGAATGAGTTAAAGTAAGGGTGATTCAGCACTCCAGCATTCCCAGTGGGGAGCTGTGCTCATGAGGAGCTACAATGTGGTAGACCTATGGTCACTGTGAGTGCTGCTTCCCCACTGGGAGTGTGGGATCGTAGAATTATCCCGATTGTTTCCAATATCAAGAGACCCACGCACACTGTGTCAGCCTTGGCTCAGTGGCAGCACTATATCCTGTGAGTCATTGGCATGTGCCCTCACACTGCATCCAGAATGTTTATTTGGTGTTTTTCTCTCACGTAGTTGATTTGCGTTGGCTATTCATTAAAAATACAAAAAATCTCCTTCAGTCATTAAAGTGTTAATAGCCTTCAAATGTGTAGGGCAGCAAATGAGCAACTATCTCTGGATATATACAATTCATACTCAGTGACTGATATTGCTTATTTGTCTTTTACTAAGCAATTTTCTGGGAGTGCGACAACAACAACTTAGATAGAGTCATAAGAGTCATAGGGGGAGAAATTCAGTATTGCCCCATTTGGGGCGCAATTATCGGCCGGGCGCAAAGATTAGCGCCTGGCGCTAATTATCGCCAACGACTGCAAACTTGACTTTTATCGCCCCTGCAGGTGATTGGAGCGCTAAATCAGGCGCTTCACACCTGTCTTAAGGCGCAAAGGCCTGGGAGCGAGGCGCAACCTCAGAGCGCTGGCGAAGCTCATGTGATGTCAGTCAGCAATGGAACACACACACAATGGCACGGGCCAGTTCTTAAAGGGGATGGTTGATCTTGCTTTCCATCCACATCCTGCTCATTGCAGCCTTGAATCTCGGCCTGGAGAGACCTGCACATCAAATCTGCTGTAAAGAAAAATGGAGAGTACCAGGGAAAGAGCTCAGAGTGCAGCCCCCACAGACTCTTCTAAATCGATACAAGGAATGGCAGCTCAAAATGAACCTGCAAAGTGCTGCTCAGTACCCAAAACTCCTTCACACAGCGTTGAATCTCTCCAGAAGTGTCTCTCCCTCTCTCTCAGAATGCGTGGTTCAAAAATGGCACCAACAATAAAAGGCAGGAAGCGGTCGCCTTTAAATAGCGCTCCCCCAGTCCCTTCATGACTGCAAAACGCTCCCCTCAACCTGTCGTTGCTAGCGTCAGGCGGTAAGGCAGGGGGCGCCACTCAATATCTGCTCCGGGGCGATACAGGGGCGTTGCGCACTCGACTGACGTCATGATCTGCCGGCGCAGGAGATCGTGGCGGTAGTGTTTAGCGCCGCTGCAAAATGTCTAGTTAATTTCGCAAGCGGCGCAAACAGCGCCACGCCTGGGCGCTAGATGATTTGCGCCCCATTAGCGCCCTCTTAAGGCGCTAACGGGAGGCGCAACAAACTGAATTTTTCCCCCATAGAGTTATACAGCACAGAAAGAGGCCCTTCAGCCCATCGTGTCCATGCCGGCCATCAAGCCTGTCTATTCTAATCCCATTTTCCAGCACTTCCAGCATTTGGTCTTGTATGCTATGGCGTTTCAAGTGCTCATCTAAATGCTTCTTGAATGTTTTGAGGGTTCCTGCCTCTACCACCTTTTCAGGCAGTGAGTTCCAGATTCCAACCACCCTCTGGGTGAAAAAGTTTTTCCTCAAATCCCCTCTAAACCTCCTGCCCCTTACCTTGAAACTATGCCCCCTGGTTATTGACCCCTCTACTAAGGGGAAAAGTTCCTTTCTATCTACCCTAACTATGCCCCTCATAATTTTGTACACCTCAATCAGGTCCCCCCTCAGCCTTCTCTGCTCTAAGGAAAACAACCCCAGCCTGTCCAGTCTCTCTTCATAGCTGAAGCGCTGCAGCCCAGGTAACATCCTGGTGAATCTCCTCTGCACCCTCTCCAATGCAATCACATCCTTCCTATAGTGTGGTGACCAGAACTGCACACAGTATTCCAGCTGTGGCCTAACTAGCGTTTTGTACAGCTCCATCATAAACTCCTTGCTCTTATATTCTATGCCTCTGCTAATGAAGGCAAGTATCCCATGTGCCTTTTTAACCACCTTATCTACCTGTCCTGCTGCCTTCAGGGATCCATGTATGTGCACACCAAGGTCCCTCTGATCCTCTGTCCTTCCTAGGGTCCTACCATTCATTGTGTATTCCCTTGCCTTGTTAGTCCTCCCAAAATGCATCACCTCGCACTTTTCAGGGTTAAATTCCATTTGCCACTGTTCTGCCCATCTGACCAACCCGTCTATATCATCCTGTAGCCTGAGGCTTCCCTCCTCGCTATTTACCACCCCACCAATTTTCGTGTCATCTGCGAACTTACTGATCATACCTCCTACATTCATATCTAAATCATTAATGTACACTGCAAACAGCAAAGGACCCAACACCGATCCCTGCGGTACACCACTGGACACAGGCTTCCAGTCACAAAAACAACCTTCGACCATCACCCTGTGCCTCCTGCCACTAAGCCAATTTTGGATCCAATGTGCCAAGTTGCTCTGGATCCCATGGGCTCTTACCTTCTTGACCAGTCTCCCATGCGGGACTTTGTATTTATATAGCAACTTTAACGTAGTAAACGTCCCAAGGCACTTCTCCGGAGTGTTATAAAACAAAAATTTGACATTGAGCCAAAAAAGAAATTAGGGCAGATGACCAAGAGGTAGGTTTTAAGGAGCATCTTAAAGGAGGTGAGAGAGACAGAGAGGTGGAGAGGTTTAGGGAGGGAATTCCAGATCTTCAGGCCTAGGCAGCTGAAGGCACGGCCACCAATGGTTGAGCGATTATATTCAGGGATGCTCAAGGGGGCAGAATTAGAGGAGCGCAGATATCTTGGGGAGTTGTAGGGCTGGAGGAGATTACAGAGATAAGGAGGGGCGAGGCCATGGAGGGATTTGAAAACAAGATGAGAATTTTAAAATCAAGGCATTGCTTAACTGGGAGCCAATGTAGGTCAGCGAGCACAGAGGTGATCCCAAAACAAGCGCTCTACTTGGAGCTCCGACACGGCAAGAGGGTCCCCAGTGGGCAGAGGAAACGCTTCAAGGACACCCTCAAAGCCTCCTTGAAAAAGTGCAACATCCCCACCGACACCTAGGAATCCCTGGCCCAAGACCGCACAAAGTGGAGGAGAAGCATCCGGGAAGGCACCGAACACCTCGAGTCTCTTCGCCAGGAGCAAGCGGAAGCCAAGCGCAGGCAGCGCAAGCAGCGCAAGTTAACCCAAGCACCCCACCCACCCGTCCCTTCAACCACCATCTGCCCCACCTGTGACAGAGACTGTAGGTCCCACATTGGACTCATCAATCACCTGAGAACTCATTTTTAATGTGGAAGCAAGTCATCCTCGGTTCCGAGGGACTGCCTAAGAAGAAGAAGAAGAAGATGGGTGAATGGGACTTGGTGCAAGTTAGGACACGGGCAGCAGAGTTTTGGATGACATCAAGTTTATGTAAGGTAGAACATGGGAGGCCAGCCAGGAGTGCGTTGGAATAGTCAAGTCTAGAGGTAACAAAGGCATGGATGAGGATTTCAGCAGCAGATGAACTGAGGCAGAGGCAGAGACGGGCAATGTCACGGAGGTGGAAATAGGCGGTCTTAGTTATGCCGCGGATATGTGCGCTGTTTAAGTGAATAATTGTATAACATACAATTGCTCACAAGGCTCATTAGTTTTTGCTTTGATGATGCTTAAAATGTAAAACTTTTGAGGGAAAATTAGCTTAATTGTCAGCACGTCAGCTTGTTGATAGGAGAGATGTTACAGATGTCAAATGGTGATGACTGCCTCAAAGTGAAGGGTCTCTCAAACACTACCATTTATCTCCAAGGCTGATACACTATCAAGCTTAACAGCAGTTATCAAATCCCTCTTGGTGGTCAAGGCCTCAAACAAACTAGATCAAAGGGGGGAAAAAAATAAACAAAAGAGATCAGCTAGCAATCTTTGTTGTACCAGTAATTCCTCTAGTTATTTCTGTTTGCTGTTAAATAGAAGAGGGATTGTGTGTTATTGAGCTATTGAATTGGTAATTGCAATACATTTGATGGTTCGTGATGATTAATAATGTAAATACAGCATAAAATGTTTATATTGCTTTGAAAGTATTGTTAAAATCTCGGTGCAAGCATTCAACATATTTTCTTCTTTTAGAAATAATGAGCAAAGTTCATCCATTTCTGTTCATGACCATCACCTGTCAATCAAACTGGTGTCTGCTGCTGGGATTCCTGCTGGTCGATTCATGCCTCGTGAATTCTATCATTTCACTCAGCATGAATTGTTTTATATTTTCTCCCCCACCCCCCCACCTTCTTGTGGTGTTTTTCTCCCATTCCTCTTTTCGAGACAGTAGGATATAATTCCACGGAGATTAGCAGTCTTCTGATAACTTGCCCATGTAACTCTTCAATAATTTACACGATATAACCAGAGTCAGCAGACTATTCAACCATTGGGAATAAAACAGCTGACGCTCACCTTGTCTTCGCCAAAAGTCCACACACATACACTTTCCAGCAGCGTGTATAATAGCGTTAGAAGTGGAAGCTGCATGTTTTCTCTGTTCCTCTATCCCAACCATGGAGACTGAAACCATAGGTAGAATCTCCATTGCTGTTATGATTGAGATCGTCAGGCATCAGGGATCAAACCAGAGATGTTTCTCAACCTGAGATTTGTCTCAATACCACAACAAGCTGTGCATTTACTAATTGAGCCACTGGAAAATCTGTTCACTTTTTCAATCCCCCTCAAGATCATATTCAGTTTGAGTTGGGATGTTGTTAGATATTTATCTGCCTAAATCTTCTCAAGCACCATGAGATATTAAGTAAAGCGTCACTGTCAAGACTCCTTTTAAAGTCAAACTGTTATCAGATTAACATTAACATCCTATTACTTTGATTTGCTTTGTCCATTACTGACAATTTTGAGTACATTTTTGAGCACAGTGAGTGCTGATTGGTGGGAACTATCTTGAATGAGTCACAGGGCTAAATGCAGGAACCCTCCGTTCTTAGCAATAAAGACGTCAATGAGCTCCTCGCACTTGTTATTGGAGGTGATGCTGGAGAGGCTTCTGTTCCTGTTCTCCTCCCTTCCCCCTTCAACTTTCTTTACTTTAAATATTACTTTAGGATACACTGTATAATCTAACTGATCCAAGCTGAAAGTTTTTTTTTAACTTTAAAATATTTTACTTGTTTATTTGTCTCACTGCCCATTTTGGTGGTGGGACCCACATAGGTAAAAAACGGATCCCTTTTTGGGTGCAAACAGACTCCAGAACAGTGTCAGATAGTTAATCAATGATGTGGTGGCAGCAGAGATGTGATTATGCCAGGTTTTGAGATGTTGTTTACACAGAAGGATTAGTATCTCACTCATGGCAACCTGAACATCCCAGACAAAAATCATCGATGGCAATCTAGGGGTTCTGTTTTTGTGTTGTTGATTGAGGGATAAATATTGGCCAGCACACCGGGAATAACTCCCCTGCTCTTCTTCGAAATAGTGCCACGGGATCTTTTACGTCCACCTGAGAGAGCAGACGGGACCTTGGTTTAACGTCTCATCCGAAAGACGGCACCTCCGACAGTGCAATACTCCCTCAGTACTGCACTGGAGTGTCAGCCTAGATTTTTGTGCTCAAGTCTCTGGAGTGGGACTCTGAACCCACAACCTTCTGACCCAGAGGCGAGAGTACTACCTACTGAGCCACAGCTGGCAGTTTCTGATTGCTCCCGTTAATCATTAGGAAGACCGAAGTCAATGGGGGAGAAATTCAGTATCGGCCGGGCGCAAAGATTAGCACCTGGCGCTAATTATCGGCACCGACTGCAAACTTGACTTTTATCGCCCCTGGAGGTGATTGGAGCGCTAAATCAGGCGCTTCACACCTGTCTTAAGGCGCAAAGGCCTGGGAGCGAGGCGCTACCTCAGAGCGCTGGCGAAGCTCATGTGATGTCAGTCAGCAACGGAACACACACACAATGGCATGGGCCAGTTCTTAAAGGGGATGGTTGATCTTGCTTTCCATTCACATCCTGCTCATTGCAGCCTTGAATCTCGGCCTGGAGAGACCTGCACATCAAATCTGCTGGAAAGAACAATGGAGAGTACCAGGGAAAGAGCTCAGAGTGCAGCCCCCACAGTCTCTGCTAAATCGATACAAGGAATGGCAAATCAAAATGAACCTGCAAAGTGCTGCTCAGTACCCAAAACTCCTTCACACAGCGTTGAATCTCTCCAGAAGACTCTCTCCCTCTCTCTCAGAATGCGTGGTTCAAAAATGGCACTAACAATAAAAGGCAGGAAGCGGTCGCCTTTAAATAGCGCTCCCCCAGTCCCTTCATGACTGCAAAACGCTCCCCTCAACATGTCGTTGCTAGCGTCAGGCGGTAAGGCAGGGGGCGCCACTCAATATCCGCTTCAGGGCGATACCGGGACGTTGCGCACTCGACTGACGTCACGATCTGCCGGTGCAGGAGATCGTGGCGGTAGTGTTTAGCGCCGCCACAAAGTGTCTAGTTAATTTCGCGAGCGGCGCAAACATCGCCGCGCCTGGGCGCTAGATGATTTGCGCCCCATTAGCACCCTCTTAAGGCGCTAATGGGAGGCGCAACCAACTGAATTTTTCCCCCGTCTTCAGCCCCCACCACAACTCTGTACACTTACCACCAATTCCACCCCCCTCCCTTGCCATTGTCTCAGGCTAAATGAGACTGTTCATAATCTTGGCATCCTATTCGACTCCAAGCTGAGCTTCAAACCCCATCTGCTCTCCATCACAAAGACCAACTACATCCACTTCCATAATATCACCTGGCTCAGCCCATCTGCCACTGAAACCCTCATCCATGCCTTTGTCACCTCCAGACTCGACTATTCCAATGTTCTTCTGGTTGGCCTGCCATCCTCTACCATCTGTAATCTTCAGCTCATCCAAACCTTCATCTCATCTTATCCTGCACAAGGTCCCACTTATCTATCGCCCCTGTCCTTGCTGATCCATATTGAGGCTCTCGGTCTCTCAATGCCAAAAATGTCCAATTTGAGCCATATTCCATCATTTGCTTGGGAAATGAATCCATACTGCTCAATTCATAACTCTGTATTTAGCATTTAGTTTGCCCGTCATTGACTAGGTTACATTGAAACTCGAATTTCACGACCTATATTGATGATCTGGATGAAGGTATTGCAGATACTATCTGCAAATTTGTGAATGACACAAAGATCTGTACTGGTATCAGAACCCTTGAGAAGAGGAAAAGATTACAATCTGATATAAATGCGATGGGGGAATGGACCTGCACTGGCAGATGACATTTAATGATGATGTATGTAGTGTGTTGCATGTGATTAGAGCTAATACCAAGCATATGCACGCCATGCTGGGCTCTGAATTAACATCTGTTGAAAGTAAAAGAGACCTGGGTGTTATAGTGCTTGAATTTCTAAAGGTCCACAACCATTGCTGAGAGGCTGTGGCAAAACCAAATAGGGTATTAAGATGTATAGCTAAGCCAATCCAATACAACATAAAGAACACCATTGTGTCCTTGTACAAGACCTTGGTTAGGCCCCATCTAGAATAATGTGACCAGCTTGTGGCCCTGGAAAAGGTCAGAGGAGGGCCACACTGTCCACCTTTTTCGTACATTGATATGTTGGTTATTTCAGAACACTAACTATGAGATTACGGCCACAATTAAATCTACGCAGAACAACCAATGATGGTGATACCAACTCATGAAGTGATAATCTGCAGTTGATTACCAGGAAGCAGTCAAATATTTATATTAAAAATTATCATTTTAACAGGCTTATCCAAGATATTTGCATAGATTCATTAATCGTTCAGTCTGAATATAGTGTAAATTTTCTATAAAGCAATTAGTTTCCTGGATTAAATTTACCTAACGATCCTTGAATATTATACCTTGGTTTTAATAATACTTGTGTGTGTGTGTGTGTGTGTGTGTGTGTGTCTTTTTTAAATTCAACCCATTCATTCAGTTCTGCTAAAGGATCACTTGTCCCTTTAAATCCCAGAGCCTTTGTGAGAAAGCTGAAACACATTAAACATATGTTAAGTAGCGGATATGCTCTTGAAAGTTAATAAATAATGTCTGTATAGGGTAATGGAAATCCTAACTCTTTAATCCACATGAGTTTTTGGAAAATCCTTCGCCTTTAAAATCTAATTACAGGCATTGCGCCACACTAGACAACAGTAGCAGGGCTTCTGCCTCACAAGAACATCCATTCACCTAATCCAGCTCAGAAATGAATAGCCTGCAGCACGGAGATGTGATTACAAAGCAAAACATATTTTAATCAGATAACTCCAGAGTGGCATGCAGAGAAAGAATCGCATTCAGATTTTATAACAAAATCTACAATTATCAGACATCTACTGAGGCTGCAATCTAAATCTCCAAAAAAACAAACAAGAACTAAATTAAAATTTTAATTGAATTTTGGCTGCTGTCTAACATTGATTCGCTGTGGTCAGCAAATGATGCTATCTTATGGACATAAGAACATAAGAACATAAGAAATAGGAGCAGGAGTAGGCCAATCGGCCCCTCGAGCCTGCTCCGCCATTCAATAAGATCATGGCTGATCTGATCCTAACCGCCAATCTACTATCTATCACAGAACCATCTCCTGCATCTAACAGAATTGCACACACGAAATAGGAGCAGAATCAGGCTACACAGTCCCTGGGCCCGCTCCACTACCCACAGGGCCATGACCGATCCGAACCTAGACTCATGTCCAAATTCCTGCCCGCTCCCCGTAACCCTTAATGCCCTTTACTTCTAGGAAACTGTCTATTTCTGTTTTAAATTTAATTAATGTTGTAGCTTCCACAGCTTTTTGTGGCAGCATATTCCATGGACCTACCACCCTCTGAGTGAAGTAGTTCCTCCTCATCTCAGTTTTGAAAGAGCAGCCCCTTATTCTAAGACTATGTCCCCTAGTTCTCGTCTCACCCGTCATCGGGAACATCCTCCCCGCATCCACCCGATCCAACCCCTTCACAATCTTATATGTTTCAATAAGATCGCCTCTCATTCTTCTGAACTCCAATGAGTAGAGTCCCAATCTACCCAACCTCTCCTCATATGACCACCCCCTCATCCCCGGGATTAACCGAATGAACCTTTTTTGCACTGCCTCGAGAGCAAGGATGTCTTTCCTTAAGTAAGGACACCAAAACTGTATGCAGTATTCCAGGTGCGGTCTCACCAATACCTTGTACAACTGAAGCAATACCTCCCTATTTTTATATTCTATCCCCCTAGCAATGAAAGCCAACATTCCATTTGCCTTCTTAATCACTTGCTGCACCTGCATACTAACCTTTTGAGTTTCGTGCACCAGGACCCCCAGATCCCTTTGCACTTCAGTACTCTCCAGTTTCTTGCCATTAAGATAATAAATTGCTCTAGGATTTTTCCTGCCAAAGTGCATCACCTCACACTTTCCAGTGTTGTATTCCATCTGCCAAATCTCTGCCCACTTACTTAGCCTGTCTATGTCCCCTTGCAGGTTTTTTATGTCCTCCTCACTCACTACTTTCCCTCCCATCTTTGTATCATCTGCAAATTTTGATATGTTACACTTGGTCCCTTCCTCCAAATCGTTAATATAGATTGTGAAGAGTTGGGGACCCAGCACTGACCCCTGTGGAACACCACTAGTTACTGATTGCCAGTCTGAGAATGAACCATTTATCCCAACTCTTTGCTTTCTGTTAGATAGCCAATCCTCTATCCATGCCAGAATATTACCCCCAATCCCGTGATTTTTTACCTTAAGCAATAATCTTTTGTGTGGCACCTTGTCAAATGCCTTTTGGAAGTCTAAATACACTACGTCCACTGGTTCCCCTTTATCCACTCTATATGTTACTTCCTCAAAGAACTCCAGCAAATTTGTCAAACATGACTTCCCCTTCGTAAAACCATGCTGACTTTGTCCTATTAAATTATGATTATCCAAATGACCTGTTACTGTTTCCTTAATAATGGACTCCAAAATTTTACCTACCACAGATGTTAGGCTAACCGGTCTATAGTTACCAGCCTTCTGTCTACTGCCCTTTTTAAATAAGGGTGTTACATTAGCAGTTTTCCAGTCTGCCGGGACCTTAGCGGAATCCAGGGAGTTTTGAAAAATTATTACCAATGCATCTACAATCCCTACCGCCACTTCCTTCAAGACTCTAGGATGTAAGCCATCAGGTCCAGGTGATTTATCCGCCTTGAGTCCCATTATTTTACCGAGTACCACTTCCTTAGTGATTTTGATCGTGTTTAGCTCCTCTCCCCCTATAGCCCCCTGTTTGTCCAGTGTTGGGATATTCTTAGTGTCCTCTACTGTAAAGACTGATACAAAATATTCATTCAGTGTTTTTGCCATCTCCATATTTCCCACCATTAATTTCCCGGTCTCATCCTCTAAGGGACCAACATTTACTTTAGCGGCGGCGGTAAAAGGCGGCAGCGACCAGGTAGGCTTTCACCAAGCCGAGAGCAGGAGAGAGGTAAAAATAATCGAAGTGTGACGTCACCAGAAAGCAGGTAAGTGATTGGTTGGTGAGTATTTCTCTTTTTTTTTATACAAAACTTCAATTTTATTGTTTCTCGGGTATCTGTGGTGTAGCAGAGACTGCTGGCATAAATTAACTGAAGGGTAAATAATACATTTTTAATTAATTACATAGAATGGGAGAGCAGGTGATGTGTTACTGCTGCAATATGTGGGAGCTGGTGGACACCATTGATGTTCACGGTGAACACATTTGCAGTAAGTGTTGGCTGCTCGAGGAACTCCGGCTCCGTGTTGATGAGCTGGAGTCCGAGCTTCAAACACTGCGACACATCAGGGAGGGGGAGAGTTACCTGGACTCCGTGTTTCAGGAGGTAGTCACACCAATTAGAGTAACTAATTCAGAAGTAGCCCGTGGTCAGGGACAGGAAGGTGTGACTACGAGTGAGGCAGGTACAGGGATCCAGGAGGTAGTGTTGGAGGAGCCGCAGCCCTTGCTCTTGTCCAACAGGTTCGAGGCTCTTACTCCCTGTGTGGATAGGAGCGGGGACTGCAGGGAGGATGAGCAACCTGGCCACAGCACCGTGGTAAGGGGGGCCATTCAAGTGGGGGGAGTAAAAAGAAATGTTGTAGTGGTAGGGGATAGTATCATTAGGGGGATAGATAGGGTTCTTTGCAGCCAAGAGCGAGAGTCCCGAAGGCTGTGTTGCCTGCCCGGTGCCAGGGTTAAGGACATCTCCTCTGGGCTGGAGAGAAACTTGGAGTGGGAGGGGGAGGATCCAGTTGTCGTGGTCCATGTTGGTACCAATGACATAGATAGGACAAGGAAAGAGGTTCTGCTGAGGGAGTTTGAGCAGCTAGGGGCCAAATTAAAAAGCAGAACCTCGAGGGTAATAATCTCTGGATTACTACCTGAGCCACGAGCAAATTTGGCTAGGGTAAATAAAATCAGGGAGTTGAATGCGTGGCTCAAAGACTGGTGTGGGAAAAATGGGTTTTGCTTCTTGGGACACTGGCACCAGTACTGGGGCAGGAGAGAGCTGTTCCGTTGGGACGGACTTCACTTGGCCAGTGCTGGGACTAGTGTCCTGGCGAATCGAATAACTAGGGCTGTGGAGAGGGCTTTAAACTAATTAGTGGGGGGGAGGTTTCAAGAGAGCAAAAAATAAAAATGACAACAGAGAGGGTCATAGACATAGGTAGCAGTAGGGGAATCACAAATCAGAGCGTGGCAGGAAGGGACAGAGTGTGTGGAGTAAAAGGTAAACTGGTAAAAAGTGAAAAAGCAGGAACTAAGTGCCACAAAGCATATTTGAAAGTTCTCTATCTGAATGCACGTAGCATTCGTAACAAAATAGATGAGTTAATGGCACAAATAACTACATATGGTTATGATATTGTGGCCATTACAGAAACATGGCTGCAGGGTGACAATGCCTGGGAATTAAACATACCAGGTTATTTAACGATCAGGAAGGACAGGCAGGAAGGAAGGGGAGGTGGGGTGGCTATGTTAATAAAGGAAGGAATCACTGTAATACAGAGTAATGATATTGGGTCAAAAAATCATGATAATGAAACAGTTTGGGTGGAGATAAGGAATAATAAGGGGAAAAAAACATTAGTGGGCGTAGTCTATAGGCCTCCGAACAGTTGCAACTCTATTGGACGGAGTATCAATCAGGAAATAGTTGAGGCATGTAATAAGGGAACATCTATAATTATGGGGGATTTTAACTATCATATTAATTGGACAAATCAAATGGGGCAGGGCTGCCTTGAGGATGAGTTCATTGAGTGTATTAGGGATGGGTTTCTTGAGCAGTATGTAACTGAACCGACCAGGGGGCAAGCAACCTTAGATCTGGTCCTGTGTAACGAGACAGGATTAATTAAAAATGTCCTAGTAAAGGATCCCCTTGGAATGAGTGACCATAACATGGTTGAATTCCATATTCAATTAGAGGGTGAGAAGGTTGGATCTCAAACAAGCGTGCCAAGCTTGAATAAAGGAGACTATGAAGGTATGCGAGCGGAATTGAGTAGAGTGGATTGGGAAAATAGATTAAAGGGTAAGACGACACATGATCAGTGGTGTACATTCAAGGAGTTATTTTACAACTTCCAAAAAATATATATTCCACTGAAAAGAAAAGGGTGTAAAAGAAAGGACAGTCATCCGTGGCTAAGTAAAGAAATTAAGGATAGTATTCGACTAAAAACAAGGGCATATAAGGTAGCGAAATCTAGTGGGAGGACAGAGGATTGGGAAAACTTTAAAAGGCAGCAAAAAATAACAAAAAGATTGATTAAGAAAGGGAAGATAGATTATGAAAGTAAATTAGCAAAAAATATAAAAACAGATAGTAAAAAGGTGGGCAGGAAAAGGCCAGCTTGTCCATCAAGCCTGCCCCACTCTCATGATGGCCAGAGCAGCATGACTAGACACTTCCTATCCACCCGCAGCCATGTAATCTCCTGAGAGAGGCAAAAACCAGAGTAAAACCCAGGACCAATAAGGGAAAAATACTCGGGAAAATTCCTCTCCAACCCCCTCAGGAGATCGAAACCAGTCCAGGAGATCACATGGTTCATGTGTTATCTGTAAGACCACTTACCTTCTATAAGAACATAAGAAATAGGAGCAGGAGTAGGCCATTCAGCCCTTTGAGCCTGCTCTGCCATTCAATAAGACCATGACTGATCTTCTACCTCAACTCTACCTTCCCGCACTAGCGCCATATCCCTTGATTCCCTTCGTATCCAAAATTCTATCGATTTCTGTCTTGAATATACTCAACGACTGAGCATCCACAGCTCTCTGGGGTAGAGAATTCCAAAGATTCACAATCCTTCGAGTGAAAACATTTCTCCTCATCTCAGTCCTATATGGTACGATCTCTGCCCCAGTCAAGAACCGGTCCAGCTCCCTCTTGAAGGCATCTTCAGATTAGATGATCTGCCTGTTCAATTATGTTTAATTGGTCCTATCAATCTTTCAAGCTCTTTAGCTCAGAAGTAGGAAAAATTCTATTCATCTGTATAAGCTATTTGAGTTGAAGCTAGAACAGTAACTTGTAATGTCTAAACCTCTTTTATTAAATTATTGTTTAAATTGGATACAGCGTTTCACACTGGTGATGCAATGCTTGTTTGGCAATAATCAGACTGGCAAAATCATTTTAGGTTTGTTGTAAAAAAGTAAAGTAAAAGCAGGATGAGTTCCAATGTGATGAGACTTGTTATAATTGCAATATCAGACTGGCGGAAAAGGCAATGTTTCATAAAAGCAGCATAAATCTATAATCCATGGAAATGTTATTTAATGAGATTCAGTACCGACCTACAATTTAATTTGAGCTCACGTTCGTCCTTTGCCTTATTTTCTTTTGATCTATTGAAATTTAACATGCAGGTACAGCAAGCAATTAGGAAAGCAAATGGTATGTTAGCAAAGGGATTGGAGTTTAAAAGTAAAGACGTCTTACTGCAATTATATAGGGCCCTGGTGAGACCACACCTGGAGTATTGTGTCCAATTTTGGTCTCCTTACCTAAGGAAGGATATACTTGCCATAGAGGGAGTGCAACAAAGGTTCACCAGACTGATTCCTGGGATGAGGAGATTGTCCTATGAGGAGAGGTTGAGTAGACTAGGCCTATATTCCCTAGAGTTTAGAAGAATGAGAGGTGATCTCATTGAAACATACAAAATTCTTAAGGGGCTTGACAGGGTAGATGCAGGGAGGATGTTTCCCCTGGCTGGGGAGTCTAGAACCAGGGGTCACAGTCTCAGAATAAGGGTGCGGCCATTTAGGTCTGAGATGACGAGACTCAAAGGATTGTGAATCTTTGGAATTCTCTACCCCAGAGGGCTGTGGAGGCTCAGTCATTGAGTATATTCAAGACAGAGATCGATAGATTTTTGGATACTAAGGGAATCAAGGGATATGGGGATAGGGTGGGAAGGTGGAGATGAGGTAGAAGATCAGCCATGATCTTATTGAATGGCGGAGCAGGCTCGAAGGGCCAAATGGCCTACTGCTCCTCCTATTTCTTATGTTCTTATGCTCTTAAAATCTAGGTGGGAAGTATTGAAGCCTCCTATATATATAATCATTAAAAATTATAGAGTTTTCTTCTTCAGAGAGGGTATTAATTTGTGGTCATGAAGCAAATGAGGTCCATGCTGGGGAATGGAACTGCTTACATTTCCAGCACCTAATGTCAACCTCAAGGTCAGACTTAGCACAGGTTCCCAGTACGTCGCCACAACAACGTACAATACGAGGTGTCAGCCGTGGCTCAGTTGGTAGCACCCTCGCCTCTGAGTCAGAAAGTTGTGTGCCCACTCAAAATCTGGGCTGACACTCCAGTGCAGTACTGAGAGAGTGCTGCACTGTCAGAGGTGCTATCTTTTGGATGAGATGTTAAACCGAGTCCCCATTTGCCCTCTCAGGTGGACGTAAAAGATCCAATGTCACTATTTTGAAGAAGAGCAAGGGAGTTCACCCCGGTGTCCTGGCCAATATTTATCCTTCAACCAACATCACGAAAAATCTGCATTTTATTGTAATGGAAATAAAAACCTAGTTAATGAGTTAATAGTTTTTTTGTTACTAACAAAACAAAGGAAAAATGATTAATGGTGGTGAGAAATGGCAGCCTCGAGAAGTAGTGCTGGCATCTTAGGGAAGATAACCATGAACCTGCAGAGAAATGTGGCTGCAAGTGGATATAACTGGATGGGGGATCCTGCTTTATTGAGTCTTGTGCATTTAAAGCAACTGAAATTAGCCAGGGTCCCTGCCACTGATTAGTGTCCCGTTGCAAAGTGCGGGATTGGATTTTGACTGTGATGCTGCCCCACCCTGGTGAAGTAACTAGCTGCCACTCATAGGCTAGGCTTACCCATAAAGAATAGGCACTTGGATGAAGTACTGGAGGGCTTTCAGTGGGCTGCGGGATCGGAAAACACAAAGCTCCTCACTCCCAATGCCCAGCACTCGAGAGGGGCCATGATGATTGCTTGGTTTGAAGGCCCCTAAGTTCACTTCTGCAAATGCTGAGAAAGTCAGAATGGAAGTTGCCTCCTACTAAACCGAGCAGAGGGGTGAGAAAAGGTTACCTGCCTTCCTCTCACTGGGGAGAGTACAGAAGGTTCACAGAAAGAGCAGAAAAACGACCTTAAAAAGGAAGAGAGTACCCCCTCTCTCAAAAATAGGAATGAATCGGGGGCATACAGAGAAGTAAAGTTATATTTCTAAGATGTGGATCACAGGATAACTCCCTAAGTCCTGAATAATTTCTAATCAGACTCTTGAAGGCATTTTACAGTGATAACATTGGTCAAAGTGCTCTTTATTCCAGAAATTAATTCATAGTAGGGTCTTCACGCTTTGCTCTAATCAGGAAAAGTGTCCAATATATGTGAAGCAAACCATTCTACCCTCCTACATGAAGGAGGAGAATTCCTGCTGCTGCTGGGTGGCTCTAACAGTGATTTAATTCAGAAAGCAGAAAATAGGATAAAAATGAAAAATAATTGTAATCTGTGTGTTCATTTAGAAACAAAAAGCTGCAGTCACAGAGGTTGGATTTTTTTTTAACTCTCTACTGTTCTGTACTCACTCTGTTCATGAACCCTGATCTTCTGAGGGCCTCAGGCTGTAAGACCACTGTTATGTGGGCAGACTGAATTTGATTTGGCCCTGGTTATGCAGGGTTTTTTGCTTGCCATTGCAGTAGGCCTGTGGGCCCACTAACACTAGAAAATTGCCACATCGAATCCCCTTCTCCCCATCTGAGGCTGTCACTCCACTGGTGCTGGAAATGGCTCCTAATAAGTAAGTGTCCCTGACGCCTGGGATACGGGATGGGATCATGGGCCACATCCATGGGCCGGAGGTCTGACCCCACCACAGGTCTGCCCCAAAAGGCCTTCTGCCCCCAGAATTTCTGGGCCCTGTTATCCAGTCATCTCTAGTTATTTATTTAAGCAAAGCACAGAAAGTACTTTTGCAGCATCTACAATCCCAGATATTTTGAACCAACAGTAATGATGTGTTGACATTGCAATAATTTCTAGAAAGAGAATAAAAGTCTACTGCTTAGATATGCCCGTGTCTGTGGGTATATTTAATCTACAGCTGTATAGTCAGTTATTTTATTGCTGCGTCGGAAAAATCACATGTACCAGGAGTTTAAAGGGGAGCCTCATTATTATTCAGACAGTGTTGCTCACGTCTGTCACGCATTAAATAGAGACAAATACGTGGTCCAGTATGTAGACCTGCCATTTGGCACTCTTTATTTCACTCTGCTAGCTTTGCCCGAGTGAAATAAAGGTCAAGATTTCATCCCACCTGAGCAGGTTTCAGTTTATTCTAAGGATGTCTAACAAGGAAACAATTTAATGATCTTCCAATGGATGATTTTCAGTTAAATGAAAGTTTTCTTAGAGTTGTTCCATATCGATATTTTGTTTGTGTGAATATGGCAGACAAAACAGGTCAACTGTTCCCTGAAATTTTGACTGATAAATGTAAAATCCTTTTGTACCCTTATGGCAATAACCTCTGCGATTCCTGCGATGACAGTGCCAGAAGCTGGCACCACAGACCAAAGGCCAGGATACAAAGTACAAGCTTAGGGTACTTGACTTCCTCTGCTAAGAAGAAATTGTACCTTTTGCATTAATCATGGAAGGAATGAGATTAGATTTTTTTTTCCGAGAGATAAGCTGCTTTAGTTCTCCCCTGTCTAAATGTATGATCGTGTGGTTTTAATCTGAGCAAGCCTGAGTTGTCAAGAAAGGACTGTTAATGAGTGAGGATGATCAGTGGAGACTCCCTAGTGCACCTGCCACTTCCATGCTGAGAGTGTGGTGTGCGCTGTAGTCTCCACTGGGACACAGTCTGGTAATGCAAGGTTGCTATTGCATCTGTCACTGTACCTGACGTTTGAAAATACTGAAGCCAAGCTGTGTATGCTAATTAATGGCCGCCAGCATAAAAAATCTAAATGTTAGGATTTTTTTTTAATGAATTTAAAGGACACTATCTTCATGAATATATATCTGGACAATTTGTTGCTTTCATTTGGGCTGGGGAACAAGCAGGAAAGCTCTGCATCAGTTTCTTCAACATGATATTCTGCGCAAACGACACAATGACACGATTCAGTGTAACTTGTATCTTTGTGTCACGTGCATCTAATCAAACAGGAAAGATTTACAAAACATCATTCCATCCACTCAAAAGGACACCAAATAAATGTAGATGAGGAAGGCCATTTGAGCCACCTCAGCTCATCCATCCTTTCTTATCTAAAGTTTGGCATGGAATTGGCTTCATTAATTCTGTCATGGTACGTAAAGGTTTAAAAAAACAACTCTATCCACAGAGATCATACCCCCGGTTAACTTGGTACTGTGGCGGATCGCCACCTAAAACGGGCATAATCCACTCTTCCGTCTGTGGACAAATTTCCAGCACCTTCCCCTTTAAGGCACATTACCTTTAAGGCAGAAGGGGGCGGGACCTCAGGTTTTGCCCAGAGAATTCTGGGAGTTTTTCCAGAGAATTCTGGGAGCAGCTCTCTCAGCCATTTTGTGTGCCATGCAGTGAATAAAAGTTTCTTGTTTTCCACATATGGATTCAGCCTCCATTCGTGTTTCGCGGCAGCCTCAACATTGGTGACCCCGACGCTCAGAACGTATTCCGAGCACTGCAATGGTGGACACGAACGCAGTTTCCGTGAAACTGCCGGAGTTTTGGGAAAACCAGCCCGAAGCCTGGTTTCTCCAAGCTGAATCTCGCTTCCGGCTGCGAAATATCACCACAGATGGGACGAAGTATGACTATCTCATCACATCACTCAGTAGCGCTGCAGTTTCCAAGGTTTGGACAACACTGCAGAATCCACCAGAGGAAGGCAAGTACGCACATCTCAGAACAGCGCTCCTTAAAAAATTTACGGCCTCGGCATATCAGCGAAACTGCCACCTCCTCGACCTTCCAGGCCTCGGTGATGCCTCACTGTCAGACCTCCTCTCCCACATGCTCTCCCTCACCGACGAGAGCCCACCCGGATCCCTCTTCCGCACGCTGTTCATCCGCCAGCTCCCTCTCAGCATCCGCCCAGCGATCATGGCGTCCGGCCTCACGACCTGGAAGCCCTGGCCGATGAGGCCAACAAGCTGCTGTCCGCTCACTCCAGCCGCGACGTCGCTCCGGACCTGGCAGCCAATGCCTGGGCGCGCCCCTCACCATCCAGCACACGGCCACAAGGGCCTGTCACCAGGCCCACGGGGCCTTCACGCCCCACTAACCCGGGCCACTGTTACTACCACGCATGGTTCGGCGCCAGGGCACAACGGTGCACACCTCCCTGCTCTTTCAAGTCCGCCCCCGTTCCTGCCCCCGCGATGGCCATGGGCCACGCGGGCTCCTTGCTGTTCGTCACGGATGACAAAACCGGCCGCCGGTTCCTGTGCGACACTGGGGCTCAGCACAGCATCATCCCGGCCTCCTCCCTCGACATCCAAAAGGGCGAACGAGGACCGGCGCTGGCTGCTGCTAACGGCTCGGAAATCCGGACATATGGCACCCGGACAGTCACCCTCGACCTCGCTGGTCACCGCTACCGATGGGAGTTCATCACTGCCAAGGTGCTCTCCCCCCTCATCGGCGTAGATTTCCTGTGTGCCCACGGCTTACTGGTAGATATCCCTCGTCACCGCCTCGTGGACATGAACACCATGTCCCCCATCCTGGGCGCCATGGCCCCCTGTCAACCCACCGACATGGCGTCACAGTGCCACGCCCGGGACACGGATGACTACTCGGCACTCCTGGCCGAATTCCAGGCCCTTACCAATCCGACCTTCTCCGCGGAGGCCGCCAAACACGGGGTGGAACACTTCATCCCCACCACAGGCCCCCCAGTGTACGCCCACGCCCGCAGGCTGGACCCGGCCAAACTGGAGATCGCGCGGACCGAGTTTGCCACCATGGAACAGCTCGGCATCATCCGCCGCTCCAACAGTCCCTGGGCCTCCCCACTCCACATCGCCCCCAAACCAGGCGGAGGTTGGCGCCCCTGCGGGGATTACCGCCGCCTCAATGATGCCACCACCCCTGATCGGTACCCCGTGCCGCACATTCAGGACTTCTCGGCTAGACTGGCCGGCCGCTCAGTCTTTTCCAAGGTCGACCTGGTGCGCGGCTACCACCAAGTCCCCGTCCACCCCGCGGACGTCCCCAAGACGGCCGTAATCACCCCCTTCGGCCTGTTCGAGTTCCTGCGGATGCCCTTCGGCCTCAAAAACGCGGCCCAGGCATTCCAACGGCTCATGGACTCGGTCCTTCGGGACCTGAAGTTCCTGTTCGTCTACCTGGACGACATCCTGGTAGCCAGTTCCTCCAAGCAGGAACACCTCGAACACCTTTGCATCCTGTTCGGGCGCCTCAGCGACCACGGGCTCATCCTCAGCCCAGCCAAATGCTAGTTCGGCCTGGACAAGATCGACTTCCTCGGCCACCACATCACCCATGCTGGGGCCATTCCCCTGCCCACCAAGGTGCAGGCCGTCCAACAATTTCCCCGCCCCACCACCATCAAAGGCCTCCAGGAGTTCCTCGGGATGGTGAATTTCTATAACCGCTTTGTCCCCAAAGCGGCGTCCCTCATGAGGCCCCTGTATGAAGCCCTCCGGGGCAGGAGCGGCAAGATGGTAGTCGAATGGACGGCAGACGCGTCCGCCGCCTTCGATTCCACCAAGACCGCGCTCGCCAACGCCACCCTGCTCGCGCACCCACGGCCCAATGCCAGGGTAGCACTCACCACGGACGCCTCCGACCACGCGGTCGGCGCCGTGTATGAGCAGTGGGTCGACGGCACCTGGCAACCACTTGCCTTCTTCAGCCGCCAACTACGCCCCCCGGAGGTCAAGTACAGCACCTTCGACCGCGAGCTCCTCGCGCTGTTCCTGGCGGTCCGCCATTTCCGGCTTTTGCTTGAGGGCCACCCCTTCACTGCGTTTGTCGACCACAAGCCCCTGACATTCGCAATGGCAAAGACAACCGACCCCTGGTCCGCCAGGCAGCAGCGCCAGCTCGCGGCAGTGTCCGAGTTCACCACGGACATCCAACACGTCTCCGGCTGAGACAATGTGGTAGCCGACTGCCTCTCCCGCCCCGCCATCCACGCCGCACACCTAGCAGTCGACTACGCTCAACTCGCAGCAGACCAGATCACCGACCCTGATCTGCTCTCCGCACCCACCAACCTACCAGGGCTACGCCTGGCCGACGTCGCCTGTGGCCCGACCACAGTCACGGTCAAGTGCGACATATCCCTATGTCAACCTTGGCCCATCGTCCCAGCGTCCTGGCGCCGCCGGGTATTCGACATTCTCCACAACCTCTCCCACCCCGGCACCCGCGCATCCATCAAATTGGTAGCCAACCGCTTTGTCTGGCGCGGCCTTCGCAAGGATGTGCGTACTTGGGCCAACTCCTGCCTAGCCTGCCAACGGGCCAAGGTACAGCAACACATGAAAGCACCCCTCGAGGAGTTTACCGTCCCCTCGCGGAGATTCGACCACATCCACGTGGACATCGTCGGGCCCCTGCCGCCGTCGCAAGGCCACACACACTTGCTGACCATCGTTGACCGCACCATACGCTGGCCTGAGGCAATTCCACTGACCTCTACCACCACCGCCGACATCACCAGAGCCTTCGTCAGCACCTGGGTCGCACGGTTCGGCGTCCCCTCCGACATGACGTCGGACAGAGGTCCGCAATTTACCTCTGAACTCTGGACCGCCGTCGCACGCAATCTCGGGGTGACCATTCACCGCACCACAGCGTACCACCCCCAAGCCAACGGACTGTGTGAGCGGTTCCACAGATCCTTGAAGGCATCTCTTCGAGCCAGCCTCCAAGACGGCATCTGGACCGACCGACTTCCGTGGGTCCTCCTCGGCCTGCGCACCGCGGTTAAAGAAGACCTCCACGCATCGGCAGCAGAGCTCGTGTACAGTCAGCCGCTGCGCGTACCCGGCGAGTTCCTGCCCACTGCCACGACACCCTGGTCAGCCGACCAGCAACGCCACGACTTCGCCTCACCGGCGCTGCAGTTCGCCCCCGGTGCCCATTGCCCGGCACGGCGAATCCACCTCACACGTCCCACTAAGCCTGCACCAGGCACAGTTTGTTTTCGTCCGGCACAATGCCCACCACGGACCCCTTCAACCCCCGTACGATGGGCCCTACAAGGTGCTACAGACTGGGGACAAATTTTTCACCCTGCAAGTGGGCGACAGGACCGAAAAAGTGTCGGTGGACCGACTCAGGCCTGCACACTCGGAGCCCGGTGAGCAGGTCCCTGTAGCTCGTCCACCTCCACGCGGCCGACCTGCCCTCGAGCCGGTTCACCCGGCTGCTCCACGCCCGGCCGTTCCACGTCCACCGGCGTCCTACAAGAGCCACTCCGGCCGGCCCATCAGACCACCGCACCGTCTCGTCCACACCTCCTAAGCGGATTCTGGGGGGAGCTGTGTGGCGGATCGCCACCTAAAACGGGCATAATCCACTCTTCCGTCTGTGGACAAATTTCTAGCACCTTCCCCTTTAAGGCACATTACCTTTAAGGCAGAAGGGGGCGGGACCTCAGGTTTTACCCAGAGAATTCTGGGAGTTTTTCCAGAGAATTCTGGGAGCAGCTTTCTCAGCCATTTTTGTGTGCCATGCAGTGAATAAAAGTTTCTTGTTTTCCACATATGGATTCAGCCTCCACTCGTGTTTCGCGGCAGCCTCAACAGTACAACTGTTACAGGTTTTACTCAGTTTGTCTGTGCCTGATGTCTGAGGGAGAGGCCAAGCCAATCAATGTAAATACAAACTCTTTCATGATTTATTTAAATAAGTAATTGACAGCTTTTTAAAATTGAATCAATAGTTATTTAAATTCAGCTATCGTTATTTAAATTCACTTGGTTCAAAGCTATTAGTCAGCCTGTCTTTTTCAAATAAGCAAGTCTGCTTGGGAGACATAGTCAAGCCAGACAACTTCCACAGACAGTGAGGTAAAGAAAAGATCTCCTATGTAAAAAGTATTGTTTATTCCTTAGTTTAGCGTACCAGCCATGAACTATTTATAATTTTCTATAACTCAAGCAAGGGAAGGCCCTCTCAGCAACAACAACTTGTATTTATATAGCGCCGTTAACGTATAAAAATGTCCCAAGGCACTTCATAGGAGCGTGATCAAACAAAATTTGACACCGAACCACATAAGGAGATATTAGAGTAGAAGACCAAAAGCTTGGTCAAAGAGGTAGATTTTAAGGAGCAACTTAAAGGATGAAAGAGGTAAAGAGGTGGAGAGGTTTAGGAAGGGAATTCCAGAGCTTAGGGCCCAGGCAGCTGAAGGCATGGCCACCAATGGTGGTGCAATTAAAATTGGGGATGCGCAAGAAGCCAGAATTGGAGGAGCACAGAGATCTCGAAGGCATGTAGGGCTGGAGGAGGTTACAGAGATAGGGAGGGGAGAGGCCACGGAGGGATTTGAAAACAAGGATGAGAATATTAAAATTGATGCGTCGCTGGACCGGGAGCCTCTCTGGCACATGAGGAGCTAGGGCTTACATATGGAAGTAGTTTGAGATACAGAAGACAAAAAGAGTTAAAAAAAAATGTAGCACTCCCCATTATGGCATCCTATTGTGTCTTAACTGATTCTGGGGTTTTTGCCTCAAATATTCTAGTCAGAACCACGTGTTGATCAGCCTGTGTGAAGAAGACTGATATTATACCTAAATTTGCATTTTAATAGTTTGAACCAGTGTTCCTACTTTCACGTTTTAGTTTGATGTAATTTTTGACATCTACCTTTTCTATATTTGTCATATTATATATATATATTAAGATCACCTCTCAGTCACATCCTTTCAAGGCTAAAGAGTTCAAGTTTCTCCAGTTTTTCCTCATACCTCAGTCCTCTGGCACTAAGGATCAGACTCATGGGCCGTGATTTTCTGGGGGGTCAGTGGGTGCGATCGGTGGCGGGTTGGGTAGGAAAGTGTTTTTGTCCCCCAGCGGGTCGGGACCCCGCTGTGAACCCGCCGCCACGCACCTTTCCCAATGTCGGGTCTGTCAACGTTGAGCAGACCCGACACGCAGCGGCGGGGGTCCCAATTCAGGTAATTATAACCTTGTTTAGAATTCATTATGAATATATTTGAGCTCACCTTTTGATTTTACGTGCTCGCCCACGGGATCCACGCTGGTCATGGACCATGTCTGTCAAGCTAATGCAGGAGTTCAGTGGCCATTGAATCACCTGTTGAGTTGACAGCTTCAAACGTACAGTAAAAGTTTCCCCCTTACAGAGATATCTTCCCTTAGCCACAAGCTCTTCCTTACTGCATTTCCACAACAGATTCACCATGCTGCAAGTCTTTACACAAGTCTCCATCCAGTGTGACCTCATTACCTCTCTGACCATTGACAGATCGCTTCTGTCATCTCTGCTTCACCTGCCATCTATTACATCAGCATGGGTGCTCTTTATACTCTCTCACCTTGGTCCTCAGAATCCCACCATGATCAGTCCCAACACCAGCAGCACCAGGCACACCAGCAGCACCAACAACAACACTACCAACCTTCTCCGCAATCACCTGATGCTGCACAGGACAGAGGGCATCAGCTGCTGACCATATTGCTGCCCGGGAGGCCAGGGATGGCCTCACCATGGCCAGATTTACTTCACTTGACGCTGTACACTCTGGCTGCCACATGATGCACTAGGTTGGCACCACCCCACACCAACACCATAAAGCCTCCCTACAATGCTCAAGCCATTCCTTTCACACTCATCACCATTACAGGGGGTACCGTTATGTCTCACCATTCACTGCAACTCACTAAGCCACTTCCAAAGGTGCACACAAATCTGTCCAAGAACGCAAAGTGTTGAAAATAAAGGTTTCAATGTTTGACACCACATTAACAGAAACTTTACATGAACATAGCATAAAACACCCAAGTGCCTATCCTTATGTGTTGTTAGTTAGTATGATTGCACTAGGATGAGGGTGAGTGTGAGGATTGGCTTGTGAGATGGGGATGTGATAATATAAATAGAAAGGGATGGGTGGAGGTGCAAGGTAAGTTGGTGTGAGTAAGGATGTGCAGGAGTAGGGTAGGGAAGGCAGAGTGATGGGGATGTAATGAGAGGCACAGTAGGATGAGGTTGAGTGTGGCTTTGTACTAACATTTCATGATCTACTGAGATCATTGAAAGGTTTGCGGCACTGCACCCAGCTCCTCCTGACCACATCCCTGCTTATGCCCTCCTCTGCAATGTGCAACCAGGCTGTGTTGATCTCCTGGGGAAGTCTCTTCCGCCCATGGGAAGGGAAGAGGGACTCCCTGTGTGCTGTGACTCCCTCCATAAGCATATGGAGGGAGTCATGGGAGAGCCTGGGTGCAGCCCTGTGCCTTTGTGCAGTGATTGTCAGTGTTTGCAGCACCTCAATGCTGTAGAACACTGACAGCACAAATGTCAAATTAAAGTTAGCCATGGTCCCTTTAAGGAAACTGGCTGATGACGCGTCATCAAATGATGTCACCAGACCCACTTCTTCTAATTGGCCGGGAAAGGCGCTGGGCGGGCTTAACAAGCCCAATCAAGGGAAATTCATTTTACAGAGCGGGATGGAGCCAGCAGCGGGATCAGGATCCGCCACCGACGTCGCCCGCCACGGACAGCAAAATCCCGGCCATGATGTCTGCTGAACTGCCGCCAAGACTTGAATGTATCCCTTGTGCATCAGTGGTCAAAAATGGAAAGAGTATTACAGGTCTGGGTTGGCCAGAACACTACAGGGTTTGAGAATAACTTCCTCTGACTAGTACTCCACTGTTTTGACTAAATGGGTGAGAATTATTATTGATTGATGCCCCACAGTGGTTGGACATGGCAAGTCTACTTAGATCCCTAGATCTCTTTCAACTTCACCCTTAGCTATTTTGATACCATTCATACATGCACATTCCAGCAGGAGGTCAATAGATAGCAACTGGGGGAAGAAGTCTTGGCTGATATTCCCCCCCAACCCCTCCTTCACTCCTGGGAACATCAAGGCTCTAGCTAAGTTCAGCATATTCTATACAGACCAGGGGTCAAACCTACCTTCTTTATGTGGCTCAGTACCATAAAGCACAGCGAGATAGAACTTCCATGGGATATTTCCCGATCGCCCAACATAACCTTGGTGAAAACCCGGAAGAAATGGCATTATTGACTGTTTATGCCATTTCTCCAGGATTCGGGTGAAGTTAAGATCGGGAGAAACCCCACCTGAGTATCTACTCATGAGGTTCCTCTTGAAGATTATGCTCTGTTGAAGAAATCCTGAGGATGAATAAGGATAAAGCAACATTCTACTTTCAAAAAATAATTAAAACAAAACAAAGGATACTTTAAAACTTTGTTTTGGTTTATCAAGGCACTCGTTACCAGGAAACAGCACAATGATCTTCGAATGAACTATTTCCTGTTAAGTGAGAATACTTGTGGTCAGCGACTCCAATGAAACTATTAATCCTGGATTTTACTGATGGATGCCCCACACATATATATTGCTTAATACTCGAATAGAGGTCTCAATGTGGCACTGTGATATCCTGTTCATTCCTGTAGAACAAATAACAGATAGGTTTCAAGGTTAGGAATGAACAGCCAGATACAGCCTTGCACTTCAGTATCTGACCCTGCTCCCATTAAACTCACAGCTGCCTCTTTGTTGAAGTGTATAACGTGGTGTGTGAAATTTCAGTCCTGTAATCCCATTAGATTTTGCTTCAAGAATTCAAAGTAATTAGTTTGTAGCTGTGGCGAAATCTTAAGGAGTAGCACTTAAAAGGGACCTTTAATTTACAAAACATCTTTGTTACTACATGAAAGAAAAAATATCTGATAAAATGTGGGGTTTTTTAATCCAAACTAATAAACTTAATTTTAAAACAACCAAATATACTGTGGATTTATTTGTATAACCAGTCTGTAGAATATTCTTAGTTAGCTATTCTTTGATATCTGAGTATTAAAGATATTCATTTAGGCATGTACACAGCCCACACAGAATGCTGACAGCAAGGCTTCACACTGCACTTCTACCTCTGGAATCCTATTTCAAACAGTTGTTGTTGTCTAGCTCTCTGTCCCTTGTACACAATTTAAATACAGATGTAACAATCACATGTTGAATCCAGGTATGTGTTAGACTGTTTGGACTCCATGACAGTTTGTGGCAGAGAATTCTGTATTCAAACCACCTTCTGCAGAAATAAATTTCTTCTAACCTCCCGTTTATTTTGTGCTCTCTTGATACCATCTCCCCAAGCAGCCTATTGCTATTTACCCGATTGTAAGTTTTCATAATCTTGAAGACCTCTGTCAGGTCACCCCGAACCTTCTCCGCTCTAGAGAAAAAGGATCCTAACTTCTCCAGTTTCTTTTCGTAACTGTAACCCCATTCATCCCCAGTACCATCCTAATGAATCTATGCTAGTTTAATCATGCTTCTTTATAATAGGGTAACCAAAACTGTTCACAAATACAGCCTAACAAAGGTATTCTACAAGTTTAGCGTTGCCTCCTTGCTTTTAAATTCTGTGCCTCTAGATACAAAATTAACGATTTTGCTTGCCTTTTTTAGTGGCCCTATCTACCAGCACTGCCGCTTTTAATGGCCTGGGTATCTGCATATCAAAGTCCATCTGCTCCTTTACTTCATCTTATATCTTGTCATTTAAAATGTATTTCCTTTCCCTATTCTTACTTCCAAAATGTATACCTTCACATTTTTCTACATTGAACTGCATCTGCCACCTACCTGCCCTCCTGCAGTCTTTCACAATCTTTGTCACAATTTGCCTTATCCTCAATTTGTTGTCATCAGCAACATTTGGTACTCATATCCCAAGATCAGTTCATTTAGCTATACACCAAATGAGAGTGGCCCAAACATGGAGCCCTTGAAAAGTACATTCGAAAAATAACTTTCTCTGCACCTGTATTTGCTTAAAACGTGTTACACCTGTAACGTTTTCCAGTTCTGACGAAGGGTCACATAACTGAAACATTAACTGGAAATACTCAGCAGGTCAGGCAGCATCTGTGGAGAGAGAAACAGAGTTAATGTTTCAGGTCGATGACCTTTCGTGAGAACTGGAAAAAGTTAGAGATGTAGCAGATTTTAAGCAAGTGCAGGGGCAGGGAAAGTGGGAAGGGGCGGAAAGAACAAAAGGGAAGGTCTGCGATAGGGTGGAAGGCAGGAGAGATTAAATGACAGAAGTGATTTTAACAACTTGCTTTCAGTGTCTCAAAACAGAATTAAATGCAGTGCATTTCAGCAAGCACTTTATAGAATATATATTTAATTCAATTCCTATTCCCAACATTCCTAAAAAATGTAAATTCCTAGAATTGAGGCATTTCCACTCTCTAGACAAGACAAACTTGCCTGCAGTTAAAGCCCATTGTTATGGCACTTAAATAAATAATTATTAAATTGTTTAAACTTACATTGTCTCCAATACATTTAGCTGGAATTGATGCAATAGAAAAGCTGCCTATATATCTTTGCCTAAATTCCCAAGTCCGTAATGGCAGTGCATATCAAAAAATCATGGGCGCATTGCCCACAGATTTTTGATACGTGCAAGCAGTGGGTAAGGTTACTTTGCAGACGATGGACTCTCGGCTCAGCAGGAGAATGCAGGAGGTTAGTTAGGAGTTATTTATTTAAGTCAAGCAACACAATCCACATATATGGGGAAGTATACTGTGTTCAGGCAGCCAACCCTCTCCCAGGAGGCAGGTCAGCCATTTAAATATTATAATGAGGCTGGCGTGTCTCATGGTGATCCACCATTTCAAATTTAACTCTGAGCGGGTCGGGTTTCCCGGGCCTCGGGGAACCCGCCAGCTAAAGTAAGGCAAGGACTGCTGGATCCAGGAAGTAATGCCTTTCTACTTACCTCCTGGATCCAGCGTCCTTTCCTTAACCACCCCCCGTGATTGGACACACACCCCACCCAAGGCCTCTGATCCCCCCCCCCCCACCTGAGGCCTCCAATCCCCCCCCACCCATGGCCTTCAATCTCCCCACGAGGCCTCCTATCTCACACTGACCTCTCACCCGAGGTCTCTGGTCCCTCCCACGAGGCCTCCGATCTCCCCCCGACCTCCCCTCCCAGAGGCCTCCAATCCACTACCCCCCCGCCCCCCAGCCACGGAGCCTCCAATCTCCCCCCAATTGCCTTACTGGCCTCCCCCCTACAGCCCTGATGCTCCTCCAGCCCACAACCAGCCCCCCTCCACCCCCCCACCTGATGCTCCTCCGGACTCCCCCTCGCCCGATGCTCCTCTGGCCCCGATCCTCCAGTCCTGATCCTCCTCCTCACTCCCCCCCCCACCCCGATGCTCGGCCTCCCGAGCAGCCTGATCCTCCTCCTCATCGCCCCCCCCCCCCCCGGCCCCCGCCTCCCCCCCGCTCTCCGCCCGCTCCTCCTCCTCACCGCCCCCAACTCGATGCTCCTCCGGCCTCCCCCTCCCCCGATGCTCCTCCGGCCTCCCCCTCCCCCGATGCTCCTCCGGCCTCCCCCTCCCCCGATGCTCCTCCAGCCCTGATCCTCCTCCTCAGCCCCCCCCCTCCCGATGCTTTTCAGGCACCCGATCCCTCCCTCCCTCCTCTCTGTGGCCGCAGCCATCGAGCCAGCCAGCCTCTTCATCTGGCTGGCTGCAGGTGGGAAACAGAGCTTTGAAATGCTAATCAGGCCCTGCTGTTAAATTCGGCAGGGCCTGATTAGCATTTCAAAGCTCTGTTACCCACCTCCAGATTAAAATTCCGGCCAAGTTCTCTAGAAAGGACAGGGAAATTGGAAAAGGAGGAGGAGGAGTAATATTGATAAGGGGCACTATTACAGCATTAGAAAGAGGGGATCTCAGTAAGTGTGAGGAGGCAGTAGAAACAATATGGGTAGCATTGAGGAATAGAAAAGGATGCAAGACTTTGGTGGGAGTTGTTTATAGACCTCCAGGTAGCAGTGATAAAGTAGAGGGATGCATAAACGCAGAGATCAGAGAAGCTTGTTGCAAAAATAGAGTACTTCTAATGGGAGACTTTAATTTTCACACTGACTGGGAGAAGCAGAACACCTCAAGTCCCAAAGACAGTGACTTTCTTGAGTGATTTCGGGACAGTTTTCTGGAACAATCTGTTCCTGAACCAACAAGAGGTCAGGCCACCTTAGATTTAATAAGTAAAGAATTAGTCAATAATCTAACGGTAAGGGAACATCCAGCTAACAGTGACCATAATATGACAGAATTTGATAGTAGGTTTGAGAGGGAGAAGGGTGAGTCACAAACCAAGGTTTTAAATTTAGGTAAGGCTGACTTTGGAGGAATGAGGCAGAAACTGACCACAATAGACTGGGCAGAACTACTAACTGATAAAACTACAGATGAACAGTGGAAGGTGTTTAAAAAAGTAATTAGTGGAATACAAGACCTGTGCATACCCCTAAAGGGCAAGAGCTCTACTTATAGAGTCATAGGCCGCAATTTTATTAATGGAGGCGGGTTGGGTGCAGGTCAGGTGGTTTCTGGCTTGCAGTCCCGCCCCCCAGCTGCATCCGATCCACAGACGTGATTTTGCCTTGATTGACCTTGTTAAGCCCGCCCTGCGGGCTTGCCGACCAATTAACAGGAAGCCGGTCAGATGACATCATTTGATGACGCGTCATTTGCCGGTTTTCTTAAAGGGACCATGGACAATTTTATTTTGACAGTTGATTTCTCAGTGTTTGACAGCATTGAGGTGCTGCTAACACTGACAGTCACTGCACAAAGGTGACCTCTTGCACCCAGGCTCTCCAATGACTCCCTCCATAGGCTGAAATAGATGGCAGCTGCAAGTGAGTTGACAGAAGTGATCTGTCACTAGTGAGAGAGGTTCTCCCAGTGAGGTGGCACTGGACATGGATTTAAAAACTTGTAAGCTAAAGAAATCTGTAAATGTATTAAAAATGCAGTTCCCAACATTTTCTTTCCTCTGAGACTCACCATGTGCAACATTGGATCCTTCACACCACTTCTGCAGTTGTCATCAATCCAGAAACATTACAGCAGACTCGCAACACGCCACACTTACCTGGCGTGGTGTCCGGACGTTGGAAAACCCGAGCCAGGAGCGGCAAAATTCAAAAATAGGCTGGCAACTACCTGTTAATAGGCAGGTAATTGCCTTTAATCCTCTTCCCACCGCTAGGTGTCGGGTCCATGCGCAAATCGGGGACCCGACACCTGGGAAAATTGTTTGGAGGCGGGCTGACAGCGGGTTTCCTACCCGGTCAATCTTTGCTATTTTGACAGCGCACCCGCCTCCAAACGCTGGCAAAATCCAGCCCACAGAGTCATAACAGCACAGAAGGAGGCCATTCGGCCCATCGAGTCCATGCCGGCTCTCTGTAGAGCAATCCAGTCAGTCTCATTCCCCCGCTTTATCCCCGTAGCCCTGCAAGTTTATTTCACTCAAGTGCCTATCCAGTCTCCCCTTGAAAACATTGAGGCCGCGACTTTCCGATTGGAGACAGGTTGGAGTCGGATTCGATGTTCGGCGGGCTCCGGTCCCGCTGCCGGTTTAATCCACTCTGAAATAACGATTTTGGCTTAAGTGGGCTGATTAAGCCCGTCGTGCGCGTTGCCCGGCCCAATCAGTGGGTTCGGGTCTGCTGCTCGCCTCTGCTGACGTCTTCCATCCAGCTGCATTTAAGGGGGCCATGCAGCCTTGTTGTTGATCATTCCTATTCTGCTGCTTCTCGGTGTGGCACATCTCAAAATGACTGCTTCAAGACCCAAGGCAACTCCCAGATTTGATGATTCCCTCCATGCTCTTGTGGAGGGAGTGAGAGGGCTCCAGGAGGTACTCTTCCTCTCATCCGGACAGAGGAAGCCTCCTCAGCAAAGCAAAGCAGCCTGGCTACAAATTGCTGAGGAGGTGAGCACCAGATCTTTGTGTGCTCGCTCCTGGGTGCAGTGCAGGAAAGGTTCAATGACCTGCTACGCACAGCAAAAGTGAGTATAATATCACACTTACCTTCAATCTGCTCCCCATCTCCTCTCATCACCAGCACTCTGCATTGTCAACCTACTCCTGCACATCCCACTTTATCCTTACATCCCTTGCACCCTTAACCATCCCTCTCTCTCTATGTACAGAATCACTTTACCATTCTACTACACACCCCTCACACTCACTATCACTGTTATGCAATGACAAGAACTAACAACGCACAGGGAGGACCCTTGGTATTGGCACCTCACTCCATCTTTGTCTCCCTCTAAGCATCTATGCTATGGATTCTCTACACTCACTCCAACATTCTCGCTCAAATTCCACTTGTGTGCCTCATTGCAGGAAAAGAGGGTCCACAATAAGAGGGAGAGGGGCAGGACAGGAGGAGGGCCACCTTCGATTGCCCACTTGACCACCGCTGAGGAGGCTGCTCTCGACATCGTCGGAGGTGCTGAGAAGCTGGAGGTGGGGGACGGTGAGACGGGCGCAGTAGAGCAAGCTGGTGACAGAATAGATTTGCAACCCTCTCATTTAGATTGCATGAGTGACTGATATGGCATCTGATGTTCATGCTGATCATCTGCACAATTTGATGTGCCTGCTACATTAATATCACATGTCTAACTCATTCCTTTACTCCCCCACAGGACCATCAAGAGCCTCCCTCCCCACTGTCCAGGAGGAAGACCCGGAAGACTCCTCAGAGAAAGCTGCAACCTCTGAGGGCGCAGTGTCAGCAGAATTGAGTGCACCCAGCACCAGCGCAGAGACACACACCTCGGTGGGTCATTCGCGAGATAAATTAGTGTTGTCACCTGGTGTATCACAGCTCACAAGTGAGCATCAGCAGATGGTGGAGACAGGGACAGTAGAGGAGAGTCCTCGTCGGAGGCAGCAGGGCGCTCCTAGCTCTGCTCAGCTGCATGTGGACCCTGTGCCTCTGGGGCCATCCAGAAAGAGAGCGGTGCTGGAACTTCAGCAACAAGTGCAGGAGTCACTGACAGGTTTTGCATCCATGGTAACTGCGAGTGTGCAGAGAATGGAGGAGTCCATCTCAAACATAAGTAATGCCATGGTGGAGGCAATGGCGCATGAACGCGCCACCATGGAGAGGGTGGCAACCTCCTTGGAGGGCATAACTCACCAGACTCATAAGAGCATGGTGACTCTTCTAAATAGATGGTCTGCTATAGAGGATAGATGGGCATCTACTGATGTGCAGCAAGGTGCTCTCCAGCTACTTGCTAGCAGTGAAATGCGGGCGACCCATGAGAGGGATGTTGGTGGTTCACAACATGGAAGTGTGGGCTCCTCTCCAAGTGCTCACACTCCCATGCCACTGCGGAGCCCTCGGTCAGAGCCCCAGATTCCTCACCCGGCTGAGATGGTCATCTCAGCCCCTGCACAGCCGCAGGAGGAGCAGACTGTTGCCGAGCCCTCCCAGGCTCCCAAACCCAGAGGACGGCAGCCAGAGGTGTTGAAGCAGGAGCAGCATGAAAGTGAGCAAGGTGCCTCAACATCTGCTGAAGCCACAGGGGAAGCACCACGTAGAAGCACGCTTAAGAGTAAGTTAACACACAAATAGTCACAAGGGTAGTCACTTGGATGTTTTGATATAATACAAATTGAAGATTATCATCATCATTTCAATTGTAATAAAGAAATGCAATGGCAAACATTCAAAGAGTTGGCCTATGTGTGCCCAGAAATGGAATTGTCACAGTGAGGTGTCAGGGTGCCTTTCATCTGTAATGATGGTGGTGAGAGTGATAGGAACCCACAGTCTATTGTACAGATGGTGCTTGGTGTGTTAAGAAGGTGGCAGCCACATGTGTTTGCTTCGTAAACTTAAGCGAATCTGGCATGGAATAATGCATCCCTTGCCTCATGGCCAGCAATGTGCTCGCGTGCTGGTGGAAATGGCACATTCGCCTCCACAAGATCTTCCTCCTCCTCCTCTGAGAGGAGGTTCTGCGCTGAGCCACTTGTTCCTCGGGCAGCGGTAAGCCACGCTGCTGTGCAATGTTGTGCAGTGCACAGCAGACCACGATGGTTCTGGAGACCCTGGCTGTTGAGTACTGTAGGGCTCCACCTGATCTGTCGAGGCATCTGAATCGCATTTTGAGCAAGCCGATGGTTTGCTCGATGATGGCTCTGGTGGAAATGTGGCTCGCATTGTAGCACTCCTCAGCTTCGTTCGATGGGCTCCTCATCAGTGTCATTAGCCACATCTTCAGGGGATAGCCCTTGTCTCCAAGTAGCCATCCGGAAATTTGGGTTGGCGGATTGAAGAGCTGAGGCACAGTGGACTGTCGCAGGATGAACGAGTCATGGCAACTGCCAGGAAACTTGGTGCAAACATGAATAATGTTCTTCCTGTGGTTACACACCAGCTGGACGTTAAGGGAGTGGAATCCCTTCCGGTTGGCAAATACAGCTGGGTTGTGATGGGGTGCCCTAACAGCCACATGTGTGCAGTCTACGACGCCCTGCACCCTTGGCAAGCCTGCCATATTTGCAAAGCCAACCGCACGCGCGGTTACACTTGCTTCATCTGTGGAGAAGTGGATGTAATTGTGCGCCTTTGCAAAGAGGCCATCGGTAACCTGCATGATGCAAGTGTGCGCAGCCGACTGGGAGATGCCGCTGATGTCTGCTGATGATCCCTGGTAGGACCCTGAAACAAAAGAATTGAGGGCGGTGGTGACTTTGACAGCCACTGGTAAGGAGTGTCCAGCTGCTCCTCTGGGCTCCAGGTGTTGGTGCAGCATTGCGCAGATGTCAGCAACTACCTCTCGCGAAAGTCTCAGCCTCCTTTGGCACTGCTGCTCAGTCATGTTGAGGAAGCTCATCCTCTGCCTGTAAACCCTGTGTTGGGGGGGTATCTCCTGTGGCGCGGTGCAGCCCTGCGCTGACGCCCTCTGCCCTGTACAGCATCAGGTGGGTGAGGAGGAGGTTGGTGCTCCTGCTGTTGCTGCTGCTGTTGTGCCTGGCTCTGCTGCTGCTGCGACTGCTCTTCCTCCGATTCCGAGGACCAGGATGAGAGGGTATAAATGGTTCCCATTCCGCTGGTATATATGTCAGTTGAAGAATAGATGTTATAAGCGCTCAGTCAATGTGGGGAGAGGGTTTTCCAAGGAGGTCACAGTGCATATGGATCTCAGCTTAAATACTTACAAGCTCAACAGACCTGCAAAATATGTTCCAACACCTCAAAACACAAAGTTCTACCATCTGAAAGTCAGCCATATTACAGGTCCGCTTTTATGCTGCAGGTGCAGCTGTCAAAAATTTACGTAGTTGCTGAACCCGGCACAATCAGCTGGCGTGTTTTCGAATGGCGTGGAACCTGCTGAAAATATCGTAAAATGGGAAGAGCCTGGTAAAATGGGATTATGTAGGCAGTTAACAAGCTGTTAACTGCCTTAAGTGCCTCTCCCGCCACTTGGTGTCGGGTCTGATCGGGACTCCCAGACCCGACACTTCGCAAAGTAGCGTGGAAGCGGGTTGACGGTGGGTTCCGAACCCGCCGTCAATCAAAATGACTTTAACCTCTGACCTGCCTCCAAACCCGCCCTCTGAGCGCCGGCTAAATCGCTGCCTGAGTGTCTCCACTTCCACCACTTCCGTCGGCAGCGAGTTCCAGGTCCTCACCACTCGCTGCGTAAAAAAGTTTTTCCTCACATCCCCTCTGTATCTCTTGCTCAGAACCATAAATCTGTGTCCCCTAGTCCTTGTACCATCAACTAGTGGGAACAGCCTTTCCCCGTCTAGCCTATCCAAACCCGTCATAATCTTGTACACCTCTATCAAATCACCCCTCAACCTCCTTTGCCCTAATGAAAACAAATCCAGCTTCTCCAACCTATCCTTGTAGCTAAGATCTCCCATCCCCAGAACGATTCTGGTAAATCTCCTCTGCACCCTCTCAAGTGCCTTCACATCCTTCCTAAAGTGTGGTGACCAGAACTGGACGCAATACTCCAATTGTGGCCTAACCTGCGCTTTATAAAGGTGTAACTTGTGTAATTAAACCACCTTGGTCAAAAAGGGAGATGAGAGATAGTATTACACTAAAAGGAAGGGCTTATACAAAGGCAAAGAACAGCAGAGATCCCGCGGACTGGGAGAGATATAAAGAACAGCAAAGGGATACAAAGAAAGTGGTAAGAGCTGCAAAAAGGGAATACGAGAAAAAGCTTGTGAGGAATATCAAGGACAGCATTAAAGGTTTTCACAAATATATTAAGTGAAAGAGGGTGGCTAAGAGTAATGTGAACCCCTTAATGACAGACGCAGGTGATATTGTAATTGGAAATGAGGAAATGGCAAACTTACTATATAGTTACCTTGTATCAGTCTTCACAGAAGAGGATGAGAATAAAGTACTGGAGATACAAGGAAAATTAAAAATAAATCAAGGGGAGGAACTAACTAGATTCAATATAAGTAAAAACATGGTGATGGATAAACTAATGTTATTAAAGATGACAAAACCCCAGGACCTGATGGTTTCCATCCCAGAGTCTTAAAGAAGTAGGTGAGGGAGTTGTTGGTGCTCTAGTCATGATTTTCCAAAACTCTCTCGATTCAGGAATGTGTCCTTGGATTGGAAAATTGGTAATGTCACTTCACTATTTAAGAAGGGTAAGAGAGATAAACTAGGAAATTATAGGCCTATTAGTCTAACGTCTGTTGTGGGGAAGTTACTGGAATCTGTTATTGGGACAGTGTAACTGAGCACTTGGACAAACATGAACTGATCAGAGAGAGCCAGCATGGATTTGTAAAGGGTAAGACATGTCTAATGAACCTAGTTGAATTTTTTGAAGAGGTAACTAAGGGGTAGATAAGGGAGAGTCTAGGGATGTTATTTATATGGACTTCCAGAAGGCATTCGACAGGGTTCCACATAAGAGACTGTTAACAAAAATAAGAGCGCATGGAATTGGAGGCAACCTATTGGCTTGGATAGGGAATTGGTTCAGAGGTAGGGACAGAGAGTAGGGATAATGGGTACATACTCAAATTGGCAGGATGTGGCTCGTAGTGTCCCCCAGGCATCTATATTGGGGACACAACTTTTCACTATATTTATAAATGACTTTGATGAAGGAATAGAGAGCCGTATATCTAAGTTTGCTGATGACAGAGTAAATGGAGTAGGTATGAGCAGAAAGTTGCAAAGGGACATTGATAGATTAAGTGAGTGGGCAAAACTGTGGCAGATGGAGTTCAATGTGGGAAAGTGTGAGCTCATCCACTTTGGACCTAAGAAAGATAGATCAGAGCATTTTCTCAATGGTGAGAAGCTCGGAACTGTGGATGAACAGAGAGATTTAAGGGTCCAAGCACAGAAATCACTAAAAGCTAATGGACAGGTACAAAAAATAATTTCAAAGGTCGATGGAATGTTGGCCTTTATCTGAAAAGGGCTGGAATATAAAGGGGTGGAAGTTATGTTACAGCTGTACAGAGCTCTGGTTAGACCCCATCTGGAGTACTGCATTCGGCTCTGGGGGCTGTACCTCAGGAAGGATATAGAAACATAGAAACATAGAAAATAGGTACAGGAGTAGACCATTCGGTCCTTCGAGCCTGCACCGCCATTCAATGCGTTCATGGCTGAACATGCTACCTCAGTACCCCATTCCTGCTTTCTCGCCATACCCCTTGATCCCCCTAGTTGTGAGTGTTATATCTAACTCCCTTTTGAATATATTTAGCGAACTTGCCTCAACAACCTTCTGTGGAAGAGAATTCCATAGATTCACCACTCTCTGGGTGAAGAAGTTCCTCCTCAGCTCAGTCTTAAATGGCTTCCCCTTAATCCTTAGACTGTGACCCCTGGTTCTAGTTTTCCCTAACATTGGGAACATTCTGCCCGCATCTAATTTGTCTAAACCAGTCAGGATTTTAAATGTCTCTATAAGATCCCCCCCTCATTCTTCTGAACTCCAGAGGATACAAGTTCAGTTGACCCAATCTTTCTTGATATGTCAGACCGGCCATCCCAGGAATCAATCTAGTGAACCTTCGCTGCACTCCCTCAATAGCAAGAATGTCCTTCCTTAAGTTAGGAGACCAAAACTGCGCACAATACTCCAGGTGTGGCCTCACCAAGGCCCTGTACAACTGCAGCATCACCTCCCTACTCCTGTACTCAAATCCCCTTACTATGAAGGCCATCATTCCGTTTGCTTTCTTGACTACCTGCTGCACTTGCATTCCCACCTTCAGTGACTGATGTACCATGACGCCCAGGTCTCGTTGCACCTCCCCTTTCCCTAATCTGCCACCATTCAGGTAATAGTCCGCCTCTCTATTTTTACCACCAAAGTGGATAACCTCACATTTATCCACATTGTACTTCATCTGCCATACATTTGCCCATTCACCCAACCTGTCCAAGTCACTCTGTAGCCTCCTAGCATCCTCCTCATTGTTCACACTGCCTCCCAATTTAGTGTCATCCGCAAATTTGGAGATATTACATTTAATCCCTTCGTCCAAATCATTAATATATAATGTAAACAGCTGGGGTCCCAGCACCGAACCCTGCGGTACCCCACTGGTCACTGCCTGCCATTCTGAAAAGTACCCATTTACTCCTACTCTTTGTTTCCTGTGTGCCAACCAGTTCTCAATCCACGTCAACACATTACCCCCAATCCCATGTGCTTTAACTTTGCTCACCAATCTCTTGTGTGGGACCTTGTCGAAGGCCTTCTGAAAGTCCAAATACACCACATCTACTGGTTCCCCCCTGTCCATCCTATTGGAAACATCCTCAAAAAATTCCAGAAGATTTGTCAAGCATGATTTCCCTTTCACAAATCCATGCTGACTTGGACCTATCATGTCGCCACTTTCCAAATGGTCTGTTATGACATCTTTAATAATTGCTTCCATCATTTTACCCACGACCGATGTCAGGCTGACCGGTCTATAATTCCCTGCTTTCTCCCTCCCTCCTTTTTTAAAAAGAGGGGTTACATTGGCCACCCTCCACTCCATCGGAACTGATCCAGAGTCTAAGGAATGTTGGAAAATGATCGTCAATGCATCCACTATTTCCAAGGCCACCTCCTTAAGTACTCTGGGATGCAGACCATCAGGCCCCGGGGATTTTTCAGCCTTCAGTCCCATCAATTTTCCCAATACCTTTTCCCGTCTAATAAGGATTTCTCTCAGCTCCTCCCTCTTACCAGATCCTCTGACCCCTTTTATTTCCGGCAGGTTGTGTGTGTCCTCCACAGTAAACACCGAACCAAAGTACTTGTTCAATTGATCTGCCATTTCCTTGTTCCCCATTACGACTTCCCCTGTTTCCGACTGCAGGGGACCTACGTTTGTTTTTACTAACCTCTTTCTTTTTACATATTTATAGAAGCTTTTGCAGTCCATTTTAATGTTCTCTGCAAGCTTCCTTTCATATTTTATTTTCCCTGCCCTAATCAAACCCTTCGTCCTCCTCTGCTGAGTTTTGAAGTTCTCCCAGTCCCCGGGTTTGCTGCTACTTCTGGACAATTTGTATGCAACTTCCTTGGTTTTAATACTATCCCTGATTTCCCTTGTTAGCCATGGTTGAGCCACCTTCCCTTTTTTATTTTTACGCCAGACCGGGATGTACAATTGTTGTAGTTCATCCATGCGATCTCTAAATGTCTGCCATTGCCCTTCCACTGATAGCCCCTTAAATATCGCTTGCCAATTTAACCTCACCAATTCACGCCTCATACCCTCAAAGTTGCCCTTATTTAAGTTCTGGACCATGGTCTCTGACTTAACTGTTTCCTTCTCCATCCTAATGTAGAACTCCACCATACTATGGTCACTCTTCCCCAGGGGGCCTCGTACCACAAGATTGCTGATTAGTCCTTCCTCATTACACAACATCCAGTCCAGGATGGCCTCCCCTCGAGTTGGTTCCTCAACATATTGGTTTAGGAAACCATCCCTTAAACACTCCAGGAAATCCTCCTCCACCGTATTGCTTCCAGTTTGAGTAGCCCAATCTATATGCATATTAAAGTCACCCATGATAACTGCCGTGCCTTTTTTGCATGCACCTCTGATTTCCTGTTTCATACCCTCCCCCACCTCACTACTGCTGTTTGGAGGTCTGTACACAACTCCCACTAACGTTTTCTGCCCTTTGGTGTTCTGCAGCTCAACCCATATTGATTCCACATCCTCCAAGCTGATGTCCTTCCTAGCTATTGCATTAATCTCCTCTTTAACCAGCAATGCTACCCCACCCCCTTTTCCTTTTATTCTATCCTTTCTAAATGTTGAATACCCTTGGATGTTCAGTTCCCAGCCTTGATTGTTCTGGAGCCACGTCTCTGTAATCCCAATCACATCGTATCCGTTAACATCTATTTGCACAGTCAATTCATCCACCTTATTACGGATACTCCTTGCATTAAGACACAGAGCCTTTAGGCTTGTTTTATTAACATCCTTTGTCCTTTTAGACTTATGATTTAGTATGGCCCTTTGTGTTTCTTGCCTTTGTTTACTCGACCTTCCCCTATTGTTTCTCACCCTTCTAACATTTGTTTCTGACTGCATATTACTTCCCCCTGTTTCGCTACATAGGTTCCCATTCCCCTGCCATATTAGTTTAAATCCTCCCGAACTGCTTTAGCGCAGATTCACCAGAATGAAAGGGTTAAATTATGAGGACAGGTTGCATAGACTAGGCTTGTATTCCCTTGAATATAGAAGATTAAGCGGTGATCTAATTGAAGTGTTTAAGATGATTAAAGGATTTGATAGGGTATTTCCTCTGGTGGGAGAGTCCAGAAAAGGGAGCATAACCTTAAAATTATAGCTATGCCGTTCAGGGGGTGATGTCACCATCCTCCGCCTGCTTCACGACGACATGCAAGCCGTGATCCTGACCAACGGTTCCACCACAGACCCAATTCATGTACGGACCGGGGTCAAGCAAGGCTGTGTCATCGCACCAACGCTCTTCTCGATCTTCCTTGCGGCAATGCTCCATCTCACCCTCAGTAAGCTCCCCGCTGGAGTGGAGCTAATTTACAGAACAAACGGGAAACTGTTCAACCTCCGTCACCTCCAGTCCAGATCCAAGGTCGTCCCTTCCTCTGTTGTCAAATTACAGTATGCAGACGACGCTTGCATCTGTGCACACTCGGAGGTCGAACTCCAAATCATCGTTAACACCTTCACCGAAGCGTACGAGAGCATGGGCCTTACACTAAACATCCGTAAGACAAAGGTCCTCTACCAACCTGCCCCCGCCACACAGTACTGCCCCCCAATTATCAAAATCCATGACAAGGCCTTGGACAACGTGGACCACTTTCCATACCTCGGGAGCCTACTGTCAACAAGGGTAGACGTTGATGACGAAGTCCAACACCGCCTTCAGTGTGCCAGTGCAGCCTTCGGTCACCTGAGGAAGAGAGTGTTTGAAGACCAGGACCTCAAACCCAGCACCAAGCTCATGGTCTACAGAGCAGTAGTGAAACCCGCCCTCCTGTATGCCTCAGGGACATGGACCATGTACAGCAGGCACCTCAAAGCACTGGAGAGGTACCACCAATGCTGCCTCTGCAAGATCCTGCAAATCCATTGGCAGGATAGGCGCACCAACATCAGTGTTCTCGCTCAGGCCAACATCCCCAGCATCGAAGCTTTGACCACGCTCGATCAGCTCCGATGGATGGGTCACATCGTCCGCATGCCCGATACGAGACTCCCAAAACAAGCACTCTACTCGGAGCTCCGACAAGGCAAGAGAGCCCCAGGTGGGCAGAGGAAACGCTTCAAGGACACCCTCAAAGCCTCCTTGAAAAAGTGCAACATCCCCACCAACACCTGGGAATCCCTGGCCCAAGACCGCACAAAGTGGAGGAGAAGCATCCGGGAAGGTGCCGAACACCTCGAGTCTCTTTGCCGGGAGCAAGCCGAAGTCAAGCGCAAACAGCGGAAGGAGCGCACGTCAACCCAAGCACCCCACCCACCCGCCCCTTCATCCACCGTCTGCCCCACCTGTGACAGAGACTGTAGGTCCCACATTGGACTCATCAGTCACCTGAGAACTCATTTTTAATGTGGAAGCAAGTCATCCTCGGTTCCGAGGGACTGCCTAAGAAGGAGAAGAAGATGTCACAAAACACTATTTCGCACAAAGGGTAATGGAAATCTGGAACTCGCTCCCCAAAAACACTGTTGAGGATGGTCAATTGAAAATTTCAAAACTGATACTGATAGATTTTTGTCAGGCATGGGTATTAAGGTTTACAAAACCAAGGCGGGTAAATGGAGTTAAGATACAGATCAGCCATGATCTAATTGAATGGTAGAACAGGCTCGAGGGGCTGAATGGTCTACTCCTGTTCCTTTATTCATCTCACCAGGTGTTTTGTCAGTCACCAGGTGATAGAGTGGAAGGCAAGAGTGATTAAGTGACAAAAGGAATAATGCTGAAAGACAAGTTAATAGACAAGTCAAGAAAAAAAGATGAGTCCAGAGGAGGTGTAAATGGTTACAGCAGAATAGCAGAGGGGGAGGGAAGCATGGGTAATCTGGCAAAGCGGAGAGTGTTGTCATGACTCGGGAATGTGGCAGAAGAAAGGCAGGTAGACCCCAGGGAAGTGGACCACCCTGCCGGCCGTGTACAGATAAGGAATCCCCACCGCAAGTATTTTCTCTTTTTATCACTGTAGGGCTGTCTGACCAGGAGAAGTGTAGTGACAGGCAGACCTTGAATTCTGCTCAACTCCAGGTTTTTTCTTGAGCTCATTACAGAGAGCTATCTTTGCACGTTTATTCAGCTAAGAGTCCCATGACTTGGCTACCTGTTTGACTTTATTGTCACGTGAACACTAAAGCAAAAGAGGAATGTAGCAGGAAATATGATCAATAGTGACCCATGAATGGTTCCATTTAACACATCTCTGCAAAGTGCCACTTTGGAGATCAGTGATGGTTAATGAGTACATCCACACACACAACAATGTCTGTGTCTATGGTTCCATAAAATGGTTAACTTTAGTAGTCACCGAGTATAATGACTTCCCCTTTAATATAAACTAATAGGCATAAATTTTCTGATCGACATTATTTGGACAAACTAGACCATAATGTTCATATTGTAACAACCTGCAGTGCCACTCAATATAGCACCTCACACATATTTTGCAAATGCCTTTCTGAAACTGAATGGTGGTGTTTCAGGTCCATCAATACTTAGTGAATAGAAAAGAAGCCACAACCTTCTGACTCAGAGGCAAGAGTGCTACCACAAAGCTATGGTAAAAATGCAGGTTACTGCTGATTGAGTTGCATGAATCTAGTCACGCTCCATTCGAGCCCAATATATTTTTATGGGTGTATTGTACATGAGATTGTCCTTAGTAATATTTGAATCTAATAGTAAGTTCTTCTGAAAGCTATCTATAAGCCACTTCCTATATTAATCAGAAAGAATGGGTCATTGTTCAATTTGACTTGGGAAAGATGATTGAGACTTGAGGTGGCATCAGTTCAGTTCTACTGAAATTCCAATGACTAATTCAAACATGAACTCACATGAGATTGCTTACTTGAGTGATAGAAAATGTAAATTATTGAAAAGGTGAAACCTACAAAATTTGCTATTTAGAGACTTGGGCCCAAATTCTCCATTCGAGCCAACCAGATTCATAATGGAAAGTCAAAAGTGTCTAATCCTCCCAGTGAAACTGCTGTAGTGGTATTCATTAACTAGACACTTCCTCCTGCAACTTGTAGCAAAAAGTAAAAGACCTATAAAAGGAGAACGCAAAAATTAAGACAGCCTAAAACTTAAAAGGAATGTTGCACCATAAGCCAAAATGTACAATGCCAAAAAGCATGCCATAAATTTTCACTAGCTGCTTATCCTACTTACACATGGGTTGTGTATTATTGTGAAATGAAAAATCAGTATCTGAATTTGGTGCATAAGAACATAAGAATTAGGAGCAGGAGTAGGCCATACGGCCCTTCAAGCCTGCTCCGCCATTCAATAAGATCATGGCTGATCTTCAACCTCAACTCCCCTTTCCCGCCCGATCCCCATATCCTTTGATTCCCCTAGAGTCCAAACATCTATCTATCTCAGCCTTGAATATACTCAATGATTCAGCATCCACAGCCCTCTGGGGTAGAGAATGCCAAAGAATAACAACCATCCGAGTGAAAAAGTTCCTCCTCATCTCAGTCTTTAATGGCCGACCCCTTATCCTGAGACTATGCCCCCTAGTTCTAGACTCTCCAGCCAGGGGAAACAACCTCTCAGCATCTACCCTGTCAATCCCCTTCAGAATCTTCTATGTTTTAATGAGATCACCTCTCATTCTTCTAAACTCCAGAGAGTATAGGCCCAATCTGGTCAATCTCTCCTCATCGGACAACCCTCCCATCCAAGGGATCAATCTAGTGAGAAGTGTTAGAGCTGGCCACAAATCTCTTTGGCTAAAACCCAAAACCAAAGGTTTGGAATATATTGGCCCATAATTTGCGGCCCCTATGGGTGTGTACGAGGTGCGCATGCGCCTGTAAGGGCTGTGCAAGTTCCGGGTTTAGGCATGCGAAGCGCATGCGCGAAAACACAGAACTTGTGATTTTCTTGACAGATCGCACGCATCCCCGGGAAAAGGGCCTCCGCGGGTGGAGGGTTGGGCTATTGACCCACCTTATGCCCGTGAAATTCTTATTCATGGTAAAAGCAGCTGTAAGGCCAGCTTTTACCAGCGTAAGAGTTTTAAAAAAAATTTAAATAATTTTTTTTCAATCATTTGTGCATTAAACAACCTGTAAAATAAGTTAAGTTTATTTTTAGCCCCTTTAAAACATTTAAATTTATTTTTCAGAAATATAAATGTTTGTTTTAAATATTTAATTAAATGACATTTTAATTAATTTAAAATATGTGATTTTTTAAAAAATTTATTTGAAGTGCATTTTGGGGGTATTCCCATTCATGCTTATGGGGTTTCTGCACATACGGAATCCCATGAGCATGAATGGGATTCCCTTCTGTCATTCGTTGGGCCGGCCCACACGATCCCAGGGGTGCTTGTGAACCGCCTGCGCCCCTGGAATACGGGGGCCTCTACCCATGGGTACCCGGAGAGCCCCAGGACCGGGAGTCTCCATGGCTCCCGAGGCCCCAGGTACGCGGGCATTTTATTTGCGGATCGGTGGCATTTCCCTGCAGGAAGCCTCCGACCACAAATTCAGGGCCAAAGAAAGACTTGTATTCATATAATACCTTTCATGATCTCATGATGTCCCAAAGCACTTTACAGCCAATGAAGTACTTTTGAAGTGTAGTCACTGTTGTAATGTAGGAAGCGCGGCAGCCAATCTGCGCACAGCAAGCTCCCACAAACAGCAATGTGCTAATGACCAGATAATCTGTTTTAGTGCTGTCGATTGATGGCTAAATATTGGCCAGCACACCGGGGATAACTCCCCTGCTCTTTTTTGAAGTAGTGCCATGGAATCTTTTACGTCCACCTGAGAGAGCAGACGGGGCCTTGGTTTAACGTCTCATCTGAAAGACAGCTCCATCTGACAGTGCAGCACTCCCTCAGCACTGCACTGGAGTGTCAACCTGGATTTTTGTGCTCAATGTCTCCTGGATCAGGGCTCTGAGCCCACAACCTTCTGACTCAGAGGCGAGAGTGCTACCAACTGAGCGACTGGCTGACACCATATAAATGTAGGCTGGTGCTGGAATGCATGGAATCTGCCTAAGTTTCCAGTTTTGTAATTCCCTCTGATCTATCTGCCAGCTGAATATTAACCTGTTTGTTTGAAGTTATACCTGCATAATGTATTGCTATGAATGTGACTTAGTATTGAGTTAAGACATGCTCACAGGTCTGGTAGCTGATAAAGCAATGACTTGGCTATTCCCATGGGAAAGTCCTGATAAAATCTTCTCTGTCTTTATATTGTATACCTTCCAATTTAGTTTTCTTTCTCTCTCATTCATACCAAACCCTATCAGGCTTTTACACCTAACATTATAGGTACCGGTACTTAGAATGTGGGGGTTCTGAACAGCAATACCATTCCGTCCCTGTGCAAGTCGTGGATGCGAAGAAATGAGTGTTGTTCTGAACAACCTTTCATGTCGTTTATTATAACAACGTATTTCTCCAAGACTGTGCAGAAAGATTTCTTAACATTTTATTATACATAGTCTTGGATTGTGATACTAGATGTGATTGACTGTACAGCTGCCACATGTAGAAAAATAATTTCTGCTAATTGATGTTATACTGATGTCAATGGACAAACTGTAATAGGCTTCAGAGAGTGTTTTCAAGTGTGCTGTCAGCAGGCAAGATGGAACAGAGGCCATTGCCCACATACGAAAAACTTGAAAAGCAGTGAAAGCTTTTAAAGCTAAATGTAATCCAAGGTGTCACAGTGTTGCTAAAGCACAGAGAAGTGATGGATGCAGGTTCTGCTCTGCTCCGGTCTAGAGTTGTGTAAGGAGATACTGAGCTGTAGGCTGCAGCGACTCCCAGCAAGAAGGAGGGAAGATCAGAGGGATGGGTCATATGTGGATAATCTCTGGTGCCTCCTGACAACCTGCTATGGGAGCGTTAGCAGCAGGCAGAGAACAGTCAATGCGGCAGGTATCAAAAACGTAGAATCATAGAATCGTACAGCACAGAAGGAGGCCATTCAGCCCATCACAAATGTGCCAGCTCTTTGGAAGAGCTATCCAATTTCCTGCTCTTACCCCATAGCCCGGCAATTTTTTTCCTTTTCAGGTATTTATCCAAATCCCTTTTGAAATTTACTATTGAATCTGCTTCCATCACCCTTTTAGGCATTGTATTCCTGATTATAACAACGCGTTGCGTAAAAATAAATTCTCCTAATTTTTCTCTGATTCTTTTGCCAATTATCTTAAATCTGTGTCCTCTAATTATCAAACCTCCTGCCACCGGAAACAGTTTCTCCTTATTTACTCTGTCAAATCCCCTCATAATTTTGAACACCTTTATTAAATCTCCCATTAACCTTCTCTGCTCTAAGGAGAACAACCCCAGCTTCTCTAGTTTCGCCCTTTTAATGACGTGATAATTATTAATTACTGCCAATAAAACTATCTGGTACTGAAAATTAACTATTACAAATATGGAGTCTCATTTCTTCAGGTTTTGAATTTTTCGGGGAGATTTTAAGTGTCAAATTTTAAATTTTAAACATATTTCTTTTTTACTTTTCCTTTCTGTCTCTTTTTTCTCTCCCTCTTAATCCAATCTTTCTCTCTCTTTATTTCTGTTTCCATAACTGATTTGACTTTGAATTAACCCCCTTTAATTCGCCCTCCTTCTCAGTCCTTCCGATGTTTACTTCCCAATCCTCAAATCTCATTGGTTAAGGAGATACCCTGTTGGTTGCCCTGTTTCCCTCGCTGCGCCGTCATCAGCTCGCGCTTTCAGTAACTTAGTGGGCAAAAATGTTTTGAGCTGAAGGGTGCAGGGGCAAGTCTAACACCGTTAGATGCCCAGCTACAGCAAAATCTGGCCCTATGTCTTTGGCCTTCAACTTTAAACATGAAACACCTTTTCAGCCACTTCTGTGACTGTCAGCTCAATAGTTTACCATTGCAGTCAACAGCAAGAAAGAATGAACTTTATATTTTTAAAGCACTTTTCATGACGGCAGGACATCCCAAAAGTGCTTCACAGCCAATGAATTATTTTTGTGGTGTAGTCACTCTTGTTGAGTAGGCAAACTGACTGGAGCTAGTGTTTGGACAGTATTTTCTCCAGGTTGTGATACCTCAACAGATCCTGTTCCAAATGATGAGAAAGGATCTTCAAGGAATATATTTTGTAACTTCCACATATCCCTCCTGCAGATTGCGGACATGGATCCTTCTCACTACCACCAGCTGTAGTCATGTTGCATCCAAAACACTTTTAGCTTGATAAGGTACAATTATTCTCCCTATGTTTACACAGATGCTTCATTACAGCATGCTCTTTGTAGTTGTTTTAGAGTTATTATGCACTGATGAATATTTGAAGAAAAATATACTGCCTATATATTTAGTATCTTCTCATTCTGATTTTTAATAAACTTATAATACATTAAAGGATGATAATGAGTATTCCTCAGATTGGCTACTATTTCTATAGCACACTGTTTTAACATATATCTTCTTTCAACCTCTTGCAGGCTCCCCCATACACAAGACCTTCCAAGATTCTAATTTCTGAACTGTCACCCCTGTCATTATTCAAACAGAGTAAATAAAGGATTGTGTGACAACCAATAGCTTATGGAGGTTTAAACCAATCCCAGAATCTCCAGCTGATGTGGCTACAACTCCTTCTTTCAACATTTGCTAGAATCTTCAACCTCTTAAAATGTTCCCCTGCTTGTCATACTGCGACTGACCACTAGGAGGTGTATGAAAGTGGTCCAAATTGACTTGTCCTCTGATTCCCCTCCTTCCTCTGCCGGGGAACACCTTGCTGGTGTTCGATACCTGCCCCTGACAGCTCAGCGCCAGGATGAGAAATTGTAGTTATGATCTCACATCACCTGTTCTGTGGCCACATCACAACGGATATATTATCAATAAACATACATGCATATAAATTTACTTTTTAAACTTTACAATGCCTTATTTAACTCCTAAAATTCTAGCCATCCCAATATAATAGACCTTAAAAATAGTAACAATTAATGGTGGGTGTACACTTTGCAGAGAAATGCTCAACAAGGCTGCACACACAGTTGTTGTATTAGGATTCCATTGGCGTAGACTCAGGATGTAAACAACAGCAGTGTTGTATTCAGAGGGTCTTTCTTACAGCTTCCACCTGTGGGTGAGTTTTCCCAGCCTGTTGTGTTCTCCCCATAGCCAGGGCCTACTGGTCTGCACTGCCTCTCCCATTTACATTCATTCAGCATCCCCCCCTCTTAATCTTTCCTTACATTAAATAGTCTTATAATTTGATATCGTAACTAGGTAACCCAAAAACAGTATTATTAATTCAGTAATTTAACATCAAAAAATCATTGCTAAGGGTTAGTTGAATTGAAAGTGTTTGTGAAACAAATTCAGATTTTGGAATCTGCAGGGAAGATTGATGTTCACAGGAATAAATTGAGATGGGATTCTGAAACGGTTTTAAAAGTTTTCCGTAGTCTTTTTGTAATCAGTTTTCTCAATTTCTTTTTCCCTTTTCTACCCCATCCCCTTTTTTCGGGCTCCCCACATCACACACTCTATCCACCAAAAATCCAGGCTTGCACCCTGCACCCTAAAGCCCCTTGACAACACCGTTGTGAAACCAGCCACTTGAAGGCCATTGAGAACACCTTGCAGTGACGCTCCATCTGATCCCCCCCCCAACCCCCACCCCCAACCTTGTAGGAAAATGCCACTCACTGCCTCCCTACACTGGCATGTCTGAGAGTAACTTGGCATGTGGAGGATCTCAGGCCATGTTGATTCACTCTGTGGCACCATACAGAAGAAGCTCGTAGACAGATTTAAAAAAAACACAGTAATTACTGATGATGTATCTAATAACTTTATTTTCATTATATATAATTACACCACATCTTTAGCAAAACATGATTGTTGCGAATGACTGGAATGAATAATTATAGTCGAAGAAAATACCCACAGAAGCTTTTTTCCAGTCAGCCAGTCAGTGCCCCTCCCCTTTACTTCTTCTTCCTTATTCCTTCTTATCTGAAGCTTGCCTTATACCAGCGGTTCCCAACCTGTGGTCTGCGACGGTACTGCAGGTGGTCCGTGAAAAAAAAAATAATGATAATGTAATAGGCAGCCATAGGCAATGTTAAAAATGTTTTAAATGGCTAGTGGTCCGCAAAAGCTTTTGATGACGATGTAGTGGTCCGCATAAAGGAAGAGATTGGGAACCGCTGCCTTATACTGCTGCATAGTTCCAAGGGTGATTTACACCCCACCCCCTCCACTATACCTCACAAAAGTGGCTATTATTTGTACACAAGCCTGGCTAGTGTCAGCAGCTGGTTCAACTGCAAGGTCATTACAGCCTTTGCGGGGCACTCTTGATGTTTCTATTGACTTCGCCTGAAGGTGGACGCATAATAGAGACTCACATTGGCCACTGGCCATCTCCTCTGGAGCAAATATTTCCTGTCCTTTACGGCTTTTAACTTTGGCATGTAATCTTAGAGCGATTAAGGATTGGAAAGGCAAATATTGAACTGCGTTGGGGCACTGGAAGGTGTTCAAGTAGGTACTTATGGAATAAAACTCTGAAATAGTCTCTTAAAAACTGTCATTAGAATTTTCTGTGGTTCCTTTGTAATAATTTTCTAGAATGTTTACGACTATCCAAATCGGAAGCATTTGTACAATAAGCTATAACAACATCTTGATAACTGCATTTTTATTCAGCATCAATGATCAAACCACCAAAACTACAAGAGGAAATGTGTTGTATGGGAGCCAAGAAGCTAAAGAACAGTTTCCCAGATAAGGCCACAAGCCAAATAATCATTCACATTAAGAACATAAGAAACAGGAGCAGGAGTAGGCCAATCGGCCCCTTGAGCCTGCTCCGCCATTCAATAAGATCATGGCTGATCCAATCTTGGCCTCAACACCACTTTCCCGCTCTCTCCCCATACCCCTTGACTCCCTTGTAGTTCAAAAACAGAGTAACTGAAATGTTAAGCTTTATTTTTTGGTCAGGCAGGTGTCTGCCATGTGTGGAAAATCGTCATGTTTAAGAATCTTAGACACAGCTTATTGAGAAATCTACACGTGTAGAATTTCTGTTTGTTCGCCATGCACAGCTCTCCTTGTATGGTCACACCCCACTTATGTAAATTCAGAGGCTTAAGATGCACTCCTGCAGAACCACGGGTTAGGAATCCCCCAAGTGTACGCAAGGGTGTTTAAGCAGTTAAAACCATGCAGTTGACCAATACAAAGCACTGAAGCTTCTGGTTGCTCATCCAGCTAGCAGCATGGTCATCTGGTGCCCAGAAGGAAGAATCCTGGCCACCAAGACAGGTCTACTCCACCAGATTCCATTAGCGACTGGGTTGCCGCAGAGCTCAGTGTTGGGACCGCTATTGTTTCTCATTGACACAAATAATTGGACTCAGAAACTCAATGCGGAGTGGTCAAATGATGTCAAACTGGGAGGAGTAGTGGAACTGGAGGAGGCAGCTGAGAAATTATAGAATGAGTTTGACCAAGTAGGCCTGTGGGCAGATCAGTGGCAGATGAAATTTAATGTGCAGAAATGTACTGTGCTGGGCATGGATGGAAAAAAAAGTACTCACGTACTCCATGAGTAGTGTTGAAATAACTGAGGATAAAATTGAACAAACCTATGAGTCTCAACGCTAAACATGTTCAAGCAATGCAAACAACAAAGCCAGTTGAATGTTGGACTAAATAGCTGAATATAAGTCAGAGGAGGCCATAATCAAATTGTACAGTGCACTGGTCACAACACACCTTGAGTACTGTGTCCAGTTCTGATTGCCGAAACAATCTCTACCCCTATGACTCCTTGTTCTTGAATTTACTACATGCCAGAAAATTCTCCAAATCTCTCATAACCTGACATTTTTTTAATCAACTCATCCCTTAGTCTTCTTTTCAAAGAATAATAGTCCCAGAGTAGCCAACCTCTCCTCCTAACTCTGTCCCCTTACTCTTTGCATTCCCTCCAATAACTTAATATCCTTTTTAAAATAGAGACCAAAACTGCTCATAGTACTCTAGATGTGGTCTCACTAATTTACATTGGGCACTTATATTGGAGATCTATTTTTGTTGGCATTTCAACTGTGACCTTAATTCCAAAATTGCTGATGTGTACCCAATTCGGAAGTTGTGCACAGCTCTAGTGATGTCATCGTGTCATGATGTCATGGCTGCACAACGCTGAGCACTGCAGCAATGTCCTGTTGGACACCCAAACTCTTGGAAACCAAAATACTGCATTAAGGGATTTTTACTTCATTCCACTGCTGGTGGAAGCTGCTGTTGTTTAACTATGCTGTCTCGGGTGTGATACGATCATGAATGTTGTGCTACCATTTTAATGGAGTCAGATCAGAAACCATTTCACTGCAGTGCTAACGTTGCAGTATAAACACACACATGGGCCAGAAATTCGGCTCTCCGGCTTCCTGCGGGTGCAAGCATCGCGCGCGTACTTACCTACCGCGCCTGCAGTTGTGCTTTGGGCCCACGAGGAATTCGGGTCCTGGGCGTCCTCCAGCTGCCGGCGCGCAGTGTTTGTGTATCCCAGGGGCGCAGTTAGTTCGAAGCGTCCCCTGGGATCACGTGGGCCATGGAGAGCCAATCCTAGCAGGGCATTTTCATTCATAGATTTGACAGGAAGACCTGTCAAATCTATGATTAGAGATCGGCCCCAAAACCACACTTAAACTTCAAATAAATTGGAAAAAAAAATCACATTTTTAAAATAACTATAAGTTAAATAAATTAACTACTTTAAACAAAAATTTTAATTTTTGAATAATTAAACTTTACTTTTTAACGGTGCTAAAAATAAACTTACCTTTCTTTAAAGTATCTAAAAAAGATAAACCTGTTGAAAAAATTTTTAAATTGTAATTAATTAACCACTTACCTTGTTAAAAACAGGCCTTGCGCCTCCTTTTTAAAAGCGCAGCTTCTTCATACTTACCTTCCCGGAGAAACCTGAAAAAAAACCTGAGGTTCGCTGCGTGCGCGCGCACGCTTTCGACTTCTGAACCCCTCCCTTCAGGGGAACGGAAGTTCCGGTTTCCCGCGCATGCGCAGTGCATGCAGGAAACCGGCACTTCAGGTGGCCTTACGGGTGAGTACACAGCGCGTACTCACCCGACAAGAGCCGAATTTCTGGCCCTTATAATCTACATTTTATTCTTGGCGGTATAAAAAAAAGAAAGGCCTGTGTTTATATTGTGCTTTTCACAAGCCAAAGTGCTTTACAGCCAAGGAAGTACTTTTGAAGTACTCACTGTTGTAATGTAGGAAATGCAGCAGCCAATTTGCACACAGCCACAAACATCAATGTGATAATGACCAGATAATCTGTTCTAGTGATGTTGATTGAGGGATAAATATTGACCAGGACACCAGGGAGAACTCTGACTCTGCTGCTCTCCTTCTTCTTTGAAATAGTGCCAAGGGTTTTTTTACGTCCACCTGAGAGGGCAGACAGGGCCTCGGTTTAACGTCTCATCTGAACGGCAGCTCCTCTGACAGTGCAGCACTGATTTTGCGCTCAAGTCTCTGGAACGGGACTTCAAACCGCAACCATCTGACTCAAAGGCGAGAGTGCTACCAACTGAGCCACAGCTGACACATTATAAACACAGAAAGCATTATCGGAATATATCCTGCGAAAAGCTGGCAGGAAGAGTCTGGAACATTTGCTTAATAAAGTAATTATCAAAGATTTGAGAGAGTTAGAGGAAATGGAAGTAAGAGAAAATTACCGAACAACATGTGGTGCACAGAACAGCTGAACCTAGTGATGCCGGAACAAAACACTTGTCAAATCCCTTTGATCCTTATGTTGCCGCAGTTTTCAACAGTTGCCCTATCTCTGCCTGAGTAAAAAGTTGGCTTATAGTTAAAGAATGCTTCAGCAATGGTTTTATAATGTATAGATTACTGAACTGTACAGGTTGGGTATTAAGGCAGGGGCTTCCCCTTGAGATACCAAAATGTTATATATATATATGGTTTAATTTCAATATGGAATATGAAACTAATGTACTCCATATAAAAAATAAACACAACAATGTTTTCCCGGTAAGCAAGGTGGAGGGGTGGGGGGGTGGGTAGGAGTGGGTGCGGTGCTTATACTTCACTATTCCTTTCTCTATTGAAAATCCTGAGAGCATGAGTGTGCCTGTGAAAACCAACTCGGGGGACAAGAGACATTTTTCCATCCGCTCGTTCTTTTATTAAACGTGTTATAAAACGAGACATTTCATGACAGAAGCAGAATGCTGGAAACGCTCAGGAGCTCAGGCAGCATCTGTAGGCAAGTTGTTTGGCTCGTATTTCAGCTTGGAGGGAAAACAGTAGTGAAAGAACTACCTGATGTTTGCTTCAAAGCCCTCCCACCGCTCAGAATGAATAATGTTTACAATCTCAAAACAGCTGTAAAACTTAATCTGCTTGCTTGATTCTCCATACAGTGGGTTCCTGGTTTCAGCTGTGTAATCAAGTAGTGATGTTCAATAAAGATTAGACATTAGGATGGAAGAATTGAAAGGCAAGTGTTCCGGCCCTGTCTTTAACTCCGAACAGTCAACTCAAGAGCAGCATTGATAAAAGGTTTGGGAGCAACTCACACCTTTTGGCTGGAAAATGGCATAGATTAAACGAGAAACAAAAGGAGGAAGAGAATAGCTAACAGTCATGCAAAAATGCTTTAAAATTCATTGTGTTCGCTGCTAATATTGAATATGTATTGTATATCATCTCATGTCAGAACATACATGTAATACTATAGTTTTGTAGCTTCAATATCATTGCCTAGAAATTTGGCCATGCAGCGCCTGTTTTTCAGGCGCTAACCAGCCGACTGTGTGAAGGAATAAGCCAAATAACCTATTCAGAAAAATACACCATTCTATGAAAGAATTCTGGCCTTATTAAAACATGACAAACTGGGTTTGGAAATCTAGAAACCTAACTATGAAAAAGCTGTGAAAGCACTCTGGCTATAGAGATAAGATAGTTGTTGACACTGAATCAATAACCTTATTGAAACAGAAGGTTAAAGACTCCGGTAGTCTGGACCTTTCGGAATGAAACAATGGCTCACCCTGTACAAGGTGTTCTAATTTACACTTCGTAAAGAAGCACATAAAAGTAAGAAACATCTGCCTTCGTAAAAATGACATCAAGTAAAACACACCTGCCGTTACACCGTTTTTTATGGTAAACTTAGAACACCTAGAGAAGAGACATAATTCTGTAATGCTACCAGCTGAGGTGACTGTAAGAATTGCAGGGGTCAGCAGAAAAATGACTAGAGATAATTAGCTTACATCAGCAGAAAACCTTAAAGAAAAAAACACTGGAAAAGGGTATAAATATTGAGCTCTCAAATGGGATAATAGATTTGCTGTAAAGGGGCAAAGCGATTCTCAGGCTTCAGAGGTGGCTCTATAAGTCTACAACTCTTTGTACCTCGGGGATCAAAAAGGTACTGTATTTGATTCTGGTGGATATCCTGTAGAAAACTAAGAACTGTAAAACTGTAGTGAAGTTAAGATTTGAGAGTAAGGTTCTCTGATAATAGAATTGTAAGCTTTCTCTTTTTGGAACTGTTAATGTTGCGATTGACTCACCAACTGTAAATTACATGTCGGTTCTTTAATAAATCTATATATTTTTAGAATTGTCTCACATAAGACTTCTGTATCAAACTCACAAACTCAATCTCTGTACACTCTTTGGTGAGGAGTTGCAGAATTCTGGGGGAGTTTTCCGGACCCTCATAATATCCGGAATGTTACAGTTTAGCTAAACTTATTAAAAGTGCTATCTGGAGGACGGTAACATTTTCAGGTTGTTCCTTTCCTTTAGGGAGAGATAGTCTGGACCTTTAGGCCCAATTAAGCGTCTTTAGGAATCGGCTACCTCAAACTTGAGTTGAAAGTGAACGTCTGAGGAATACGCCTGATCCGGGGTAGCCCTAAAGGGGCTAAGACTAGTAATTATCCCTTCAACTGAGCTCTCAACATGGTGGGCAGGAAATGCGCTGCCCACCATTTTGGGTAAGGTAGATGTGCTGGCGGCAGGAGATTTAAAGGCCAGGATAATTTTTTCAAATTAGGGTCCGACATGTCTTGCAGGTCCCGTTTTCGATTTTCACATGCCCAAGCTCTTAACTCGCACAGCACAACGTGGCGTTAACCAGCAGGAAGGACCCCCATACTTACCTGAATGCTTCTCCCGGCTCTGCATTAAAAGACCACCGACCGTTCTCAACGCCCCCCTCCCCCCCCCCCCACTGGACACTGCTACCACCCTCCCGGTCACTGCGACCTCCCCCCCCTGCCATTCGCCCACCCATCGCGGCCCAAGGACCTGTATCCCACCATAATATTATTATTATGTAATAAATAGAAATGGAAAACAGCACAGCATTAATATATAATAAATACAGCCAAAACTGCAGCCGAGCACACAGCAACAATATTATTAATATTTAACATTTCCCCGGCCTCAGGCTACAGCCTTCCACTCTAATCCCAATCTAAGCTTTGGTATGCACTCGCTCATGAAAATATGCCATTGGCCTCCTCTCCCATTTCTGCATTAGAGGTTTGTAGACCCTGAATCTGCCCCCCTCCCCCCCCCCCCAGGTCTCTGGAGGAAGAGGAGAAAAAACAAAACATACAGAAAAGGAAGCAATCATGAAGAGAAAGTTTGTGAGAGGCACGCAGCGTACTGAGGAAGACATTCGTTTCAACCCGTTTTCGGGCCGGAAATAGGCTCATTTTCGGGCCTGAAGGCTACGCACAAGAAGGATAGCGCCGACGAGTGGCGGGCGTCCAGAGGCAGCGCGCCGGTTTCACCTGGGTGAAGTGGGCCGGATGCCTCCCTGGCAGCAGCCCTCAGGTGGGTCCTCGGGCGAGGAGAGGGTAGGCGTTCAGGAAGGACGAGAGGTACAAAATGAGGTAACAGGCAGCAATTTGCCCACTGATCCTTCATTTTGTATTTATTTTCTATTTTTTTTCAGCTTTTGAATGCACAAAAATACCTTTGCGCCCAGCCTCACAAAGACTATTGAGTTGAAAGGAATCACGCTCAGGATAGAATCTCTGGAATGCTCCAACAGAGGCCTGATGCTGGATCAGCAGAGAAGAACTTTTCGAATTTGGAAGAAAAAAAGCCAAAGGTCACATTCCAGGTTAAAAAAAAGAACTAATTAGATCTGAAAGGTAAGTCTTTGAACTGGGACTGAACTGCTGAAATCTCAAGGTTGATAAGAAGAAAGTCAAAGGTCTCTGCACCATTACTGGATACAATGCTTGTAGAACCGGGTGTACGGCACACACAAGAATAAGAAACACGACAGTAAGAAAAAGCATCAGCTCTTTTGTTGTTTGTGCAATGAGATGGTCTACATCTGAAACTGTGACCCTCACATTTACAGTCTGCGTAAAGGGGGAAAAAACATACTTTAATGAGAGACTAGCATGCAAAGAGCATTTGGCAGCACTTTGTATTATAAAATCATAGCGACTTACAGCACAGAAGGAGGCCATTCGGCCCGTTGCGCCTGTGCAGGCTCTCTGAAAGACTTCACGATCGCATTATACTATAAAACTCTTTAGAAGGCGGACAGAGATTTATATAGCGTTCGGTATAAGTTGTTAAATGCTGCACTGACAACAGAGGTGCTATCTTTCAGATTGTGAAGCATTTCCCATGGTTCGGGGAAATATTCCACTGATCCATCCCTGCTGAATTATCCAACATCACTCATTTTTTTGTCAACAAAATGTTTTTTTTGTACTACCAGTGAATAAAGACACCTATTTATATAATGGCAGCAATGATCACTGTGAAATACCGCACCAAGCTGGAAATTAAACCCTCAACCCATTATAAAAACACAATGTTATCCACCACTGTGCAGGGAATGTCCCACAAAATGTGGAAACCAAAGTTTTCAGATCTGAAGTTAGATGTGGTGGTGGAAGAGGAGGTAAAAGCCAGAGAAACAGCAATATTTAACATCCAAAGAGAATCATCAGAATATCGCCACCTTCAACAGCAACAAGAACTTGCAATTACGTAACAGCAAGAGGGAAATATTCGGAGAGATGATCCAAAGCTTGGTCAAAGAGATGGATTTTAAGGAGACTCTTAAAGGAGGAGAGCGAAGTGGAGAGTTGGAGCAGCTTACGGAGGGAATTCCAGATTGTGGAATTAGGAGCTGAATGCATAACTGGTGGGACGAAGAGATGGGGAAAGGGGATGCACAAGAGGTTAGTGTCAGAGGAAGAGAGAGCTCGGTGGGAGGTGTAGCGCTGGAGGAGGTTCCAGAGATAGGGAGGGGCCAGGCCATGAAAGGATTTAAACACCAGGATGAGAATTTTAAATTTGAGGCATTGGGGGACCGGGAGCCAGTGTAGGTCAGCGAGGACAGAGGTAATGGGTGAGCAAGACTTGGTGTGGGATAGGATATGGACAGCAGACTTTTGGAAGAGCTGAAATTTATGGAGGGTGGAGGATGGGAGGCCAGCCAGGGGACTGATTAGAATCGCCAATTCTGGAGGTAACAAGGGCATATGGACTGGGGTAGGGGTGGAGGCGAGTAATGTTATGGAGGCGGAAATAGGCAGTCTTTGTGATGTGAAGGATGTAGGATCAAAAGCTCAGATCAGGATTGAATAGGATGCCAAGGTTATTAATAGTCTGGTTCAGCCTGAAACTGTGACCGGGGAGCGGGATGGAGTCAATGGCAAGGGGACTGAGTTTATAATTGGGGCCGAAGATGTTGGCTTTGGTCTTCTGAATGTTTAGCTGGAGGAAGCTGTGGCTCATTCAAGACTGAGTGTCAAACAAGCGGTCTAAAAACAGAGACAGTGGAGAGATCAAGAGAGGTGGTGGAGAGGTACAGCTTGGTATCATCAGCATACTTGTGGAAGCTGACTACATGTATGCAGATGACATCGCCAAAGGGCAGCATGTCGATGAGGAGGGGGCCAAGAATTAATTCTTTGGGACTCCCAGGCTGTTGGTGTGGGGATTTGGAAGAGATCTTCTGGCTATACTTGGACAGATAAGAGAGGAACCAAGTGAGGGTAATCCCATGGAGCTGGACAATGGAGTAGAGGTGTTGGAGAAGGAAAGTGTGATCAGTCATCTCGAAGGCTGCAGAATGGTTGCAGGATGACGAGGAGGGATAATGCACCATGGTCGCATTCACAGAGACTGCCATTCGTGACTTTGGTTAGGGCCATTATGGTGATGTGTGAATAGTGGAAAGTTGATTGGAGGGATTGGAACAGGGAAGTGCAGGAGAGATGGGCATGGATCTGGGAAGCAGCAACGCATTCAAGGACTTTGGAGGAAAAATGAGGTTGGAGATGGGATAGTAGTTTGCAAGGACATAGGAGTCAAGGGTTGGTTTTTTGAGGAGGAACGATGATGGCAGTTTTGAAAGAGAGAGGGACAGTGCCTGAGGAGAAGGAACCATGATCTCATTGAATGGCGGAAGAGACTCGAGGGGCTAAATGGACTACTCCTGTTCCTATATATTCACACTGTCCTTGATGACTGGTACAAGACTCACACAGTCAAGCAGAACAAGGCTACAATCAGGCACATAAAGTCACAAGTATAGTAGTAGAGTATCCTTTTGGCATGTTGAAACAGAGGTAGATTTGCCAGTATAGATTTAGAGGAATTTAGGCTTCCCAGTGAAGGTGTAGTGCAGTAGATCAGCAAAACGTACATCAAAATAAAGTAACTATCAATACAGAGAGACTGCACACAAATTGACCTCTTACTAATTTTGTTGAGCCAATTGTCATGCTATTTCTGAAGAGTATAGTTGCTATTTTCTACGACAGTTCATAATCAGACTTTTTGTGTTGGCTTCTGACAGTGATTGTACTAGAGTAGTCTTCATTCTAAATGATATTCTGTACCATGGTGAACACCCAGGAGGACCAGCCTGCAAGGAATTGGCCTTTTATTCAAGGGTGTTACTTACAGAATTCCATGAAGATTATGGAGAAGCAAAAGAGACACTACTGCCAGCCTAATGGGCTCAGGGGTTCTTTCCTACTTATGGGAAGAGCTTAGCTGTTTTAAGCTGCTTCCTATCCTCACCTGAAAAAGAGATCACTCAAGCAGCTTTAAAAGCCATTTTGAACAAGAGATTGCAAGCCAGGGATCCTTGTTTAAAAATAAATCACATGCCAATACATTGACATAGAGGGCCTACTTCTGAAAATATAATAATCATTAATATAAACCTTGTACTAACTGTAATATTGACTTTGGCTCAGCAATACCCATGGCTCATATACTTAAAAGTGTCCAAAAGCATATTGATCTGAAAATGTGTGGTGGGCTTATAGTTCCTCCATCATCTTCATACAGTGAACAGGCATCTGTAGAAAGACATTTCAGTTCTACAATGCCCCTTTAACTCAAACGCACTATTAATTGCTCAAATCGCACTTGCATTCATTGGCACGGAATTTCCTGAAAACTTGCACCCAGCAACGGCGAAAGTTCTGTCGATTTACGGATGCTACTCCTGAATTTCCTCGCTCTTTTACACTGATTCGCAAAACTTTAGCCAAAACTCTCTGCCGCTCATTAACACGGCTCCGCCCCATGCAATAGTGCAGCTCACATGAATTTCCTGAACTTACGTCAGTTCTTACTGGGCTGTGAATTTACACCTAAAATTTTAGGCGTAACAGGACCCAAAGTCATATTTCAAATGTTTTATTGTGACTTAAAAAAAAAAATTCTCCTCACTGAGACTTACAGTGTATTTTCTATATCACTGAAGGCATTTTTATGGTATTAGTATGATTTGCATTCAAAATTGAAAAACTTCCACAATTGTATTTTTCTGTGTCTAAAATTCATAAATGATGGTTTGAAGGCTTCAAACTTTAATTTCTTATGACAGAGAGGAACTTAAAGAAGCAAAATGGTGTAAGTTCGGTGCTTTCCTCGGGCCCCGATTGCTTACGCTGATTTCTACTTGTTTTACCTTGGTTTTCATGTATGCTAATGATATTCGAAGGAAATTTCGGCATAAGTTGCCAACAGGAAGATAGGCATAAATTTTGGTGCAACTTGCCAGTTATGCCATTTCAGGAAATTCCAGGCCATTAATAATTAAACTGATAAAAAAAAAAGCTACCAATCAGCAACCAGCATAATAAAATAAAACCAATGAAATTGTTTTAAAAGATAATGGGGTGGAATTTGCGGTACTCTGAAAGTTCGCTGTCATACCGCCATTGAAATGGACAGATTAAATCCCGAACTCGCGATCTGTCAAGTTCCGACTTGACAGATCATCCGCACCGACACCGCACCGACATTGAAAAATTAATTGCTGCCGCAGAATTGGGCTAATTGCCCATCAACTGCCCAGCAATTACGTCCGAAAATGTTACAGCTGGTGCAAACAGGCGAGGGGCCTGTTTCCACAGCGTAAGGGGATACCCGTCAATAAAAAATCTTCATCTGATGCTTTGGCCGCGAATTTAATCGCGCTGAGGGGGCGGATTTGGAGGCGGGCCTGCTGTCAAAATCGCACAGATTAACAGCGGGTAGGAATTATGACTGAACAATCACTGGAACTCAGTAAGACACTTCTCAATGTGCGCTCAGATCTGTCCAATAAGGGGCATTTTTTGAAAAAGCGATTTCACTGTATGACAACACATTACCAGAAACTTCACAAGGACATTGGCTAAACCTTTGAAGTGCCTACCCTTGTGTGTTGTTAGGTGGTATGCTTGCAGTAGGATGAGGGCGAGTGTGAGAGGTGGCTAGTGAGATGGGGAAGTGATAAAGTAGATAGAGAGGGTTGGGTGGAGGTGCAAGGTAAGTTGGTGTCCTGGGGAGATCTCTTCCGCCCTTGGAAGGGAAGAGAATCTCCCTGCGTGCTGTGACTCCCTCCATAAGCATATGGAGGGAGTCATTGGAGAGCCTGGGTACAAGAGTTCACCTTTGTGCAGTGATTGTCAGCATTTGCAGCACCTCAATGCTGTCAAAACACTGACAGAACAACTGTCAAACGCCATGTGGACATGGTCCCTTTAAGGAAACCGGCTGCTGACGCGTCATCAAATGACGTCATCAGACCCGCTTCCTGTTAATTGGTTTAACAAGGCCAATCAAGGGAAAATCACGTCTGTAGAGCGGAGGCAGCTGGGAGCGGGACCGGAACCCGGAAACCAGGCTGTCCTGCCCCCATTCCACCTTCTCAATTAAATTTGCGGCCTTTATTACTGCATTGGAATTTTTTTTACATTTTTTTTTCAATTAGGCGACATCCAGGAACGTATAAAGTTGTAGAATCTGAGTCTCATTTGGGACGGCACCCGGAGAAAATGTGAATATTAACACAAATTGACAGGCATACACACAGAATCATCGAATAACTTATAGCAGATGTTGTTAAATTTGTGTTTCTATAAAAGAAATAGGAATGTAGCAGATGTTACTTTAACTGAATGTCACCTGGATTCTCCTGAGTGCCATTAAACTACTGGAATCTACCTCCTCTTTTCTTTGGATTTATTTATTCATTTCCTGTTTTTATTTCATTTTATTCTTTCTCTGAGAAAGCTTCAAAGATCAATTCTCCAAATACATGTTGCTTCTGTTTGCTGATTGGAGCACCGGCCCACGTGATCCCAGGTACGCTTCCGCACACGGAACGCCCCTGGGATCCGCGGGCCATTACGCTGCCCTCTAGTACACGGCGTCTGCCAGCAAGTTGGCGAAGGAGGGTCTCCATCATGCAAGTGGGCATTCTGTTCGGATGCCGGTGGCGCACCCTGTAGGTACGCCGCCGACCACCAAATCCAGGCCACGAAACTAACCAATCAAGTTGCTCAAAGTATTTTCAGCAGCCATGTTGATTTCTGAGCCAGCCTAATATAAACATCTATAAATAAGATTCATAATCTAAAAGTACATCGTTGATGACAAAATGATTAAATGTAACTATAAAGTTGTCCGGCAGGGTTTAAATTGCTACAATAATATTTCCCTTCAGACTCCGGACTGGAGGTGTACTGCTGATCTTTTGGCTGTATTGTTCATTTGGGCTTCATTCCCAATGTTGTCCCCTTAAATCAGCCTATCGTACCTGTCACTTTCACTTAAGCATAATAAACACCTTCATTAAAATAGCGGGCAAAGGAATGTCATGCAGATGTTCTGAGCGTTCGTATTCATATAATAATATTTAATCAGGCTAGTTCCAGGGCATTTGTCTGTAATCCCTTTACTGTTAGATTGCTCCAATCATTTACCACCTTTTGAATCAAAAAATGTGTCTAATATGTTTAAGTGTTTATCATTGATTACATTTATGTCCTATGGTCATTCTTTTATCTGGGATCTTGATCTACTAGCACCGCTGTGTTGAAATTGAGGAATGTCGAGTTCATTAACTCACTAAAGCACCTGTGAGTACTGATGGCGTGCTGTAGGGTGCTGGAGGTTAAACTCTAACCTCTGATGAAAGTGATAGGCATATTTACATTTCCTTCTATGCATTAGCAGTTAACCCCTGTAATACTATATCAGGCTTACAGGAAAGGAAGCTGCCAATTCCCTGCACAACCATTTGGTTGCATAGGAGTCACCAAACAAATGAGCACAATTCTTTTAATCAGCAGTTTCATATTTCACTAAATCATTAGCTTTGCCCTATTGCTGACTGCTATTGCTGAAAAAATGTGACCACCCATAAGAACACAAGAACATAAGAACATTCAAGACAAGTAAAGGCCATTGAGCCCAGCAAGCTCATTTCTCCAGTATTGTAGCTTCTCCAGCCTTTCATTCATCTGCATTTTGAATGCCCTAATAACTTTGTCTCTATTCGCTTTAGTAATGGATTGTCCGAAACATTTACATTGTCACCCTTGGAGGAAAAAAGATGGTTTAAATGTTTACACTAATGTAGATTTATCCCCACTGGCTCTATTAGAGGCGAACCAGAGGCAACATAAGGAAAAACTTTTTACGCAATGAGTGGTTAGGATTTGGAGTGCACTGCCTGATAGGGTGGTGGATACAGATTCAATAGTAGCCTTCAAAAGGGCAATGGATAAATACATAAAGGAGAAAAAATTGCAAGGACCTGGGGAAAAAGCTGGGGAGTGGGACTAACTGGATTGCTCTTCGAAAGAGCTGGCGCAGACTCGATGGGCCGAATGGCCTCCTTCTGTGCTGTACTACTCTTATGATTCTATGATTTCTAGTTAATTATTGTGCTAACTTCTGATCACCCACCCAAAATGTTAAGTTTAACTACTTGTGATACTCATGGTTTGTATACGTGACCAAATACTGTCAAGGAGGCCCTCTACCTACAATGTTTGTACAAGTGACCAAGTACTAGAAAGTCCTGACTCAATAATCCTTCCTCCCGATTACAGAACAACAAAACCCTGCATTTGTATAGCACCTTTAACATAGTGAAAATCCAAAAGCACTGAGCCCAGGGTGTGCTGAAACTAACTGTGCAGCAGAAAGTGCTGAGAAATCCTTGTAACTTGAAGTTAGGCTCTTTAAATATGAATTATGAATGCTTGATGTAATAGTATGAAATTCCCTTTGGCCACTAGTTTAAGAAGGATTAACCTATTTATTTTAAATCAGTTATCGCTTCAGTTAAAATAGTGGACCAGGAATTTGTCCAAATGAATTAAATGTTCATACATTAATATTAAAAAGGCCTAATTTGAAATCCCTATGAAATATGAACCGTCAGTTACTTCATTTACTTTACTCCAGGTGGACCTCATTCGTGCTTTGACTTTAGGTTCATGGAAGAATAAACATGATTCTACTCCACCAATTAGTAAAAATGGTGGGGGTTATTTTGGCCAAAGGGTAAAAACAGGCGCTAAATGAGTGCAGTGCTAATAAAACTAGCCTGTTTGAAAGTCCGGATTTAGCACACAATTTTGGGCCTAATTGCTGATTACCATAATTTGAACCAGCCTGGAGGTCAGAAGGTTGTGGGTTCAGGTTCCACTCCAGAGACTTGAGCACGAAAATCTAGGCTGGCACTCCAGTGCAGTGCTGAGGGAGCGCTGCACTGTCGGAGGTGCCGTCTTTCGGATGAGACGTTGAGCTGAGGCCCTGTCTGCCCTCTCAGGTGGACGTGAAAGATCCCATGGCATTATTTTGAAGAAGAGCAGGGGAGTTATCCCTGGTGTCCTGGCCCATATTTATTCCTCAATCAACATAACAAAAACAGATTATCTGGCTGTTATCACATTGTTGTTTGTGGGAGCTTGCTGAGCGCAAATTGGCTGCCGCGTTCCCTACATTACAACAGTGACTACACTTCAAAAGTACTTCTTTGGTTGTAAAGCGCTTTGGAACATCCTGAGGTCGTGAAAGGTGCTATATAAATGCAAGTCTTTCTTTTTGTTATTATGTTGCTAATCATGTGTATCTAATTAAGTTGGAAATCATTCAATAGAAATAACAAAAAACTTGAGTACAATTTTTTCTTATGCACAAACTTGAACTACGAAGGTAGAAAGTATACTGCAATGTGAACTATTACCAGGGGTCACCATGATGGAATTCTTGGAATAGATTCTTACCGGCTGTTCCACGAATTGAAACTTCATGAAAAACCCCTTCACCGATTGACATAACACACAGAAACTGAATTCCAAAGATAATATAAAAAGCGCCTTGGAAGTGTTCATAAGGTGAGAGTGAAGCCTTTATAGCAGAAAGAGCAGGATTTGTGGTGCCCTTCATAGCAGTGAACTGGATTGATGAACCACATATGGTTTATGATAGATTGGTGTTCGGAGGCATAATAGGTTCTTTGCAGACAGTTGCTGTATCAGCTTGTCGGTTTATTTCATTAAGCTTCATCTTGTTTTATATCAATGTCAACTGACCTGAGATGTTTTCGTTTAGCCTTCAGCCTCATTCGTGTCTGCTCCAACTTGACATCTGTTAAAAGATTTCATTGCAAATTTTTATGCCTCAGGTGTCTGTCCAATTTTTGGAGCATTTTCCTTTGTGTTGGGGACTCAAAATAATCTCAATTCTTGTGCATTTGCTGAAAGAATCAATCTACCAAGGGTCATTTTAAACCCCTCTGGGTCAGCAGGCTGCAGTTCTTCACGATTGTTTTGTTCTAATAGTCTGTAAATAGCTACAGATCCTATTGAGAGATTTTTGTGTTAACATTTTTATTGGTTGATAGGATCTTCTTTCTCTCTGAATCTTTTGCTGGTGGTGTACTGTATAACATTAGTGTACTAAAGCCCATATTGGTACGATATTCAATGTAATACCTGATTTCTGCTTACATTAGTTACCAATAATATTCCATTTAACATAATTTGTTTAAAATAGCACTGTAGTTCCCATCCTACGTTAACTCCCCATGGAAAAGTTTTCTTGCCCCTTAATTTTCTTCTCTCTTGCCCTGAAGCTGTTGGTGTGTACTGGGATATGCTGCCATGAGCCCTAGTCGCCCTGTGGCATCTTGCCCAAATGCCTAATCTTCATACGTGAACCCAAACAGTGAGCGTCAGGAGGCTATTCAGCAATCTCTAAGATTGGATTAAGAGAGATAGACAAAAGAGGCAGAAAGGAAAAGTAAACAAAAAATGTTTAATTTGAAATTTTAAATTTAAAAAATCTTCAACAACAATTAAAATCTGAAGGAATGACACTCTACACTTGTAATTTTCATTTTCAGTGCCAGAGAGGTTGATTGGCAGTAATTAACACTTATCACGTCGTTAAAAGGGTTTCTATCGTGCAAATACAACACCCCTTCACGCCATTCAGTACATTTCAATGGTTGAGGGATGGGGCAGGGCATAGAGAGGGAGAGGGGGATGGAGCAGAAGGAAAGAGGTGAAAAGGGGAGAAGAGGAGAGGAGGAGCATTTTCTGTTTTTATTTCAGATTTCCAGCATCCGCAGTATTTTGCTTTTCCCTTTAATTTTCAATTTGGCTTCCCTTATTATAGGGCAAAGATGTTATTTTATGAATAGCACTTAATCCACTTTTATCTACCTTTGTTTTGGCTCCAAACATCCTGCATTTGCATGGTTACCTGCCAATAATAACCGGTGCCTGAGCACATAAAGCTTAAATTCATTCACTCAAACTTACAAATTTTTTATCTGTCAAGTTTATACAGGTTCAGTTACAGTGTGATTATCAAGTCATTCAAAGAAAAACCTGTTTTTATTGCTGCTAACTTTTTAAAAGTTTAGACAGCAAATTGCTTAAGTTTTCTTTGCATTTTTCTTCTGTCAATCAAAGTGCCAGAGGCTGTATTTTCTAACGTGCCATGCATTATGGGATTAGCAACACCTTACTTGCAAACACTTTTCCATAGTGTGAATAGATTTATTTTATAACTGCAATAAGTACAAAATATAAGACCCATATATAATCTTTTACATACTCTTTCATATTCTTAAAAGGTGAGATAATGGGGATTGGGTATGACCCTGGATTAGACACTAACCTTCTAACCTTTCACTTCAGACGCCTAGCTTTGAATCAGCCTAGAGCTTCAAGATGGAAGACTCCCTTCTCCTAAGGGTCCAATGTTTTGACAGTATCTATCCAGTTGCAAGTGGGAGTCGGGGCACAGTATAAGACCATCCCTAATTTGGTTGTGACAAAGGGTCCACACCCAAAATGTTAACTCATCTGTTCTCTCCACAGAAGCTATCAGATCTCCTGACTGTTTACAGCATTTTTATTGTTTCAATCAAGAAATAGTGATTAGATAACACTTAAGCTTGAATTTCAAAAGCCTGTAGGTTTTAGGAGAAAGGCAGCAATTAATAATTCCTCGAAGGGTTGCTGCTTTCATTATTCCATAAAGTGCTTATAAGCTGCACATTAATCACCCATTCACCGGCACAAATCCATACTTAGTTTTGAACAAGGTGGACTCCAAATGATCGGCTATTTCTCTGTTTGCACTATAGTCTTGGTTTTCTGCTTAAGTTTTAATATTTTGCAGCTGTTTGGCATTTGTAAAGCAAACTGATTCAATTCAAGCAGAAGATTAGCTACCTGAAAAAAAACATTGGGGTAGATTTTCACCCTCACCGCCTGGCCGGACGTCTCGTGAAGCGGATCGCCCGCCCTTTATAGAACCCGCCGGATTTTCAGTCCAATGATTTCAGCTGGGTTCTATATACAATCCACCCAGTCAGATTACCACCCAGGCGGTGAAGGTGAAAATTCACCCCAAATCTGTAGCAAACAGACAAAACCAACATTCACCAAGAGCAGAACTAGGCAATGAAAGGGTTAACCCCCACACACAACTCGTCAGAGAATATCATCCGGGGCAAAAACAATAAACTACTCTGGCCCGCTCTCCAGCCTCCCGCGAATCCCTTCTTCTCTGTGCGATAATTTATCAGTGGCTGATTACAATGTCTTTATATAGAAGAGTGAGACAAATGCGGTTTCCTTTGGGTAAACATGGGAAGCTGATAATCAGGGGTTTCTGACAGCTAAGGGGTGGGATGATCATAGATGTCTGGCCACTCAGTTGCCATCTGCTTTAGGAATCAGGGGAAACCATTTTGAGATTCCCTTCTGCACGTATCCAATACCACAAAGAGCCAGATATGCTAATAAATGATGGATGTGACCAAAAACAAGTAATTCTACACATCTGAGAACAAGCAAGGTACAACCCTTGGGATGTGACCCAACTGCAGCTCTCTGGCTTCTCTAACATGGGTATCATAATGGGCCCTGCTGTCTGCATAGTGGGCCCCCCAGCTCACCTACTACTGCACTTCAATCGGGAAAATGCCTCAGCTTTTTGCTGTGTGTATCTTGGAAGTGTGTTTTGGTTCTATGGAAATGAAAGCAGGCACCTACATGCATTTAATGGTTCAAGTGTTTATACAGCAGTTGAAAAAAATGTCAAGTGCAAGGTACCATTGGCCTGAGATAAGCTTTTTAATGTTTAGATTCCCTTCATGGAACCCATTTCAATTAACATGGGGGAGATAACATGAGCACACTTGTGAACACAGACTATTCTAAAGCTCTCCTGGCTGGCTTCCCACCTTCCACCCTCCATAAACTTGAGCTCATCCAAAACCCTACTGCCCTCATCCTAACTCGCACCAAGTCCCGTTCACCAATCACCCCTGTGCTCGCTGACCTACATTGGCTCCCGGTCCGACAACGCCTTGATCTTAAAATTCTCATCCTTGTGTTCAAATCCCTCCATGGCCTCGCTCCTCTCTATTTCTGTAACCTCCTCCAGCCCTACAATCCTCCCAGATGTCTGCGCTCCTCCAATTCTGGTCTCTTGCACCTCCCCGATTTTCATTGCTCCACCATTGGCGGCCGTGCCTTCAGCCACCTAGATCCCAAGCTCTGGAATTCCCTCCCTAAACCTCGCCATCTGTCTACCTCTCTATTATTTTTTAAGTTGCTCCTTAAAACCTTCCTCTTTGACCAAGCTTTTGGTCATCTGCCCTAATATCTCTTTATGTGGCTCAGTGTCAAATTTTGTCTAATAACGCACCCGTGAATCGCCTTAGGATGTTTATTGCTACGTTAAAACCGCTATATAATTCCAAGCTGTTGTTGTTGAATGGTATGAACCTCATAGAGTGTTTCTTTAATAGAGAATTTAGGGGGCAAAATTCCCCTCGTTTGTACCTCCGGTGAGAGGCGCTAACGGGGAGCGAATGATTTTGCGCCCCCCACCCCCCCCCCCCCCCAGGCGATAACTGCATCTCCCATGGAATTCCGCGGGAGGTTAGTGGCGGCGCTACCGGGTATCGCCCTGATCTTCTGCGCCCGGAGATCATGATGTCATCTCTGGGCGCAGCGCCCCAGAAGAAAAATTCACAATCGTGCCCCGCAGCAGCGCCGGGCGATGTTACCGACTGCTGCGAGGGTCGCGAACAGTGAGGCCGGCCGCTCGCGGGGCGCAACTTAAACGCGCGATGGACGACCGGCCAAAAATATCTGACGATTTAAAAAAATATTTATTTTCGGCACTCTGCATCAGTGTCGGGCTGATCGCACGGCATTCCCGTTCCCCGGTGGCCCACATATCTAAAAAATAAACCTGCAGAGCTCGCAGCGTGGGCCCCTTCCCTTTAATGCAGGGACGAGCCCCTGCTACGCGGCAGCGCCACGCTTGGCCACTTGTGGCGCTGCTGAGCACATCGCCCCAGATCGGGACATTCCCCGCCTCTTGCGCTCCAAGAGGCAAGTGGAGTGCTTGATTTAGCGCTCCACTTCCCTCTTGGAAGAAAAAAATGGTAATTTAACTAATGTTTGAAAAGGTTTACGCCTGGCGCTAACTTTCCAAACATTTTTTACTTAGCGCCCCAAACGGCCCTCTAGGGGAATTTCACCCCGATAGCCTGTAATAATGATAGCAATATGTTCTACAGATATATATTATACTGCAACACATCTAAACATAATCACTTAGCATCCATACTACATTCTACAAATGTTTTATTCAATTTGAAATAAATAAATTCTACCCCACCATTTTCTTTCAATGGTGAACTGTATGTTGCAGTTAATATCGTCATTTGCATTCAATGTTAGTGCAATAGGTCATTCGCAAAACTGTCCTTATTCAGGAGCTGGATAAAATAGTGATTGCTCAGCTTTTCAATTGCAGAGGAAGATTTCAGAGTTTAGAGTCAAATATTTTTGCAACCTGTTCACTGCTATGTTACAATCCTGTGCGTGTAGTCTGTTAACATTCCATTTTCAGGGACTGTTTGCCCACCAAATCTGTAGCACTTGGAAAATTCACAGAAATTCTCTTTAGCCAAGATAAACACCCGATGCATGTTATAAAAACAACTGAAGTGTTCAGATTTTCAGCTCACAGGGAGTTTCTTTTAGAGAAAATAAATGAATTGTCTCAGTGCTAAAGGATGACAGATACCATTGGGTCTATTACCATCATGTAATTCGAGCTTGACATGAGATATAGTACATGTGATTTATCAAGTATTAATTGCTCTATGTTGCTGATTCAGTACAATAACTCATACATTTATAAACTTTTCCTATCAAAACATTTCAACGTTCTTCACACAATTAGTTACCGTTTGAAGTTCAGTGACTGTTCAATAGAAAGGTTCAATGGCCCAGTTTTTCCTGTTGAAATAACGGTGAGGCTAATGGCGCTCGTCGTTATTTATGCGCAAATAGTGCAGCATTTCAGGCGAGGGGCAGATGCCATTAAACTCAAATATCCAAACATATTCAAACGTTACTGTCCAAGTTACACCGTTCCGCCATTAGCTTCACGAAAACGTCACCTTGCTGTCTGACTCACCATTGAAATGTAATGAATGGCGTGAAGTTGCTGTATTTGTGCAGTACAACAACTTGTATTTATATAGCGCCTTTAACATAGTAAAACATCACAAGGCGCTTCACAGGAGTATTATAAGACAAAAATTTGACACTGAGCCACATAAAGAGAAATTGGGGCAGGTGACCAAATGCTTAGTCAAAGAGGTAGGTTTTAAGGAGCGTCTTAAAAGGAGGAAAGAGAGGTAGAGAGGCGGAGAGGTTTAGGCAGGGAATTCCAGAGCTTAGGGCCTAGGCAACAGAAGGCACGGCTACCAATGGTTGAGTGATTATAATCAGGGATGCTCAAGAGGGCAGAATTAGAGGAGCGCAGATATCTTGGGGCAGTTGTGGGGCTGGAGGAGATTACAGAGATAGGGAGGGGCGAGGCCACGGAGGGATTTGAAAACAAGGATGAGAATTTTGAAATCGAGGCGTTGCTTAACTGGGAGTCAATGTAGGTCAGCGAGCACAGGGGTGATGGGTGAACAGGACTTGGTGCAAGTTAGGACACGGGCAGCCGAGCTTTGGATGATCTCAAGTTTATGTAGGATGGAATGTGGGAGGCCAGCCAGGAGTGCGTTAATAATCAAGTCTAGAGGTAACAAAGGCACGGAAGAGGGTTTCAGCAGCAGATGAGCTGAGGCAAGGGCAGAGACGGGCAATGTTACAGAGGTGGAAATAGGCGGTCTTAGTTATGCCGCGGATATGTGGTCAGAAGCTCATTTCAGAGTCAAATATGACACCAAGGTTGCGAACAGTGTGGTTCAGCCTCAGACAGATGTTAGGGAGAGGGATGGAGTCAGTGGCTAGGGAACGGAGTTTGTGGCAGTGACCAAAAACAATGGCTTCGGTCTTCCCAATATTTAATTGGAGAAAATTTCTGCTCATCCAGTAATGGATGTCGGACAAGCAGTCTGACAATTTAGAGACCGTGGAGGGATCAAGAGAAGTGGTAGTGAGGTAGAGCTGGGTGTTGTCAGTGTACATGTGGAAACTGACACTGTGCTTTCAGATGATGTCGCCAAGGGGCAGCATGTAGATGTGAAATAGGAGGGAGCCAAGGATAGATCCTTGGGGGACACCAGAGGTAACGATGCGGGAGCGGGTAGAGAAGCCATTGCTGGTGATTTTCTGGCTACGATTAGATAGATAAGAATGGAACCAGGCGAGTGCAGTCCCAGCCAGCTGGACGACGGTGGAGAGGTGTTGGAGGAGGATGGAGTGGTCAACCATGTCAAAGGCTGTAGACAAGTCGAGAAGGACGAGGAGGGATAGTTTACCTTTGTCACAGTCACAAAGGATGTCATTTGTGACTTTGATGAGAGCCGTTTCGGTACTGTGGCTGGGGCGGAAACCTATAGATACAAATTAAACTCTTGGCAGAAAGTTAAGTCTTTTCCATTCCAGTCTCTACCCTTTAAACCACATGAAATGTGTTAGTTACTGCCAATCAACTTCTCTGGCACTGAACATTAAGAATCACAAGTGTGGAGTCTCATTCCTTCAGATTGCAATTGTTGGAGATTTTAAAAATGTCAAATTTTTTTTTTTTACTTTTCCTTTCTGTCCCTTTTCTCTCTCTCTTAATCCAATCTTTCTGTCTTTCCCTCTCTTTATTTCTCTTTCTGTACCTGATTTGACATTGAATTCACCCACTCTAATTGACACTTCCTTCTCAGTCCTTACACTGTGTTATTTCACAATCCTTCAATCTGATTGGTTAAGGAGATACCCTGTTGCTTGTCCTGCTCACTCAGGTCACTTGCTGCGATGTTATCAGCTCGCACTTTCAGCAACTTACCACGCAAAAAATTAAAAAACCTGACCGTGCAAGAGCAAGTCTAACTAACGGCAGACGCTGTTCGGATTCTCTCCTCCAGTAAAATGTAGCCCAAAAGAATTTTTTGTTTTCCACTTATCCATCTCATTTAACAGTCAAAACAGGAAAAAAATCAAATTTGCAGCATAAATATTCTAAATATAGTGACTGAAGGATGCATAAAACATATCTTAGAGTTAAACGTTAAATTTACGCTGAGAATCTTATTGAAGCCTGGGCCCTAAAACGTCAGGTGAGGTCTAAGAGTGCATGAACAGGGCTTAGTTGGATATTAAGTTTAATCCATTATTTACTGTTTCAATCGTGTCCAACTCAAAATCAAATTGCTAAGATTGCTATTGAAATCAAAGGAACAATTGGCTCAATTTTGGTTAAGTTGTTCTCCAGACGTGGCCAATGCTGCATTTATTGCCCATCCCTAGTTGCCCTGAAAAATTGGTGGTGAGCCTTCTTCTCGAACTGTTGCAGTTCTGTTGGTGATGCTGCCCCACCCAGCGATGATGAAGGAATGGCAGTGTATACCCAGGTCAGGTTGTGCGTGATTTAAAGGGGAATTCTCGTCCTTCCTGGTGGTAGAGTTTGTAGGGGAGGGAGGTGCTGACCAAGTTATCTTGGTGGCTTGCTGCAGTGGTTCCTGTCGATTGTACATACCTCAGCCACAGTGAGATGTGGCTGCACCTCCTCGATTCAATTTGGATTCAGCAGTTTTTGCTGTGGGCAAAATGGTTGCCATGTCTTCCTACATAACACCAGGAACGGCATTTCTCAGAGGCTTGATACAACACTGTAAATACTGTGTTGAAAAATATCAGAACCAAACTAATGTTTAAACCAATGTGTAATGTTTCTCTAAAGAATCTTCTACCTTCGCTGTTAATTGATTGGACTGTTTTCCTGGTTGGAATTGTAATAATTTAAAAAAGACACTATTTCATAAAAGCAAAGATAATTATCCGATCAAAATGTTGCCGTTATATGGTCAGTAACGGGAATGGTTTTTAGCCTTTCTGAGTCGCATGACCTCCCATATAGTGCCCTGTATATATATGTTTCATAAATACACGCAACATATGATGCAACCTTGTTTATTTACACCTGCTTTAAATGAAGCACACAGGTGAAATTGTGATGAAAATACTTGGCATTCCAGTTGGTTGACTACACAGTTAACACTTGAAGGGATAGATATTACAAAAATAATCCATTTAATCATTACCACAGGTTGGCACAAGGAGTGCAGGTGTCAGCATATCTTTTGCTGTTTGTACTTTATAGCAGAAAACAAAGTACAACCTGTCACTACAGTGTAGTAGGAGTGCAACAATTATTACTATATATATATATATATATATATATATATTAATTACTGAAATTAGTATTCAGTGAAAATAGTATGATTCACAGGATTGGCAAAAAAAGCACTTGTGTTGCTGCATGTATGCATGATGCCGTTTCCATTCGTCAAACTCTTTCCGTCGGTAAAGGAATGGCAATGTTTACATTACAAAATGTGTGATAAAGCGCATAAATACCCGAACACAGTCATTTGTACTTTCAAACTCCTTACCAGCATTGGCTTTGGGGAGTAATTGGTTACTTTTAGACTGTTGGTTGACATCCAGAATAATTCAAGAGTTGCTTCAAAGATTATTCCAAAGGAAACTGATTTTAATGGCAGAAATGGGAAGGCCTTAAAGCAAGCGACAACTCAATTAGAAAACAGAGGCTGCTGCCACTGTCTGCCCGAAACATCCTTTTGACTCATTAGTTGCTGAATGTCTTCTGTTGAAGGCTTTGAATAGAGTTTGACAGAGTCTAATTGATTGCAACTCAATTAAATAGAATCTGTCCAGCCAAGCTCCTCTTCATTCCTTCAATAAATTGCAACAGGGCAATGCAGCTCTTTGTCAAGTAACCTCACCTAGAATGTCCCCTACTTAACATAGTAAATCATAGAATCATAGAATGGTTACAGCACACAAGGAGGCCTTTCAGCCCGTTGAGCCGGTGCCAGCTCTCTGTACGAGCACTTCACCTAGTCCCACTCCCCCACCCTTTCCCCGTAGCCCTGCAATTTTATAATAAATTTTGGCCAGGACACCGGGGATAACTCCCCTGCTCTTCTTCGAATAGTGCCATGGGATCTTTTACATCCACCTGAGAGGTCAGTTTAACGTCTCATCCAACAGCACCTCTGACAGTGCAGCACTCCCTCAGCACTGCACTGGAGTGTCAGCCTAGATTTTTGTGTTCAAGTCCCTTGAACCCACAACCTTCTGACTCAGAGGCGAGGGTGCTACCAACTGAGTCACGGCTGACACTACCATGACATTGGTTAACTAGTTGCTTGGTAATGAATCTTTCTACACAGAAAGCCCTGGTTCCAATCTTGGCCTTGAGTAGGTTAAGAATCCAAGCCCTGAACTTGTTTTCAGGAATTCCAAAGCCAAAGTTGGGTTTGGATTTTTACTGGTGCAATGAATTTTATGAGCAGTCTTAATCACTGAGCATCCTTTGGAATGACTAAACTCTGGGTTTCTAGAGGAGACAAATTTATAAAAATCAAAAAGGTATGAATTAGATTGGTTTGTATTTGAAGTATCTTTGCCACTCATCCTGCGACAGGAGGGTAGTGAGATTAACTAACTACATGTATCAATGAGAAATCTGTTCCTGAACTCCAGTCACTGCACTGAAAGAGAGAATCACTTAGGGAAGCACATCATAAAATAGATTTGGATGAAGGCGGCTCATTTGATATCCTTCCAGAATAACAGCCCTACTATCAGGTGGATGGATATCTTTTAATGTTCACCTGAACAGGCAGCCAGCACTTCAGTTTAGCATCTCATGCCAGAGACAAAACTTGTGCGACAATGCAGCACTGCCTCAGTACTGCATTAAAAGTGCCAGTCTGTGCTCAAGTCCGAGTGTGGCCATTGAACCTCTAAGTTTCTGATCCAGAGGTACGGGTGGAATCAACTGCGAGACACGCTGGCACTCCCACAACAAGGCCACTGGATGTCAATGGCTCCAAAGAAACTGCTGTTTTCTTTTTTGTGCCTAAGGAGAGGGCGTGATTATTGAAACCAAACTGGAAGTTCAGCCAATCTATACTATTTTTAAATGCCTGAACTAACCCTCGGAGCTGAGGTAAGCCTGTGACTTAAAGCACATGAAGAGGGAGGGCTGTCGTATCCCATTATGAGTTTCTATCACCAATATTTTCTTCTTTGCCCCTCCCCTCCCCTCTATTATGCTGGCGGCAGGTGTGGCTCAAAGTAGGTTTAAAAATTCTTTCAAATGTCAAGGATTTAACATGATAAAATAAAACAGAAAGAGAAACATCCAGGACAACAAAGCAGTGTTTTTGTTAAATTAGAATTGCAATCTTATTATAAAGTTGAACCATGTTATCATATAACCAGTTTGCCAAAGTAGATTTCTGTCATTATCAACAACTACTACTTGCATTTACATAGCGCCTTTAACGTAGTAAAACATCCCAAGATGCTTCACAGGAGCATTATCAAACAAAATTTGATACCGAGCCAGATAAGGAGATATTAGGACCGATGAGGTCAAAGCGGTAGGTTTTAAGGAGCGTCTTGAAGGAGGGAAGAGAGGCAGAGAGGTTTAGGGAGGGAATTCCAGAGTTTAGGGCCTTGGCAGCTGAAGGCCGCCAATGGTGGGGAGGGTCGAGGTCATGGATGGATTTGAAAACAAGGATGAGAATTTTAAAATTGAGGCGTTGCCGGACCGGGATCTAATATAGGTCAGTGAGCACAGGGGTGATGGGCAATGTTCCCTGTAAGCGATGCTTTGTTCTGCGCAGCCTGTTTCTTTTAATGCACAGTCCCTTTAGGTTTCTGCGCATGCGTGGTGTTTACAATGTAAAAGCCGGTGAGCGGCCTGCGCGGGACCTTGCAGATTACTGTGCGGCCGCGTGCATGCGCACCTTAGCGGGAACATTGGTGATGGGTGAACAGGACTTGGTGAGAGTTAGGATACGGGCAGCAGAGTTTTGGATGAGCTCAAGTTTATGTAGGGTGAAAGAAGGGAGGCCGACCAGGAGAGCATTGGAATAGTCAAGTCTAGAGATAACAAAGGCATGGATGAGGGTTTCAGCAGCAGATGAGGTGAGGCAGGGGTGGAGTCGGGTAATGTTATGGAGGTAGAAGGTGCTCTTGGTGATGGAGCGGATATGTGGTCAGAATCTCATCTTGGGGTCAAATATGAGTTAGGATATTAGGAAGGATTTCAAGGAAATCAAACTCAAAAAACAACTAAAGCCAATAGAATAAAACAAGTGGCCTGGAAGAGGTAAAACCCTGCATTAAGAAACTAGAAGAAATTAAAAGTTCCAACAGAGTATTGTAAAACAGTACAGAATGTGGCCTAAAAATGCAGGTGTGAGCAGGTCACAAAGGAATTGAAAGATTAACTCACGTCATAAAAAATAAAAACAGAAAATGCTGGAAACACACAGCAGGTCAGGGAGCATCTCTGCAAAGAGAAAAAGGTTTCAGGTCAATCTTTCAGGACTGATGAAAGGCCATCGACCTTAAGCGTTAACTGTTTCTCTTTCCACAGATGCTGCCTGACCTGCTGAGTGGTTCCAGCATTTTCCATTTTTATTTCAGATTTCCAGCATCCGCAGTATTTTGAGTTTTGGTTGGCCCACACCTTTCTTTCTCTCTGCATATTTGGTTTGCATTCTTCACTGCGTACCTACTTTTCACAATTTTTTGAAGAGGTGACTAAATTAATGGACAGGGGAATGTCTATGGATGTTATTTATATGGATTTCCAGAAGGCATTTGATAAAGTCCCTGATAAGAGACTGTTAACTAAGGTTGAAGCCCACAGAATTGAGGGCAAATTATTGACCTGGTTCGGAAATTGGCTGAGCGTCAGGAGTAGGGATAATGGGCCGGTACTCTAATTGGCAGGATGTGACTAGTGGTGTCCCACAGGGATTTGTCTTGGGGCCTCAACTATTCAGTGTATTTATTAACAACTTAGATGATGGGAAAGAAAGTCATATATCCAAATTTGCCGATGACACAAAGATAGGCGGCATTGTAGGCAGTGCAGATGAAAGCATAAAATTACAAAAAGATATTGATAGATTAAGTGAATGGGCAAAACTGTGGCAAATGGATTTCAATGTAGGCAAATGTGAGGTCATCCACTTTGGACCCAAAAAGGATAGAACAGGGTATTTTCTAAATGGTGAAAAGCTGAAAACAAGTGGAGGTCTAAAAAGACTTGGGGGTCTTGGAACATAGATCATTAAAATGTCATGAATAGGTACAGAAAATAATCAAAAAGGCTAATGGAATGCTGGCCTTTATATCTAGAGGACTAGAAGTCATGCTTCAGCAATACAAAACCCTGGTTAGACCACACTTGGAGTACTGTGAGCAGTACTGGGCATCACATCATAGGAAGGATATAGTGGCCTTGGAGGGAGTGCAGCATAGGTTTACCAGAATGATAGCTGGACTCCAGGGATTAAATTACGAGGAGAGATTACACAAACTAGGGTTGTATTCCCTGGAATTTAGAAGGTTAAGGGGTGATTTGATCGAAGTTTTCAAGATATTAAGGGGAACAGATAGGGTAGATAGAGAGAAACTATTTCTGCTGGTTAGGGAGTCTAGGAGTAGGGGGCATAGTCTAAAAATTAGAGCCAGACCTTTCAGGAATGAAATTAGGAAACACTTCTACACACAAAGGGTGGTAAAAGTTTGGAAATCACTTCCACAAATGGCAGTTGATGCTAGATCAATTGTTAATTTTAAATCTGAGATTGATAGATTATTGTTAACCAAAGGTATTAAAGGATATGGGTCAAAGGCGGGAATATGGAATTAGGTCGCAGATCAGTCATGATCTCGTTGAATGGCAGAACAGGCTCGAGGGGCTGAATGGCCTACTCCTGTTCCTATCATGGCCTTGCATTGCCTCTTGCTCCTGATATCATGCCATCACATAATCTAGGCTGGCACTTCAGCGCAGTACTGCGGGAGTGCTGCACTATCGGAGCTGCCATCTTTCAAATGAGACGTTAACTGAGGCCTCTCAGTTGGACTTAGAAGATCCCATGGCACTGTTTGAAGAAGAGCAGGGAGTTCCTACAGGTGTCCTGGCCAACATTTATCACTCAACCAACACCTAAAACAGGTGATCTGACCACTATCTCATTGCTGCTTGTGGGACATTGCTGAGCACAAATTGGTTGCTGTGTTTCCTACATTACAACAGTGCCTACACTTCAAAAAAAAATCTGCATTGGCTGTATAGCATTCTGGGACATCCTGAGGTCATGAAAGGCACTAGATAAATGAAAGTGCTTTCTTTATCTTGATGATAATGCCACATATTGCCTTACACATGGTGGTTGGTAACTGCGATAAAAGTTGCTCTGCAAGCTTCTTTAGATTTTCAGGTGTTTGGTGCCTACAATGACATCTCTTAAGCTATTGCTGGTTCTCCCACTTCCCCCACCCATCCCCAAAAAATAGTGAACAGTGCACCAGGGCAAACTGTTAGCAACCTTATGCCAACAGATTATAATGTTAGCTTGGTCTGGCGGCTGAAACATATATAAATCAATGAGTGAGTTTGCTATCTTTTAAGTAGACTGCAGGATGGCCTCTTCTGTTCAGTAATAACAAGACCTTGCAATTATATAAAGCATTTGTAAAGTAGAAAAACATCCCAAGGCGCTTAAATAGTGAAATCTTATTTCATGAAATCTATGGATCAGACGTTCCCTGTCTTAATACGTTGGGGGAGTTATCCCCAGTGTCCTGGCCAATATTTATCCCTCAACCAACATAACAAAAACAGATTATCTGGTCATCATCACATTGCTGTTTGTGGGACCTTGCTGTGTGCAAATTGGCTGCCGCGTTTCCCACATTACAACAGTGACTCCACTTCAAAAGTACTTCATTGACTGTAAAGCGCTTTGAGACGTCCGGTGGTCGTGAAAGGCGCTATATAAATGCAAGTCTTTCTTTTTTCTAGTCCTGTTGTATATTTTAGGCAGCAAAAGAAAGCGGTTTAGGAGCATCAGGTGACAGAAATACGGCAACAGTCTCGCCATAGTATTTACTGGCTGTCGCATTAAGCGGGAAACATTTACTTTAAAACTTTTTTTTTACTGCAAATAAAACGACAATGGGATCTGGAATTAGATAGTGGAGGTAAGCTGGGCGAAAATCCTGGATGAAGCTTTTGGAGATCTTTTTATGGCAGTTGCTTGTGGGTTTTTGCACCTTCTGTTATGTATTTGGTGCTGTAGGTTCTTCACACAAGTTGGGGTAGGTCTTGACTTTGTGCAATAGTGTAAAACCCGTTTTACATCTCTCCCGATTTTTATCTCCATTGAAGCCAACGGAAATAGAAATCAGGAGGGATGCAAAACGGGCTGCAAAACGGGCTGCCGACTCGCTCTCACCCGTTTTACACTATCGCACAAAGTCACGATCTAGCCCGTGACCTGCTGCTCCGAAGTCCCGCTTCTTTGTACTCAGATGCTGAATACACCTCCCCCTTCAAAGTGCTGCAGCAGGCCCTACACAAGCGGCTGCTCTGCACAATTTCCCACCTCCAGCTCAGAGGGCTGCCCGTTTAGGGAGCACATTTCACACCGGCGCTCATCGACTGCAGTACAATATGGTCCCAGGACCAAAATCGATCAGGTCCCACATCCCTCCACCAAGTGACCACCACGTACCCACTGCTCCACCTGATTAATGCACGATGCGGAAATCACCCAGATTCGGTGCAGTAAGCCGATACAGTTTGGAACCTATCGTTTCCCCTTTAAATAGCGGGTTTGTTATTAGAAAACCAACTCCCGTAAAATGGCCAAGGACATTTAGGCTTGTATAAGAAATGGTTTGTCATTTTGGAACAGGCTTGCGGTAATAAACAGATTATGTGTCAAAAAGTTATTGCAAGAAATAGATGGCAACCTTCCTTCTCTTTTGAAAGGAGCAGCATTCCTTAATTATTGATAGAATTGTCATGCAAGATGTTTGATTACTTGCATCAGATGTTTAATTTTAAGCAAGTATCACATTTGATGTTCTGTCAGAGGTAAATGAAAGCAGCCAAAGAGGATTACAGATGTGCTTTCCCACCCACCTGCAACCTGATCCCCCCCTTTGACAGGAGCAGTGACAGGCTCGATAGTCTCAAGCTCACTCTTGTCTATCGCTGTGGTTGATCTGGGTGGAGGCAGGATTCTCTGGATTAGGGGTGTACTGGAACAACTCTTTTAAAAAATCAAGTTAATAAATATCAGGATACAATACACAATGTGGACCCTGATTAACTCCACATACCTCCGTGGAGGGGTCTCCTGCTGTAACTCCAGACCAGTAGAACCCCCACCCCGCAGAACATCAGAGCCAAGCTTTTAAATTTGGTGCAGGAAAGTTTCTGCAGGGCTCAAAAGAATCGCGTGTCATTTTACGTCCAAACGTATTTTGTGCCCTTGTGTGAAAAATGCCTTGCAGACTGATCACAATGAGTCGAATATTCACATGTATCGTGATCTTGATACAATGGGGCAGATTCTTGATGTATTACAGGATGTATTGAATCAGCGCATAGAGAAAAATCGGCCTTACAGGCTTGTGCTTTTCCATGCCCGATTTTTCTCCCAGCGCTGTGCCAATATGCCCAGGTGAAGAACAGGTAAATGTGCCCCAATATGCCCAGGTGAAGAACAGGTAAATGTGCCCCAATATCTCTCACTTTGATGGCCACAGCGGCATCTCCAATTTGCTGTACTATAATCTCCCAATTGTGCCATTTAGTTTCCATGGCAATTCATTCTTTTGTCACTGGTTCTGTGAGGGCAACTTTTTTTTTTATATTCGTTCACAAGATGCGGGCGTCGCTGACAAGGCCAGCATTTACTGCCCGTCCCTAATTGCCCTTGAGAAGGTGGTGGTGAGCCGCCTTCTTGAACCGCTGCAGTCCGTGTGGTATTCTTTGTAGCTGTTGGTACAAGTGAGTGGCTCGCTAGGCCATTTCAGAGGGCAGTTAAGAGTCAACCACATTGCTGTGGGTCTGGAGTCACATATAGGCCAGACCAGGTAAGGACGGCAGATTTCCTTCCCTAAAGGACATTAGTGAACCAGATGGGTTTTTATGACAATCCAATAGTTTCATGGTTTCTAGCTTTTTATTCCAGATTTATTTAATTAACTGAATTTAAATTCCCCAGCTGCCGTGGTGGGATCTGAACTTATGTCTCCGGGTCATTAGTCCAGGCCTCTGGATTACTAGCCCAGGAACATAACCACAATGCCACTGTAACTGCCCAACAAGTAACAGATTCCCTTGTAGGAATTCTAGTGTCAGGATTATATCTTTCAGTTTCACATGTGCTGGGTTTTTTGATCTCTATCTATAATGCTACCTCCCACTTGTGAGACTGAAAGTACCTGCTTGGTTTTATGGGGGGGGGCGGGCAGAGTGGTGGAGCCTAGAGCCAGAACCCTTCTTGTTTTGCAAGAAGTCCTTATTGTGTGAAAAGAGTGAGAGCAACTCAGTCAAAATCTTACACAAGAGCTTCAGAGTTCAAAGGTGAGTGCCACTGATAGTTCTACGGTTGAAAATACCATGGCGCTGATCTCATTGCACATACATGTTTTTTGAAGCTGTAAGTAGAAAATATGCAAATGATCATTTTTCTCCCCCCGACAACTTTCTTTTGCAAGTTGCCAAACCCGAAATGCTGACTCGGTTTCTCTCGAAGTCGATGCAAATGTTATGTTGGTGACGCTCAGCAGATACTTTGGGTGTTGTCTATTTCTTTGCCATGTTAATGCCTGCGTAACACACGATAATGGATAAACAACCTATAAATATCGGTTACTGACTTCAAGTTTTCATAATCCTTGCACTCCTTCAAAACGTTTTCTCCAAACTTAAAATCTGTATACATTTTCAACAGAAAACAGTTTAATTCATATTTACTGTGAGGAAAATAAGAACTTTTTAAACCCTTCTTTACAGCATATAAGACATTTCACTGTATAAATGTAATCATACAAAAATAAATACTATGTTAGAGAACGCTGTACATGAAAGCATAAAATAGCACCAGCTATACAACAAGCAACAACAGAAGACTGATGCACGTTAAAGTCACTGCAGACTGAAACAAATGTCGAGATGTTTGATTTATAGGAGATAATGTTGCAAATACTGCCTGGGAGGTGTTTCTAGGTAATGGGAGGTTACAGATTGTCCCTTCACAGCATGAGGTGCAGACCTGAAAAAGATGACATTGACCGTTATTAGATTTTTTTTGTGAGGGTATTTTCTTGTTTATTTTCTGTGATCTCCTGGACCATTAATTAAATAAACAGGACAGTATTCCGCATAGAAGAGCAGCTTGTGTTAAAAAAAAAGGCCTTGCTTTTATGTAGCACCCTTCACAACTTCAGGACGTCCCAATAGGCGATCAAGTACCACTGACCTCTGCACCAAGGAAACCTCCAAAGACCCCTGGCGTAACTGGCTGCCTGTTTCCCTAGTAGTTCCACCAATCATCTCGACGAATTTTCTGAGCCCTTATGTATTCTGACTGGGTTTAAAGGGACAGCGCTCCCCCACCCCCCAGCCAAAACTAGACAAAATACTTCAGCCTGATTTTAAGCCCCCCCGTGGAGTGTGGGAGGGTTAAAATGTTTGCAGCGACCCATTCACCCGCTGGTCGCGCGCCATTTTTACAGGTGCATCCTGGCCTGCCGACAAGGCCCTCTTACCAGGCACGAAGGAGCAGCAGGCCCAGAAAAGGTAAGTACATTTGCTTTGTGAAAGGTATCCGTGAGGGCCAGGAGGAGCAGGAGTGCTCGTACCGGCCCCACAAGGAAACCGAGGGCATCACGAGTCCCTCCCCCGACTGTGATCGCTTACCAACTCCCAGCACTTACTTGGCTGGTGGGGACCGTTCCCGCAGGTCCTTGGCCACAGGCTCCTGCCACGCTCACCCGACTCCCGCCCACCAGCCTGACAACACTGACCCCAGGTTTGGGCGGGAGTCGGGCCAGATATATTTAAATGAGGCCTAGGAGTTAAAATGGCTTGGGCTTTATGTTGGTAAGCCAGGACGAGCCTGACGCTTGTCCAGCCGCCCCCACGCCCTCTTAATTGAAGCTATTTTGTATTCAGTCGCAAGATGACAGTATTAAGGTGAATACATCAGACTTGTATAATATTGTCTTCAAATATGAATGCGGAACAGCACCTATTCACCTTGTTTCCTTCATTATCAGGTTGCGTGCATCCCACAGATAAACACTCGCTCAGTGGTACACATCGCTTGGTGACCAATGAACTGTCTCCCTTTGCATTCATTTTATGCCTTGTGTAGCAGTACTGTGTTTCTGCAAAGAAAGGAAGAAAATGCAAATTATGAAAAGGTCCATTAACCCTGAGCATACGTTGGCTAGTGGTACAGGATTTTGCGTGGAGAATTAGACAGACTCCAGAGAACTGATCATCATTGCACACGACTAGAAGAAGCAACATGAAATGTAAACTTTAGCACACATGAAATATGTTCAAGATATAAAACCCTCCTATAGATGATATAGTTCCTAAGCAGACCTTCAGTTTAATAAAAAATATAGGAAAGGGCGTCATACGAGAATAGTGTTTGTGATCTCACACATCAGATCTTCTTGGCTATCGTTCTGAGAAATATATACAGATCATGGTTCATCTACTGCATTCTTTTGTATTTTTTGAGGGGTAATTGAGAACATTCAAAATGATTTTGAATATACTAGACAATTGGTGACTTTGCTGTACAGTAGAGTAACAACCAGTATTCGGGAAAAGGATAAGTGTTCATTGCAAGCACATTTTCAAACAAAGTAGAGTGTGGGCTGTGCATGGGCACATCGAACACTTCCTGCACTGAGTGCTGAGATTTCAGTTCATGGCTGTGAGTTCCACATCTCGTTCATACCAGAAAGCAAAGGTTAGGGAAAATCGAAAAATCGATCACTTTGGGAAACTCTTGTATATAACCGAAGCCAGTACAGGCAGCAAGCTGGGACCAGGCACCACTGTGTCAGCTGCATAAGCATTGCTAGACAAAGAAATGCTTGTAATTTTAAATAAATCTGTTGGACTATAACCTGGTGTTGTGCGACTTCTCATTTTAGACAAAGAAAGACTAAGGTCCACCTAGTTCGCCTTCTACCATCCTGGTAGTCGCATGATACAATGATAATGGAGATCTTGACTAATCATAGCAATCAATCTCTATCAATATGCCTACAACAGACCCAGAAATGACACGAAGAAACTCACGGGGCTGGAGACCTTTGGGAAGCATAGGTCTAGAAACATAGAAACATAGAAAATAGGTACAGGAGTAGACCATTCGGTCCTTCGAGCCTGCACCGCCATTCAATGCGTTCATGGCTGAACATGCTACCTCAGTACCCCATTCCTGCTTTCTCGCCATACCCCTTGATTACCCTAGTTGTGAGTGTTATATCCAACTCCCTTTTGAATATAATTAGCGAACTGGCCTCAACAACCTTCTGTGGAAGAGAATTCCATAGATTCACCACTCTCTGGGTGAAGAAGTTCCTCCTCAGCTCAGTCTTAAATGGCTTCCCCTTAATCCTTAGACTGTGACCCCTGGTTCTAGTTTTCCCTAACATTGGGAACATTCTGCCCGCATCTAATTTGTCTAAACCAGTCAGGATTTTAAATGTCTCTATAAGATCCCCCCTCATTCTTCTGAACTCCAGAGGATACAAGTTCAGTTGACCCAATCTTTCTTGATATGTCAGACCGGCCATCCCAGGAATCAATCTAGTGAACCTTCGCTGCACTCCCTCAATAGCAAGAATGTCCTTCCTTAAGTTAGGAGACCAAAACTGCGCACAATACTCCAGGTGTGGCCTCACCAAGGCCCTGTACAACTGCAGCATCACCTCCCTACTCCTGTACTCAAATCCCCTTACTATGAAGGCCATCATTCCGTTTGCTTTCTTGACTGCCTGCTGCACTTGCATTCCCACCTTCAGTGACTGATGTACCATGACGCCCAGGTCTCGTTGCACCTCCCCTTTCCCTAATCTGCCACCATTCAGGTAATAGTCCGCCTCTCTATTTTTACCACCAAAGTGGATAACCTCACATTTATCCACATTGTACTTCATCTGCCATACATTTGCCCATTCACCCAACCTGTCCAAGTCACTCTGTAGCCTCCTAGCATCCTCCTCATTGTTCACACTGCCTCCCAATTTAGTGTCATCCGCAAATTTGGAGATATTACATTTAATCCCTTCGTCCAAATCATTAATATATAATGTAAACAGCTGGGGTCCCAGCACCGAACCCTGCGGTACCCCGCTGGTCACTGCCTGCCATTCTGAAAAGTACCCATTTACTCCTACTCTTTGTTTCCTGTGTGCCAACCAGTTCTGAATCCACGTCAACACATTACCCCCAATCCCATGTGCTTTAACTTTGCTCACCAATCTCTTGTGTGGGACCTTGTCGAAGGCCTTCTGAAAGTCCAAATACACCACATCTACTGGTTCCCCCCTGTCCACCCTATTGGAAACATCCTCAAAAAATTCCAGAAGATTTGTCAAGCATGATTTCCCTTTCACAAATCCATGCTGACTTGGACCTATCATGTCGCCACTTTCCAAATGGTCTGTTATGACATCTTTAATAATTGCTTCCATCATTTTACCCACGACCGATGTCAGGCTGACCGGTCTATAATTCCCTGCTTTCTCCCTCCCTCCTTTTTTAAAAAGAGGGGTTACATTGGCCACCCTCCACTCCATCGGAACTGATCCAGAGTCTAAGGAATGTTGGAAAATGATCGTCAATGCATCCACTATTTCCAAGGCCACCTCCTTAAGTACTCTGGGATGCAGACCATCAGGCCCCGGGGATTTTTCAGCCTTCAGTCCCATCAATTTCCCCAATACCTTTTCCCGACTAATAAGGATTTCCCTCAGCTCCTCCCTCTTACCAGATCCTCTGACCCCTTTTATTTCCGGCAGGTTGTGTGTGTCCTCCACAGTAAACACCGAACCAAAGTACTTGTTCAATTGATCTGCCATTTCCTTGTTCCCCATTACGACTTCCCCTGTTTCCGACTGCAGGGGACCTACGTTTGTTTTTACTAACCTCTTTCTTTTTACATATTTATAGAAGCTTTTGCAGTCCATTTTAATGTTCTCTGCAAGCTTCCTTTCATATTTTATTTTCCCTGCCCTAATCAAACCCTTCGTCCTCCTCTGCTGAGTTTTGAAGTTCTCCCAGTCCCCGGGTTTGCTGCTACTTCTGGCCAATTTGTATGCAACTTCCTTGGTTTTAATACTATCCCTGATTTCCCTTGTTAGCCATGGTTGAGCCACCTTCCCTTTTTTATTTTTACGCCAGACCGGGATGTACAATTGTTGTAGTTCATCCATGCGATCTCTAAATGTCTGCCATTGCCCTTCCACTGATAGCCCCTTAAATATCGCTTGCCAATTTAACCTCACCAATTCACGCCTCATACCCTCAAAGTTGCCCTTATTTAAGTTCTGGACCATGGTCTCTGACTTAACTGTTTCCTTCTCCATCCTAATGTAGAACTCCACCATACTATGGTCACTCTTCCCCAGGGGGCCTCGTACCACAAGATTGCTGATTAGTCCTTCCTCATTACACAACACCCAGTCCAGGATGGCCTCCCCTCGAGTTGGTTCCTCAACATATTGGTTTAGGAAACCATCCCTTAAACACTCCAGGAAATCCTCCTCCACCGTATTGCTTCCAGTTTGAGTAGCCCAATCTATATGCATATTAAAGTCACCCATGATAACTGCCGTGCCTTTTTTGCATGCACCTCTGATTTCCTGTTTCATACCCTCCCCCACCTCACTACTGCTGTTTGGAGGTCTGTACACAACTCCCACTAACGTTTTCTGCCCTTTGGTGTTCTGCAGCTCAACCCATATTGATTCCACATCCTCCAAGCTGATGTCCTTCCTAGCTATTGCATTAATCTCCTCTTTAACCAGCAATGCTACCCCACCCCCTTTTCCTTTTATTCTATCCTTTCTAAATGTTGAATACCCTTGGATGTTCAGTTCCCAGCCTTGATTGTTCTGGAGCCACGTCTCTGTAATCCCAATCACATCGTATCCGTTAACATCTATTTGCACAGTCAATTCATCCACCTTATTACGGATACTCCTTGCATTAAGACACAGAGCCTTTAGGCTTGTTTTATTAACATCCTTTGTCCTTTTAGACTTATGATTTAGTATGGCCCTTTGTGTTTCTTGCCTTTGTTTACTCGGCCTTCCCCTATTGTTTCTCACCCTTCTAACATTTGTTTCTGACTGCATATTACTTCCCCCTGAAGTCAACTGCTCCTCCCAAGCATGCTACACTTACCACATGTCATGTCTCAAATTACTCGTATATTGTATCTAAAATCGTTATTTTCTGCAGAATGGTGTCTGGTGCAGGAAGAGTGAAAGAAATGAAATAGATTCAGAATAGTTAAAGTGACGCAGGATCCAACATGCCACATGCCATTTCATTCACTGCGATACTGGAGCAGGCATTCCTGTTCTTGCACCCTGGATTGCTTGGACACAGCACACAGAGGAAAATTGAGGGGGTGGGTGGGGGGAGTGGATTGCACATTGGCAGCAAATCCTGCCTGATCTTCCTTCCATACAAGTTAATGGATGGAAAATCACAGCCACGCCTGAGCCAGTTCTCATTTCCATCTGCTGCATCTGTACATGGGCATGTGGGAGCGACATCATGAGAGGCAAGTCTGGCCGATTTCTCCCTCTCTAACACTGGACTTTGAGACCAACTGTCCCTTACTGCCCTCCCAGCGGAGATCACCAAATTCTCACTGACAAGGGGTGGAGTTTCCCTGGTGTTTAGGACTCAGATACTCACTGAGTTATAGAAAAAAAAACTATGAGATATTTTGGAGATGCTCACAGTCAAGGGGTTAAATACTGTGTAGCTGTTTTAAGGAAATATCTTCACCCTTTTTATTGGAATTCCGCATTTCAAATTAGGACCTGCACGATCTGTGATAAGAATAGGATGTTTTCACTAGTTGTTTATATTCATCTTATACCTAACCTTGATATTCAACTATGACAAACACCAAAGGTAGACAAACTTGACCTGTAAAAAGCAAATATATGGCATTCCACATACTCCGTGAGTTCATTGTGTTAGCTGTTGAAATGCATTCTGGAATGTATATCACAGATCGGACTGTTAAGCAGCGATCTGCTGCAGTGAATTATTGTTTTTAATTTCCCTGCAGTGAATGATCACATTCCTGGGCGGTCAAATGAATAGTCGCATTCCTCTCCTAAAGGATGTGCCAGGCCTGGCAAGCGACATCAGGTGTGAATGCATCTCTATTGTTGGGAGGGAGGGAGTTCTGGCACATTGTCAACACATTTGTGTAGAGTAAATAGAGGAGTCTGCTAGTTACTGCAAAGGGCAAGGGTTCACATCAGGGGTGGGGCGGTGACCAAAGGTTTAGGAACTGGTTACTAGTGGCAAATTTCCCTCATCGTTTTGCGCCTATTTTTTCACTTGCTTGCACAAGATCCTCACCAAAGTGTCTTGTCTTGTGTTGAATCTTTATAAGAACATAAGAAATAGGAGCAGGAGTAGGCCAATTGGCCCATCGAACCTGCTCCGCCATTCAATAAGATCATGGCTGATCTGATCCTAACTGCCAATCTACTATCACAGAACCATCTCCTGAACCTAACAGAATTGGACACACGAAATAGGAGCAGGATCAGGCTACACGGTCCCTGGGCCCGCTACGCTACCCACAGGGCCATGACCGATCGAACCTAGACTCATGTCCAAATTCCTGCCCACTCCCCGTAACCCTTAATTCCCTTTACTTCTAGGAAACTGTCTATTTCTGTTTTAAATTTATGTAATGATGTAGCTTCTACAGCTTTTTGGGGCAGCATATTCCATGGACCTACCACCCTCTGAGTGAAGAAGTTCCTTCTCATCTCAGTTTTGAAAGAGCAGCCCCTTATTCTAAGACTATGCCCCCTAGTTCTAGTTTCACCCATCATTGGGAACATCCTCCCCGCATCCACCCGATCCAACCCCTTCACAATCTTATATGTTTCAATAAGATCGCCTCTCATTCTTCTGAACTCCAATGAGTAGAGTCCCAATCTACCCAACCTCTCCTCATATGTCCATCCCCTCATCCCCGGGATTAACCGAGTGAACCTTCTTTGTACTGACTCGAGAGCAAGTATGTCTTTTCTTAAGTATGGACACCAAAACTGTATGCAGTATTCCAGGTGCGGTCTCACCAATACCTTGTACAACTGAAGCAATACCTCCCTATTTTTATATTCTATCCCCCTAGCAATGAAAGCCAACATTCCATTGGCCTTCTTAATCACTTGCTGCACCTGCATACTAACCTTTTGAGTTTTGTGCACCAGGACCCCCAGATCCCTTTGTACTTCAGTACTTTCCAGTTTCTTGCCATTAAGATAATAACTTGCTCTACTATTTTTCCTGCCAAAGTGCATAACCTCACACTTTCCAGTATTGTATTCCATCTGCCAAATCTCTGCCCACTTACTTAGCCTGTCTATGTCCCCTTGCAGATTTTTTATGTCCTCCTCACTCACTACTTTCCCTCCCATCTTAGTATCATCTGCAAACTTTGATATGTTATACTCGGTCCCCTCCTCCAAATCGTTAATATAGATTGTAAAGAGTTGGGGACCCAGCACTGACCCCTGCGGAACACCACTAGTTACTGATTGCCAGTCTGAGAATGAACCATTTATCCCAACTCTCTGCCTTCTGTTAGATAGCCAATCCTCTATCCATGCCAGAATATTACCCCCAATCCCGTGATTTTTTATCTTAAGCAATAATCTTTTGTGTGGCACCTTGTCAAATGCCTTTTGGAAGTCTAAATACACCACATCCACTGGTTCCCCTTTATCCACCCTGTATGTTACTTCCTCAAAGAACTCCAGCAAATTTGTCAAACATGACTTCCCCTTCATAAAACCATGCTGACTTTGTCCTATTAAATTATGATTATCCAAATGTCCCGTTACTGTCTCCTTAATAATAGACTCCAAAATTTTACCGACCACAGATGTTAGGCTATAGTTTCCAGCCTTCTGTCTACTGCCCTTTTTAAATAAGGGTGTTACATTAGCAGTTTTCCAGTCTGCTGGGATCTTTGCCGAGTCCAGGGAGTTTTGGAAAATTATTACCAATGCATCCACAATCCCTACCGCCACTTCCCTCAAGACCCTAGGATGTACGCCATCAGGTCCAGGTGATTTATCTGCCTTGAGTCCCATTATTTTACCGAGTACCACTTCCTTAGTGATTTTGATCGTGTTTAGCTCCTCCCCCCCTATAGCCCCCTGTTTGTCCAGTGTTGGGATATTCTTAGTGTCCTCTACTGTAAAGACTGATACAAAATATTCATTCAGTGTATTTGCCATCTCCATATTTCCCACCATTAATTTCCCAGTCTCATCCTCTAAGGGACCAACATTTACTTTAGCCACCCTTTTTCTTTTTATATAACTATAAAAACTCTTACTATCTGTTTTTATATTTTTTGCTAATTTACTTTCCTAATCTATCTTCCCTTTCTTAATCAATCTTTGTTATTTTTTGCTGTCTTTTAAAGTTTTCCCAATCCTCTATCCTCCCACTAGATTTGGCTCTCTAATTTTATTTGTCCCAGCCAAATTCGCTCGTGGCTCAGGTAATAATCCAGAGATTATTACACTTGAGGTTCTGTTTTTTAATTTGACCCCTAGCTGCTCATACTCCTTTAACAGAACCGGCTTCCTTGTCCTATCTACGTCGTTTGTACCAACATGGACCACGACAACTGGATCCACCCCCTCCCACTGCAAGTTTCTTTCCAGCCCAGAGGAGATGTCCTTAACCCTGGCACCGGGCAGGCAACACAGCCTACGGGACTCTCGCTCTCGGCTGCAGAGAACTCTATCTATCCCCTTAATAATACTATCCCCTACCACGACAACATTTCTATTTACTCCCCCCTCTTGAATGGCCCCCCGTTCCACGGTGCTGTGGCCAGGTTGCTCATCCTCCCTGCAGTCCCTGCTCCTGTCCCCACAGGGAGTAAGAACCTCGAACCTTTTGGACAAGAGCAAGGGCTGCGGCTCCTCCAACACTACCTCCTGGATCCCCGTACCTGCCTCACTCGTAGTCACACCGTCCTGTCCCTGACCATGGGCTACATCTGAATTAATTAACTTCATAGATGTGAGCACCTCCTGAAACACAGAGTCCAGGTACTTCTCCCCCTCCCTGATGTGTCGCAGTGTCTGAAGCTCAGACTCCAGCTCATCAACATGGAGCTGGAGTTCCTGTAGCAGCAGACACTTGTCACAGATGTAATCACCGTGAGCCTCAATGGGGTCCACCGGCTCCCACATCTCGCAACAGTAACACATCACCTGCTCCATTCTATGTAATTAATTACATTTTTTATTGTTAGTTATGGACACTCTCTGCCCGATTATAGATGCTAGTATCCCCTCTAATTAATTGGATTTAAATTAAATCAATCCCTCTAAATTACACCAGTTATCTCCTTTGTTGTTCAATCGCTCAACCTTTGGTAGTCGTGCCTTCTGTTGCCTAGGCCCTAAGCTCTGGAATTCCCAGCCTAAACCTGTCCGCCTCTCTACCTCTCTTTCCTCCGTTAAGACGCTCCTTAAAACCTACCTCTTTGACCAAGCTTTTGGTCACCTGCCCTAATTTATCCTCATGTGGATCGGTGTCAAATTTTTTGTCTTAAAATACTCCTGTGAAGCGCCTTGGGACGTTTTACTATGTTAAAGGCGCTATATAAATACAAGTTGTTGTTGTTAATGGAACCCAACTCCACTCTGGTAAGAAAGTTGATAGGGACTGCATTGCAGGGGAGTGTCTAGTGTGTGTATCATGGTTAAATAAGTGCAGCAGCAAAATACACTGGCCCACGTCGAGGTGGTGTACTTAACGATAGCATTATTCCGCAGTCTGGACATACCTCTTGGGCAGTAGATGTCTGGAGCCCAGCGGTTGCACTCGTAATTATCTGTTGCATTTTCACATGTAAAACACTTGAACCCACCGGGATAGGGTGTTGCTGCAAAAAGAACAGACATATACATTTGGCTAGAAAGTTCTCGTCATAGTATTTGGCAACTGATGCATTAGCGATAAAGAGCAGCAAAATATAGCAGGAGAATGTTGTAAACAGAGTGGTATAAAGGTGTGCACAGGCTCAGCTGTCAATATTTTCCTCCTCAGAGTGGACTGATATCTGATTTTGCAGAATTAAAGTTCTAGTTATGGATTTTTGAATGTCAAATAATGACAGGTTTTGGCACTGAATGGCCTGAAAGCAGCACTAGTTCATCCCATTGAACTGATTGGGCATTTAACGGGGATCGTTTAAAATGGGAACATTGCTAGAGTGTACTGTCCTTTGGATTCTTCAAACTACAGATTTAAATGTTACATAATGCGGATAAACGTCATTATTCTTTTTGTATGTAGCCATCATTTAAAATGAGACTTTTAAAAACATATTTTAATGTATTCAGTTCTTCAACGTTGCAAAAACTGCCACGGCCAAAGTCTATCATCCAATTCACATCAGTGCTCTCTACAATACTGTATGCATGTTATTGGTTGCATAATGAGAATATGGAAAACAAACGGTGTCAGCCGTGGCTCAGTGGGTAGCACTCTCGCCTCTGAGTCAGAGGTTGTGGGTTCAGAGTCCCACTCCAGAGACTTGAGCACAAAACTCTAGACTGAGACTCCAGCGCTGTCTTTAGATATAGTGATAGGGTGAGATGAAGTAAAGTGGGAGGAGGCTCGTGTGGAACATAAACACCGGCATGGACCTGTTGGGCCGAATAGCTAAACTGAGGTGACCCTTCTTTGTTACATGATCCTGGAACAAAATGGTAAATTAATTTGCATGCATCACAACTTTAGAGGAGATCAATCTGATTGGAAATATTCAACCACAATTGATTGAAATTAGACTTAGAAAGTTCCTTTAAAGCTTATGTTTAACGAATAGCAATTATGTGATGTCATATCATGACATGAGCAAACTGATAATCATATGATTATCTATACATAGTCTATACAACCAGTTCTGATTTCAGGGACTGGGTGATACAGAATGCTGTCCTTTCACACCTGAGACCTGCATTTGATCCCAACCAGAGCTGACAAGATGAAAGTTTCTTTGCTTAGCCAGTTATATAGGTTTTTAGTAAGAGTAGTTTTCCCTTGGGTGCAAGTCCACAGCACAAAAGTGTCCATAAAATGTCACCAAATGAGTAAATCTTTCAAGAAAATCTTCCCAACATTCATCTTTTCTTAAGGCATAATTCAAAATCAAAGGTGTATTTGCATCGCATTACTCTTGTTTAATGAAAATATATTTAAATGAATTAATATATCATTACCTACATCAGCTCACTATCAAATAATAAACTCCTGCACAATTTTAATTCTTTATCACTCCCAGCTTTTCTTCTCATGCCCTCCTATACGGGGCAGTCCATAAACCAATGGTTTCTAAATGGTAGCAAGGGAAGACCCAGAGTAGTTTGATCGCATTCGCACTAGTCAGGTAGATAAGCAAAGCATTTGAATCGCCTCTGTGTCAACTGGACATTATTTAAGGATCCCGGAGCACAATGTATTGGCTATCACACTGCATGCTCCCAATAACAGCAGAAGTAAAATTACATTGGCAAGGACAATTTATCCTTTACTGGTTTAAAATACAGTGTTGTTTATCATTAACAATGTTAATGCATCCACCATCGCTGCAGCTGTGAGCTCCCGTTACTGTATCCCAAATCATGTTTGCACAATTCCAATAACAATATCATCTGCCATCCTCCCAGCACTAGGGATTCCAAATTGTTTTTTTAGTTGTAGATTTTAAATTGCCATGATCAAATATGCTGTTCTAAATTGTAACTGAATGATTAACAAAATGTTTTAATTAAGTCTTTCTAATATGAAAGATTTTTTTATTACCAAGAGAAACAACAACTTGCATTAATATAGCGCCTTCAACGTATTAAAACCATTCCAAAGGAGGGTAATCAGACAAAAAAAAAATTGACACCGTGCCAAAGACAGACATTCGGACAGTGTAGAAATGTCAAACTGGAAGGATTCGAAGCAACTTGTAGAACACAGAAATAATGATGTGTATACCACTTAGAAATGTCAATGCAAAACGAGTGTGATCCTATATACAGAATACCGATTTGACAGATCCTATCATCTGAGCAAAGCTACTTACTCATTTCCAGCACAGTTATTATTAACAGTGTCCCATAGTGAAAGACAAACTAAGATTCCTTTGACAAAAGAATTCAGCCTATTTCTGGTGAATTATTACAGGATACAGATGTAAATTTAACTAAGATCACTCTGCCATTGTATTTTTTGCTCTCTATCCTCAACATTAAAGCATTCTAAAAATGTCAGCAATTATTGAATTAGTTTGTGGGTGTGATTGTGTTGATTTCTCCAAACATCTAATTATTTCTACAAACTTTGATCATTAAAAGTATTTTGCTACAGACTTGTTGCAAATCATTTTGCAAAAGTAATTTCTAAATCAATAAATCACTGTGACAAAACTGAGAATGATCACTAACTTATGAAGCAGCTGTTTGAAAACGAATATACACAGTGATAGTCAGCATTTCACAAGCACAGCGACCCAAACAATGGAACAAACTGCTGGCTTATTTACAAAAGTCTTGCATATAATGTATGTCACACTTTAAATCTGGTGTATCACATTTAATGATGAGCTTTAATAACCAGGATCTATTCAGCTAACCTTTCTAATACTCTCAATTATTCAATTGTTCCCACTGCCAAATCAAGATTATTATTGGACCAAGTTGATTGCCACAAAACCAACCAATCAATTTGGTTCAATAATTGTTCAAAGTGGTTTTGGCAAACATTTTGCTTTCTGCCCCATTGCACTATATACTCCTAATAAATACATTTGTAATAAATATATAAAAAGTACATTTTTTTAAAAAAATACTGAACTTGCCCAGAAATGTACCCATTCTGCATTAGAACTCCCAGTACAAGCTTCACCTCCACACAGGCTTATCCCACTCTTCAGGGACCATAGGCTTCAGTTCTACTCCATTTCCTGAGCGAGCAGTTCAAGAAAGAAAGACTTGCATTTCTATAGCGCCTTTCATGACCACCGGACGTCCCAAAGTGCTTTACAACCAATGAAGTACTTTTTGAAGTGTAGTCACCCACTAAAGTGCAGTCACCCACTAACAGCAATGTGATAATGACCTGATAATCTGTTTTAGTGATGTTGATTGAGGGATAAATATTGGCCAGGACACCAGGGATAACTCCCCTGCTCTTCTATCGAAATAGTGCCATGGGATCTTTTACGCCCTCCTGAAGCCTCAGTTTAACGTCTCATCCAAAAGGTGGCACCTCCAACAGCGCTCCCTCAGTACTGCACTGGAGTGTCAGCCTAGATTTTTGTCTCTGAAGTGGGACCTGAACCCACAACCTTCTGACTCAGAGACGAGGGTGCTACCAACTGAGCCACAGCTGACACCAACGCATTACTGTTACTGTTCAAGGTTAGCAATTCTCCAGTGGGAATTGGGGCCACTTGAGGAGGCCAGTGGGATTATGGGCTGTGTCAGAATCACACCAGGGATCCAAAGGAATTATGGTCATGTTGGGAGGCCAGCAGGTTAGAGCCAAGTTGGGAGGCTAGTTGGAGCCAAGTCGGCGGAGTCCAGGAGGGAACACTATATCTGTTCCCAAAGTATTTACACTGGGCTGGATTTTGATACTGGGGCGGGTTGGGGTCGTGTCATCCACTTTTCGTGTTATCCACCCGACTGCAATTGGATGTGGGAGATTGATGCAATTTTCACCTAATTGGGCAATTGAGTTCCAGCATGTGGGAACCCATGAACCAATTAGTGTTTTCAGTCTGAAAGTCGCCTCTGATGATGTCATCATTGCTGCTGCATTGAAGGTCTTCAGAGACTGCCTGGCCTTTGCTGTAAGAGGACCTGCAAAATGAGCAGCAGCAGTCCTAAGTCTGCTCCCAGATATTTTTACACCACCACTCCTAGATATGTCTCCTCTCCATCCATCCATATATACATCCATCCACATAGCCATCCATATATGCATCCCCATAGCCAGCCAGGAAACCTGGCCATCCATAGTCAGCTATCCAAATGTGCTCCCACCAGGTTTCACAGTCGTGGTTCAGAACTGGCGTGCTTCACGTAGAAAAAGGGTTAAAATCACAAAGACCTCTCAAAATGGCATTATAGAGGCAATTTAGTGCCTGTTAAGGGCCTTAACAGCCTATCCTGCCTCTTAGAGGCGGGACGGAGTCAGGACCAGCAGACACGATTTAATGAAAATTGCGTGGAGGCAGACTTGTGCCCGCCCTCCAGTTTTCGTAATTTTAACCCCCCACACGCCTCCAAACCCGCCTCCACGGGTCAATGAAAATCCAGCCCACTGTGTTTGTTCTGGGGATAGGGGCAGCGCCAGCACTGATCTAGTGTAAAATATCTGATCATGATTACAATTGTACTGTTGAGATTTAAAAGCCTTTTATCTGCAATCCTTTGTCCCATGCAAATACCAGACTTGTGATATACTGTACGCTTGTTGCATAGTAACGGGAGATACAAACTTTAAACTGAGCATTAAAAGCAATTATATCCATTGTCTCATCAATGTGAGTCACGCTCCTCAGGACACTGTGTTCAATAAGTCATAACATAGGCCCCAGGGCAGGAGGACAGTTTGAGTGACAGCTGAGAAATAGTGTAAATCAGACAAAAAATAATTGACCATTTTAAACCTTTAAAACATTACGGTTTAATAAAGAACCCAAGCAGTGGTCAGTAGATATCTAGATCAGAGATTAAAATGGAAGCATGCCTTTGCCTCTTATCAAGCCTGTTTTAAAATTTATCAACAAGCAATGGCAAATTATACTCTAATTCAATTGCCTGGCATGACATTGGCCTTTCTGAAATGATTAATCTTAATGTTGTTTATTGGTATGTAATTGCCCCACCAAAACACATGATGTCATAGTTAATGGTTATTTGGTACTGTATTTGTTTTGCTGTGACATCCCATCTGTAACAGCGTGATTAACCCAATTAATATTAATGATTCCCGGGGGGTTGCTCGAGCACCATTAATCTCTTACCTAACTCCAACAGCAAGCAACAGGTATTCAGTATGATATCACTGCTTCTGGTAACTTAGAAAGTAAACAAGCTCACTCTCCTGCAAAAGGGATCTTTTCAATATTATAGAGCTTCACAGTAAGGGCTCAGAGTCAATCCTTAATTGTACAGAGTTAGCTCAACTCTGCTGAGACTGTGGTGGGCAGACTGTAGTTAGTTCTCAGTAACCCTGGACTACAGTGGTGGGTGGGGTGGAAACAGAGTCAGCTCAGTGATATTCTCCACAGTCAAATAACCTGCCTTGACATCCTTCTTAAGTGTGGTGCCCAGAATTGTCCACAATACTCCAACTGAAGCCTAAGCAATGATTTGTAAAGTTTTAGCATGACTTCCTTATTTTTGTATTCAATGCCTCTATTTACAAAGCCAAGTATCCCATACGCTTTCTTAACCGCCTTATCAACTTGCCCTGCCACCTTCAAAGACTTGTGAATATGCAGCCCCAGGTCCCTCTGTTTTTGCACCCCTCTCAAAATAGTACCATTTAAATTATACTGCCTCTCCATGCTGTTCCTCCCAAAGTACATCACTTCACACTTATCCGCATTAAATTGCATTTGCCATTTCACCAGTCTGTCTATGTCCTCCAGAGGTCTGCGACTATCCTGCTCACTATTTACTACATTGCCAAATTTTGTATCATCTGCAAAATTCAAAATTGTATTCCTTATACCCAAGTCCAGGTCATTTACATATAACAAGAAAAGCAATGGTCCTAATACCGACCATTGCATATATTTGAATAAAAGCTAAAAATTACTGTTTTGTTCAGTGGTCTTTCAATTCACATATGCCTACAAAGTGTCACATAATTTTTACATTTTTTAAACTTGGTTTACACAGCAATCTAAAGTGTATTTCATGTGTGCAATCTAAAGTTCTGCACAGGATAATCAAAGTAGAAATGACAGCATCTCTGTCTTATAGTCGGCTTTGGAAGGATTGGCTGTGTATGGGAAAGTATGATCCAAATAGTACTGTGTGAAGCAAGAACCATGTTACTCAACACCTGTCACTGTAGTAAGTAGACTATAAGCTGGTTGATCCCTCTGTCTCTCATTGTGTGTGACAGCTGTAGGCCCAAGGAGAAGCTAACAGAGCAGTGGTATGACCGTGAGAAGTAAAGCAGCCGATGCCAAAAGTTAAGCAGTGGCCCACCTAGTTAAAGTGTTCATAAAGGGAAGTCCCTGACCTTCTCTCAGGAAACAAAACTGTTTCATTGCAGTAGGTGTTGTAACCTGTAAATAACACTCAGTATCTCAGCACTTTCACCACTCAATGTCCTTGGTAAATTTACAAGATTGACTCTCCAAGATCTATGAATGTTGAAGACTGTGAACCACTTAAGCTAATATATGAATACATGGAAGGCGGTGGGGGAATAATGCGACCCCCCCGCCCCTCCCCCCTTGCAGCACCACCAGTACTGACGTTATTCAGGTGCCTCGTACGCCAGTGCTACAATGAGCTGATCTCACCCGATAATGCAAGGTCAGCTCATTTGAATACAGTACCTTTCTGGTGTTCGAGGCACGTTGCACTAGTATCCTAGGGTACTTAAGGAAGTGGCCCTAGAAATAGTAAATGCATTGCTGGTCATCTTCCAAAATTCTATAAACTCTGGAACAGTTCCCATGGATTGGAGGGTAGCTAATGTAACCTCACTATTTAAAAAAGGTGGGAGAGAGAAAACGGGGAATTATAGACCGGTAAGCCTGACATCGGTTGTGGGGAAAATGCTAGAGTCCATTATAAAAGATGTAATAGCAGAGCACTTGGAAAACAATGATAGGATCGGACAAAGTCAACATGGATTTACAAAAGGTAAATCATGCTTGACTAATCTACTGGAATTTTTTGAGGATGTAACTGGTAGAATAGATAAGGGAGAACCAGTGGATGTGGTGTATTTGGACTTTCAGAAGGCTTTCGATAAGGTCCCGCATAAGAGATTAGCGTGCAAAGTTAAAGCACATGGGATTGGGGGTAAGGTACTGACTTGGATAGAGAACTGGTTGGCAGACAGGAAGCAAAGAGTTGGAATAAACGGGTCTTTTTCCGAGTGGCAGGCAGTGACTAGTGGGGTACCGCAGGGATCGGTGCTAGGACCCCAGTTATTCACAATGTATATTAATGATCTAGACGAGGGAACTAGATGTAATATCTCCAAGCTTGCAGACGACACAAAGCTGGGTGGGCATGTGTGTTGTGAGGAGGATGCAGAGAAACTCCAGTATGATTTGGACAAGTTGGGTGATTGGGCAGATGCATGGCAGATGCAGTATAATGTGGAGAAATGCGAGGTTATCCACTTTGGTGGCAAAAACAGGAAGGCAGATTATTATCTGAATGGCAATAGATTGGGAAAAGGGGAAGTGCAACGAGACCTGGGAGTCCTTGTGCACCAGTCGTTGAAGGTAAGCATGCAGGTGCAGCAGGCGGTTAAGAAGGCAAATGGTATGTTGGCCTTCATAGCGAGAGGATTCGAGTACAGGAGCAAGGATGTCTTGCTGCAGTTGTACAGGGCCTTGGTGAGACCTTGAGTATTGTGTGCAGTTTTGGTCGCCTTATCTGAGGAAGGATGTTCTTGCCATGGAAGGAGTGCAGCGAAGATTCACCAGACTGATACCTGGGATGGCAGGAATGACGTATGAAGAGAGATTGGGACAATTGGGCTTGTATTCGCTAGAGTTTAGAAGAATCAGAGGGGATCTCATTGAAACTTAAAATTCTAACAGGACTAGACAGACTAGATGCAGGAAGGATGTTCCCAATTGCGGGGGATTCCAGAACCAGGAGTCACAGTCTAAGGATAAGTTGTAAGCCATTTAGGACTGAGATGAGGAGGAATTTCTTCACCCAGAGAGTGGTGAACCTGTGGAATTCTCTACCACAGAAGGCAGTTGAGGCCAATTCATTAAATATATTCAAGAAGGAGTTAGATATATTTCTTAAGGCTAAAGGGATCAAGGGATATGGGGAGAAAGCAGGGACAGGGTACTGAATTTGGATGATCAGCCATGATCTCATTAAATGGCGGAGCAGGCTCGAGGGGCCGAATGGCCTACTCCTGCTCCTATCTTCTATGTTTCTATGTCTGCACCTGCCATCGGATTATTGGACCCAAGGAGTATTTCTGTGTTCACAGTATTCTAGGAATACAATTTAAAAGAAACTTGTGTGAGTTTCCCTGCATGGTGTTCTACTGAGCCAAACGGAGCAGAAAAGTCCCCAGTTCGATCCCTGGTCTGTTTTGACTTACCTTGCCAATCTGACAGTGAGGGGAATAGTGAGGGGAGATGTAGACCAGTGTTCCCGATTCTAACCATTAGACCCTGCTGGAATCTGCACATGCATGGACACTGGGCAAAGACCAGACCAGAGTAGGCTTATTCCCCCACCACCTCCCTTTGAAATGAGGCTTGATAACCTAAAGGGGATCGATTACCTTCAAAAAAAATGCCCTGCTGGCTCCATTGGCATCAGGAGATTTAAAAAATGTACCTTTTTGTTGCTGGATGATTGGGCAGCACTGTTGATGCCCGCTTACTAAGGCAATGCGCCCACCCCAAGAGATCTGGGCATTTTCACTTGGGCGGACTTACTGCCTGTTCCATCGTGCTTCTGCTAGCCCAGGAGCTAAGTGCTTATCAGGGGGTTAGAGGTCAGGATAATTTGGAGATTGGCTCCTTATCTCTGCTCTCTTTTAGTGGGCTATACAGTCTATATAACCATGAAACTGGGATTTGCCCTCACTGAAAGATGCTGGGAAAGCATGTCACGGTGTTGGCACAAAGCAGGCTAAATTAAATGGAGAATGATCCAGCCAAAGTTGATTAAACATCTAAGGGCAGCTGTTGTTCTCCATGACGTTTCTCGGTATGTTACTCAAAGCACAAGAACAGACAATTCTGAGATGGTGTTGTACAGACACTCATTATAGTAGCAAGTTCCAAGAAGACACAATGAAAGTTAAGACCGACTCTATATCCTGTATCACACACACACACAATCTTATGAATTCAGAAAGAGTGCAGCCGACCTAAAGTGTAAGAGAAATAGGGTCAACAATCAATATTATATTTCATGTTCATCAGAATTTCATTTAAGTGTCAACTTGAAGTCAATAGAAATGAAAATTGGAAGAGAGGTAAAACAGGCGACTGACTGATTCGATATTGTCCGTTTTACACTATTGCACAAAGTCAAAATTAATCTCACTATGTCTTCTATTGCATCTGCAGATGTTCCTGTCTTTGAAGTGAGGGAGGGACTCCTGGAGACTGAGAACAAGGAAGCCCCATTAGAGTGTGGTGCCAACATTAGGGAGGGAGGTGACAGAGGCAGCGAGAATTTTGGTGGCCATTTCGAGGGGCAGGATTGCAGCGGTAAACCACACCACCAGATTGTACTCATTTTTGTGTCTCAGAAATGGGCCATTTTCCAGGCCACGATATCTGGTTTCTACCAGTGAATCTTATAAGAACCAGGATTTTACTAGGGATTTGTGGCTGTTAATATAGAGAGTACGATATGCCATTGTATACAAGGGTGTCCTGTCATAAGTACCTCAATACAATGCAGGACTGCAGTCTATCTGACCAGTCCCAAAAATGTCCTTGAATGTCTTTGTAGAATGTATTACTCCAGTAAGGTGTTCCAAATGACCAAAGAAAGGATTAACAAATAGAGTGATATGAACTGATTTCCCCATGGCAATTTAAATGTAAGTAATTCAGCTCCTAAACACAGCCACTGCAGGAGACTCATTATCCAAGGCATTATGTTATTCATAATGCTGGAAGGTATGAAGAAGCTACATCCATTGTATTCTGTTGAATGGTGTTTCAGGATCTCGAGACAAGTTCCAATCACATTTATCTTAAAGGAAAATTGTGTTCTGATTAATTGTTTGGCAAACTTTTTCATTTGTTTGCCAACATGACACTATAAAATAGATGGTGTTGGAACAGATCATGGTGCCACTTGCATGTGATCTCATTTTGACAATGATGATGCATGATTCTTCTTCCCAGAGATAAAAATGTTTGCCAAACGTTTTTTTCATTCAGACAGCACCCCTTTAAAAGGCACTTTGCATTGGTTTATTTAATGCAGTATTAACCTAATAAGATACTAAATTGATTTCACTTTGGAGCAATGAATACCTGCCAATGAAATCTAAAGAGACATTGAATTTTAGTGGCAGCTGTGGCTCAGTGGGTAGCACCCTCGCCTCTGAGTCACGAAGGTTGTGGGTTCAAGTCCCACTCCAGAGACTTGAGCACAAAAATCTAGACTGACACTCCAGCTCAGTGCTGAGGGAGTGCTGCACTGTCGGAGGTGCCGTCTTTCGGATGAGGCATTAAACCGAGGCCCCGTCTGCTCTCTCAGGTGGACGTAGAAGATCCCGTGGCATTATTTCGAAGACGAGCTGGGGAGTTTTCCCCAGTGTCCTGGCCTCAATCAACATCACTAAAACAGATTATCTAATCATTAACACATTGCTGTTTGTGGGAGCTTGCTGTGCACAAATTTGGCTGCTGCATTTCCTACATTACAACTGTGACTACACTTCAAAACATACTTCATTGGCAGTAAAGTGCTTTGGGACGTCCGGTGATCATGAAAGGTGCTGTATAAATGCAAGTCTTTCTTTTTTTAATCCCAGTAGGGTTATTTCCTTTTCCATTGCTATTTAATTCAAAGCATGGCATAATAGGGCGAAGTTTCCGCCAATTGGAAACAAAAGCAATATTTTTGAGAATCAACACGATTATTGAATTTTGTTATAAATGTTTCTGCATGCAATACCAGTTTTTCTGGTTTTCTTGAAGGCAATGACTTCAGCTGGGTACAGTTCCATGGTTGCCAATATCACCTTGCCTAGTGGCCATCCTTGATGTGTGAGCCTACACAGTGAATATTTGATATTGGCAGATATCGCAGCAAAGGCCAGTCTTGCCTTTGCCCATCCCCCACGTGGTGAAAGCCTTCAGTAATCCTTTCAATAATGCCAGGTATAGACTTGATGGATCATAGTCCACTGCCATATTGGATTGTTCCATTTCTCTCAGTTATCACTTCCCTGATATTAAGACATAATTTAAAAAGGGAGTCCAAAGTTAGCCTATTCTAAACTGACACCACCTCACCAGCCTCCCTAGTTTGGCAAGAATCATCATTATTTCAGCTTTGTTGAAAGTAAACATCAACACTCAAAATCATTACAATATTAGCTTTGAGACTTTGCTCACAGATCTGATACTGGCTCGAGCAATTATGCAGACTTTAGATAGAATCATCCATCCAACAGTAATTAAGTAGGTAATACAATAGTTTTATAGACCTTTGACTATTCCATAGTCTTAATTGAGCCTTTGTCCCATAGCAAAAAAACTGAAGGACAATTACACCCCCATACAGGACGTAACCATCAAGATGGAAGTATGGACAAAAAGGAAATATTCAGTAAAAAGAAGCCTCGAGCAGTCTGTTTGATTATGTTAACTGATCCCATGCCCGATATGTCATAAGGGAATGCTGGGGCTCCTCGGAGATGGTATGGAATTTTCTTCATCAGGACTTCAAAGCACACGGCGATACTGTAGCACTTCACACAGTTGTTGGTGCAGCTGCGTGAAAGGCTCTTCTGGCTCTTATTCACAGAGATTAATGAGCTCCCTGGATTACGTTTTCAGAGGCATAAGGGCATATAGTCCCTCAAGAGTAAATGACACACATGAAAAATAAGAAACCTAACAGTGAGCCTTTCCAACAATAACTCAACAAATTAGCACTATTCTTTCAGGGCAGAATACACCTTAATGCTCCTACCTTTTTTCCAAAAGCAGTCACTATAGATTTAATGCCCAAGAACAGTAGAATTATAAGGCAATGATGCTGAACTTGACCATCATTTATTCTCGCAATTACAATTAGTAAAGTATAGGAAACCTTCAAAGAAGAGCAAGTTGTACCACAGGGAAGCATTCACAGGAATGGGCATATATCAAGTCTAATAGGCTACAAATTCCACTGACCCTTTTGAGGGGATGGAAGTGAGATGGGGCAGAAGGGGCCAGGACTTCCATCCACCACTTTGCTATGCTGATGACCCACGTCCCAGATCCCAGCGAGGTGGGCACCTGCACCTGTAGTGATGCAACAAAGGCACATGCCCTACTGAGTACTGAGGGCAACACGGTGGCATAGTGGTTAGTACTGTTGCCTCACAGCGCCAGGGACCCGGGTTCGAATCCGGCCTCGGGTGACTGTCTGTGTGGAGTTTGCACATTCTCCCCGTGTCTGCGTGGGTTTCCTCCGGGTGCTCCGGTTTCCTCCCACAGTCCAAAGATGTGCGGGTTAGGCTGATTTGGCTATGATAAATTGACCCTTAGTGTTAGGGGGATTAAATACGTGGGGTTACGGGGATAGGGTGGGATATGTGTCGGTGCAGGCTCAATGGGCCGAAATGGCCTCTATCTGCACTGTGGGGATTCTGTGATTCTGTGAGTAGGAGATACCAGAGGCGCAAATCAGACTGTAGCTAAGTGATTAAAAAACATTTCCCTCAGGGAATGAAGGGGCAACAATGTAAAAGTAGTTAATCCCTTCGTGTTGCTCATTCGTGGAGTCTTCTTAAGGCCCACAAAGGTACCATCTTCTGCCAAGAGCAGGGGTAGTTTCTCCTTGGTCTATCAGGAATGAAATGAGCAGAATTCTCGGGTAGCCGAGGAACATCTCCAGGCACACCCCCTAAAGTCGGTCTGCGATATGATATACGGCCAGAAGGGAATTTTTCAAGGAAGTTGTGGGGGGGGCGGGGCGGAAAATGTGGCAGATCGGGCTCCGTGCCAAAATACAGTCCCTTCTCCTGGAATTTCACCGCAGTTCCACCCCCTCCGCCAAATATGGAGGAAAGTTCTCTCCAAACTCACCACTGGAGCGCAGCTCTGCAATATCACTGCATGAAGATTTGAAACAAAATAATGTTTGTGTTCAAAATTATGAGGGGTTTTGCTGGAGTAGATAGGGACAAACTGCTTCCACTGGTAGGAGGGTCGGTAACCAGAGGACACAGATTTAAGGTCATTGGCAAAAAGAACCGGGGGGGGAAGACGAGGAGAATTTTTTTAATACAGCGAGTTGTTATGGTCTGGTGTGCACTGCCTGAAAGGGTGGTGGAAGCAGATTCAATTGTAACATTCAAAAGGGAATTGGATATATACTTGAAAAGGAAAAATTTGCTGAGCTATGCAGAAAGAGCAGTAGAGTGAGACTAATTGTCAGCTCTTTCAAAGAACCGGCACAGGCACGATGGACCAAATGGCCTCCTTCTGTGCTGTATGATTCTATGATTCTTAACTGTTCCCCAGCAGGCCCTGAACAACATTTGTAAAGCATAAAAGGAAAAACTTACAAGATTCTTAAAAATAATTCTCTCTTGACTAACATTTAAGATGAAATAAGGCACTTTAAAATTAACATTTAATGGGGAGCAAATCAATTGAAGTGAAGAATTAATACTTTCATTTTCAAATAAGTTTAATGAGTGGGACGACTCAGTGGTTCTAGCAGGACGTTAGTGAATTCCTATTCAGAATTCAAGACCAAGACTGAATCCCAATGCTAAGTGCTTCTTTAAACTCAAAGGGTGTCTGGACTGCTAGCCAGGTGCTTGGGTCAGGTGAACAGCTGGCAGGATTGGTCACACCAGAAAGAAGTACATCTCCTATTGGTCAGAATGAGAGCAGCACTGCCAGTGGCAAATGAGGAATCACAACAACAACTTGTATGTATATAGCGCCTTTAACGTAGTAAAACGTCCCAAGGCGCTTCACAGGAGTGATTATAAGACAAAAAATTTGGGCAGATGACCAAAAGCTTGATCAAAGAGTTAGGTTTTAAGGAGCGTCTTAAAGGAGGAAAGAGAGGTGGAGAGGTTTAGGCAGGGAATTCCAGAGCTTAGGGCCCAGGCAGCTGAAGGCACGGCCACCAATGAATTGACTGGCCAACTGATGGAGACAAGTGTGGCAGCAGGTAATAATAACTGGGGAATATAGGCGGGAAAGTGCTGTGATTTCTGGAGTGCTAATGTTGTGCAAAAAGAGCACCATTTCCAAAAATGCAGAGGTCAGTGGAGACTTCAAACAGTTGCTTATCCCTTGTAATTCCCTAAAATGGAACTTGCAGTACTATTCTCAACTCATAATTCAGGAGCCTAGACTACTTTACACAGGAATATAATCAGTGACAGCTCCGCCTCTCAGTCAGAAGGTCGTGGGTTCAAGTCCCACTCCAAAGACTTGAGCACAAAATCTAGGCTGGCACTGGAGTGCTGCACTGTCGGAGGTGCCGTCTTTCGGATAAGACGTTAAACCGAGGCACCGTCCGCGCTCTCAGGTGGACGTAAAAGATCCCATGGCACTATTTCGAAGAAGAGCAGGGGAGTTATCCCCGGTGTCCTGGCCAATATTTCTCCCTCAACCAACATAACAAAAACCAGATTATCTGGTCATTGTCACATTGATGTTTGTGGGCGCTTGCTGTGCGCAAATTGGCTGCTGTGTTTCCTACACTGCAACAGTGACTACACTTCAAAAGTACTTCAGTGGCTGTAAAGCACTTTGGGACATCCGGTGATTGTGAAAAGCGCTCTATAAATGCAAGTCTCTCTTTTCTTTTAGTTCTACATGGAAGTTCAAGGGTTGCTGAACAGAAATGGTCAGCTGTATCCTCCGAAAGAATAATTCAAACGTAGCAAAGCTCATCTCACTCTGTTAAAGTTTTAACCATTTACCCTCGCTTATTAAGTACTTTGGCCTGCCCAAACAACACGGAAATTATCAAAAACTTGTGAGCAAATTTGAATGTAATCCTTTGAATGTAATCATGAATGCCTTGCTGCCTGCAAACAATAAACCAAGGTTAATACTCTTCTAAGCTTGTCATTGCATGCTCAAGATTATACCTCAGTAAGGGTGTTTGCCATACCATGTGCGGGTGTATCTAGTCATCAAGATTCCAGATGTCAGTACTCAACACTGAAAATACCAGTTATTTGATGAAATAAATTATGGACAAATCTCTTCTTCAAAATTAACATGTCACTGTGTTATTCACCAACCAAGGTTAGCTACAAGATAAAAGCAAATGTAATCCCGCTCATCATTTCTTACTTGAAGGGTGGAGGTAGATGATATCTTTCACTGTGAACTCCCGAGGCTGGACCAGCTTTAGACAGTCAGCAATCAGGCTCAGCAGCAGGACCCAGGCCGAGGCAGGCCGGGCTTCCATTGCTGGTCTTGGGCTTGAGCATACAGATATCCAATGAGATGCCTTCTTCGTTGGTAGAAAGTACCTAAAAACAACAAAGCAGCAAGTTTTCTTACAGCGACTCCAAATAGCAGGATGGCAGCTACAACTAGTTAAGAACTGTTCACCAGTAGAGATGTATTAGGACAAGCTTACAGTTTCATAGTCTGTTCCCCAACGCTCCCCCCCACTCCACCCCACCCCACCCCCGCCCCAACTCCAACTCAGCTTTTAAAATTCATATTTGAGACGTTTATCTTACAGCAGTTGAGGATTCCCTGCATTAGCCACAGGACAAAGGATTCGATTTCATTCAACCGCACATCAAACCAGCCGAGCCGATTCTCTTTGGCAATTGACTGACAACTCTGCCAGTGACTTCTCTTTCCTTGGCAGCCCGTCAAGTAAGGCAGATGGGGTCTTGGGCAGACGACGACTGGGGGGAGGGGGAGGGGAGGGGAAGAGAACAAGTCTAAAACAGTTACATGATTCAGACAGCTAAACAACAAGGAAAGTTGTAGAGAAATGTTGGTCAACTCTAAAGCTCAGTTTCTTCCTGACTTTCCTCAGGGTACAGTTTCGAATAATTCGATTTGTTACATTTTTCTTGGGTCGAGGTACAAAAATGTCAAATCTGCTTCACCTTTATGAGCAGAGCCGTTGCCTCAGTGGGCTACCGCAGTCTGTTTTTCCCCAGCTACTCATCCACCGCTGCTTCAGGCTGATACCATTATAACACTGTGGCCTTTGCTTTGCCGCCATGCCCATAAAATTAACTGACAAATTCATGAAGCAAAGGATACAATTGCTCATTTGTCTGAGATGATTAACGTGGGGACATGTTTTCTTTACCATCACCAGATGAGGACACAAAAGGTTTCGGCTTCCTGGTGGGGGAGAACGTTATTATAAATATTTTCCCTTCCAGCTCAGTGCACCTAATAAAAGCTCGATTCTCCCAAATTATAAACCCCTTTGTGAGCAGGGCAGGGCTTAACGCAGGCACAGCACTGACCCCTATAATTCGTTCCATTCCTGTCTGCAGTTAGATTACATTACCGGCAGGTCAGAGGGAAAACTTAGGCTGTGTGCTTTGCTTTGGTGCGTTAGGTTCTGTCAACCACTTACTAAAAGGGATAGAAGAAAGCACTCTAGCACGTATCAGGAAGGAACAATGCACCCTGCTTTAAAACAACCTAAGTGTTTCACAAGTCAATATTTATTATTCAAACAAAATGCGCCTTGTGTGGCGGAAATCCGCTGATCCCATACATCCATCTGTCCAGCCTACCCAGTACTGTCCACATTTGATAAGTGGCGGATATGAATATTTAATTATTTGGATGATAAGATGAATTCTAACTTACTTCAAAAAAACTTTCTAAGAGTTGCCAGTATCTTCATATAATGTAACAGGCCTGAGAATCCAAAAAATCAAGCAGCTCAGCTTTATCAAATCAAAATGTTACAGAAAATGAACTATACCCTTCTATAATTATTCTCACACCTTCAAGGATAATGAAATGGCAGCATATAATTACTTGGCAGTCATACAACCAAGATGCTACTTAGATTTATGGCAATCAATTAAAAGTAAGCAAAATGAAATACCTGTATTTATATAGCACTTTATCATAGCATCAAATCATCTCGCGCAATTAATTATTTTTGGAGCACTGTGACTGTTGATGCAACAGCAACATCTCACGAGCGGCAATTAAATAAATTATGGTATTAGTCAAGTGAGGAATATTGACTAGGCCACCAGGCAAACTCCCTGCTTTCCTTTGAATAGTGCCGTGGGATCTTTATCATTCACATGAAAGGCAGATGGGGCCTGGATTTAACATCTCATTTGAAAGATAGCATCTCCGAAAAAGAGGAACTCCCTCAGTACAGCACTGGAGTGTCAGTCTAGATTATGCGCTTAAGGTTCTAGTGTGGGACCTGAATGCCTAACCTCCTGACCCAGAGGTGAGAGTACTTCCAACTGAGTCCAAGTACTTCTTATTGGCTTTTACACTCTCCTACAATTGTGTGTTACAACACACAATTTCAGTATTAATTTGTGACAGCTCCAGTGATTTACTGACAGACATCCCGGGGGTGAAATTGCAACTCGTTATGCCCATTTCCCAGGCATAAAATGTGTGCAAAGAGGTCCAATTTAAGGGGCTAACCTCCTGCGCCCAAACAGCGTTGGAAACATGTCTGATACCTTATTGTTTTGGGCGTTGTAGAGGGATCCTTTGTGACTACCTTAAACAGCGATTAGGTACATTAAATATGCCAATAAGGGACCCAACGCTGGTTTTAGGGCAAAAATAAGAAATTTGTTTGCCCTGATCGCAGCCGACATCGGGCCTGCAGTGTTCAGGATTACCTGGTCTGAAAGGGACCACTTGAGACTACCAACAAAAAGCTACATTCAAAAAATACTTATCTTAATGTGGAGCCAGGAGGAGCAGGTGTGCTCCACCCAGTTCCACATTTAAACTGTGAGATGCTGCCATCCACTACTTGTCCCCCTCCAGATTGCCTTCCGTCCCCCGTCCCCGGACTCAGCTCACCAGCAGCTGTGCAATGCAAATAAAGCAGATACAGTCTCTTAGGCAGTCCCTTGGAGCCGAGGATGACTTGCTTCCACATTAAAAATGAGTTTGTAGGTGACTGATGAGTCCAATGCGGGACCTACAGTCTCTGTCACAGGTGGGGCAGACAGTGGTTGAAGGGGCTGGTGGGAGGAGTGCTTGGGTTGACATGCGCTCCTTGCGCTGCCTGCACTTGGCTTCCGCTTGCTCCCGGCGAAGAGACTCGAGGTGTTTGGCGCTTTCCCGGATGCTTCTCCTCCACTTTGTGCGGTCTTGGGCCAGGGATTCCCAGGTGTCGGTGGGGATGTTACACTTTTTCAAGGAGGCTTTGAGGGTGTCCTTGAAGCGTTTCCTCTGCCCACCTGGGGCTCCCTTGCTGTGCCGGAGCTCCGAGTAGAGCGCTTGTTTTGGGAGTCTCATATTGGGCATGTGGACAACGTGACCCGTCCATCGGAGCTGATCGAGCGTGGTCAAAGCTTCGATGCTGGGAATGTTGGCCTGAGCAAGAACACTGACGTTGGTGCACCTATCCTGCCAATGGATTTGCAGGATCTTGCGGAGGCAGCATTGGTGGTACCTCTCCAGTGCTTTGAGGTGCCTGCTGTACATGGTCCATGTCTCTGAGGCATACAGCAGGGCGGGTATCACTGCTGCTCTGTAGACCATGAGCTTAGTGCCGGGTTTGAGGTCCTGGTCTTCAAACACTCTCTTCCTCAGGCAACCGAAGGCTGCACTGGCACACTGAAGGCGGTGTTGGACTTCGTCATCGATGTCTGCCCTTGTTGACAGTAGGCTCCCGAGGTATGGAAAGTGGTCCACGTTGTCCAAGGCCTTGTCGTTGATTTTGATAATCGGGGGGCTGTACTGTGTGGCGGGGGCAGGTTGGTAGAGGACCTTTGTCTTACAGATGTTTAGTGTAAGGCCTATGTTCTGGTACGCTTTGGTGAATGGTGTTGACGATGGTTTAGAGTTCGGCCTCCGAGTGAGCGCAGACGCAAGCGTCATCTGCATACTGTAATTCGACGACAGAGGATGGGACGACCTTGGATCCGGACTGGAGGTGACGGAGGTTGAACAGTTTCCAGTTTGTTCTGTAAATTAGCTCCACTCCAGTGGGGAGCTTACTGAGGGTGAGATGGAGCATTGCAGCAAGGAAGATCGAGAAGAGAGTTGGTGCGATGACACAGCTTTACTTATCCCCGGTTCGTACGTGAATTGGGTCTGTGGTAGAACCGTTGGGCAGGAACCGTTGCATGTCGTCGTGAAGCAGGCGGAGGATGGTGACAAACTTTTGAGGGCAGCCGAATTTGAGGAGGACACTCCATAATCCCTCACAGTTGACAGTGTCGAAGGCCTTTGTGAGATCAAAGAAGGCCATGTATAGCGGTTGGTGCTGTTCTCTGCATTTCTCTTGTAATTGACGTGCGGTGAAGATCATGTCCATTGTGGCCCTTAGTGGGCGGAATCCACATTGCGACTCTGGGAGGAGCTCTTCGGCCACTGGGAGAAGGCGATTGAGGGGGATTCTTGCGATGACTTTCCCTGTGGCAGACAGCAGGGAAACTCCTCTGTAATTACCGCAATCGGACTTGTCACCTTTCTTGAAGATGGTCACAATTACGGCATCTCTGAGATCCCCTGGCATGCTCTCCTCCTTCCAGATAAGAGAAATGAGTTCCTGTATTCGCGTCAATAGTGCTTCTCCGCCATGCTTTAGTGCCTCGGCGGGGATTCCATCTGCTCCTGAGGCCTTGTTGTTCTTCAGTTGTCGGATGGCCTTTTCAACCTCATGCCGGGCTGGGGTTGTGCTGAGATGGTGGTGGGTAGCATGCTGCGGGATGGAGTTGAGGACACTCGCGTCGAAGACAGAGTCGTGGTTAAGGAGATCTTCGAAGTGCTCCTTCCAGCGGGCACTGACTGCCTCTCTGTCCTTAATGAGTACCTCTCCGTTCTTGGCCCGCAGTGGGGTAGGGCCTTGGGTGCTTGGGCCGTGGGTGCTTGGGCCGTGGATAGTCTTGACTGCGCTAACGAATCCACGCATGTCGTGTTTGTCGGCTAGCTGCTGGATCTCCTGCGCTTTCTCCACCCACCATCTGTTCTTTAGTTCGCGAGTTTTTTGTTGGACCTTGGCCTTCAGGCGTCTGTAGAGCTGCTTTCTTGCTCTCGAGTTCTGTTGCTGTTTCCAGATCAGGAATGCCTTGCACTTGCGGCTTATTAGCTCCTGGATCTCCTGGTCGTTCTCGTTGAACCAGTCTTGGTGTTTCCTGGTCGAGTGACCGAGCGTCTCTTCACAGGTGCTGATTATGGAGGCCTTGAGTGCAGACCAGGCGCTGTGGACGAGGGCTGGATTTTGATACTGGGATGGGTTGGGGTCGTGTCATCCGCATTTCGTGTTATCCACCCGCCTGCAATTGGATGTGGGAGATTGATGCAATTTTCACTTAATTGGGCAATTGAGTTCCAGCATGTGGGAACCCATGAACCAATCAGTGGTTTCAGTCTGAAAGTCGCCTCTGATGATGTCATCATTGCAGGTCAGAGGCTGCCTGGTCTGGTCTCAGAGATTGCCTGGCCTTTGCTGTGAGAGGACCTGGATGCAAAATGAGCAGCGACAGAGACACAGAGACAGAGACAGAGACAGAGACAGAGAGACAGACAGAGACAGAGACAGAGACAGAGAGAGAGAATTTTTTTTTTGAAACCAAGTCCTCCCAGGCAGTCTCTGAAGTCATTCAATGCAGTAGCATCAGAGGCGACTTTCAGACCTAATACTACTACTACCTTCATCACAATACTACCACTACCTTCATCACATCTCCGCTGTAATAGTGGACCTGCAGCTGATAGTCAGCTATCCACTTGCGCTCCCGCCAGGTTTCACTGGAGTGTTTCACACTAGGCGTACTTCACGTCAGAAAAGGGTTAAACTAGCTAAAACGTTTCAAAATGGCATTACAGAGCCAATTTAGGGCTTGTTAAGGGCTTTAATGGCCTCTCCCGCCTCTTGGAGGCGAGACGGAGTCGGGAACCCCGCGACCGATTGTCAAAATTGCGTGGAGGCGGAATGGAGTCGGGATGGGGTCAGGACCCCCGAATCTGCAACTTTAACCACCCACACGCCTCCAAACCTGACTCCATGGGTCATTGAAAATCCAGCCCTGCATCACTGGGAGTCGTCAGGTTGTTTGTGAGGCACAGGCTGAATAGGGCTTTCTTAGCGGGGTCTTTGAGTGCGTTGATTTTCCTGCGGCATTCTCTGTTGCTGCCGCTGTTTTGGGGCTACATTGATGGAGATGACAGAGCGGATTAGGCGGTGGTCTGTCCAGCAGTCGTCAGCTCCTGTCATGGCGCGGGTGATGCGGACGTCCTTGCGGTCCCTCGCTCGGACGATGACATAATCCAGCAGATGCCAGTGCTTGGAGTGAGGGTGCTGCCATGAAGCCTTGTACTTGTCTCTCTGACAGAACAAGGTGTTGGTTATGACAAGGCCATGTTCTAAGCATTTCGACAGGAGGAGGGTACCATTGGAGTTGGCTTTCCCTACCCCCTCTCTGCCGATCACACCTCCCCAGAGGTCTGTGTCCTTTCCAACTCTGGCGTTAAAGTCGCCAAGGAGGATCAGCTTGTCGCCCGTTGGGACTCGGGACAGGGATTGTTCAAGGCTGGAGTAGAATTCCTCTTTGGTCTCGTCTGTGGCTTCCAGTGTTGGGGCGTACGCACTGATGACCGTAGCGCACTGGTTCCGAGGGTGAGCCGAAGAGTCATGAGGCGCTCGTTTATACCGCTAGGAGAGTCTCAGATGTTCAACTAGTTCATTTTTTATGGCGAAGCCTACCTCATGGAGGCAGCGTTCTTCTTCAGGTTTGCCTTTCCAGAAGAAGGTGTAACCACCGCCTTGCTCCTTGAGCTGGCCTTCCCCTGCCCGCCGGGTCTCGCTTAGGGCGGCGATGTCAATGTCGAAACGTCTGAGCTCCCGGGCAACGATAGCAGTACGGCGTTCCGGTCTGTCACTGTTGGGGTTGTCCATGAGGGTCCTGACGTTCTAGGTCCCGAACTTCATTTTAAAGAGTGGAAGATGCCTGTGCGTGAATTCTTTTAACGTGGGGTGGCCGTTGCACACCAGCTACCACACGGGCTTGACAGAGCAAGGTCTTGGTCCAATGGCAAGGGGATCCAAGATGATTGGAGACCAGGCTCTGCTACAACGGCCTAGCACACACACACAAACATACTGCTACTGTCCTCCTCCCTCCTTCCCGCAGGTCCTCTCTGCCTGGGTTTCGTAGGATGCATTGTGGTCCTCCCGACCTTGCTGTTGGCCCGTGCCGCACCTTCCCTGGGCCCCGACCCCGCTGCTGGTCTAGCCTGCGCTACTCCTGGGTCTTGACCTCGCTGCTGGGCTCGTCCTCGCTCCTGGGTCCCGGCCTCGGACATGAATGATGTTGTTTCTCACAGGATCAAATTAGCACTGATATTCTCGCGATCCCTGGCCCCGAACTCCACTCGCGATCCACTAGTCACTAGATCACAGTGCCTGTACCTGGATTACCAACTCAAGAAGTGCTTTTCCCCCCAACCCGCTGCCCGTTTGTTTTGGTCAGAGGCAAGCTGAGAACTTACACCAGCCTGTACAGGAGAGCAAAGCAGTTATTCTGAATCAGAAGGTTTAGGCTCCACTCCAGAGATCTGAGCATATATTCTAGGCTGGCACTTCAGTACTGAGCGAGTGCAACCCTGTTGGAGGTGTCGTTTTTCAGATGAGACCTTAAATTGAGGCCCTGTCTGCCCTAAGAGGGCGCTAACGGGGCGCAAAGCAACTAGCACTTGGGCGCGGCGCCGCCAACGCCCTCCTGCGAAATTCAGCAGGAGGTTAGTGGCAGCAGGAACTGTTAGCGCCCCGCGGCGCTGCGCCGCCGGCGATGACATCATCGCCGTGCGCGGTGCCCCGGCCACGATCTTCGGTCGCGCCCCCTGATTTACCACCGGACGCTATGTCCGATGGGATCAAGGGGCCTACCTGCAGCCGGGGCAGCGTTAATTAAAGGCGAGGTGCCGTGCGGCCATTTTTGTTGCTATCCGCCTGCCAGCACCTGCCCCGTTGCCGTCCCCGGCCTCCTAACCACCACCCGCCGCCCCCCCCCTTTAAGAAGGGGAGGAAGGCCTGCAGTATCACGGCACGTAGCGCCGCGATATTCCCTCGCAGCGCCCCAAGCGGGAGGCGGGGCGCTTCCAGTAGCGCCCTGCCTCCCGCTTGTGGCGCTGCTGATGAATTTCGGCCGCGGAGGCGCTAATTTTAGTAGCGCCCCGGCGAAGTTAGCGCCCCAAAGGGGGCGTGACTCAAATTTTCCCCCATAGAATCATAGAATGGTTACAGCACAGATGGAGGCCATTCAGCCCATCGAGCCCGTGCCGGCTCTCTCGAAGAGCACTTCAGCTAGTCCCACTCCCCCGCCCTTTCCCAGTAGCCCAAGCAAATTTTTTTCCTTCCGGTACTTATCCAACTTCCTTTTGAAAGATAAGATTGAATCTGCCTCCACCACCCTTTCAGGCAGTGCATTCCAGATCAGAACCACTCGCTGCGTAAAAAAGTTTTCTCTAATGTCGCCTTTGTTTCTTTTACCAATCATCTTAAATCTGTGTCCTCTGGTTCTCGACCTTTCCGTCAATGGGAACAGTTTCTCTCTATCTACTCTGTCCAGACCCCTCATGATATTGAACACCTCTATCAAATCTCCTCTGCTCTAAAGAGAACAATCCCAGCTTCTCCAGTCTATCCACGTAACTGAAGTCCCTCATTCCTGGAATCATTCTCGTAAATCTTTTCTGCACCTTTTCAAAAGCCTTCACATCCTTCCTAAAGTGCGGTGCACAGAATTGGACACAGTACTCCAGTTGAGGCCGATCCAGTGTTTTATACAGGTTCATCATAATTTCCACGCTTTTCTACTCTATACCTCTATTCAGAAAGCCCAGGATCCCGTATGCTTTTTTAACCGCTTTCTCAACCTGCCCTGCCACATTCAACGATTTGTGCACGTACATCCCTAGGTCTCTCTGTTCATGCACCCCCTTTAGGATTGTACCCTTTAGTTTATATTTCCTCTCCTCATTCTTTCTACAAAATGTATCACTTGGCGTAAAAGTTCCCATGGTACTATTTGAAGAAGAGCAAGGGAGTTCTCCCGGTGTCCTGGCCAACATTTGTTCCTCAACCAACACCTTAAAAAAATGATCTGGTCATTTATTTCATTGCTGTTTGTGGGACCTTGCTGTTCGCAAACTGGCTGCCGCATTTCCTACATTACAACAGTGGCTGCACTTCAAAAGTACCTCATAGGCTGTCAATCACTTTGGGACATTCTGAAGTCATGAAAGGCCTAGGTACGTGCGTGTTTTCTTTCTTTTATACTGAATCTCACAGACATGAGGGAAGGTCTGCGGACAGAAGTTGCAATTGCGTGCGCAGGTTCAGTTGTTTCTGTGTTGCTGCTGGTGCTCTGGAATCCACCCTATAACGTAAATAGCTCAAGTTCCACAGCACTGGGAACGGACACATACAGCACCACCACAGTTTGAAGCTGCTCTCTACCATATCAACTTGCCAAAAGAAAGCCACAATGACTTTTAACAAAGCCAACTGTGTACAAATATTCAACAAGACAGATGCAGCACACAGAAAAAAAAACTCTTATTTTTATGTTTCATCATAGTTGGGGTCAATAACTGTGCTCTGGTACCAGGGAATGTGTTATTAGTTTGTTCAGGAGTCACGCTGGATTGAAGAGACTTTGTTGACCAGAGCTCCCTCATGACTCAGTGGGGAAATATGTCCATTATCCAGTATGCTACCAGGCCATACAGACTAGGACAGGTTCCAGGTTTGATCCCGGATCTATATTGTTAGCCAATCTCAACAGGGCAGCAGTCAGGTCATTCCAAAATTTCCATGCAGAAACTTCTTATTTCTCCGTTCCATTTAAATTTTAGAACATTGCTTCCGTTCTGTTACAAGCGGGGGAAAACATTCAGGATTTCTGTTCTGGTAAACTTGTGTGCCAAATGTGAACTGGCAAGGCTGTGATACCCCCATGGTCAAAAAACCTGGCAAGGCTGTGATACCCCCACGGTCAAATAACCTGGCAAGGCTGTGATACACCCACGGTCAAATAACCTGGCAAGGCTGTGATACCCCCATGGTCAAATAACCTGGCAAGGCTGTGATACCCCCACGGTCAAATAACCTGGCAAGGCTGTGATACCCCCACAGTCAAATAACCTGGCAAGGCTGTCATACCCCCACGGTCAAATAACCTGGCAAGGCTGTCATACCCCCACGGTCAAATAACCTGGCAAGGCTGTGATACCCCCACGGTCAAATAACCTGGCAAGGCTGTGATACCCCCACGGTCAAATAACCTGGCAGTAATCCTTTGGACACTTGCAGATGGTACCTGGGGGGGGGTTGTTGTGCCTTTGCACTTGTATCATAAGCGTAAGGAGTGCTAGAATGCTGGCACTTTGGCGCCTGGGTCAAAAGGAATTGGATTTTAGCCCCAATCCAGGACATGAGGGAGCGCTGCGTTGTTGGAGGTGTGCCCTTCAGTTGAGATGTTAAATTAAGATCCTGTCCGCCTGTTCGTGCGGGCATTAAAGCTGGAATGTGAAGATGGTAGGGGCGATATTCTGGAAGGATGAGATCAAATGATCTGAAAGATACAAACCTATTTTGTAACGAGTCAGAAGTGGATAGAAAATTGGAAACAAAAAACGACTAGACGAAAGAGATCACATTTTTCTTAGTGCATGTATATTATCTAAGATGGTGCATGATTTCCGAATTCAGCTCTGAGTACCGGGGAAAGAAACAGGTATTATGTACAGTAATCATTATTGAAGATGTGTTCTTAGCTAGCCACCTGTGCAGCTGCAGCTCAGATTATATAGTTCTTTTATGTAGATCACTGGAAATCACCAGAATTAAACCTCTGAAAACTAAAGTTTCACAAACCCACGAGCTTCCACACAAAAGTATTTGGGGCAGACAATATCTGAAGTGTCTCAGCCTGCCGACTCCCATTCTCAGAATGTAAACAGCCAACCCAACCACACTAATCCCCTGCACTCAGTATCAGAACTTGCACAAGCAGCAACTACCACTTGTATGTTGGCCATGCTCAGTTGGTAGCACCCTTGCTTCTGAGTCAGAAGGTTGTGGGTTCAAGTCCCACTCCAGACACTTGAGCACAAAAATCTAGGCTGACAATCCAGTGCAGTACTGAGTAACTGCCGCACTATCGGAGGTGCCGTCTTTCGGATGGGACGTTAAACCGAGGCCCCGTCTGCTCTCTCAGGTGGACGTAAAAGATTCCATGGCACTATTTCGAAGAAGAGCAGGGGAGTTATCCCCGGTGTCCTGGTCAATATTTATCCCTCAATCAACATCCCTAAAACAGATTATCTGGTCATTATCACAGTGCTGTTTGTGGGAGCTTGCTGTGCACAAATTGGCTGCCGTGTTTCCTACATTACAATAGTGATTACACTTCAAAAACTATTTCATTGGCTGTAAAGTGCTTTGGGACGACCTGTGGCCGTGAAAGGCGCTATATAAATGCAAGTCTTCCTTTTTTTCTTTTCACATGAATGCATGCACCCCAGCATGGCAACCCATATATCCCACTGTGCACTGCAATTGTCTCCAGTTGCAACTTCATTCATAAACTGCAGTATTTTCTTACCATTTTCCATTATTTATTGAAACGCATGGGATAAACAGGATACACAACAGAGCAACAAGGCACAAGTAAGTGGCCTACGTAACTCATTTGTCATTTGAACTTATATTTTCAGATATGTGTGCAATTTAGATCCAAATAGCTTGTGGCAGGTCTACATAGATTCAAATGGAAGTGTGATGTTTGCACCCAATTTTCCAAGGTTAGATCTTCTGCATAGTTTCAAGTACAGATTTGGTCAGGCAGAGGGAGCACATTTAAATTGCATATGTGAAGTTTAAAGGGAAGGTGACAACTGAAGGGTAGCATCATATTAGCTTTTGGAAAGGTTCATAACGTGTCGCAGCCCAATGGCGGTCTTTGCCAAGGCTGAACAGGGCATTAAGAATTGAGAGAGAAAAATTAAGGGCAAGGAAATCAAACATGTAGGCATCAGTCTGTTGGCATGTGACAGAACAGCCGAGCACCCTATTCTGCTTTGTGGCTGCAGAAGTGGGGGTGGTTAGGTGTAAGAGCGGTAGCTCTCTGTGCCACCCATAGCATCATCCCCATTAAGTCAGTGTTGTAGCATGCCTGCAAAGAGCTGCAGCCAAGTTTCAGGCCACAGTTAACCCTAACCTCACTGGATGTGCCAGCCTACCACACATAGTAGCTGCAGGTATCTTTGCAGCAGATGGCACAGTTCTTCCTGTGGCTCTCTGCTGACCTGGACCGTATGAAGACAATTCCACACATTCACTGCCCGGTAGGTGTGCCAGGTATGGTTGGTGGTATCTTGGTGGGTGCAACCAATCAGGACATGCTAGCTGTTGACCACCCATGGCATGCTTTCTTTCATGCACCACTGAAAGCATGACATATTGTGACCAGGGGCTTCTGAGGAAGCATCTGTCATTTGAGATGGTCAAGCATTCACATATCTTAGTGGCACCATCCATTCTGTTGTCACAATTTTCTTTGGGAAGGCAAGCCTGTCTGCTAATGAGAGGTCTGCCCACCTCACCTCTATCTGCAGATGTGAGTGTGAAGGTCCTGGTGGATTGGCACAGAGCACCTCCCATTTAGCCTGTCATCCCTCTGTAGGTTTTTCTTCTTCCAAACACCTCAGATAGGACGATCCCCATTGGGAAATACATTGGTGCCAGTAATCATGCTGGGAGAGGGGGGGGGGGGGGGTAGTTGGCACAAGGGCTCATGAGAACCTACGTTCCAGCAGAAAAATAAAGTAATGGAAACAGTCTACAAATTTCCTGAAATGTGAAGGATTGCAGTTACTTACTTATATCCCTCAAACCAGCTGCCGCTGCAACTGATCCCCAGCAACCCTGGATGCTCATTTCAAAAGGGCATTTCTCTGCACTTGATGTTCTGCCCACCTGAATTTTGGGAAATGGTGTGCAGGATGTACCCACCACCAAATCACCCACTTGTTTGAAGCCTTCACAGCGGTGCAGGGTGTGAGTTTTGGTGGGACAAACCCCGCCCATTTTCCAACTCTCGGTGGTCCAACTAATGCGGCTACACTGGGCAGCTGACAATGAAAAACCCATGCTACAGTGTCTTGTTTCTCAGTAAAACATCTTGTATCAAAACTATGACCAACTGACAGCTTACCTCCAGGTATAATATTTTTGAGCTATCAGCTGGACTGGAAAGCTGAATTTCTGGTTAATCCAGTTTCAGTTTTCGTTGATAAATGAACAGGAACATTTTCCCCAGAAACTCCCGAGGCCAACTATTGAATCACACTGTCGCTCAGCTGAGATCAGCTATCTCAACACAGACCACGGACGGAACCTGGGACCTTCTGGTCTGTATGGTTTAGTGTTACACATTTTTAACCTTGGTGGTGTCCTACACCATGAGCCTTCATCCTTAGCCAGTTTCTTAATGAAATAGCCGGCAATTAGGTTAGAATTAAAGGGCTAGAAATTCGTCTCGGGCAGTGGCGCAAAGCGGGCGGTATTAGATCGTCCGCCTGTTATACGCAGCGCCTGATATTCAGTTTCATTGACTGCAATAGAACTGAATTTTGGGCGCTGCGTATAATGAGGTGCAACTGTATGGAGAATAATAGATAGCTGGCAGTGATTGCATAGCGAATAATGGATACCTGAGGGTAATTATATGGAAAATAATGAGTACCAGGGGCTGATTACATAGAGAAGAATGAATACTAATGGGTGATTAAACAGTAGTCTTCTAATAGAGCTGTTCAGATAATGTGATAAACCATAGAAAAGTTTCAGAAGTTTATGACCGTCATTGGAACCAAAGATGAGATTGAAGCCTTGGAATCACTGGTGGTGTGTTATTGTTTGTTGTCTATACTGTTTGCAGCTGACAATGCAGATCTCACTGGCAACTGTGTTACATGATGCCATTCACATAAAAGGATTAATAATCATTACTGCATATTTTTTTAGAACGTAATTGGAAAATAACCTGCAGGTGACTACAAGGAAATTCTTTATTCAGGCCATATTGTAATAAAGTTTAAAAACAAACAATACAAATTTCAAATACAACGTCAGAACAACCAGAACTTGGTTCTGAGACAGCACAAAGGAGCTTTTCTGTTCCCACAGTTTGCAGACAAAGCCAAGAGCTCAGCTTCAGAAGATAAGGTATGCGAGCAGCAACTCACAGCCGACTTGGGATCCTGTTAAGCCAAACGTAAAAGTGCTGCAGTGGGATCCTGATAGACACAGTCTGGCTAGGAAATATGTTTGCATAAGGATTCTGTGTGGCGGTGTTGTGCTTGGACTTGGAATTCTCTGTAAGGGGAGTGGCTGGGAAGTGGTCTGCTGCAGTCAACAATATTATCAACGGGAACAGAAACTGCGTTAGTTCCATGTTCAAACTCATTTGGCTGACATGACTTTATTCTCCTGTCAAACATTAAATACATATCATAAACCACTTGGACATTTTAAAATGTTGTTACTGACAACCATTACTGGCAGTTATTTGCATTGAAACAACAACATTTTGAAAAGTCCAAAAATGCTTTATAATATGTATTTATTGTTTGAAAAAAGACTTGCATTTCTATAACGCCTTTCACGACCACAGGATGTTTCAAAGCGCTTTACAGCCAATGAAGTACTTTTTTGAAGTGTTGTCACTGTTGTAATGTGGGAAACGCGGCAGCCAATTTGCGCACAGCAAGCTCCCACAAACAGCAATGTGATAACAAAAACAGATTATCTGGTCATTATGTTGGTTGAGGGAGAAATATTGGCCAGGACACCGGGGATAACTCCCCTGCTCTTCTCCGAAATAGTGAGATGGGATCTTTTATGTCCACCTGAGAGAGCAGACGGGACCTCGGTTTAACGGCTCATCCAAAAGACGACACCTCTGACAGTGCAGCACTCCCTCAGCACTGCACTGTCAACCTAGCTTTATGTGCGCAAGTCCCTGGAGTGGGACTTGAACCAACAACCGACTCAGGGGCGAGTGTGCTACCAACTGAGCCACAGCTGACACTGACAGTTTGTCAATGACACAAGGTGAATTAATTGTTTATTAAGATGGTATTTTCAGGATTGCCGAATCAGACAGAGTTCCTGTTTACAGGCCAGTTTGTGTCCATACCCTGCCCTGTCCTTTCTAAAGATGTCAAACAGTTAACCTGTTTTTAACCTAATGCAGTTATTTTTTTTCAGCTTTGCACTCTTGCCAGGGAGGCTGGCTGCTGGCAGCAAACACCAGACATTTTGGCCTCACGCTGTGCAGGATTTTCTGATCGATTCAATTCATGGCTGGAACGTGGTGCACAGCTGCCGACTGAATGTTTGATGCGCGCCACCAGCAGGCAAGCCTCGCCTGCAGAAGTGCAGAGCCAGAAAATTAACCCTAATCCAGAAAGAAGGGTGAGGGAAGAATATCGTCCCTTCGACAGTGCAACCTTGTGCACCATCCACCTCAACCACTAGTAAGGCTAACTCCTGGGAGGAGGTTAAAAAAAAGGGAACAAAGCCGTGACCAACTTCAGGAAAAAGTGGGAATTTTCTCTTCAACTCCCGAGAGCAGTCAGTCAAAATCCCTGAGACCATGGTTACCCACAATGCAGCATTTGACATGGTAAACAGCCCCCCTCCCCCCAAGTACATCTCAATGTCCTTAGGAACCTGCCATACCTTAACTTATTGGGAACCCGAGTTAATGGCTAATAGGTTCAGAAATTTAGCGAGTTATTCTTTTGCTACAAAGGTCAACTACATAGGAGTTGAACGTGAGAAAGCATCCAGCACAGTCCCATTGAACCAAGTGGTTCCACACATGGATTTTGGCCATTTTCTGGATGTTTATGTATGAAGACTATCAAAGTGAATGATACATCAGCAACTAAAACAGCAAAGTTGAACATTTTTTAAAAGGGTGCAATTACCTCAGTGGAGGAGTTCTGAGGCGGCCACTTAATGGAATAGCCGGGAAAAACCTGCTCCCGCATCTTCTCAATGATTTTTAAAATAATAGAGCAGTACATTTGGCCTCAGTTAGGCTAGGAAGGGGATAAGAAAACAAAAGGCAGCCATAGTGTCCACTGAGAGCCTGTTGGAAAGTGTGTGTATCAGAACAGTAAGCGAGGACAGGGTTTGCACTCAGCTATGATGGTCCCTCATGACTGAATAATCCACTGACATAGTCCTGGCTCACACATGATGAAAAGCCACTTGATGAAATACTGAAGGCTGATGACACCCATTAAACTACCCCAAGCAAGCAACATGCTCAGGAGAGAAAGGGAGAACATGCGTCTTTGTGGTAGCTGCTGTATTTCACCGCTCCCAAGCAGTTTGACAATGAACATAGCAGTGACCTTGATTTTAACTCCGGGCATGTTCTGGGCATGTGGGTGGCAGGGCGAGTTAGAAACGCACCTGCTGCAGCAGAAACAGGCCCGGGCTATTTTAATTCCTGGGCTTCATTAAATTGACACCAGTCCACTTCCCTGGGGGGGGGAAGTGGCTAGTGCCTCTGGAAAATCGGATGGCTCTTGGCCGCCTGCCGACATGGAAGTAAGTGTTGGGAAGGTGGTTCCGGGAGGGTCTGGCGAGAGGGAAGGGGGGCAGTCTGGGGCAGGGGAGGCTGCGAATTTCTTTATGGGGCCCCAGTGGAGCACTCCCGCTCCTCCGGGCCTCACAGAAGGAAAGTAAAAAGCTTACCTTCTTGGGCCTTCTCATTATCCTGGCAGGCCACAACTCTCTTCAGCCTGACAGGCAAGTTGCAGCAACTTCCCCGTTCAGGCCCAAGTTAAAATCTCAGTCAGGGCCCAACGAGCTCACCAGACCCCGATCTCCATATTTAATGGACTCCGCTGGGTGGCTTAGCTGCCCATCCAGAAGCCCGAGTAAAAAGAGGTGGTCGGTGGGATACAGGCGGCTTTCCTGCGGGTAAGTAACCCAGGACATTTTAACTGCCCACTCACCCGGTTTTGCTGGGCGAGTAGGGTTAAAACTGCCCCCAGTAACACAAATGACAGCAGGCACAAACACTTCATTGGGATCCACTCCCTGCCCCAACCACAGAAACTCGTCTACTTCACTCTTTGTTTCAGGAAATGCAGGAGAGCCATTGAAATGTGATAATAACAAAACAAATTTAAATAACCTGAGACACATCAATGGGCAATTACCTTTCATAGTACTTACATTTGCAAAACAGACAAGAACAAAAACACAATTCTGATGTTTGATTCCAAACATTGAAAAAAAACATTGGTACCAATAGTGTAGACAACCCTTTACTTTCTCCAGAACATTATATAATACTGTTATTAATAACCTATCATTTCCCTCTAAGAGTTATTGACCTTTAAAAGATAACACACACGCACACACAACGCAGGATACAGTAGGTCATTCAGCAGTCTCTAGTCAGGGGCAAGGCAAGATAAGAGTGGAATTTGTGCTTTCAAGTAGTGCTACCAGATAAATTTTAACCCTGCTTGTGGTCACTAATAACAATATACCATGAGGCTACCATATACAGGTTCCTTAGGGTGAAGGCCTTATGGGCTCCCTGAAGCACCTGCTTTGCTATCAGTACAGTTTCAAAGGACAATGTATCCAATGTTAATAGGGTTTTACAGTGTCCTGCACAGCACTCCATGACATTACACACATGCTTTATTCAATACCATCCTAAGTAAGTCAAACAAGGATCTCACTCTACCACATCTTTATTTGACTTTTAACGTGATAGAACATCACACCCTAGCAAAAATGCTCCTTAAACAATCTGCGTAAACAAGTAAGCTGTGGGCCCTCAAGGAATCGTCTTATTTTTTTTTACAACCAAAGTATCCAGACTGGGAATGATATAATGGCAATATTACATTATTACTGAAATTATCAATATATATCACAACATCAAATTAAGCACTACTGAAAGAAATGTATGTTTTACAAGTATGCTTCATTACGAGTTTCAAAACCCAAGCATGTATACTTCTTGTTTAAAAAAATAACATTTCAAACATAGTCTATAAAAGAGTACTCAGAAATTATAATCAATCAGAAAAAAATGACAGATATTGCAAAATATCAGATGATTTAATTACTGCAATGCCAATTTATTTCAGACTGTTACATTTTTGGATTGTTTCTAACATTCCTATTCTAGATTATTTTGGCTCTTGTATCTTAACTCTCTCTCACGGGTGAGGCCCAACCCGTCATATCTTTGCCTTGAGATCTCGGTAAGATTTTGAAAACATGCTAAGAAACAAAAAGCGAACCCTGTCTTGTAATTGCCTTTAGCTACTAGGCTTATCTTATGTCTTCAAAGGTGGTAGAGTATCAGATCAAACCTTGTTTTAAGCTTAAATATCAAGCACATTTATTTTACAAAAGGCAACTGCATGCATAAGTAATGATCACTTATCTAGATATAATTTAATTTATTTATTTATTATTCAAAACATCAGTTTTTCAGAAATATTTCAAAATATCATGTATTAAGTATTCCTACTATTAAATATTAATCATATATATTAATTAGATTTAGTATATAAAGTGTTTATGTTGCTCCATTAAGCATTTGAATTATATGAATTGTTGCTGTTCTTACTCCAGTTTTAAATGAACAAAATTTATACTTTATCAACAACAACTTACATTTATATAGTGCCTTTAATGTAGAAGTGTCCCAAAGCACACCACAGAGGTATAATCAGACAAAAATGGTTGCTGAGACAAAGGAGATGTGACCAAAAGCTTATTACTAAAAAGCAAATTTTACTATACTTATTGTTAAAAAGACCAGTTTTCAGAAACATTTCATAATATATCAGAAATCTGAGTTATAAGCAGAAACTGGAGAAACCTGGACTTCTCAGCCTTGAAGGGAAGTGTCTGAGAAAAATGTTATTGAGGTATATAAGGTAGTAAACAGTACAAAAAAAGGTAAAGCTAGAACATAAGAAATAGGTGCAGGAGTAGGCCATACAGCCCCTTGAGCTTGTTCCGCCATTCAATAAGATCATGGCTGATCTTTGACCTCAATTCCATTTTCCTGCCCGATCCCCATATTCCTTGATTCCCTTAGAGTCCAAAAATCTATCTATCTCAGCCTTGAATATACTCAACAACTGAGCATCCACAGCCCTCTGGGGTAGAGAATTCCAAAGATTCACAACCCTTCCTTCGAATAGATTATGGAACGGTTCCCGCGGATTGGAAGGCAGAAAATGTAACCCCACTATTTAAGAAAGGAGGGAGAGAGAAAACATAGAACTACAGACCAGTTAGCCTGACATCAGTAGTAGGGAAAATGCTAAAATCTATTATTAAGGACGTGGTAACCGGGCACTTAGAAAATAATAATAGGATTGGGCAGAGTCAACACGGATTTACGAAAGGGGTTTTTTGAGGTTGTAACTAGCAGAATAGATAAGGGGAAACCAATGTATGTGGTGTATTTGGATTTTCAGAAGGCATTCGATAAGGTGCCACACAAGAGGTTATTAAACAAAATTAGGGCTCATGGGATTAGGGATAATATACTAGCATGGATTGAGGATTGGTTAATGGACAGAAAACAGAGAGTAGGAATTTTCGGGTTGGCAGGCTACAACTAGTGGGGTGCCGCAAGGATCAGTGCTTGGGCCTCAGATATTCACAATCTACATCAATGATTTGGATGAGGGGACCAAATGTAATATATGCAAGTTTGCTGATGATACAAAGCTGGGTGGGAATGTAAGTTGTGAGGAGGATGCAAGGAGGCTTCAAGGGGATATAGACAGGCTAAGTGAATGGGCAAGAACATGGCAAATGGAATATAATGTGGAGAAATGTGAAGTTATCCACTTTGGTAGGAAAAATAGAAAAGCAGAGTATTTTTTAAATGGAGAGAGATTGGGAAATGTTGCTGTTCAGAAGGGACCTGGGTGTCCTTGTACACAAATCACTGAAAGTTAACATGCAGGTAAAGCAAGCAATTGGGAAAGCAAATGGTATGTTGGCCTTTATTACAAGAGAATTTGAGTATAAGAGTAAAGACGTCTTACTGCAATTATATAGGGCCCTGGTGAGACCACACCTGGAGTATTGTGTACAGTTTTGGTTTCCTTACCTAAGGAAGGATATACTTGCCATAGAGGGAGTGCAACGAAGGTTCACCAGACTGATTCCTGGGATGGGGGCATTGTTCTATGAGGAGAGATTGAGTAGACTAGGCCTATGTTCTCTAGCGTTTAGAAGAGTGAGAGGTGATCTCATTGAAACATACAACATTCTTACAGGGCTTGACAGGGTAGATGCAGGGAGGATGTTTCCCCTGGCTGGGGAGTCTAGAACCAGGGGTCACAGTCTCAGAATAAGGGGTCGGCCATTTAGGACTGACATGAGGAGAAATGTCTTCACTCAGAGGGTGGTGAATCTTTGGAATTCTCTACCCCAGAGGGCTGTGGAGGCTCAGTCGTTGAGTATATTCAAGACAGAGATCAATAGATTTTTGAACATTAAGGGAATCAAAGGATATGGGGATAGTGCAGGAAAGTGGAGATGAGGTAGAAGATCAGCCATGATCTTACTGAATGGCGGAGCAGGCTCGAAGGGCCAAATGGCCTACTCCTGCTCCTATTTCTTATGTTCTTAAATTTACTTCAAACTAAATTGAGAGAAAAGGACAAGGTGATACAGGTTTGAATTAGCTAAAATGCAAATTTAGGACCGATATCAGGAATGAGATCTCTTATGCAAAATGATCTTATGGTAATACCTGTACAAAGTCCTGCCCTCATCACCTTGCCTCCTCTGAACTCTCCTGGCTTGCCATAACCCAGTGAGTTGACTTCAAAATACTCATTCTTGCTTCCAAGCCTCTCCATGACCTCGACTTGGTGATCTCTTCTGTGAATACACCCTCTGTTTCACTAATGCTGGGCCTCTCCATGTCCACTCCTCTCCCTGGTCTCCCATTGGTGATTGTTTATTTAGCCATTATGCCCCTATAAATAGATGAAGAATTGGGCGCCTGCTTTACAGGCATGCACTTCTCCCTGCCTGATCTTCCTGTAATCGCTGTGCCAAGGAAACTCAGTACACCCAGGTGCAGGACCAGGAAGACTTACCTTGTTACCAAAAAGGTGTGCACCTAGAAAGTTAAGTCTCCAACCCAAACATCAACCTATCCTCTTCCCTTTCAGGTGCGGACAGGCCTGCTGGGTATTTTCAGCATTTTTGTGTTTTAATTTCAGAGTTTCAGGATTTATAATTTTGTTTTAATCTCTACAGCAACTGGACAGAAAAGATAGGAACTGCAGGCTACATACTGGCGATTTCTTCCAGAAAGTTTATTGGACACAGAGGGGAGGAAAAACTAATGATATTAACAGAGCAAGTCCGGATCAATATACTGCTAATTAGTGCTACACAGTTTGTAAATTTTATGGCATTTCGCAGCACTTCATTTCATCTCGACAGTTAGCAAATTGTTTTACAACAGCTGGTCCTATATTGCTGCTTACTCGGTTCAATGTCATTGTTGCCTTGTTCTGGTTTACAACAACAACTTGTATTTATATAGCACCTTTAACGTAGTAAGACTTCACAAGGCGCTTCACAGGAGTATTAAAAGACAAAAAAATGACAGCGAACCACATAAGGAAAAATTCGGGCAGGTGACCAAAAGCTTGGTCAAAGAGGTAGGTTTTAAGGAGCATCTTAAAGGAGGAAAGAGAGGTAGAGAGGCGCAAAGGTTTAGGGAGGGAATTCCAGAGCTTAGGGCCCAGGCAACAGAAGACACGGCCACCAATGGTTGAGCGATTATAATCAGGGATGCTCAAGAGGGCAGAATTAGAGGAGCACAGATATCTCGGGGGGTTGTGGAGCTGGAGGAGATTACAGAGATAGGGACGGTTATTAACTATTATTCTTTAATTCTATGAGGAACCACCATACTCATAGACCACAGACAATGATTTTCCCTGTGCACCATGTGTAATAAAATTGTAACCGCACTCTTTATAAACATGCTTACGATTTTGTTACACACAGCGCACAGAAGAAACCTTCGCTCCACCTTAACCCACCTTAGCCCCTAGCACTCAATCTTTGAGAGTCACTGGGAGTAACTTTGACTTTGGGCAATAGTGTAAAATGCATGATATCGGCTTAAAGCACCCGTTAAACACCTCTCCCGATTAGCATTTCCACTGACGTTCAGGCCTGAGTTAAAATTGCAGTCGGTGTCCAATGACATCATCAGCCCCCTATCTGCATATTTAAAGAAAGACCCCGCTGGCTTTGGGCGGGGCGGGCTAGCTGCCCATCCAGAAGCCTGATTGATAATCACGGTCGGCAGCTTTCCATTGGTTAAGTAACCCGGGGCATTTTAACTGCCGACCAGACACAAAGGGTTAAACATTTTGCCCTCTTAAAATTGTTAGTGCAGTGAGTAGCATGGGAAAAAAAAAATCAGTGAAATATGAAGAAATTAATTAAGGTAAACTCATTACATAAGTGTGATGTTAAACAGATTAATCAACATTTTTTTGGGTGGGGACAGACAGATAATGCAATTCGAAACAAAATACACGTTTATGAAAGCTTGCAGCAGCAGCGGCAAATGATTTTGAAAATGTGAAAGGTCAAGAAGATGAGGTTAAGAGCTGTACCTCACAGATTTACAGGCTCCATCAATGGTCTTCAGAATACACCGTGGCAATGGCAAAAGGTTCATGAATCTGTCCCAATTAATTTGGGGCTGTCAGTTGTCAAACAGAATGAGTTTTCAGATTGCTCATCTGTAGAGAAATCACCCATCCTTTTGACCATCATTAATTATTAATCTGCCTTCTCTGCTGTAATCCTAAGCAAGGGCACAGGGAGGGGGCTCTTAACTGAACATATCTGTCACGCAAGATTTCTCTCTGATATTGACTCTATTGTTGTAAGATGTCTTTTTAACCCTTACTATAATGAATAGCACAGGATTGATTCAGTTCCCTCTCTTTTGTTCTTCCCTGGTTTAAGCATCATTCCCAAGGCCAATAGTACAACTAAGTGGTCTAATTCTAGATACAGCGAGTGGAAGGTGTGTAGAATGGCTCCGATAACTCTTCCTTCAATTTCCCCACTCTTCGCCCACCCACCCCCAGTGTGGGGTGATGCTCAGCCTCTGGTCAGTGCCTCTCTCCGATGGTCAAGGTTAAGGTCTCTGAGTGCGAATATCACCTGGAAGAATCTCTGTGGTATAGTGCGTCAATGATCAACAACCACATCCATTCATAAAATGCACTACTATCCAAAACATTCAGTCTTTGCCATTGACCAGAAACAAATCATACATTAGCTATGATGACCATTGGTTAAAAGGCAATGTCCCATTCTCAGTGAGCTGCAGCGAGGCAGAGTCCAGGAAGACATGTTCCAATTTGTGCTGAGTTCGTTGACCTCTATTATAGGGCTGCTACACTTTGCCGCTGCCTCTGGGTTAGGTAAAGGGAAGTTATTCAGGGTTCCCGTTCCTGATTGTTATCCACTGACTACTGCTAGAAATGCGTGTTAGTGAATGTCAGATGAGGACAAGATAGGGCTGAGCTGTGATTGCACTACCTCCTGCCCAGTAGCTGATAAGCTTCAAAGCTCACACATGTAATAGGTCTATTTCAGCAACGTTGCTGAAATACTGCTTACCTACATAACAACTATACTTCAAAAGTTAGAGCTTTGGGATCCCCTGAGGACTCAGTAAGGCACTATATAATGGGTAAGAGTAGACAGGGAGAAACTTTTTCCACTGGCAAGAGGATTAATAACCAGATAATTGGCAAAGAACCAGAGGGGAGAGGAGGAGAATTTTTTTTTGCAGCGAGTTGTTGTGATCTGGAATGCACTGCCTGAAAGGGTGGTGGAAGCTGATTCAATAGTAACTTTCAAAAGGGAATTGGATATATACTTGAAGAGGAAATACTTGCTGGGCTAAGGGGAAAGAGCAATGGTGTGGGACTAATTGGATAGCTCTTTCAAAGAGCTCTTCCACAGGAATGATGGGCCGAAAGGCCTCGTTCGTGCTGTAAGATTCTACTGCCCCTCCTGGGATGGGAGAATTCCTCTATTCCTTAACTTAATTTTTTTTTCGTTCTAGCTACAGAATTCAGTCAGTCTCAGTGGCACATCTAGAGTTAGGTACAACGACTAACGCAGTGAGGAGGTCACTTAACATACACTGTGAGGGAAATGGGATATTGCTGAAGATAGGTGAAAACGTTCAATGTACAAGCTATTAAAGTGGGCACGGATGAAAAATACCTGGTGAGGGCAAGTGATCCATCACTTGTCATAAACTCTTCCAGAACATTTCACCTCAGAGCTTTGAGTCTCCATCAACTTCTAAAACAGAAACGCAGTACCTATAGATCAACAAGCCTGTCTACCACAGTGTTCCATTTAAACTTCCGATAAATATCTTTGGCATCTGGGTTTATTGCATGAAGAAATTAGATGCCAAAGGAATGCATCACAAAAGAACAACTCATCAGTTAAGAATGCTAGTGTGTGATGGAAGATTATTAAATGCCAGTCTGAAGCCGTCAGTTATTAAAACTCAGGAGTATGCTTAAAGCAGTGAATAAACCCATCTTGAATGGGTTGCCAAGCAACAAAGACACAAATAAAACTGACCCCTCCCCATCGATTTCATAAACATATATTATAAAAAGAAAGGCTTGCATTTATATAGCGCCTTTCACAACCACCAGACATCTCAAAGCGCTTCACAGCCAATTAAGTCATTTTTTGAAGTGTAGCCACTGTTGTAATGTAGGAAACACGGTAGCCAATTGCGCACAGCAAGGTCCCTCAAACAGCAATGTGATAATGACCAGATAATCTGCTTTTGTTATGTTGATTGAGGGATAAATATTGGCCAGGACACCACGGATAACTCCCCTGCTCTTCTTCAAAATAGTGCCATGGGATCTTTTACGTCCATCTGAGAGAGCAGATGGGGCCTCAGTTTAACGTCTCATCTGAAAGACGGCACCTCAGCACTGCACTGGAGTGTCAGCCTAGATTTTTGTGCTCAAGTCCCTGGAGTGGGACTTGAACCCACAACCTTCTGACTCAGAGGCGAGACGTGCTACCCACTGAGCCACAGCTGACACTACATGTATATCACATATCTGTAGACACAAACCATTATATTGAAATACACACATACATTGTCATTGTCATTGCCCCTTTGAACGTTTTCCTTTAGTTTCTCCTAGTATCCTCCGTGTTCTTCCTTCTCCCATCATCCCCACTGAGTTGGAATTGAGACTAATTGCACAATCTCTCATTCTTCCCACAAAAAGCACTAGATGCTAGCTCAATTAATAATTTTAAACCTGAGATCAATAGATTTTTGCTAGACAAAGGTATAAAAGGAGATGGAGCCAAGGCAGGTGGATGGAGCGAAGATACAGATCAACCCTGATCTCACTGAAAGGCGGAACAGGCTCGAGGAGCTGAATGGCCTACTGCTGTTCCTATAGAAAAAAAAAATAGGAGCAGGAGTCGGCTATTCGGACCTTCGAGCCTGCTCCGCCATCCAATATCATGGCTGATCCTCTATCTCAATACCATATTCCCGCTCTCTCCCCATACCCCTTGATGCCTTTTGTGTCTAGAAATCTATCTATCTCCTTCTTAAATATATTCAGTGACTTGGCCTCCACAGCCTTCTGTGGTAGAGAATTCCACAGGTTCACCACCCTCTGAGTGAAGAAATTTCTCCTCATCTCAGTCCTAAATGTCCTACCCTGTATCCTGAGACTGTGACCCCTCGTTCTAGACCCCCCAGCCAGGGGAAACATCCTCCCTGCATCCAGTCTGTCTAGCCCTGTCAGAATTTTATACGTTTCAATGAGATCCCCTCTCATTCTTCTAAACTCTAGTGGATACAGACCTAGTCGACCCAATCTCTCCTCATACGACAGTCCTGCTATCCCAGGAATCAGTCTGGTGAACCTTCACTGCACTCCCTCTATGGCAAGTATATCCCTTCTTAGGTAAGGAGACCAAAACTGCACAGAGTACTCCAGGTGTGTTACCCCGGAACTTAAAACGGTGGGATATCTTAGCACCTTCAGACATCCCTTTCTTCTACAATCCTCAGACTTTTAACACCTCAAGCTTGACATCACCAAACCACAAATTCTGGAGTTGTCTGGTCTTCTCCCTTACACGTCTCAATCAATGGCTGAGCATTGTGCATCTCTGATGTGTCAGTCATAGAGTGGCAGGGGTTTGGGAACAAACGTCTCACTCCCAAGAACAACTACTTGCATTTCTATGGCATTTCTCATGCAGGGCAATGTCTCAGTGCACTTTACATTAAGAAGGATTAAACACTGAATGCTGAACAGGAAGGGAAAACTGGAGAGCGTTATGGTGGGAGTGGCTGAAGAGTATCGTTTTGAAAAATTTCTGAAAGCAGGGAGGCAAGGAGGGAACTGGGAAGTCTGCCAGGTAGTAGAAAGTAGTGGCTAAATGAGCAGCTATCAGTGGTGGAGCAGAAATGAAGACACACAGAGTTAGAGAAGCGAAGGATGTGTGCAAAGACACAAGACAGGAGGAGATTACTAAGGTATGATGGGCTGAGAACATGATGAAAACAAAGATAAGAATTTTGAAGTCAACTTGCTGGGGTAGAGGGAGCCAACAGAGCTTGGAGAGGTCAGGGTGATGGGAGAGTGGGGCATCGTGTGGGTGAGGGTGTGGATTGTTGCATTTTGAATGAGTTGAAACATCTGCAGGGTTGAGGCAAGGAAGTAGGCTAGGAGAGCATTAGCGATATTTTAGAATAATGGGGGAATAATTCGGTCGCACCCCCTTCGGGGCGCTAACTTCGCCGGGGCGTTACTTTTAGTTAGTGCCCCAGCGTCGTAAATTGAGTGGTAGCGCCCCAAGCAGGAAGTAGGGTGCTACTGGAAGCATCCCCCTCCTTCCTGGGGTGCTACCATTCAATATCGCGGTGCTAAGAGCAACAGCGCCATGTGCGTCGGCACATAGCGCCATGGTATTACAGGCCTCCCTCCCCTGATTAAAGGTGAGGGGCCTAGCGCAGCACGCAGCGGGGCACTGCTGGACCACCGGGGAGCGGGGTGCCGGGCTGACCGATCGCGGCCGGCACCCCACACCCAGAACCGGAAAGGGGGCAGGTGCTGGCAGGCGGCCCAAAAAAAAATGGGCCACCCAGCACCTGCCCTTTAATTTGCGCCACCGCGACCGCAAAAACGCCACCCTGACCCTGTCGGACATATCGTTCAGCGGTAGGTCAGGGGGCGTGACTGAAGTTTGCGAGCGGGGCGCTGCGCGCAGCAATGACATCATTGCCAGAGGCGCAGCGCCACGGGGCACTACCGGCCACCGCTAACCTCACGCTGAATTTCGCGGGAGGCGTTAGCGGCGCCGCGCCCAGGCGCTAGTGGCTTTGCGTCCCATTAGCGCCCCCCCAGGGACACTAAAGGGAGGCGCAAAGCAACCCAATTTTTCCCCCATAGAATGGTTACAGCACGGAAGGCTAGTCGGCCCGTTGAGCTCGTGCTGATTCTCTGCAAGAGCACTTCAGCTAGTTCCACTCCCCCGCCCTTTCCCCTTAGCCCTGCAAATTTCTTTCCTTCAGGTACTTATCCAATTCCCTTTTGAAAGCCATGATTGAAACTGCCTCCACCACCCTTTCAGGAAGTGCAGTCCCGATCCTAACCACTCGCTGCGTAAAAATGTTTTTTTCTTATGTCGCCTTTGGTTCTTTTGCCAATCACCTTAAATCTGTGTCCTCTGGTTCTCCACCCTTCTGCCAATGGGAACAGTTTCTCTCCATCTACTCTGTCTAGACCCCTCATGATTTTGAATACCTCTATCAAATCTCATCTCAATCTTCTCTGCTCCAAAGAAAACAACCCCAGCTTCTCCAGTCTATCAACCTAACTGAAGTCCCTCATTCCTAGAATCATTCTCGTAAATCTTTTCTGCACCCTCTCTAAGGCCTTCACATCCTTCCTAAAGTGTGGTGCCCAGAATCGGGCACAGTACTCCAGTTGGGGCCGAACCAGTGTTTTATACAGGCTCATCATAATTTTCACACTTTTGTACTCTTTTCCTCTATTCATGAAGCCCAGGATCTCGTAAGCCTTTTTAACTGCCTTCTCAACCTGCCCTGCCACCTTCAACGATTTGTGCACACATACCCACATGTCTCTCTGTTCGTGCACCCACTTCAGGATTGTAGCATTTAGTTTACATGTCCTCTCCTCATTTTTTCTACCAAAATGTATCACTTCACACTTTTCTGTGTTAAATTTAATTTGCCACGTGTCCACCCATTTCACCAGCCTGTCTATGTCTTCCTGAAGTCTATCACTCTCCTCCTCACTGTTCAATATACTTCCAAGTTTTGTATCATCTGCAAATTTTGAAATTGTGCCCTGTACACCCACATCCAAGTCATTAAAATATATCAAGAAAAGCAGTGGTCCTAGTATCGACCCCTGGGGAACACCACTGTATACCTTGCTCCAGTCCGAAAAACAACCATTCACCACTACTCTCTGTTTCCTATCACTTGGCCAATTCCGTATCCATGCTGCCACTGTCCCTTTTATTCCATGAGCTTCAACTTTGCTGGCAAGCCTATTATGTGGCACTTTGTCAAATACCTTTTGGAAATTCAGGTACACTCTCTGTTACCTCATCAAGGAACTCAATCAAGTTAGTTAAACCCGATTTGCCTTTAACATATCCGTGCTGGCTTTCCTTAATTAATCCACACTTGTCCAGGTGACTGTTAATTTTGTCCCTGATTACGGTTTCTAAAAGCTTCCCCACTACCGAGGTCAAACTGACTGGCCTGTAGTTGCTGGGTTTATCTTTACACCCTTTTTTGAACAATGGTGTAACATTTGCAATTCTCCAGTCCTCTGGCACCACCCCCATATCGAAGGAGGATTGGAATATTATGGCCAGTACCTCCACGATTTCCTCCCTCGATTCCCTCAGCATCCTAGGATGTATCCCATCCACTCTTGGTGACTTATCTACTTTAAGTACAGCCAGCCTTTCCAATACCTCCTCTTTATCAATTTTTATCCTATCAAGTATCTCCACTACCTCTTCCTTTAATATGTCTGTGGCAGTATCCCCTTCCTTAGAGATTAAGGTGATGAATTCATGCATTAGGGTTTTGGTGTTGGAAGGGGAATGGAAGGGATAGAAGCAGGTAAAGATGCAGGGATGGAAGGAAGAAGTCTTGGTAATAGAGCAGATGTGGAGGAGGAAGATAAGCTCTAGCTGAACAGTAGAATAAGGCTGTGCACCTCCTAACTGAGCTTGCGGAGGCAGCCAGGGAATGTTAATTGAGTCAAGGCCAGAGTAAATGCTGGCGAGTGCCAAAAAGATGGCTTCAGGTTTGCCAACATTAACCGGGAGGTAACTTGTCACATTCAGGCATTGATATTGACAGATAGTTGGACAGTGCTGCAACAGCCTTTGGATCAGTGGCGGAGGTGAAGCAGTAAAGCTGGGTGTTGTCAGCAAACACATGGAAGCTGACCCTTTGTTTATGGACATTGCCAATGCCGAAGCATATAAATAGTGAAGAGGAGGAAACCAAGGATGATCCCGAGATATACCAAATGTGACCATGCAGAAAAAAATAAGAGAAACTGTTGGAGGTGATGTAGTGCCTTTACTGCAACAAGTATGAACAGAAATGCAAGCGAACCGTGCCATAGAGGTGGACTACAGTGGAGAGAAATTTCTTCTCTCTCCATTTTAAGACACTACTACGGTCAGTGATGCTCATTATGTAAGTTTACGGCGTGTCGAGCAGGTTAGGAATGGGAGCTCATGTATTGTCTCAAACTGGGGAAAAGTTGGATTTTCTTTGTTATTGTTTACACTTGCACTGCCTGGATTCAGCACCTTTAGTTACACAAAGCCTTAACCGGACAGCTTTAGAAACGGAGGAATGTTGTACAGTGATTAAGACACTGCACAACCCTTTGTGTTTGGGTCAGAGGCCCCAGCACTGTCCGACACTCGATCCCACAGCCACACCTCTGATGGGTTTCATCAGTCCCCTGGGTTACCCCTCAGGCATCTCTCAGCAAGTGGGCTTTACGGGGAGGAGATGAAACCACTCTGGAAATAAAACAAGATAACTAATGATGATCAGACTGTTAAATCGCCGTATTACAGTTTCTGACCAAAATGCAGAAGTCAAACAGTGCTTTTCAGGGACGATGCGAATAGTGGCCCAGTAGAGATTACAAACCAGTTAATATTAAGTGCTGGATTTCAATTTAATACGCACCATACATGCATCAGTGTAATCTCAAAGTGCTTGTGCCAGAATCTGCTCCTTAGGTTCCTGTGTGGAGCTGTGCCAGTATGGCAGGTCGATCAGTCAAGGCTTGCACTGCTGGAACATTTTGGCCTAGATTTTGTAGTGGGTGGTACTTTTACTGTCTTCTTCTTCTCCTCCCATCCTCTCCTCTGCCTTTTCTCCCTCTCCCCTACCACCCAGTCTTGTCTCTTCCCTTTTATATTTGTCTATTCCCCTACCTCTCCTCTCCACCCTTCTCCTGCTCCTCTCCTCTCCTCGGAACGTATGCCAGGATAACTTGTTCAGCTGTGGGTGGGGGGTTAACAGTTGGTGGATATGAGTGTTACCTGGGGAGTGGGGGCTGGGCAGGCTGACAAGTCTGTTAGGGAGTTCAAGACACGCTGGTCTGTGGGAGGTGTTGTTTTTATTAATGTTTCATAGATGGGAGGGGACTCAATATCTTTAATTAGGTGTTAGCTTTAAAGTGCTATTTTTCCCACTCCTTCCAGCAGAGCGGGAATGGGATTGCTGTGGTAAGGGTCAGAGAATAGAGGGACCAACAATAGGAGAGAGGCCGGCAATCAGGAATGGGTCAAGACGACGGGAACAACAGCACCAGCGGCCAAAACTGGTCCAACCCGTCGGGGAGGCACATTAGCAGAGATTGCAATGAGGGAGCATTCAGCGGCCAAGAAAGTGCCTTCCAGCTGGAAAGCCAGTGGCCAAAGGTGGGCTGATCGGTCAGAGACGGACAGCGGTGGTGCCGAAAATGGGTAAGTGCCAGCAGAGACAAACGGCCGAGCGAGGAAAGGTCGAGGGGGATACGAGAAACCACGGGAACAACATTTAGTAGCGTGCGGGAAGAACGGAGTGCCCCACCCCCACCCCCAGCACTGGGAGACATGCTACTTGGCAACCATGTTACTAGGGTGAAAGAGCATGACAGCAGGATGAGAAAACCTGCAGCCAGATTTACATTAAATTGAAACACAAAAAGTCAAAATCTTCAATTTTAAAAAGTAACTTAGCGGAGGCAAAAAACATCACTGTGAAAAAATCCAAGATGGTGACCGAGCTGGCACTGACAATTTGGAAAGATGCTCCGCAAGGAGCTGCAACTGTGCATTTAAGGATGAGAAAGTTTACATAGATTTCTCTCATTATAAATGTGGACATAGGAATTGATAATGGAAAAAATTAACAGAAAAAATGCGACGAAAATGTGACAACAGGAAGTCAAGTGACCAGACTGGAAGTGCATGCAGATGTAAGATTTTTAATGTATATAAACACTGTTTCCTTGGACCATTCTAGATGTACAGCTACTAAAATGCCATGATTTTTTAATATATTTTCTTTTAAAGAAACATTTCTTAAAACAAAAAAAGGCAAGATTTGCATGTATGAAGCATCTTTCATGCCCTCAGGATGTCCCAAAGTGCTTCGCAACCAATAATTTACTTTTGTAGTACTGTATAGTTACTGTAGTTTTGTAGGCAAACATAGCAGCAAATTTTAGCATCACAAAGTCCCACAAACAACAGAGTTAATCTGCTTTTAGTAGTGTTAGTTTTTTTTAAATGCATTCCTGGGATGTGGGCGTCGCTGGCAAGGCCAACATTCATTGCCCATCTCTAGTTGCCCTGGAGAAGGTGGTGGTGAGCCACCTTCCTGAACTGCTGAAGTCCGTGAGGTGAAGGTACTATTGAGAGATAAATGTTGGCCAGCATACCAGAAGAACTTGCTGCTCCTCTTCAAATATCTTTTACAGCCCCCTCAACAGGCAGATGAGGCCTTGGTTTAACATCTCAACTGGAAGAGATCACTTCCGACAATGCACCAGTCCCTTAATAACTCATTGAAGTTATGTGCTAAAGTCCTGGAGCGCGATTTGAACCCATGACCTTCTGACTCAGAGGCGCGAGTGCTACTAACTGAGCCAAGCTGACAGCTCCCAGCTTTTGTAAAAATTTCCGTGAGATATTTCAAAAACATTTTTTTTTAAATAAAATATAGTTTTTCACACAACTCTAAATACAAAAAAAACATTTTTGCAGTTTGGGTGACTTGTATATTATATTTGAAGTGAATCGGAACTGAGCTCAAGGACAGGGGATGAGTTATGGGCTTGACTTATGCAAACATTGCTGAATAATCAGGTTAGCCCAGTGCACCGTGCTCCTCTTAGCTGGAGTACACGCCACACAAGCAGAGGGCAGGCACATCAATAATCTCTGGCGTGTGGAAGGGTTAAAATTGTTGCCTTGTCATCAAGATCTTCAAACATTACTATGTGAATGTTCAGTGCATTCATATGAAATTCCTATGTCCGCTATTTGAACAGAAGTGTTAACTTGTTTATTCTAGAATAACGTTTGCACGATCAGTATTCGCACACTAATGTCCCAACAGCCTGATTTCAAGGGTTTTTTCAAACACAACTGATGCAGCTCTACCCTAGCATGGGAAATCACCTCAGGAATGGCTGCGTGAGACCCGATTCCTAATCTTTTCCTGTGTGTCCGTGAACTCAAGGTAGGCTTCTGTTCACCTGAATAAGCAGCAAATATGAAACAGGCAACAATTATAATCCACTACTGACTTTGCTACTCTGTAGGTAAAGGGTTCTAATTTGCAAAGATTGATTTGATGAAAATAGAAAGCACCCATTGAACACCACAGCAGCTTCTTGTTTCAAATATCCAGGTGCTTTGGGCTAAGCTTATGGAACCCCATCTTTATCCTCTTAAAAAAAAATGGATCAAGTTTTAGCGCAAAGCCCTTCATTCCTTGCCCTTTGAACAGGAAAAAGCTCCACTGTGGCCCAGAGCAGGTGTAGTTTCTACTGCTGCCTCGTACTCAAGCCAACTTTAAAGCACCAGTAGACAATAGCAATGCAAAACTGATAGTGCTTCGGCAAACAGCACCTCGGGTACGATGAAGGGGGTTTAGTTACCGATTGACAGGTAACCTGTGTTTAAAGCTGGAAGCACGGTGGCATTTCAGTGTGTCCACACTAAAACCTGATGGCCACCGAATAACCAAACTGCAATAGTCGCTATGGCGACAGCAACATCAAACGCTTTTTGCATAATGAGTTCGGCATGGCTGGCACCTGTTGGAAATAGTGTTTAAAAGTTCAAAGCGATTCCTTTCACTTGCAGGAATGAAAATGCGAGAAGTGGTGTTGACTGAGCCTGGACTTTGACGGAAATGCTGGCGAGGGGTTCAAATTTGCTGGTGCTGCTATGGGGTTTAGTTAAGAGTTTAGTAACACTAGAAATTAGCAGCCAGTCGGAACCTAAAGTTAAGCTAATAGTTGCTTTGAATTACAACTGGATGAGAGAGGTTTAAAATTAGAAAAAGGCAAAGTGCGCAGAATACAGAGTCATTGGGAGATTGATTTCAGGGAACTGAGTGCCAGGGTTAGACCACTGTCCTTCGAACATTACGCACAAATCCAATCCTGACCCTATAATAAATTAGTTACAAAGAGATACCTTTGAATCAACATTCATTTGGGATTTCTTTCCCCACTACGGCTGAAATTTTGAACAACTTGACTTTTTTGCCACTGGTTTGAGACCACGGCATGCTTAAAGCTTCAAGCAACGCAAAGCCAGCAGTACTGGTGGTATGAAAGGAAATCTGTGCTAATGATAGATTTGTTCAGGTTTGTGCTATTTCCAAGAACACTTGTAAAGATTCACAGTTTTGCACATGTGCGGGGCTCCACTCACTGGCTTTCAAATACCCATTAAACTCAGAATGTTAGCGATCAGCTGATGGGGCAGCTCCAAAGAGTTTAAAAACAAAAAGGTTCTTAGGCAGACATCGTTCAAAAGTTTTGTTTTACACCGGTTGCCGTCAAAGCAGCAGGAGATGGCCTCCTCAAGGTAATCCGAGACTGTTCGTGTTAAACCAAAACAAGGCTGAGGGTTCTGCATGTTTTGAATCAATTCAATGTGATTTTCATGTCAGCATCGGTGTTAGTTTGGCTCAGTTAGTCAAAGAATGATGAAAGAACTTGTATTTATATGGCGCCTTTCATGACCGCAGGACGTCCCAAAGCGCTTTACAGCCAATGAAGTTCTTTTGAAGTGTAGTCACTGTCGCAACGTAGGAAACGCGGCAGCCAATTTGCGCACAGCAAGCTCCCACAAAGAGCAATATGATAATGACCTGATCATCTGGTTGGTTGAGGGATAAATATTGGCCAGGACACCGGGGAGAACTCCCCTACTTTTCCTCCAAAAAGTGCCATGGAATTTTTTATGTCTACCTGAGAGGATAGATGGGGACTCAGTTTAATGTCTCACCTCTAAGTCGCAAGATTGTGAGTTCAATCTCCACTATGGATTTCAGCACATAATCTAGACTGACTGTTCAGTGCAGTGTTGAAGGGTGCCTGCATCATCAGCGGTGCTGTCCTTTGGGTGAGGCATTAAACTGAGGCTCTCTGCCTGCTCCGGTGGATGTAAAAGACACCAGTGGACCACATGAAGAAGAACAGTGAGTTTGTCCGGTGTCCTTACCAGCATCCCTCCCTCAACCAACATCAAAAACAGAATATCTGGTCATTCATTCAGTTACTCGCCGTTTATGGGATCTCGCTGTGCAGAAATTGCCTGCCACATCTGCCTATATAGCAACAGTAACTGCACTTCAAAAGTAGTCTTTTGGTTGTATAGTGCTTTGGGCCTCTTGATGACAAAAAAAGAAAGACTTGCATTTATATAGCGCCTTTCACGACCACCGGACGTCTCAAAGTGCTTTACAGCCAATGAAGTAGAGTCACTGTTATAATGTGGGAAATGCGGCAGCCAATTTACGCACAGCAAGGTCCCACAAACAGCAATGTGATAATGACCAGATAATCTGTTTTAGTGATTGTTGATTGAGGGATAAATATTAGCCAGGACACCGGGGATAACTCCACTGCTATTTTTCGCAATAGTGGCATGGGATCTTTTACGTGCACCTGAGAGTGTAGACGGGGTCTCGGTTTAACGTCTCATCCGAAAGATGGCACCTCCAACAGTGCAGCACTCCCTCAGCACTGCACTGGAGTGTCAGCCTAGATTTATGTGCTAAAGTCCCTGGAGTGGACTCTGAACCCACAACCTTCTGACTCAGAGGCGAGAGTGCTACCCACTGAGCCACAGCTGACACCAATATGATAAGGTGCGATATAAATGCAAGTTCTTTCTCAATGCAAAATTTGCAGGATAATTGGCTCCTTAACTATTAAGTACCAATGATATCCATCAGTGGAACCAGCTTGAGGGAGTTGCTGAGTCCGTTGGTATGAGGCAAGTAAATTAACAGCAGGGTATCTGAAGCAACCTGTATTAGTGACATTTCCTACTGACGTTAAATCACTTCCCTCATGTCGTCAGGTTCAGTAACTGCCAAAAGACAGCTCCTCTCAGCAATTAAACAGAAATTATTAATAGTAAATCAGCAGGAATACAGCAGAAGAAGAAAACAAAAATGAAGTTAACCACAGCTCTTTGGAGTGGCTCGATTTTTAAAAACGGGTCCTGATGACGGAATGATGTCTTTAAACAAGAAACCTTCTTGAGCGTCAGACATGTTCATGTTAAAGATTTCAGCATCTTGGGCAGCCCTACAGTATGACCATGCCATCTTTCACTTCCATATGCTCAGAGCTGCAGCAAAGCTTGGCCCGTGTGGCTCGCTTTCAAGATCAAAGTCTGAACATTTTTCATTGATGAACTTGATGCTGACATTGTAACAGTGGCTGGATCATTCTTTGATGTGCTGACAGACAGGCACAACATGGGGTCTGTACCTGCACAAACAGCAGGGGACCTCCCAGCAGCAAAAGCCCTCCCTGAGGTGATCATTAGCTCCATGCACATTTTGCAATGCCAAGCACTCATTACGTCAGTTTCACAGCACTGTTGTACATGACAAAGATTTAAAGGCTGGATTTCTGCAGAGCTAGAATCAACGGGCCATAATTTGCGGTAGCAGGGCATCTAATGGGTCTGCCTCGATTTTAAAATTCGTATCCTCGTTTTCAAATCCCTCCATTGCTTCACCCCTCCCTATCTCTGTAACCTCCTCCAGCCCCACCACCTATCGAGATCTCTGCGCTCCTCCAATTCTGGCCTCTTGCGCATCCTCGATTTTAATTGCTCCATCACTGGCGGCCGTGCCTTCACCTGCCAAGGCCCTAAGCTCTGGAATTCCCTCCCTAAACCTCTCCCTCTCTCTAGTTCTCTCTCCTCTTTTAAGACGCTCCTTGAAACCTACCTCTTTGACTCTGTCCTAATATATCCTTATGTGGCTCAGTCTCAAATTTTGTTTGATAGTGCCCCCTGTGAAGCACCTTGGGAGGTTTTACTACGTTAAAGGCGCCATATAAATGCAAGTTGTTGTTGTTAGTTAGACTTGCACATTTGTCGAGAGCGCCGCGCTGTTTTGAATTTCTATTCACCGCAAGTCGCAGTGCAAAAGCCCACAGAAAGCGACGTGATTTGTGGGCTTGTATTTGAGGAAGCAGTTTCGTAGAATCATAGTAACTTACAGCACAGAAGGAGCCCATTGGCCTCGTCGTGCCTGTGCTGGCGCTTTGAGCGAGCAGTCGTGCTTATTTTTGTTTGTTTTATTTCCCGGGGTTTGAGAGCCTTTGTGGAGCTCGGCAGAGGCCAAACACAAAAATTCTTGCCTATTGACCCAAATTGGCATGGAACAAATGTTATTGGGAAAATGATCCAAGCAATCCGTATCTCTCCCTTAAATCGATAAAAGAGCACTCGGCTTGGGAAGTAGCCTAACCCTTTGTGAGATATATTCACGACGCCTGACTCCACGAATTCAAGAAAAACCCTGATCACAGACCGTCACTTTTATACCAGCTGCCACTTAAAACCCTGCCCTTAAAGGGACCGGAGCCATTTGTGACATGACCCGAAGCACAGACAGAGATTAAATTAATAGTTCGCACAAATAAATAATTGTTTTCATTACAGTTTCAAAAAGTCTGATAAATAATTTTCATCTCGGTCGTGGGCATCCAATTTCAAGAAAGCAACACACAAAGATACATATCTAAATGAATACAGATACAAAATACCTTAGTAGCAAAATCGAATTATTTATCTCTTTAAAATGTTATGCGCCAAACTAATTTTAAGTGGTGCATTTCCAATTACTGTAGCTGAAGATGTGAGGCTGGAAGGTAATTAGCAGTAATCACTCGTCTTTTAACTGTATGGTCCTTTTGATTATAGGTAAAATTAGCATTCCCTCTAACAAAGCCTGTACAGAACACAGCTGTAAACAGGACTGCTCGACCTCCCCTCAATACCTTTCCCATTGTCAATCACAGCTCTGCAATTCATCCCTAGATTGGACAAAAATGAGAAGTCGCACAACACCAGGTTATAGTCCAACAGTAACTCTACCTGACGAAGGGGCAACAGCTCCGAAAGCTTGTAATTTTAAATAAATCTGTTGGACTATAACCTGGTGTTGTGCGACTTCTCATTTTTGTCCATCCTTAGATTAGCCTTATCTGAAAAACTCCACAAAAAAAAGCCCCTTGCACCTACAGTGGTTAATTTATTTTAAATGTAAAGATCTGCTAAATTTCAGTTTAATTAACCAAAGTCTCAAAAAAAACACAGCCCAGTTTCTCAAACAATTTCTGATGAGTTTGTGTCTTGATAACGGAACAATGGGGGCGGAAGATTTTTCAAATTAGTTTCCCCAAAATCGGCTCAGAGGTGGGAAGCAAAGGGTAATGGTCGACGGGTGTTTTTGTAACTGGAAGGCTGTTTCCAGTGAGGGATCCGCAGGGCTCAGTACTAGGTCCCTTGCTTTTTGTGGTACATATTAATGATTTAGACTTCAATGTACGAGACATGATCAAAAAATTTTCAGATGATACAAAAATTGGCCGTGTGGTTGATAGTGAGGAAGAAAGCGGTAGACTGCAGGAAGATATCAATGGACTGGTCAGGTGGGCAGAAAAGTGGCAAATAGAATTCAATCCGGAGAAGTTTGAGGTACTGCATTTGGGGAGGGCCAACAAGGCAGGGGAATACACAATAAATGGTAGGATACTGAGAAGTGTAGAGGAACAGAGGGACCTTGGAGTGCATGTCCACAGAGCCCTGAAGGTAGCAGGACAGGTAGATAAGGTGGTTAAGAAGGCATACAGGATACTTGCCTTTATTAGCCAAGGCAAAGAATATAAGAGCAGGGAGGTTATGCTTCAATTGTATAAAACACTAGTTAGGCCACAGCTAGAGTAATGCGTACAGTTCTGGTCACCACATTACAGGAAAGATGTGATTGCACTAGAGAGGGTACAGAGGAGATTTATGAGGATGTTGCCAGGACTGGAGAATTTTAGCTTTGAGGAATGATTGGATAGGCTGGAGGAGTTGTTTTCTTTGGAACAGAGGAGCTGAGGAGAGACTTGATTTGAGGTGTATAAAATTCTGAGGGGCCTAGATCGAGTGGATAGGAAGGATGTATTTCCCTTAGCAGTGAGGTCAATAACCAGGGGGCATAGATTTAAAGTAATTGGTAGAAGGATTAGAGGGGAGTTGTGGAGAGTCCAAGCCAGGGGGGCGGGGGGCAGTCCAATCCCCAGAAGGGGGGTCTGATCCCCCGGGGGGGTCCGATCCCCGACCTCGGGGCTGAGTCGCGATCCCTGCCCTCTTTTCCCTGGCTCTGCATCTTCCAGTTCTGCTGAAAGGTCATCGACCTGGAAAGGTTAACTCTGTTTCTCTCTCCACCGATGCCGCCTGACGTACATACTGTCAGTTGTTATTTTACTTTGATTTATTAACTTTCAGTACGGTACAAAGTCAACAGGAGGAAATAAAAAGCAACACATGACCAATGACTACTTAACATCAAAACCAACTCCAACACTGAGACAAGGCAAGCCCAATAGTGAACAGAAGCTGAGTCGCCCATTGAGAATGCACATTCAAGCACAGAGAGAAAAAAAGACTTGCATTTATATAGCGCCTTTCACGACCACCAGACATCCCAAAGTGCTTTACAGCCAATGAAGCACTTCTTGAAGTGTAGTTACTGTTGTAATGTAGGAAATGCAAGTCTTTCTTTCTTTCTAATGTTTAGACACGCATTTCTAATTGTTAACAACCTTTAAGTCTCCGTACTTTACATTTATCTACTGTAGATTTGACTGGTGCCGACTGATTTGTTCCCATGACAAGATTCCTCAAATTGACCTTTGGTATATTTAACAAGTGGGTAGTTATTGTATCTTGAGTGCCGAGAGCTTCATAGCTACACACTGCAGCTGATGGTGCTCCAAATACTCGAAAGGCACTCATCTGTAACAAAAAAAAACAACTACCGCAAAGTAATTCAACGAGTTATGTTAAAGGAGGTGTAGTCCATGACCTAACAAGACAAATGGTTATAAGCTTACCAATATCACACGGGACTAGTTTGCACCATTGAACACGCTGCATGGTACTTATTTCATTTGTATACACTACTTTATTAATATGGTTTAATTTTTTATAAATATGGTTAAATATGTTTTAAATAATACTCAGTCCCCCCCCCCCCCAGTGGCCATCTGAAGTTATCAGTATTAATCCTTTGTCCATGTATTTCATTACTCTTAAGACAGTGCATATTATGAATTCCTCTTCTCATCCCGGTTTACTCCCCTCAGGTGTCTATGGAGATAAAAATCTTGGGGGTGATTGTCACCAAATACTTTAGGAGCTAAAGAGGTGACCAAGATGAGGTTTTAAGATGAAACGCTCGTTTAGCCTGCGTTTAGCGCAAGACGCCATCTTGGTAAAGAAGTTGAAGCCAGCGCTAGAAACGGCCGCCCGGGGGCTGGATGAGGAATGAGGAGGAGGAGATGAGGCCGGGCAGAGCAGCACCAGCTGCTGCAGGAGAAAGGGACAGGAGATCGAGGTGGCGTCCTTCCCCCTGCGGGTACAGGACATCCCTCCTCCTCTGGACCTCCTCCACCAGGACCTCCAGTGCCGCATCCGAGAACCAGTGCGCCCTCTCACTCAGTCCCTGAGCCATCCTGCAACGTGCTGCTGCGTGCTTAAACAGCACTCCACACCTTCAGTGGAAGTGGGTGTGAGGAGCCCAGATAAACCGCTCAATGAAAATTGTGTCTGATTAGCGCGTGAGTGCTAAACCTGCAGGTTTCTGGTTAGCACCTCCAGGCAAGTTCAAATTATGATAATCAGCAATTAGGACCAAAATTGCACGCTAAATCCAGACTTTCAAACAGACGTGTCTTATTAGCACAGCCCCCAGTTAGTGCCTGTTTTCACCCTTTGGCCAAAATAACCCCCCTTCAATCTAGCTCATGTTCATGGAGTCATACCTTTCAAAGCATTGGAAAGAGTGCAAAGGAGATTTACCAGGATGCTGCCTGGTTTGGGGGGGGAGGTCTTATGAGGAAAGATTGAGGGAGTTGGGGGTTTTCTCTTTAGAGAGGAGGAGGATGAGAGGCGACTTAATAGAGGTTTATAAGATGATGAGGGGGATAGATAGAGTGGATGTTCAGAGACTATTTCCTCGGGTGGAGGCAGCTGTTACAAGGGGGCATAACTATAAGGTGCATGGGGGGAGATATAGAAGGGATGTCCGAGGTAGATTCTTTACTCAGAGAGTGGTTGGGGTGTGGAATGGACTGCCTGCTGTGATAGTGGAGTCGGACACTTTAGGAACTTTCAAGCGGTTATTGGATAAGCACATGGAGCACACCAGAGTGATAGGGAGTGTGATAGCTTGATCTTGGTCTCGGACAATGCTCGGCACAACATCGAGGGCCGAAGGGCCTGTACTGTGCTGTACTGTTCTATGTTCTATATCACACCTCAAAGTGGCACACATCCACAGGCAAAATATCAGTGACTGGCTGTAATTCGCACTTAACAGTTAACTCACCAATCACATATCCAATTGACTAAATGGCCCATCTCAATCAGGGCACCCTGACATTAGACAGCACCACAAAGAAAAGCAGCAGCTCGCAACACTACCAAACCGGCAAAAACCAGCCAGTTTCCCAGTTCTATACAAAAGTGGCTCCCTCCCCCGTTGTTAACTGGTATTCACCCTTTCAACACATACATGGTTGTGGTGAACAAACCAGAAGCTAATAACAACTTGCATTTATATGGCGCCTTTAACATAGTAAAACCTCCCAAGGTTCTTCACAGCAGCGTTATCAAACAAAATTTGACACTGAGTCACATACGAGATATTAGAACAGGTGACCAAAACCTTGGTCAAAGAGGTAGAATGCTGCCGTACCATGGTTCATGTATTGAGGACAAGTGAATCTTAATGGTCCAGCATTCTTCCACCAATTATGAAAGACTCTTCAATAGCTGAACCTTTCCCAGTTCAAGACATCATATCCGACTTCAGTTAATATTGCCCTGCTTAATATTGCCAACTTCCTCTCACCAAAACAGAGTATAGCGATTGGGCCTTTTAACAAAATGCTTAAGATTCATATTTCAATGCATTAAAAACACATGACTGAATTTTTAAAAATTGCTTTACTTTGTCACAGAGTACTGTCAGAATTTTAGTTTTGGGGAATTTTGCTCCACTTAAACAACTACAGGTCTCATATCGCACAGTTCCACACAGCTACAAGGAACGGTAAACATAACGGGGTGGATTTTGACTTTTGGCCGGCCGACCAGGTGCCTGAAGAGGCGCCCTCGATTTTGAATTTGACAGGCAAGTTGGGGCCGCTAAATGGGCGACCCCGATACAGTTCACCGCTCCTGACGGTCTGAATCTTTGGGAGCAGACAATGGTTCACCCTGTATAAGGTATTCTAATTTACACTTCGTAAAAAGGCACAAACAGAAGGCCTTAGTAAAAATGACATCAAATGAAATGCACCTGCTGTTACACCGTTTTTTATGGTAAGCTTCGAACACCTAGAGGAGAGACACGAGTCTGTATTGCTACCAGCTGAGGTGACTAAGAATTGCAGAAGTCAGCAGAAAAATGACTAGAGATAATTAGCTTACATCAGCAGAAAACCTTAAAGGAATACCACTGGAAAAGGGTATAAATATTGAACTCTCAAATGAGATAGTAGATTCACTATAAAGGGGCAAAGCGATTCTCAGGCTTCAGAGGCGGCTCTGTAAGTCTACAACTCTTTGTACCTCAGGAGATCAAAAAGGTACTGTATTTGATTTTGGTGGATATCCTGAATAAGACTAAGAACTGTAAAACTGTAGCGAAGTTAAGATTTGAGAATAAGGATCTCTGATAATTGAATTGAAAGCTTTCTCTTTTTGGAACTGTTAATGTTGCGATTGAATCACCAACTGTAAACTGCATGTCGGTTCCTTAATAAATCTATATATTTTTAGAATTGTCTCACATAATACTTCTGTATCAAACTCGCAAACTCAATCTCTGTACGCTCTTTGGTGAGGAGTTGCAGAATTCTGGGGGAGTTTTCCAGACCCTCATAATATCCGGAATGTTACAGTCTAGCTAAACTTATTAAAAGTGCTATCTGGAGGACGGTAACATTTTCAGGTTGTTCCTTTCCTTTAGGGAGAGATGGTCCAGACCTTTAGACCGAATTAAGCATCTTTAGGATTCGGCTACCTCAAACTTTAGTTGAAAGTGAACGTCTGAGGAATACACCTGACCTGGGGTAGCCCTAAAGGGGCTAGGACTAGTAATTATCCCTTCACCTTCAGTGATAGACCCCTTTGAAAATCTCACCAGTCAATGGTCAGGGATAACAGGGCGGTAAGGCTACTGACCCCATTTTTAGACCATTACTGCCCCGTTACCGATTTTCCAAAGTGAAAATAAACCTCAATGTAACATTCAATATGCTGCTTTTAATGCACTCGACTACAACAAGCAAGGGACAATATTGAGGCTGGACAGACTTTTGAAGTCAGTCCTGATTTATCTTCACCTAAAGAGTACATTCAAATATACCTTAACAAGTATACTTTAAATTAAGCACTGATCCTTCAATTGTTGACAGTTGGCAACAACCACTTTGAGTTGATGTTATGGTTTCACTGATTTCAAAGGTGAGAACTCCCAACAAACTAAGTACTGTACTTTTGAAAATAACTGTCTCTAATAGTTGCCATCTCTGGGGAGTACCCTATTTGTTTCTATTGAAAGTGTTTTGACGTTTCAGTAAGATTAAATGCAAAACTGCTTTTGACTTTTTGACCCGTCCAGGAGGGAAAACATTCACTCTTTCTGACTTTAACACGGGGAAAAATAAACGGATTGGGAGCAACATTAATCACGGATATCACAGTGTAAACATTGGTTTATTGAACTATAAACTGGCACGGAGAAGCTGCCAATTGATGAATTTATATTGTTTTCTAAATACTTAGTATCAACTTCTAGAAGTATGAACGGATAAGGGACATGTTTTGTAAAATCATTAATTCATGGATGTTGTCTTATATAAAATAAGACTGAACAAACAGTGGATCCAAACATGGTTAAGCCACTGGTGTAATCAACTGTTCCTACAAATTGATCAAAGTTATCACTGTGTCCTTACTATTAGTTTTGGCAAAGAGTCCACACCTGAAACATCAACTCCTCTGTTCTCTCCACAGATGCTGCTTGACTTGCTGTGTGTTTCCAGTATTTTCTGGTTTTGATTCAGATTTCCACTATCTGCAATTTTTTGCTTTTTGTTTATGACAATATTCATGTTAGATCAAAGAAAGCAACTAGTTTCTAGTGTGACTGATATTGCATTATTACAGAACTAGGATCAAAAGGAAAGGCAGCTGTATAGGTATCATCACTAATCGTCATGCACCCTTGGAGTCCCTCCTGTATCATGATTCACATCAGCTTGGTTCATTTGGTAGTCCCCTCACCTCTGAGTCAGTCCCATTCCAGGTCTTGATTTAGACTAACACTTCAGTGCAGTACTGAGGAAGATTGTCAGAGGTGCCATCTTTCAGATGGAATCTTAAACTAAGACCCCCGTCTGCCTGTTCAGGTCGATGTAAAAGATCCCATGACACTATTTCAAATAAGAGCAAGAGTCCCCCTTGGTATGCCAGCTAACATTCCTCCCTTAACCAACACTACTAAAGACAGATTAATTGGCCAGTCACCTTATTTACTCGTTATGGGCCCTTGCTATGTGTAAATTGACTGCCACATTTGGCCACGTAACAATAGTCATGGCAGTTCAAAATCAATCCATTGGATTAAATTGCTTTGGCATATCCCAAGGAGGTGATACAGTGCTATATAAATGCAAGTTCTTTCTTATTCATAGCTTTTCAGTCCTGTACCATCACTGATATGTTAATACCCATTGAATTTCTCCAGCACCATCATTAGTAATGATCACTAGTAGGTATGTACCCACAGACTTCCTTCTCTACCATCACTGATAGATAAGTACAACAACAACTTGCATTTATATAGCACCTTTAGCATAGGAAAATGTCCCAATGCACTTCAAAGGAGCGTAATCAAACAAAATTTGACACCGAGCCACATAAGGAGATATTAGAACAGAATCCCCACAGTGCAGATAGAGGCCATTTCGGCCCATCGAGCCTGCACTGACACATATCCCACCCTATCCCCGTAACCCCACATATTTAATCCCCCTAACACTAAGGGTCAATTTATCATAGCCAAATCAACCTAACCCGCACATCTTTGGACAGAAAGAGGTAGGTTTTAAGGAATGTCTTAAAAGGAGGAGAGGGGGGTTTAGGGAGGGAATTCCAGAGCTTAGGGGCCAGGCAGCTGAAGGCACGGCCGCCAGTGGTGAAGGGATTAAAATCGGGGATGTACAAGTGGCCAGAATTGGAGGAGCGCAGATGCCTCGAAGGGTTGCAGGGCTGGAGGAGGTTACAGAGATAGGGCTGGGTGAGGCCATCGAGGGATTTGAAAACAAGAATGAGAATTTTAAAATCGAGGCATTCCCAAACCAGGAGCCAATGTAGGTCAGCGAGCACAGGGGTGATGGGTGAACGGGACTTGGTGCGAGTTAGGATACGGGCAGCAGAGTTTTGGATGAGCTCAAGTTTATGTAGGGTGGAAGATGGGAGGCCAGGCCAAGAGAGCATTGGAATAGTCAAGTCTAGAGGTAACAAAGGTATAGAGTTAGGTCACAGTTCAGCCATGATCTCATTGAATGGCGGAACAGGCTCGAGGGGCTAAATGGACTACTCCTGTTCCTATGGATGAGGGATTCAGCAGCAGATGAGTACCCATAGATTTTCTCCAGTACCATCATTCTTCATTACGCACCCATTCTTCCTATCCTACCCATTCAGCTCCTCCTGTATCCATCCTATTGACTCCCCTCCTGGTCTTCAGTAACGGTTGCTGGTGTATCTCTGTTATTATATTTATTTATTGGGCTTCTCCATCGTGAATTTCTGCAGAACAAACATGATGAGGGATACCCTTCAATTCAGCTGCTGCACATACGACAACAACAACAACTTGTATTTATATAGCACCTTTAACGTAGTAAAATGTCCCACGGTGCTTCACAGGAGTGTTATAAGACAAAAAATTGAGAATCAACATAGTGGGGATCTCATTGCCAGTCTTATGGAAAATGGTCACCGCCAAGCTCAGTGCTGATTTTCCCATCCACAAGTCCTTATCATGCATTAGCTAATGTTTGGTAGAGACTTGAATAAGCTGGAAATCCCAGCTGCCATTTTTGATTATAATTATTTACAATTAACCTCCTTAAAACATTGAAATGGTCTGAAAGCTTTAGTGGTAAAATATCAGACGCCCATGCTAGGAACCTGGGCTTGAATTCCACCGCTGACTAATAGTGAATAAGCTACATCACAATATTCGAGTGCTCTGCTTATGAGTCCCTACCTACCAATATGAACAAGCATTCATTGTGGAGGTGGAACAATTGATGGCCTGGTCCATCCCATCTTCCATGTTGAAACAGGACAGTATGCGAAACCGTTTTTGAGAAGTATTTTTAGCTCATTCAACTAACATTTACCATGTAGATGGCATTTGTTTACTAACATGTGAAGCAATGAATTGCAGATCGAATCAAAATGCATCATCACATCACTTGCAACTAACATAATTGTGAAGAAATTGTGGCGTAGAAATCTTCACGAGGAAGATTTGGGTGATGAGGCTCTTCAGCTCATTTGATCTCATCCTTCAAGAATACCAAAGCTATCATCCTATTACAGAACCTAGTAGTTTCTTAAATAAGTCCAGGTTTCTGGCCTCAACCAGCCCTTTTGCCAACCTGCCCCAGCTGTTGATCACCCTCTGTGTAAAGAAATACTGCCAGGTGTCTGTCCTACACCTACCCTTCACAATCGCTGAACCAGTGCCCTCTTGTTCTGTGTCATTGGTGTATCTGAAAGTATTGTTCTGTGTTCACGTTCTCCTTCCAGTTGTCAAGTCATTCCTCATAGCTCTCCTCTCTGACACCAGGGAGGAACCTCATTGCTCGACCTTGTAGTTCTTTTTCGCTCCCCTCAATTTACACTTTTTGAATGCCATGCCTCTTTAATTATTTGTTAATTTCCTTCTGTTTTCTTACTGATATCTTATTCTAATGATGCTGCAGAATATTAAAACTGCATAAAAAATACAACCTATACTTTAATTATTAGTAAATGTCCTTATTGTTTTTGTTGATCCTTTTTATTATTCACAAGGCAGAATACTAAAGCTTGCACTGGTGTGGCACAGACACAATGGGTCGAATGGCCTCCTTCTGTGCTGTAAATTTCTATGATTCTATGATGTACAAGGCATAATCGATCAGGGCTGTATAGCAATACTGAATGTTCTTTCAGATACTGAATGGTCTTCCATGTGACAATAGACTTCCTATTAAATAGCAGGCTTTTATGTGATGGGACGCATGGAAATATTTCGCCAAAGCAGATGTCATTTTTGGCTTCTATTGTAGGTGCAGCAGTTATTCAGTATTGAAAACACAGTCATCGAGGAGAAAAATGACAACAAACATCGTTGCCATGGTAAATTTCCACATCTGTATGCGGTGGACATATGATCAGCAATACAATGATGTGATCGCATTAATATTCTGAATAAAAATTGAGCTAAAATGGTGAAGGGTGTGTTGTAAACAGACTTCAGATTTAGCAGGGTTTCCCCACGAGCCAACAAAAGTAGAGTTTGAATGAGGGTTTGAGTGTGGCACATTGCTGCATATTTCAGGAAATGAGCCAAACTAAAATTGCTTTAATGCAGTGACAACACCCTCTGACAAAATTTTACAGCTGCACACTAATGTGTTTCCAGCCCTTTCATCCCGTTCTTCTACCATCTGAATGTTATCACTTAACCTTAGCTTGCTGAAACTCCACCTGAATGCACAACAGCAACCTGTGCAAATTACAGGCAAATTCCTGGATCTTTTACCATTCCTGCACTTCCCTGCATCTCAGTCTCATTCCAGTGGCAGAATCGTAGCTCCACAAGAAAAAAATTGGGCGTGCGGTTCTGTGCTTGGGATAAGGCTGGATTTAGCAGTATTAAAAGGTAGGGAGTTGCCACTGCACAGGTGCTGATCTCCTGCAGTCTAAACTAAACAAGCATCAGTAAAGGGACCTCTAGCTACCAAACTTTGAGTTCAAGCGGTTTGACACAAAAGTGGACAAAAAACCACCACTAATGGCAATAAAACATACCCTTCTTAGACTTCCTACCCAGGGACTCGCATGTACTTATTAACTAAGCCACTGTGAAAACGAGACATATTGGCCCAGAAATTAAAGACTGAGTGTTGACGCGGGGGTAAGGCTTCCCCGCGATCTCTCACTCCGCGTTGGCTTTTTCAGATCCAGCTCGCACGAACTTGATGTTCTAGACATCAGCTGGGCAGTGCTTGCGTATCCCACCGGCGTAGTGAATTCGTGCGAGCTGTGGGATCACGTGACTCAGTTAGAGCCAATGGCAGCACACCATCTTCCATTCATAAGTTTCACATACGTGCTGTGAAAGCTATGAATCTTACACACCCCCAAAATAACAGCTAAACCTCAATTAAATTTAAAAAAAAAACCATCACATTAATAAAATAAGTATAGTTAAATAAATTAACCATTTTAAATAAAAAATTAAATTTTTGAAAAAATTTAAAATCTTTTAAAAAGTTATAAAAATAAACTTACCTGTCTTTAAAGTCTCTAAAAAAGATATACCTGTTAAAAAAAATTCAAAATAATACTTAATTCACTACTTACCTTGTTAAAAGTGGGTCTTACTCCTCCTTTTTTCATTTTTAAAATCTTCCGTCCTTACCTGCGCGTCCAAAGCACTAAGTGCACAGCGTGCGCGCAGCCTGTAGCGCGCACGCGGTGCACCGAGGAACCGCCCCCTTTTCCAAAAACCAAGTGCCGGTTTTCAGCGCATGCGCAGTGCATGCAGAAAACCGGCAATTGGTGACAGAATACGCGAGAGTACACAGTGCGTACTCTCGCGTCGCGGGACTAATTTTTGGGCCATTAGAGCTAAACTATCACGAGAGGCAGAAACATACACCTAAACTGCCACAAAACCAAACATATACTGTAAACCACCACAAGAGCCAGATCCATACTAGCTAAACCACCCCAAACCAGACTAATGCCAACTAAATCCCAAAAATCAGAATCATAGCATCCAAAAGAAAAGGCACAACAGCCAAACCACCACTAGCACCAGACCCATACCAACCGAAAGAATGAAATAAAAAAAAGAAAAAAGAAATAATTTGCATTTATATAGCACCTTTCACAAACTCAGCCAATGAAGTACTTCTGAAGTGTAGTCACTGTTGTAATGTAGGAAACGCAACAGCCAATTTGTGCACAGCAAGCTCCCACAAACAGCAATGTGATAATGACCAGACAATTTGTTTTAGTGATGTTGGTTGAGGGATAATTATTGGCCAGGACATCGGGGAAAACTCCACTGCTCGTCTTCTAAATAGGGTCAAGGAATCTTTTACGTTCACCTGAGAGAGCAGACAGGGCCTCGGTTTAACATCTCATCCGAAAGACGGCATCTCCGACAGTGCAGCACTCCCTCGGTACTGCACTGGAGTGTCAGCCTAGATTTTTGTGCTCAACTCTCTGGGGTGGGACCTGAACCCACAACCTTCTGACTCAGAGGTAAGAAACCATTAAAAGAACATATACCTTTGCGCAATGAGGCAGTTAAGATGGGGCACTCAGCAGCATGCAGTAAATCTCACTTGCTTCTCCTGCCTTGTGCTGCTTCGTGCCGCACCATGACATATAATTTATAAAAAGGAACAACTGCATCCAATATATGCCGATACGAACTTTTGATTTTTTTAAAAACCTAAATTCAAACCTGAGCAATGTTTCCAGAAGTAGAGGAATTATAAGGAGACCGTGCTAAACAGCCAATTATCGTTTGAATCACTGATCAGATAAGATTGTGACAATGCAAATTTTCACAAAGTACAAGGACAGTTTAAGACAGTACCACAGAATGCTACTAACCACAATAGCACAAAATACCAGGAATCAAGACTTCTTCTGTTGTAGTAACAGAAGCTTCCAAAAAGCCCACTACTTCAGTCAGGAAACTATGAGGCCATTAATCTCAGGCTCGTGGATTTGAGAAACTAAACCTTTGCTGGCTAATTAAAAAGCAACATTATTGCCTCCAGTTTCTTCTGATCAATCAAAATTACTGGGATTATTGTGAGTTACATTATGAAAGTATAATTGCAATTCACCATGTTTAAAAAATATTCGTGCCACATAATGCTGTGACATCTTTATAATATTCAAATATGACAATTAATGCATTTGCCAAACCAATCTCAAAGGAATGATGTATCCTGAGTAAACTGTTACTAACCTCTGGATTTTATTTCATAAGAGATAGTTGTCTGCTCTTCACAGCCAGGAGGTGGAAATAAATCCTCTCCCATGAGAAGTGGTGCAAAAGCTTCCGGAACCACTTAGGAGATGCCTACAGCTCCTGCGTCGAAAAAAAAACAGCAGAATGAAAAGAAGCTAGTTAGAAGCAGTGCAGTTATTCTGATGGGCTATAGATACTGTTTCAGTTCCAGAGCGGGACTGCAAGACAGAATTTTATCTCTTCTGGCTCGTGAGGAGATGGTTGACGGCAAGAAAAGCGACAGGAGTTAATTACAGGCCAGATGGATTTCAGCCCTTGTGAGTACGTGGCTAGTTGGTGCTCTGCAATTTGCTGCATTTTCCCAGCACAAGCTGCAGGAATCGCTCAGAGAACTTCATTCACAGAGCAGTACACGGAAGAAGATAACTTTAAAAAAAACCTGACAGGGTATGAAAACAAATAGTCATGAAACTTAATCTTTTCGTCCTTTCTTTACTATTAAGTCAACAATGACAGACACAATGCAAGGAAAGAGCATGCATTTTGAAAGAATGCAAAGATGGACGAGGGGAAGCAGAACTAATGGATAGGCTGGTAAATCTATCTCTTTGAGATAAAGGGATGAGAGTTGACATGGCAGCTATGTTAGTAACTGGCTTTGCCAAGCTCCACACAGCGGATAGCAAGCCTTCACAATCATGATCTTTCTCAAGAGGGTTTTTTCATGTAGAAGACTTTCTGATTAACCATTTCAGCACTCGAGCCTTCCTGCCTCTGACTTGTCTGCCTTGGATGGTCAATACCACACTGTGCATGACTGGCCTGGGTCTGCCAGGCCAAGGCAGCTGTATTACATCAACCAGAATCGTTTGACAGTCTTCAATATTCACAATTATTTTTATGCATTTACAGATGTCTGTTGTTGGTGGTGGTGGCGGTGCTAACAATAACTCTGAACCACTGGAAAATCTGTTATTGACTGACTGAACATTCTAAAAGCAAAGCAGAAGGTAATTTTTAATAACTGCTTTGTGGAGAAAATGACCAAGAACAAAAAAGTTTCAACTTGGTCGATACAAAAAAAAATGATTGCCTCATGGACTTTGCCTTCAGAGATATAATTTTCAGATTTGTATCTCTTTAGATGTGCGGGTCCCTCGTTTACCTCCTTTCTTAATCAACAAAACAAAATGGCTGCTGGGTCAGTGTTGCCAAGCATGAACTTAACTGTACTGACAATGACACAACAATGTGAAGTTTAAAAAAAAAAATTCTCCTGTGGTACTTTAGTAGATGATAGCACAACCTGGTGTGGTACTGACCCATACAGACCAGAAACGGATGTTCGATTCCCCAGCCTGTGCTGAGATAGATGATCTCAGCTGGCATGCTGGTGGGGATGTTACAACTGGGGTGGGGGTGGGGGTGGGGGAAGGGGAAATCATGCCCAGAGTTGCATCTCCTGATTGCTAACCAGTGACCCCTGCTGGAAAACGCATGGGTGTGGAGGCGAAGAGGAGGTGAGCCTGGATGTGACTGCACCCCACCAGCCCATCGCCCCCCCCCCCCCCCTCCCCCAATGCTCTTACATCTCCCACCATCCGATGCTCACTGTCTAAATGAAGCATGGCCACTTGGGGTGAGTACCAAAGGGCTGTTAGCACCAGTGGAAATATACCTCAGCATCAGCCACTGCCATTAAAAGTGGTGAGATAATCTTATCAGTGATCCTGGTAACATGATTGCAAATCAGTGGTGGCAATTTTGGGGTTAAATTGAATATAAAGGCATCAAAGCTATAATGTAATAGCTGGCCAAATAATACACACATACACCTGAAGCACACGTAGCTCCACAAACATAGGGAGATGTCAGCTACCTCCTAGGAATTGGTTCTTGGAACATGACCTCCTAAAAATTCCTGGCTCGGACTGGAAACCAAAGCCTCCCTACCAGGCAACACATCAACAGAAACTTTACATGAACATTGGTGAAAACACCCAAATGCCTACCCTTGTATGTTGTTAGTTAGCATGATTGCACTAGGATGAGGGTGAGTGTGTGGTGTGGCTAGTGAGATGGGGATGTGATGATGTAGATAGAGAGAGGGATGGGTGGAGGTGCAAGGATGTGCCGGAGTAGGGTAGGGAAGGCAGAGTGATGGGGATGTGATGAGTGGCACAGCAGGATGAGATTGAGTGTGGCTGTGCAGTAACGTTTCATGATCTACTGAGATCGCTGAAAGGTATGTGCCACTGCAGCCAGGTCCTCCTGATGACATCCCTCTTTGAGCCCTCCTGTGCAATGTGCAACCAGGCTGCGTTGGTGTCCTGGGGAGGTCTCTTCCGCACATTGGAAGGGAAGAGAACCTCCCTGCATGCTGTGACTCCCTCTATAAGCATATGAGGGAGAGCCTGGGTGCAGCCATGTGGCAGCGGCGAGAGGATAACGCGCGGCCTGAGAGCGGACCTGAATCAAAGCAGTGACGATAGCGAGAGGATAAAGAGCGGCCCAAGAATGGACCTGAATTTGCAAGGTGACCAAGGTTGGGAACTAAATGTTCTAGGGTACTTGGCGTTTCGAAAAGGCAGACAGAATGGAAAAGGAGGTGGGGTAGCCCTGATAATAAAGGATGACATAATGACAGTAGAGAGAAAGGATCTCGGGTCAGAAGATCAGGAAGTAGAATCAGTATGGGTGGACAAAAGGAATAATAAGGGGCAGAAAACACTGGTGGGAGTAGTATATAGGCTCCCTAACAGTAGCTATACCGTTGGACAGAATATTAAATCAAGAAATAGTAGGAGCTTGTAACAAAGGTAATTCAATAATCGTGGGGGACTTTAATCTTCATATAGACTGGACAAATCAAATTGGCAAAGGTAATCTGGAGGACGAGTTCATGGAATGCATGCGGGACAGTTTCCTAGAACAATACGTCATGGAACCAACTAGAAACATAGAAACATAGAATCCAGGAGCAGGAGTAGGCCATTCGGCCCGTCGAGCCTGCTCCACCATTCAATACGATCATGGCTGATCATCCAAATCCAGTACCCTGTCCCTGCTTTAATCCCCACAGTACACATATCCCACCCTACCCCCGTAACCCCACGTATTTAATTCCCCCTAACATATCCCATCCTATCCCCATAACCCCACATATTTAATCCCCCCCTAACACTAAGGGTCAATTTATCATAGCCAAATCAACCTAACCCGCACATTTTTGGACTGTGGGAGGAAACCGGAGCACCCGGAGGAAACCCACGCAGACACGGGGAGAATGTGCAAACTCCACACAGACAGTCACCCGAGGTCAGATTCGAACCCGGGTCTCTGGCGCTGTGAGGCACCAGTGCTAACCACTATGCCACCGTGCTGCCTATTTCAGATCTTGTATTGTGTAATGAGACAGGGTTAATTAGCAATCTCATAGTAAAGGATCCTCTGGGGCAGAGTGATCATAATATGATAGGCAAGTCACTCTCAAACTTAATGGGCCAAAAATTCATCCCGCGACGCGAGAGTACGCACTGCGTACTCTCGCGTATTCTCTCTCCAATTGCCGGTTTTCTGCATGCCCTGCGCATGCGCTGAAAACCGGCACTTGGTCTTTTGAAAAGGGGGCGGTTCCTCGGTGCATCGCGTGCGCGCTACAGGCTGCGCGCACGCTGTGCACTTTGTGCTTTGGACGCGCAGGTAAGTACGGAAGATTTTAGAAATGGAAAAAGGAGGAGTAAGACCCACTTTTAACAAGGTAAGTAGTGAATTAAGTATTTTTTTGTATGAGGGGCGAGTTGGCTAAAGTAGATTGGAAAAATGGATTAAAAAGGTATGGCGGTAGATAAGCGGTGGCTAGCATTTAAAGAAATATTTCATAATTCTCAACAAAAATACATTCCATTGAGAAACAAAAACTCCACTGGAAAAGTGATCCATCCGTGGCTAACTAAAGAAATTAAGGATAGCATTAGATTGAAAGAAGAAGCTTATAATGTTGTGAAGAATAGTAGTAAGCCTGAGATTTGGGAGAGTTTCAGAAACCAGCAAAGGATGACCAAAAAATTGATAAAAAGGGAGAAAATAGAATGAGAGAAAACTAGCAAAAAATATAAAAACAGTATGTAAAAATGAAGAGATTAGCAAAAGTAAACATTGGTCCCTTGGAGGCCGAGACAGGAGAAATTATTATGGGGAATAAGGAAATGGCAGAAACGTTAAACAAATATTTTGTATCTGTCTTCACAGTAGAAGACAGTAAAAGCATACCAAAAATGGTGGGGAACCAAGGGTCTAATGAGGGTGAGGAACTTAACGTAATTAATATTAGAGAAAAAGTACTAGAGAAACTAATGGGATTAAAAGCCGACAAATCCCCTGGACCTGACGGCCTACATCCTAGGGTTCTAAAAAAGAGGTGGCTGCAGAGATAGTGGATCCATTGGTTTTGATCTTCCAAAATGCCCTAGATTCTAGAACAGTCCCAACGGATTGGAAGGTAGCAAATGTAACACCGCTATTCAAGAAAGGAGGGAGAGAAAAAACAGGGAACTACAGGCCAGTTAGCCTGACATCAGTCGTCGGGAAAATGCTAGAATCCATTGTTAAGAAAGTGGTATCAAGTCACTTAGAAAATCATAACATGATTAGGCAGAGTCAACATGGTTTTATGAAAGGGAAATTGTGTTTGACAAATTTATTAGAGTTTTTTGAGGATGTAACTAACAGATAAAGGGTAGATAAAGGGGAACCAGTGGATGTAGTATATTTGGATTTCCAAAAAGGCATTCGATAAGGTGCCACATAAAAGGTTATTACACAAGATAAGGGCTCATGGGGTTGGGGGTAATATTGTAGCATGGATACAGGATTGATTAATGGACAGAAAACAAAAAGTAGGGATAAACGGGACTTTTTCAGGTTGGTAGGCTGTATCTAGTGGGATGCCACAAGGATCAGTGTTGGGGCCTCAGCTATTTACAATCTATATTAATGACCTAGATGAAGGGACCGAGTGTAATGTATCCAAGTTTGCTGACGATACAATGCTAGGTGGGACAGTAAGCTGTGAGGAGAAGACAAAGAGTCTGAAAAGGGATATAGATAGACTAATTGAGTGGGCAGTAAGGTGGCAAATGGAGTATAATGTAGGGAAATGTGAGGTTATTCACTTTGGTGGGAAGGATAGAAAAACAGAATATTTTTGAAATGGTGAGAAACTGTTAAAGGTTGGTGTTCAGATAAATTTGGGTGTCCTCATGCAGGAAACACAGAAAGCTAGCATGCAGGTACAGCAAGCAATAAGGAAGGCAAATGGCATGTTGGCCTTTATTGCAAGGGGGTTGGAGTATAAGAGTAAGGAAGTCTTGCTACAATTGTACAGGGCCTTGGTGAGATCACACCTGGAGTACTGTGCACAGTTTTGGTCTCCTTATCTAAGGATATACTTGCCTTGGAGGCGGTGCAACAAAGGTTTACTAGACTGATTCCTGGGATGAGAGGGCTGTCCAATGATGAGAGAGATTGTGTATAATGGGCCGATACTCTCTGGAGTTTAGAAGAATGAGAGGTGATCTCATTGAAACATATATGATTCTGAAGGGGATTGACAGGGTAGATGCTGAGAGGTTGTTTCCCCTGGCTGGAGTGTCTAGAACTAGGGGGTATAGTCTCAGGATAAGGGGTTGGCCATTTAAGACTGAGATGAGGAGGAATTTCTTCATTCAGAGGGTTGTGAATCTTTGGAATTCTCTGCCCCAGAGGGTTGTGAATGTTGATTCTTTGAGTATATTGAAGGCTGAGATAGATAGATTTTTGGACTTTAAGGGAATCAAGGGATATGGAGATCGGGCGGGAAAGTGAAGTTGAAGTCAATGATCAGCCATGATTTTATTGAATGGCGGAGCAGGCTCGAGGGGTCGTATGGCCTACTTCTGCTCCTAGTTCTTATGTTCTGATGTTCTTATGTTTGTGCAGTGCTTGTCAGTGTTTGCAGCACCTGAATGCAACAGAACACTGACAGATCAACTGTCAAAATGAATGTGGACGTGGTCCCTTTAAGGGAACCGGCTGATGATGTGTCATCAAATGACGTCATCAGACCCGCTTCCTTTTAATTGGCCGGGAACCTCGCAGGGCAGGCTTAACAAGCCCAAACAACAGAAAATTCTTCTCTCAGAGCAGGATGGATTCGGGAGCGGGGTCGCAACCCGCCACCTACTTCAACCGCACTGCGCCCGTCTCGGTAGGCGAAATCGCAGCCTAACAGTGCATTCAGAACCTAGCAAAAAGAGGGCCATCACCACAATATGCCAGGTCTTATATGAAGGTTGAATTATGATCTTTCGTCTCCCACAAGCCCCATCTCCATCCTAACTACTACACAAGAACATAAGAATTAGGAGCAGGAGTAGGCCATTCGGCCCTTCGAGCCATTCAATAAGATCATGGCTGATCTTCTACCTCAACTCCTTAGACTGTGACCCCTGGTTCTGCACTCCCCCGCCATTGGGAATATCCTTCCTGCATCTAGTCTGTCTAGTCCTGTTAGAATTTTATAAGTTTCAATGAGATCACCTCTCACTCTTCTAAACTCTAGAGAATGGGAAATAATAGGGAACAAATGCTCATGATCATCAACAGAATTTCGGAAAACCAACCCAAAATCGTCCATATGTACTGAGTCCTAGGCACACTCCTAATTCCACCTCTCCTAGGCAGAAAAGTATTGGAGCAACTGCCACCAGAAAGATACAATCCAGCACTAGGTACACTCAAAATCATTACAGACATTAGAATGGGAGAACAAGGGCAGTAGAAGGATGCCTCTGATTGGCAAGATGGCCTTTTCTCATCCTTTATCATTCTTATGTTCCAACAGAGGTCAGAAACTCATTCTAATTATTCCCTGCATCAAACCATTCTGAACATCAATCTGGGTAGGATTGGCTTTAAACCATGATGCACCCAGAACCAGCATCTTGCTTATTGGAGACCAAAACCTGTTGGCATCCCTGTACTATCGTATAAAGGAGGGGTTGGCCAGGACAACGGGAGCAAAGAAAGAGAGCCGCATCCTGCCCATAAAACCCAGATCAGGGAGAAGGGAGAATTCATTCTACCCAGAACTCCATCTACTTTTTGCTCCCCCATAAAGCCAAGGACAACTTTCCATTCCAACCCCTCAGTGACAATGCCATCCAAGCCTTCCCCACACCCTCAACACAGATGTGCAAGATACCAATGTATGAAGTATTGTACAAATGCGATGTAAACTGATTAAACCCAATATGCAAGAGAGAAGTTACATTTATATAGTACCTTTCCCCCGAAACATCCCAAAGTGCCGACATAGAATCAATTACATTGTGCAGTTACTATAAGCGTGCTACTAACGGAGTCAAGCTACTACTACATGTAAACACATGTAAATGTATTTTCTGATTTAGTTTCTAAAGCAAAGATAGCTACGGCATTTGCTGCAGTACAACTTTTTTTTATTCAATCATGGGATCTGGGCATCGATGGCAAGGCCAGCATTTATTGCCCATCCCTAATTGCCCTCGAGAAGCTGCCTTCTTGAACCGCTGCAGTCCGTGTGGTGAAGGTACTCCCACAGTGCTGTTAGGTAAGGAGTTCCAGGATTTTGACCCAGTGACGATGAAGGAACGGCGATATATTTCCAAGTCAGGATGATGTGTGACTTGGAGGGGAACTTGGAGGTCGCGGGTTTGGGAGGTGCTGCCGAAGAAGACTTGGCGAGTTGCTGCAGTGCATCTTGTAGATGGTACACACTGCAGCCACATTACGCCGGTGGTGGAGGGAGTGAATGTTTAAGGTGGTGGATGGGGTGCCAATCAAACGGGCTGCTTTGTCCTGGATAATGTCGAGCTTCTTGAGTGTTGTTGGAGCTGCACTCATCCAGGCAAGTGGAGAGTATTCCATCGCACTCCTTACTTGTGCCTTGTAGATGGTGGAAAGGATTTGGGGAGTCAGGTGAGACACTTGCTGCAGAATACCTAGCCTCTGACCTGTTCTTGTTGCCACAGTATTTATGTGGCTGGTCCAGTTAAGTTTCTGGTCAATGGCGACCCCCAGGATGTTGATGGTGGGGGATTCGGCGATGGTAATGCCGTTGAATATCATGTGGTTAGACTCTCGGTTGTTGGAGATAGTCCACAAGGCATAGTGGCAATTCTTGACCAGCACTTTCAGAGCAAACTTTTCCAGAAACTCCGTTAGTTTAGAAACACTTTCAATTCACAATAATGACGCTTTAATATTTTGCAGATGGCGGAAATATTGCCATCGGGTTTACAAAGTGCAGAAAAGAACTTTCCCATTACAGAGTTGAACTGAGATTTAATGTTGGTTATTGAAGTAGGACAAGTGTCATTTTATAATTTAAGAACAATGCATGTAAGCCAAAAGTACAGGCGCTGCGCTATTTTAATCAGACAGTGATTCTGCAGCCAGTTCTCACCGAAATGGAGCAATTTCAAATGAAGATACGACTTCTGTCTGATGTCTCATGCAACAGCTGGCTGAGGAATTAAGAAACTATTTGTTGAATGACAAGTCTAGTAATTAAAGCAACTGAAACAAAATGTGAAACCACAAGCCTGGCAACCAAGGCACATAAAACAGATTTCAACCAGTCATTTTCACATAATAGTAGTACTTGATTAACTTTGTATTCCATCACTGTGCACTATAGAATCACTTAATAAAATGAGAATATAAACATTTATATTTAATATGAAATGAGCATTCTTAAGAGAATACTTAGGTATGTCATTCCCCGAACACGTGAAAAGATCCTTCACACTATGAACCAAACTACGAACTCTTACCATATCAACCAGTTGTTTGGAAAATATTAACTAGAGAAGCGTCAACTTCTGCAAAGGTATCAAAGCCTCTCTCCACAAGTCTCTTTACTTGCTCTTTCTCAGTAACAGAAAACATTTTTCTTTCATATATTTTCAAAATTTCTTCCCATTCTTCTTACTGTTTCCCATACAGGCGAACCGTTAGCATTCGACGTCAAAAGCATTTGCTGAGCTCCGTCCAGGCGTCGCTGGCAAAAATCAAAGTTTCTTGCTGCCTCTAGCCCGCCCCTCTCTCAAGATCACCCCAGAACGACTGGAATTCACTTGCGAGCACGTGCGGGGTTTGCGTATGCTTGAACAGGTCGGCTCCGTGCTAGCTAGTGATTGGCAGCCAGCAGCAGACTGCTACAAAATGTAAACATTCTCCAAGCTATGCCGGGTAATTTTGAACTCTTCTGCCCTTAATTTCAATCCACAAAAAGGAAGCGAGTGACTTCTGCGAGAGGACAAAACAAAATTGGTGGCAAGAGCTGAGGAAGCAGATTTAGGAGCTGGCAATTGATACTTCAGATGGTTCACCTATTCCCATGTATAGCAAACTAACCATTTCCCAGGATGTTATTCGTGCTCTCCAGGACTGTCGTGAAGCCCAATGGTGTTGAACCCGAACCTGAGAAATTACCATCTACTGCTCCTGTTATTCGTCCCAGCTCACCCACTGTCAATCCTACTCAAAGATATCCCCAAAGGTCAAGGAACCCTCCAAATCATTTGGTTATGAACGTAGTGGTTTTCATTACAGTTCCAGTGTTGGTAAAACTCATTTTTCCTGCGTACTACCGGGAGAATGCTGTGGTTCTTTTTCAATCATGTTATTGTAAGATGTAGTTGCCGAATTTTTTAGCTGTTAACCAGGCTTATTTTTGGAGCTGATTATTTTCAACATGTAATTCTGAGAAGGGAAAGTGTATGCTACTTGCATATTGTTAACTGGACACTAGATGGCCCCCTGATGGGAGGAAGCACATTGCAGCAATGACACTCCTCGGTCTCTCTTGTAATGCTTTTGTTATTCTTTAATATTCTAGAGGGCCCAGAAATAACAGCAGTTAGTTGTTATCCCGCCAATACAAGTGTTTATTCGGACATAACAATAGCTGCATACGTACAGCAATCAATAGATACTGTGGCGCATATTAGGGGCAATTTATCCCATTTTCAAACCCTTTTTTGAATCCAACAGTGGATGCTGATAGCAGTGCATTCCATTTTTCTGACATGTGATACTGTCATTAATCATTCACTATGTAATCACTGCGGGTTCATAGAGTGGCAATCAATAGTTGCCTAACGAGAAATGACAATATATATAAAAAAAGCAATATTAGAGAAATCCTCATGATTATGTATATGGCTCTATGAATGGACCCTTGGTGAGTTCATAGTGTACGTAACTTATAGTTTGGGATCTTTAGAACCGGTCACATGAACCACAATGGTCTTTCCTGGTATTGTACATTCCTATGTCCTTATGTCAGTGAAGAAAGGTTTATTCAAATTTCAAGAACCACTCACTTCCTTTTCTCAAATATCAACTGCAATGATTTTCTATTATGTCTCTAATGAGGAGTATGAAACCAGAATTGGAGGACTGAGTGGCGCAGTGGCTTAGGACTATATCCTTTCATCTCTGGGCCCTGCGAATGAATGCGGCCCAGTCTCCTTCCTCTGCCAGCTGCAAGGGTGCTACGTAATGAGTTCAGACAGACCGAATCCAATTCGCCTGGGCTTGGATTCCCAGCATTAAACTGACTATAGTTCAGTGCCGCCAGCCTCGGATGTTTATGCTGGTCCATGTAAAACCTGATCTAAAAATTAAAAGCAAAGTTGCGATCAAAACTATTTTAATCCTGCACAATATCACAGATTTGCAAAGTGTTAAGAAAAAGGCATCATGGTCAGACAAAGAGATATTGAAATTGGCACCTGAATATTAGCCAACAGCAAAAGTTTTTATAAATATATTAAGATAAAGTGAATGGTAAAGGAGAATGTAGGCCCATTAAAGACAGTTGCAGGCAAGACTATAATGGATAATAAGGAAATGGCAGACTTATTAAATGAATACTTTGTATCTGTTTTCACAGTGGAGGAAGAGGACAGAGCACCAGTGGTACAAGGGATCCTAAAATAAGTCAAGGGGGGGAACTTAGTGGATCTAATATAAGTTTAAAAAATGGTAATGGAAAAAAATAATGGGACTGAATATAACCAAATCTCCAGGAACTGATGGTTCCCACTCCAGAGTATTACAAGAAATGGGTGAGGAAATTGCAGATGTCTAAGAAAATGCAATCAAGGCGCCATTTATACTGTAGATTTACACAATTTGTCATCTGACCGTCCTGCACTTTTGCTACCACGTCTCTGTGCTTGGAAATGGGCTTTTCCTTTTTTTAATGTTTTGAGCAGAGGGGATGGAAGAAAATGGGGAGACAGCAGATGGAGAGAGGTGTGATTTCAGTATGGATGAACATAGAACCAGAGAAGCATAAGATGAGTTAGGGGAGTCAAAGGGGAGAGAGAGAGAAAAAAGAGAGAAAAACATCAACTTGAAGGCAGCAGAGACAGGTAAGAGAAACTTTCCTCCTAACAGTGCCACAGGAGATGCACTGTATGTATGTGCATACATTAATAACAATAAAAATGTCTGTGTGTGCATGTCACTTTTCACGTTACATTTTATTATAGATGCAAAACAATCATAAAAAGAGAAAGAATGTTGGGTATTTCATCCTGGGTTCTGACCTGGAGCCTAAAATTTACAAGCAAATTGCTGATCGCTTATTATCAGCATATTTACAAGTGCTTCAATGTCCATGAGTACTTGAGCAGTGGTCTTAAAAGGACAGGAAAGTTTGCAGCTAAACATCACAATTATGCTCCAGATTCCATACTACCTATAAGCAACACCACATGAGGTCGCCAAGTACATTTAAAATTGGTTTACCCCCCCATTCATTAGCTGCCAACCTGCTCCTACAACTCTGCCCAGTTCATATTGTAATTGGGCACCAGAAGCACAAGCGTGGCACAGGGTGACATGCTCTTCTACATTCTCTCCCTTCTTACAAGAACTTTCCAAACATCTACTTCATGCCTCCACCTGACTGCACAGCCATTGTAGAATGTGATTACAATATCACAGCCTAAAAATGAATGCTCCTTCTCGCTTCACAAAAATCTTCTGGTTCGCTGCCAGTCCCTCTGTGCTCTTTCGTCCCAGGATTGCCTCCCCCCCCACCCCCCAGCAATTGGTGAGCTGCTTTCCAGTGCTCATTGAGTGCTGGCAGCTTGCCAACCAAATTAAAATGAGGCCCGACCATGTAAATGATTTGGGCCTCTCGCTGGACCTTTTGGGCAGGCATTGTGATCACTCAACCTACCATCCTTCTGATGTGTTCTATCTATGAAAATTGGTCCCCATGTTTCTATGTGAAAGGTAATGTCTGCCAAATGGACTCTTCTGGCAGTAGGCAGTTTAGTTCTGCACCATCTGCTATAAGACATCTCAACTGTAACACGGCCATTCAATGCAAATTAGCCACATTCTACATGGAGAACGAAAACAGTGCGGTCTTTACACTGAAGCTTCAATGTGAGATCTTGCTGTTTAATGCTTGAAAGTAATGCTGTTGAAAGAATGCTTCATGCACCTCAGAAACCTTAAGCTTGCAGACCAGAAATTCCTAGTGACAACGGTCCTTTAAACAGCATGGTTCTGTGAAAGAAAAGCATTTGCCCATCCAGGAAAGCCCAGCTACTCCAGTCCCTAATGTAAAGGAAGTTTAAACAGGTTATTGAATAAGTCTGTGCATTCTCTTTCTAATTAATCTGGTCTTCTGGGATCGCTCCTCCCACACCCCAGCTTCCTTGGTTAAGCAGTACCACCATCCTTGACAGGATAGAGCAAAGTAACCTCTGTAAAGTTGGCACCGTATGAGTGCAACGAGCATATTTCACTATGTGACAGGTAAATGACTGAGCTTTTCGCTTTCCTGGTCACATGCTTTGCTCACAAATTGTTGTAAGCATCTGAGCTAATGCTGGATTGTTGAAGCTCACAAAAGCTATGGGTGAATTTTACAGTGAGGTAAGAATAGGTGACTGTCATTTTTCCCATTCTTCTCTGATTACACCACAGTCCCTTTAAAAGTGGCTGGGTGAGTTCAGCATTTAAGAATAAGTACATGTAATGCACTTCATTCCATATGAGGATACAATTTTACTTAAAATGTATTAAAGTAATTAGGAAATGGCTTATTTAATGTAGTCAATGATGCAAAAGTCCTATATATAAAAAAAAAGCAGGAACCCACATTATATTACAGGAGCTAGAACAGCCATCTTAAATAGAGCCACACACAAAACAGAATACACTCAAAACAGTAAATGCATTCAGTCGTCAATAGGCACAGTGTCATCGGTGAATGAATGAAGAGCTGCTGGAAATTCTAATGAGGAAAGTCAGTTCTGTGACACGGGGTATGAGAAATTTCATACACAAACCTCTGGTTATTGCAAAATGAACCTCTCGCTGAAGGACGTTGGCCACATAACAAGCACAAAACAACAACCCGCATTCATATAGCGCCTTTCACATAGACAAAAAGCCGCAAGGTGCTTCAGAAGAGGGAAGCAAAACTCAGCTGTTTCACAGACATTAGTGAGGTACGAAGCTCTTGACACAAGTGGTTTATTTTAAATAAATCATTAATTCATATAATCTTCCCATTGCATTAAAACTAAGTTTTTAAAATTAATATTTTAGTCATAACTTTCAATAATTTCCTACATTACAACAATGACTACACTTCAAAGATATTCATTGGCTGTACAGCGCTTTGGGATGTCCTGAAAAGCACTATATAAATGCAAGTTCTTTCTTTCTTCTAGAAGACTTAAACAAATGTTTTTGTTATTTTTCATCAAAAAAGGTTGGCTCCAATTTTAGCTTAACCCACCCAGCGGGAATGGGGTGGGTTCGGGTTGGATGCTCGTTTTATACCGTGCCAAATTTTATACGCTATTGACTTCAATGGAGAGCAAAATTGGACGGGTGTAAAATGGGTGTCCGATCCAAACCCACTCCATTCAAAGTGGGCAGCTTAGATTAAAATCAGGGCTGTTTATCTTCCAAAAGGAAAGCATCACTGCAAGCGTATTAACATAACATTTGGATGTATGGATTACGAGAACTAGATCATTGCTATCCTAATAGTTTGAAGGGAAGATAAAGTTTCTCTGGTGACATCATAATTCACCGACTACAATTGAAAGGCTACAATCCATGGACTGTATTCCACAGACTGATGGGTCTAAAATGAGGGGACATAAGTATGAAGTGAAATGCAAAAGATTTAGGACAGAGTGCAGGAAAAGCTTCTTTTTTTATATATACAGAAGGTTGTGATGCGGTGGAATGAATTACCAGAGTTATTTTTCGTAGGAAGAATAAGAAAGCCACATGCTCCTGGGAAAATAATGTCTAAATGGGGTAGAGGGACAGAGGGATCTGGTGGTACAGATACACAAATCACTAAAAGTAGAGACACAGGTTAACAAGGCCATAAAAAAAAGAAAAGAAAGCCCTGGGGTTTATTTCTAGGGGGATAGAATTGAAAAGCAGAGAAGTTATGTTAAACTTGTATAGAACCTTGGTTAGACCACACTTGGAGTACTGTGAACAGTCTGGTCTCCATATTATACAAAGGATATACAGGCACTGGAGAAGGTACAAAAAGATTTACTAGAATAATACCAGAACTGAGAGGTTATAACTATCAGGAAAGATTGAACAGGCTGTGGCTTTTTTCTCGAGAAAAGATGAGACTGAGGGGTGACCTGATAGAGGTCTTTAAGATTATGAAAGGGTTTGATAGGGTAGATGTAGAAAAGATGTTCCCACTTGCAGGCGAGACCAGATCTAGGGGCCATAAATATAAGATAGTCACTAATAAATCCAATCGGCAATTCAGGAAAATCTTCTTTACTCAGAGATTGGTTAGAATGTGGAACTCGTTACCACAAGGAGTAGTTGAGGTGACTAGCATAGATGCATTCAAGGGGAAGCTAGATAAGCTCATGAAGGAGAAAGGAATAGAAGGATATGTTGATGGGGTTAGATGAAGAGGGGTGGGAGGAGGCTCGTGTGGAGCATAAACACCGGCATGGATCTGTTGGGCCGAATGGCCTGTTTCTGTGCTGTAAATACTTTGTAATAGTCATTGAAGCAGAGACTGTCAACATTTAATAGGTTAGATAGGTGTTTGAAGGAAAGGGGTTTAAAGGGATATGGGAAGAAAATGGGCACATGGGATTTGGACTGCTGCTCATGTGGAGGGTAAATAACAACACTATTGTAATTCTATGACTATAATCCGTGGACTGGAATCCACCACTATGAACTGCTAGAACCGTACCAATAGAACATTTAAAGTAAAACATGCAAAATTCACCTGTGTTACTGCACTTTTAAATAAATTCCCCCGTGCCGAGTGATGGACAACGTCGCGTAGAATAAATCCTGAGAATGTATTTGTGTCTACGTGTTATTCCAAAGCAATCGAAAATCTGGCTGTTTTTTTTAAACACACGTTTAGTTGTTTTTTTCATACAAAGATCAGATCCCGAGAAAAGTGGCCCTGTTTTAGAAGCAAGTCACTTGGGAATTTAGAAGCTGCCAAAGCCCCGAGGGCTCCCTGATCAGCAATCTGGCTCCTTCTGTTACATTACCTCTCTAAGTAAAAGTAATTAGCTGCCGACGATGAGACTGTTCGCTTCTCATGTGTCAGGAGAGCGAACCCCCATTAAATCTCCACGACTGACTCCCTGCAACGGTTCAGTTTGAATTTGCAATTTATTCTCCATTGTAACAAAAAACGACTGGCTTTATTTACATGGAGTCAATCTTCCTCACTGGTTGCTGAGCTTAATATTTATTGCACCAGTGCAAATGAGTCAAGAATTGCAGTGCAGAGAGAAAACATAACTATTTGCTTAATCCTTTTTTAAAAACCATCATATTTGCTGATTTTGGACACTTTCAGCTTAGGAGGTCAACAATTACACTCTTCCGTAGTTTACCTTCACCATAATCTTTAACGGTCGAAGGCCTATTACGACAACTTAAATTCTGATGCGCATCTCAAGTACAGAAGGATGTCTCAGTGCAGTTTAAAAGGCAAAGAGGAAGACACTGTATGCTGAGGGACAACAAAGGTAATGGAAAAGTTGGTCAGGAGGGGAGAAGGCAGATCAAGAGAAAGGCAATTAGGTGGCTTTTGAAAATGGAGAGGGAGGCTGAATGGCAGAAGGATTTGGAGGAGGGTGTTTCAGGGGGGGGGTGGTTAAAAGATCAGCCACCAATGGTAGAACGCAAGGAGCAGGAAACGACCATTAAAAAGATGAATCACCATCAACAAATGATTTGGAATGTTACTCAAAATTACAAACAACAACAACTTGCATTTATATAGCGCCTTTAGCTTAGTAAGAGATCCCAAGGCGCCAAATCAGACGGAAATTGACACTGAGCCAAAGAAGGCGACATTAGGACGGGTGACTAAAAGCTTGGTCAAAGAGGTAGGGATTAAGAATCGTTTTAAAGGAGGAGAGAGGGAGGAGAAGTGAAACAACCCATTTAACCTCCTAAGTGCCGAGTTTCAAACAAAGCAGATGCATTCTGCCCTATAACTATAGGCTGTGAATATTCAATTCTCAAGGTTATAAACCAGAACTACAGAAAGACGTGGAAGCACAGAACTGTCTGTCTTAGAAGTCTCTGCACAATAGGAAAAAAAACATTGTCGAAGGTTTTCTTTGGGCCAAAATGATAACACAACCCCTCAGGGCTCCCATGAAGCAATTTGAACTTGCTTCAGTATTAACTCCTTCCCTGATTGCCTGGTCGACAGCTACTGTTCACTGCACTGCCTGCCCAGTATGAAATGAGTCCTTCACTGTTCCTTTAGATAAATGTATTTATTTTATCTTTTGCCTGCCCCCCAATTAGTCAGTTTTCCGATTAAGACACAAAGCTAATGAATGCGGCAGCTGCCAGACAGGGCTCCTGCGCAGACAAAAAAAAACACAAACCCCTTCATTTCAGATGTTCTCTACTCCGATCCTGATTACAGATTGTGAACTTCAAAACAGATCAGACTCCCAACAGTGGCAGCAGATCTGTACAGAAGATAATGGCTCATAACCATGCTGCAGAGCGCTCCCCCAAACCTCAACAGCTGAACACTAGCCTGGATAGCTGCCGATGAAATGTAAAGCGGGTCCGACTAAACCCTTCCAGAAATCGCCACAAAGGCTCACGCTTAAAAGCATATCGCCATCTTGCAAGAATTTGCTGGGTTAATAATGACAGTCCGTGACATAATGGGGGTCATCACTTCATCTGTTATATTTCATGATAATTTCTTTTTTACTTTTAAAACGTGAAACCCAATAATCATATTAAACGCTGAAAGCCTCATCACAGGTGTTTCTACTGCATCAGGTATAATATCTGCTACAGCATAAGGGGGCTTCCCCCAGTAGCCATCTTGACACATTAATAGTGGAGTTCCATGGGCAGCTTTGACTGACTTTCCCAGGTCTGGAGTCTTCCCAAGAATTACCCATGGAGGTGCCACCTCGCCTTTAATCCCATCATTATGTAGAAAATGGTCTTGTATTGTCCAAGGTTTTCCACAATACATACAGAATGAGTTTGTCTTTAATAACCATCAGAAATTATTTTCAACCAGAAATTCCAAGCGGTTAGTACCTTAACACTTAGATACCCATAGGACAATATCTCTACTTAGAATACTGACCTTAAAAAGTTGTTTTGTGACTATGAAAGACCCTGCATCAGAGATGTGCTTATTCTATAGTTGTTTAGCTCCCGGACTGAAGCAAATTTATAAATCCAATCTGCCCCAGCAGGTTCTGCTGCTGGCTGTGAAGTGAGTTATCACTTGGGGTTTTCTCCATTGATTCAGTGAACAGTGAAATGACCAATTACACCCACTGAGTATCAGCTGTATTTTGTAAAAACAATAGGCAGGCTGGATTAAATAGAGCTCCAGTTCTGATGAAAGGTCATCGACCTGAAACGTTAACTTGGTTTTACTTTCTCCACGGATGCTGCCTGACCTGCTGAGTGATTCCCGCATTTTCTGTTTTTATTTCAGATTTCCAACATCCGCAGTATTTTGCTTCGGGATCTATGAGAACTAGTTGCACACAAATGACCAACCTGCACTCAATACCAGCCCTCGTGTACTTTGTTTTGGACCTGTAAAAGGTTTCGGTATTTTCCTAGCATCGGACTGATCATTGCTTTGTGGCAAATCAGGAAAGATTGAACAGGCTGGGGCTCTTTTCTCTAGAAAAGAGAAGGCTGAGGGGTGACTTGATAGAGGACTTTAAGATTATGAAAGGGTTTGATAGGGTAGACGTAGAGAAGACGTTTCCACTTGTGGGGGAGACCAGAACTAAGGGCCATAAATAGAAGATAGTCACTAATAAATCCAATAGGGAATTCAGGAGAAACATTAGAGAGTGGTTAGAATGTGGAACTTTCTATCACAAGGGGTAGTTGAGGCGATTAGCATGGATGCATTTAAGGGGAAGCTAGATAAATACATGAGGGAGAAAGGAATAGAAGGTTATGCTGATATGGTTAGATGAAGAGGGATGGGAAGGGTCTCGTGTGGAGCACAAGTATGAATGGCCTGTTTCTATACTGAACATTCTATGTAAATAACTCATTATTAGATTGTGCCAGAATGGTTCGGCAGCAAGGGAAAGGACACTTCCTCCAGTGGAGCCAGGACTGTATTACTATATCACTGGATCAGGATCCTCTGAGTCTGAGGGGTACACAGATGTTTACACTTTCACAGGCACGATTTCTCACTCTGTAGTTTCACTCATTATGGTTATTTATGGGGACCGCAATTCAATGCTTCAGACAGAAGGCTCCCACTCAAAATGGCAACCACCCTTTCAGATGCTGACTAACCAGCTGCGTAATTATATCATGTGTTTTTACCAGAAATGCCAGCATTTTGAAAAAAGATTATTAATAAACAGCATCCATTTTTAAAGCTTAACATGTTAAACCCATCTTAACTCCTGACCATGAATATCAGGACTCAAGACGCAGCGATCGGAGACACTTGGAAGCATACAGCCAGGACACACATTATCTAGACGCCGTAAAGCATATTCCACACCTGTGCACGTAACCCATTGACATTACAGAATTAGTTCCATAAATGAAGTGTGACAGGTGATGCCTTAGACTAATCTACACATGCATTGCCCATTTGAAACTTACAACAGTGCAAAAAAAAAGCCAGAAACTGCAGTACTTTTAGAGGTCGCACAACACCAGGTTATAGTCCAACAGTTTTATTTGTTGGACTATAACCTGGTGTTGTGCGACCTCTCAATTTTGTCCACCCCAGTCCAACACCGGCATCTCCGCATCATGCAGTACTTTTAGATTAGGATCAACACCCCGTTGTTTTCAGTGGGAGAAGGCACCAGTATGACATGCGATACACAAATATATACGGATCCCTGTGCCACCGTCGCCCCATCATCTACTATACACAATCGTTGAGTCTGACTTATTAAATAACTTATTCCATGTAACAAATATACAGGATATGTTACAACATAGTCCAGCATTGTAGTGTCTGGGTACTTGAGGCAGATAGCTGAAGGTTCTGATTCAATCTGTCCTCAGTCTCAGAACCCTGAATAGTAACTATTTAGATACACATACATATATTAGCACAATGATTTTTTTGGACCCATTTACAAAATACCAGGATCACCCAAACACTGAAAGCTCTAAAAAATCTCAAGAGAAAAAACACAACCCCAATTAACAAATTCAGTTTAATTTGATTTAAAGACTCAAAATTTACTGAAAGCCACATAAAATTACTAAACGAGACAGACAGTCTTGTCACAGCCGCACTAATAAACACGAGAGCTATCTGGTACGACCTCACTCAACAACCGGTGCCAGGAAAAGGAGAAAGAAAATAGATCTTGTGCCTTTACTTACCCCCCCCAAAAAAAAACACATTTAATTGACGGAGTAAACTGGTTTTATTCCATAGATTGAGATCTCATGACCACGGTTCCTGCTTTTACATGAATGCAACGCTGCCCGACTTCAGTGGAAAGTGTTGTCTGTGGTTTTTGCTTCAACTCCTGCTTTGAAGTGGCGTGTAGCCTGTGCTCGGTCTGTGTGCACTCTTGTCAGTTCTAGTAACCAATCGACATTCCCAGTGGGCGGCTGAGCATAAAGGCCTCCCTCTGATTGGCTACCAATTAGCACAGCAGCCTAATCAGCTGTGAACCAGCACTCCCCGTCTGCCTCCTCTCTCCCCCAGCTTCTGAGAAGCAAGTCAGCTTATCAGGTTTTTAATTGTGAATGAAGTCGTCTGCTCTCTCATGACAAATTAATCCTCGGAGGGCACTCTAAGTTTGCTAACCTAATACGTGTTTCTGCCTCTGGCTATGACCTGGTGTTTCCCCCCCCGCTCCCCCCTTTCCTCTCCAGCTACTTTGAACTCAGCACAACCACGAGCTTTTTGTTCATACTAATTCTGCGTTTGTTCCCAGATAATTAACTCCTTTAACTCCAAAGGGTTCCCCGTGCCACCCCCCCCAGCAAAAAAAAAATTAGAGGTGCGTCTACATTTGGTGTTTTTGTAGTAGAGGTCACAGGACAGAAACGTGTGTGTGTGTCTTTACACTGTTAAAACCCAAACTTTTATGCCAACATCGCAGGTCTACGGGATAAGGGAGCAGTTTTAAAGGTGTAAACGCAAGGAACTGGCGCATGGGTGTCACTCTCCCACAGCCCAAACTGCAGAAGTGCCTTAGGAAAAAAACTCAAACTCAAGTTTTAAAGCGAGATAATTAGTTAAGGGGAGCTGCAATTTTTATTTAATCCATTCTCTGGATATGTGCGCATTGGCAAGGTCAGCATTTATTGCCCTCCGCTAGTTGAGCTTGAGACGGTGGTTGTGGGCCTTCTTGAACCGCTGCAGTCCATGTGGTGAAGGTACTCCCAAAGTGCTGTTAGGGAGGGAGTTCCAATATTTTGACCCAGCGATGATGATGGATCAGCGATATATGTCCAAGTTGGGATGGTGTGTGACTTGGAGGGGAACTTGGAGGTGATGGGGTTCCTATACATCTGCTGCCCTTGTCCTTCTAGGTGGTGGTGGTTGGGTAAAATTATTTTGGGACAGTCAGTAGCAGTATGCACAATCTACAAGATGCACTGCAGCAAGCTTACTTCGACAGCACCTCCCAGCCCTGCAACTTCTACCACTGTCAGCCATGGCTCAGTTGGTAGCATGCTCGCCTCTAAGACAGAAGGTTGTGAGTTCATAGTCCCACTCCAGGGACTTGAGCACATAAAGCTAGGCTGATACTCCAGTGCAGTGCTGAGGGAGTGCTGCACTGTCGGAGGTGCCGTCTTTCGGATGAGACGTTAAACCGAGGCCCCGTCTGCTCTCTCAGGTGGACATAAAAGATCCCATGGCACTATTTCGAAGAAGAGCAGGGGAGTTATCCCCGGTGTCCTGGCCAATATTTATCCCTCAATTGACATCACAAAAATACATTATCTAGTCATTATCACATTGCTGTTTGTGGGAGCTTGCTGTGCGCAAATTGGCCGCCGCGTTTCCTACATTACAACAGTGACTCCACTTCAAAAAGTACTTCATTGGTTGTAAAGCACTTTGGGATGTCCGGTGGTCATGAAAGGTGCTATATAAATGCAAGTCTTTCTTTCTTCACTGAGAAGGGAACGAGCAGCATTATCATAGAAGCATTATCACCTCCAAGTTCCCCTCTAAGTCACACAACATCCTGACTTGGACATATACAACCGCGCCTTCATTGTTACTGGGTCAAAATCGTGGGAGTATCATCACTGCAAGGAATGCAGTGGTTCAAGGAGAAGGCCCAGCACCAGCACCTCAGGGCAACAAGAAATCGGCAATAAATGTGGCCTTGACAGCACTGCCCACATTACATAAACAATTCTTTTTAAGTAGTTGCTATTACATTGTGTTGGACCTATTCTACTCCCTTGCCTGTTCAGCCAACTGCCTAGCTAGACTATTTTGGTGCACAAGACCGAATGTCAGATGCCGGTGGCACTGGTATAAGACTTTCACAAGATAAAAGCAGCTAATTAGGATATCTACACAATGTAAATACTGAATCTGTGCACCTTAGTTGGCACTGTTAGGATAATTTCTACTACCACAGTTGCCAACAACAACAACAACCAGTTACTGCACTCCAGACGTTAATTCCCTGTGTGAACCATGACTTGAGACAAAGGCGAGCATTACTTTTAATTTCCTCTCTTTCTACTACCAACAAATGTCCAAATAATTTTCTTTAAATGGCATACCATTGAAAGGTAATTTCGAAGACAGTATAGACAGCGCACCCCTAATCAGGAGTCCCTAGCCCGGCCCGAAACTGGGCCTCGGGCCTCATTTCAATAATTTAGGAGAGCTTCCGGCTGCCGGTGCCCGTCGGCCTCCATAGGCAACTCGCCCATTGCACCACATGAATTATGGGCTGCTTGCCTCGCCGATAGTGGCCCTCAGATAAGAGGCGAGGACAGCAGGAGGAAGGGCCTATCACAGATTGGCAGTGGCCATCAGGAGAGCTCTGAATCCAGGAGAAAATCTCCATCTCCTCCTGGCTCCACATAAAATATGTTTTAAAGACTGAAACTTACCTTTTCGGTGGTGACCAGTTCCCAGGCTGCATCCATGCCCGAAAAACCTTAAGGGAGCAGGCCTAATTCCTGCACCGCTCAGGACAGCCCAATTTCTCAGAGGGAACATAAAACAGGCATTAAGCCCATCATTAACCTATGCAAAGGGCTTGACGCCTGTTTTAGGCAGCAGGTGCGGATGTCTGAAAAAACATCTTTGGAGTGCAGGGCGTAGGCCTGCGAAATTGGTCATCTTTCCCCACTGAACCGTCACAACGATGACCAATTTCTACCCCAGTAATAATCTGCGACTTTCAGTGCAATGGACTCGGCAAACTGCGCTGACCTGGGACCTGGCCCATTTTCCAGAAAACACACAACATACTAAGTGCAATAGCCCTGACAGCAGTGCCCGTCACTGAACCTGACCTTCTGACCAAAGGGAGGCAGAACCTGCTGGGTGAGGATATTGGTTTGATTATACAGGATCATTTCAAAATAAAACGCAAGTGAATAAGTAAGGTAGGAAGTATCCTCATAAGGAATGAGAATGCGCTCAATTTAAAGAAAGAATTGAAATAAAGCAATTAGCTTCTAACTGTGGTCAATGGACGCAATTTTGAGTCTTTCCCAACTTGTTTTAACTCAGAGGTGTGTAAGGACTTGAAAAACAACATTGCGATGATTTTTATCAATTTGGATTAAACTAATAAGACTCCGAAGTTTAATGTGCAATTAAGGCCCTCTGGTCTCCTGTTTAATGACTTGCAAGCAAGCAACACAGTTCACGAGACCGGTATCACATAATGCAAACTCCAATTGATTGCAAAAGGCAGCGATATGCAGCATATTTTGCACTGCTACAAGGCTGTTGCATCTTCACAGTGACACAGAATGCAACATAACTTCCCCAATATTAACTGGGATAGTCAGAGTGTGAAAGGCTTAGAGGGTGTGGAATTCTTAAAGTGCATCCAGGAGAGCTTTTTGAACCAGCATGTAGAAAGTCCTACAAGAGAGGGGGCGGTACTGGACCTAATTCTAGGGAATGTAGCCGGGCAAGTGGTAGAAGTGTCAGTAGGAGAGCATTTTGGTGACAGTGACCATAATTCGGTGAGATTTAAGGTAGTCATGGAAAAGGACAAAGATGGACCGGAAATAAAGGCTCTAAATGGGGGGAAGGCCGATTTTTAATATGATAAGGCAGGATCTGGCCAAAGTGGACTGGGATCAGCTACTTGTAGGAAAATCCACATCAGAGCAGTGGGAGTCTTTCAGAAAGGAAATAGAGAGAGTACAATGCCAACATGTTCCTGTAAAGGTCAAGGGTGGGACCAACAAGCCCAGGGAACCCTGGATGTCAAGGGATATACAAGAATGGATTTGGAAAAAAAGGGAGGCTTTTGGCAGATACAAAGGACTAAAAACAGTGGAAGCCCCAGAGGAGTATAGAAAGTGCAGGGAGGTACTTAAAAAAGAAATTAGGAGAGCGAAGAGGGGACATGAAAAAATACTGGCGGGCAAAATAAAGGAAAATCCCAAGGTGTTTTATAAGTATATTAAGGGCAAGAGGATAACCAGGATAAGAGTAGGGCCCATTAGGGACCAAAGTGGCAATCTGTGTGTAGAGCCGGAAGATGTAGGTAAGGTTTTAAATGAATATTTTGCATCTGTGTTCACTATGGAGAAGGACGATGTAGGCATAGAAATCAGGCAGGGGGATTGTGATATACTTGAACAAATTAGTATTGAGAGGGAGGAGGTACTAGCGGTTTTAGCGGGCTTAAAAGTGGATAAATTCCCAGGCCCTGACGAGACGTATCCCAGGCTGCTGTGTGAGGCAAGGGAGGAGATTGCAGGGGCTCTGGCACAAATTTTCAGAACCCCTCTGGCCACAGGGGAGGTGCCAGAGGACTGGAGGACAGCTAACATAGTACCATTATTCAAGAAGGGTAGTAGGGATAAACCAGGGCATTACAGGCCAGTGAGCCTAACATCAGTGGTAGGGAAATTATTGGAAAAAATTCTGAGGGACAGAATTAGTCTCCACTTGGAGAGGCAAGGATTAATCAAGGATAGTCAGCATAGCTTTGTCAGGGGGAGATCATGTCTAACCAATTTCATTGAATTTTGAGGGGGGGTGACTAGGTGTGTGGATGAGGGTAGTGCAGTTGATGTAGTCTACATTGACTTCAGTAAGGCTTTTGACAAAGTCCCGCATGGGAGACTGGTCAAGAAGGTAAGAGCCCATAGCAGGGCAATTTGGCACATTGGATCCAAAATTGGCTTAGTGGCAGGGGCAGAGGGTGATGGTCGAAGGTTGTTTTTGTGACTGGAAGCCTGTGTCCAGTGGTGTACCGCAGGGATCGGTGCTGGGTCCTTTGCTGTTTGTAGTGTACATTGATGATTTAGATATGAATGTAGGAGGTATGATCAGTAAGTTCGCAGATGACACGAAAATTGGTGGAGTGGTAAATAGCGAGGAGGGAAGCCTCAGGCTACAGGACGATATAGACTGGTTGGTCAGATGGGCAGAACAGTGGCAAATGGAATTTAACCCTGAAAAGTGTGAGGTGATGCATTTTGGGAGGACTAACAAGGGAATACACAATGAATGGTAGGACCCTAGGAAGGACAGAGGATCAGAGGGACCTTGGTGTGCATGTACATAGATCCCTGAAGGCAGCAGGACAGGTAGATAAGGTGGTTAAAAAGACATATGGGATACTTGCCTTCATTAGCTGGGGCATAGAATATAAGAGCAGGGAGGTTATGATGGAGCTGTACAAAACGCTAGTTAGGCCACAGCTGGAATACTGTGTGCAGTTCTGGTCGCCACACTATAGGAAGGATGTAATTGCATTGGAGAGGGTGCAGAGGAGATTCACCAGGATGTTACCTGGGCTGGAGCGCTTCAGCTATGAGGAGAGACTGGACAGGTTGAGGTTGTTTTCCTTAGAGCAGAGAAGGCTGAGGGGGGGATCTGATTGAGGTGTACAAAATTATGAGGGGCATAGATAGGGTAGATAGAAAGGAACTTTTCCCCTTAGTAGAGGGGTCAATAACCAGGGGGCATAGTTTCAAGGTAAGGGGCAGGAGGTTTAGAGGGGATTTGAGGAAAAACTTTTTCACCCAGAGGATGGTTGGAATCTGGAACTCACTGCCTGAAAGGGTGGTAGAGGCAGGAACCCTCAAAACATTCAAGAAGCATTTAGATGAGCACTTGAAACGCCATAGCATACAAGGCTACAGAGCAAGTTCTGGAAAATGGGATTAGAATAGACAGGGCTTGATGGTCGGCGTGGACACGATGGGCTGAAGGGCCTCTTTCTGTGCTGTATAACTCTATGACTCTATGAACTGATGTCAGCTCCAGCTTTGGATGCGAGATCATTTTGAGGACGTAGCCTGACACCACTTGGGCTTCCACTGGGTGCAGTATCATTAGTGTAGGAGAAACCTTTTTAGAATTGAAGTTTAAAAAAAACCAAGATAGTCCACTGTGCTGCTTATGCAATGGTGGATTCATTCCCAACACTATTGCCCTACTTGTAGTATAACTGGACTCTCATTGTGCCAAATTTGCTGCATTTATACTGAGGAGTAGATTCACCAAGACTAAAGTTAATCAGAAGTCAGGTTTACAACTTTATTATTACATCAAATCTACAGCACAGAAACAGGCCATTCGGCCCAACAGGTCCACATGAGCTATCTCCCACCCCTCTTCATCTAACCCTATCAGTATACCCTTCTACAGTATTTCTTTCTCCCTTATGTGCTTATCTAGCTTCCCCTTAAATGATATCTATGCTATTTGCCTCAACTACTCCTTGTGGTACTGCGTTCCAAATCCTTACCACTCCTAAGATAAACATAGGAACAGGAGTAGGCCATTGAGCCCCTCGAGCCTGTTCCGCCATTCAATGAGATCATGGCAGATCTGCGACCTAACTCCATGTACCCGCCTGTGGCCCATATCCCTTAATACCTTTGGTTAACAAAAAGCTATCAATCTCAGATTTAAAATTAACAATTGATCTCTGTGTGTAGAAGTGTTTCCTAATTTCACTCCTGAAAGGTCTGGCTCTAATTTTTAGACTATGCCCGCTAGTCCTAGAATCCCCAACCAGTGGAAATAGTTTCTCTCTATCTACCCAATCTATTCCCCTTAATATCTTGAAAACTTCAATCCAATCACCCCTTAACCTTCTAAATTCTAGGGAATACAGCCCTAGTTTGTGTAATCTCTCCTCGTAACTTAACCCTTGAAGTCCGGGTATCATTCTGGCAATGGGTCAGTCCCATTGTCGCTGGTGGCAAGGGGGGGGGGGGGGGAGGGGTGAAGAGTTAACGGGCTGGATTTTGTCTTGGGGTCGGGTTGGGGTCGTGTCATCCGCATTTCGTGTTCCCCCCCCCCCCGATTCCAGATTAATGTGGATGAATGATGCAATTTTCACTTAATTGGGCAATTGAGTTCCAGCATGTGGGAACCCATGAACTAATTAGTGGTTTCAGTCTGAAAGTCGCCTCTGATGATGTCATCATTGCTGCTGCATTGCAGGTCAGAGACTGACTGCCTGGTCTCAGAGACTGACTGGATGTTGGTGAGAGAGGACCTGCCTGGCTTTTGCTGCGAGTGGACCTGAATATATATATATATGAGAATGAGAGAGAATGGAGAGAGAGAGAGAGAGAGAGAGTGAGAATGAGAGAGAGAGAGAATGAGAGAGAGAGAGAATGAGAGAGAGAGAGAATGAGAGAGAGAGAGAATGAGAGAGAGAGAGAGAGAGAGAATGAGAGATAATTTTTTTCCATCCAAGTCCTCTCACAGCAAGATCAAGCAGTCTTTCAAGACATTCAATGCAGCAGCATCAGATGTGACTTTCAGACCTAATACTACTACTATCTTCATCACATCTCCGTTGTAATAGTGGACCTGCAGCTGACAGTCAGCTATCCACTTGTGCTCCCGCCAGGTTTCACTGGAGTGTTTCACATCAGGCGTACTTCACGTCGGAAAAGGGTTAAATTAGCTAAAACGTTTCAAAATGGCATTACAGAGCCAATTTAGGGCTTGTTAAGGGCTTTAATAGCCTCTCCCGCCTCTTGGAGGTGGGACGGAGTCGGGAACCCCGCGACTGATTTTATCAATATTGCGTGGAGGCGGGATGGGGTCGGGACCCCGACCCCGCAACTTTAACCCCCCACACGCCTGCAAACCCGACTCCATGGGTCATTCAAAATCCAGCCCACAAGTCAGCAGCGTAAAAAAGCCTGCGGCCAGAATAAAATGATGGATCTGACTACAAGTGCGGACTAAGGTGGACATTTCCCTTTGCCTCCACTATCACTTTTTCTCTGAAAGACGACTCCCGAGGTGAGCCTCAGTACACTGCTTCTGAACGCGCAATACTGCAATATAAATAAAACATAAAAATGTCGCTGGCATTTGGACACCCCCATTAGTACAGCCTCTTCCACGTTTAAATACATACGTGCAACATTCTGCTGTTCCCTGATCTTAGAACGGGGTGCAGCCAACAGTACAACTGGGTGCTGCCGGATCCAAGCACTCCCAAAGCAGGTACTGCTGTTGTATGTTAAAAAATAACCACCCGTGCTCTTTGGAGACGTAACCTTTTCTAGACTGCACTTGAACACATGGGAGCAATGTATTGATGGCATCATCTGCAGTCACGATCGATCTCACTACTGGGAGTATGAATGGAGTAGGAATTTGAGCGCCCAATAGGATCCCAGCATACATTCAATGCCTAGCTTGCTTTTTTTTGGCATGTTACTAATTTTAATCACGACTAACCATCCCTCCCCATGAGACTGACTCACCCTCACTCGTGATCTCTATCACACCAGACCACAGCCCATATCATGATGGACTCTTCATGTCAGCAAAACATTCATCCTTTCATTAAAATAATCTGTGCACTGAGTATAAAAAATGTGTCTGGCACAGCATAATTCGAAGGGGGTGGGGATACGGTGTGGGGGAACCCTTTCATCAAGTTCTTACTGAGTCCTTAGTATCAGCTGTGGCTCAGTGGGTGGCCCTCTCGCCTCTGAGTCAGAAGGTTGTGGGTTCAAGTCCCACTCCAGAGACTTCAGCACATAATCTAGGCTGACACCTCAGCACAGTGCCGAGGGAGTGCCGCACTGTCGGAGGTGCCATCTTTCGGATGGGACGTTAAACCGAGGCCCTGTCTGCTCTCTCAGGTGGATGTAAAAGATCCCATGGCACTATTTCGAAGAAGAGCAGGGGAGTTATCCCCGGTGTCCTGGCCAATATTTTTATCCCTCAATCAACAACAAAAAAACAGATTATCTGGTCATTATCACATTGCTGTTTGTGGGAGCTTTCTGTGTGCAAATTGACTGCCGCATTTCCCTCATTACAACAGTGACTACACTTCAAAAGTACTTCATTGGCTATAAAGCACTTTGGGATGTCCTGAAGTGAAAGGCGCTATATAAATGTAAGTCCTTTCTTTCTTTCATTCTCAGCAACCAGCAGGCCAATGTCAGGTTTATGGTCAGTTTTAGTCAGGGGATGTTGTATGGTAAAAGTCTGCAAATCTCAAATATGCAATGCTCTCAGATCAAATCAGAAAAATTCCATTAGATATTATGAGTCACATTTGCCATTAAAAAAATATATAATCCACTGACTGTGATACCAGAGGAATAATTCTGCAGGGTATGGAGGGTTTAAGGCGCCACTGTCTTCTATCTGAACTTATTTTTTTTTTACTAAACTTAAAGCTAGCCTGGTGCGATTATTAAATAGTTCACCCCAATGGAATGGGTAAATTGACAGCAAAAAAAAAAATCTTAGCTGTTCCTAAACTCTTTTTAAAATATTTTGTTATTTCTTCCCATTTCTCTTATTTCTCTTCCAGCACTATCTGAAGTCAAGAAGTCAGCTGAATAGTCTAATCCCAGGCTCAGGCAGTGTTGGCCTACAATGTGTGCAAGGATGGTGCACAAGGTCTCGATTCTTCTCTGGTCATTGTGTGGAAGCTCTTGACCTCACTTGGCATCTTCCCATTATGGAGCTGAGACTAAGAGCTGACGACCAGGATGGGGGTGTAGAAGAAGGGAGGAATCATGAGCACACTACCGCTCGAACGTGCTGTCATCCATCTGCTTTTTTAAATTTGTTTTTATGGAATGTGGGCGTCGCTGGCAAGGCCAGCATTTATTGCCCATCCCTAGTTGCCCTTGAGAAGGTGGTGGTGAGCCACCTTCTTGAACCACTGCAGTCCGTGTGGTGAAGGTACTCCCACAGTGCTGTTAGGGAGGGAGTTCAGGATTTTGACCCAGCGATGATGAAGGATCGGCGATATACTTCTAAGTCAGGTTGGTGTGTGACTTGGAGGGGAACTTGCAGGTGATGGTGTTCCCATGCGCCTGCTGCCCTTGTCCTTCTAGGTGGAAGAGGTCGCGGGTTTGGGAGGTGCTGCCGAAGAAGCCTTGGCGAGTTGCTGCAGTGCATCTTGTAGATGGTACACACTGCAGCCACGGTACGCCGGTGGTGGAGGGAGTGAATGTTTAAGGTGGTGGATGGGGTGCCAATCAAGCGGGCTGCTTTGTCCTGGATGGTGTTGAGCTTCTTGAGTGTTGTTGGAGCTGCACTCATCCAGGCAAGTGGAGAGTATTCCATCACACTCCTTACTTGTGCCTTGTAGATGGTGGAAAGGCTTTGGGGAGTCAGGAGGTGAGACACTCGCCGCAGAATACCCAGCCTCTGACTCTGTCATTACAGCTTTAAACTTTAATTTAGGGTAATGTTTCTGATTGCTCTTGTAGGGAAAGGTGGAGTATTTTTGCAACTTCCATTTGTATTTTGTCAGCATTTCTGTTTTTACAATCTAATCATTATTATTCAGGCTATTTTTAAGTTTTCAAAGGTTGTACACAACATTTGTGTCATCGAAGGAAAATTGTCAGTTTGCCCAGAGACAATCCCATCCTGTGGAATTTGTCTACAACAGACAGGAATGGATTCTCAAGCCATAACTTGTACTGTAATAAGGATTTACTTTTCGCCCTGTAAGTACTGAATTCCTTTGCAGCACAAAACAAGGTCTATACAACCAACAAACACTCAAAATCCTTTTCTGAGGCTGCTTTCAGGTGCTGTTTCCCAAGACTGTGACCACCTGTCACTACCAAGCAGCTCAGTGCTGATTCCCAGCAAACACTTGATCCCAAAGGATCATGCATTCCATCAGTTCCCCACCCACCCCCTAAAAGAACGCATCAAGTTCCTGCTTGCCCTCTGGGCCTCCTACGTTCAAGGCTGAGCATGAGAGGTTCTTAAGCAAGTCTGGTGTGAAGCCTAGACTGACGGTGCACTTATCAGAGGAGTCTGGTCCTGGTTATCTGAGCTGAGATCAAGGTTAACCCTGACCTATGCCACATCTCAAGCTACAGCTCATACAGGGTTTTACAATGTTGTTTCATCCACTTGTGTCCTTTTCAAGCTAATAATTAAAACTATTAGCGTGCACATCAATTGTACCGTAGAAAGCTAACCTTATTTAAAATTCTACCACGATGGAAGTGAGCACCAGTTACATCTACAGTACAAGGTTTCTAACTTTTGTGTAGCACTTTTCTTATTTTTATATTTTATTGGAGAAACATTACAAGCTCTCTCGGTTTTTGGAATGATACACGCTACGTTACAAATTGCCCTATAGTTATACAAATTGAGAATCTCATACAGTTAACGTAGCTCTAAATAATTGAGTGATTCTTTGATGACAAGGGCTTGGGGCACATGGTGTGGGGGAGGACTGGGGTTTCATTGACACTGGGTCAAGGTAGAGGCAGCACCTTGTAAATTCCTCCTCCCACTTCAGTCACCATTACAAAAGTATGCAGTTGATATGTCCGTGCTATTCAGTAACAAATTACCAGGAAGCATGCAAGGCTGACCGTGGCAGTATTTCCCTGCCAATTTTCCCTGACCTTCTCTGGGGCTGTATTTTGCCTCTCAATTCAAGAGCGTCTCTGATGGCCCAGGTCAGCCCAAGACCTCTGCATCTGTGCAGAGATGAAACCATATCAATAACCACCAAAAACCAGCAGACAACTGCACTGCAACCAGTGCCACTCAGATCATCTTCCATTCTTGGATCGTTGAGTTAGCTGAGTTCAGCCAAGTGACCCTGGTGGGCACAATCTGCCTCAATGTCCCCAGCTTAGGGAGGAGGAAGACGGACCACAGTTTCACTATCCAGCTGGAGAGCCAGGTGTGCAGATGTCAGCCGAGGACAGAATGAAGCTGGTCAGTGATGGCCTTCGTAGTCGGACAACTAATCGACGCTTACTGCACAGGTTTGCATTTGAATAATGAGCCCGTTGAATTATCACCTTCCACAGAGGAAAGAGTAGGAAAATTAGAGGAGCAAATATTTCAGAAGAAAAATTCAATCACAATGTCCAAAACTTAATGGTAATAATGAGGTCACAGGCATTGACCTAGCATTTCAATCACTAGTGCCTGTTCAGCAACTGGCTTTGTGCCAGCATGAAAACTGAATGTGGGAAAATCATAAATAAAATGCATTCCTTGTCCTTCTCTACTGATAACATCAGATAAAGCGGCCAAAGAAAGTTCAGTTTCCCCCTACATTTTTTTTTGAAGGGTGGGGAAAATGCAGACTGAATTTTAGAACCCAAATTCTGAAATATTCCAGAGTAAGGAGCAGCATTGGCCTTATTTGAAAATCAAATTTTTTTTAAAATTGATTGTAGACAGGCCCATAAGAACCGATCTGACAAGTTCTCTTACAAAGAGGGTGGCAACAAAAATTTTTTTTTGCTGGCAAACTTTTGGTGGTCTAAGCTATGATCCCAGCCTGGACGCCTTGGTGGACCCCGCAACCATCAGCGGGTTAGCCAGTACGGCTGGTCTCACGAAATGTACCAACGCTGCCAATGAAGGGACAGGGCAGTGGAATACTACCATTTGGAGTCCCCGTCACTGACCCCCCCCACTTACATTTATGACCTTGTCAGGGCAGGTGGAGGCTCCTATAAGGTCATCCCAGAAACCTTGGCACTAGACTGGGACCTAGCATAATTGGGTTCCGAGCTAGTTTCTGGCATTTCCGGCAGACTCCCACAAGTTACAACCAGAACCACCATGAATTTCCAGGAGCAATTTCTTTAAGCAGACTTTGAGCAAACAGAATAAATACTCGCTGATGCATAAATCGTCAAGAAGCCAAGCCCATTCCTTTCAGCTCCTGCCAACAGCTGTTCACTCCACCTCCATCAACCTGCCTGGCTGCTCGCTCAGGTTGAATCCACATTGAGTCCATTTCTAAGACCGTATACTTCCACTTCTTGAGCATTGCTCGCATCCACCCCTCCCTCTTCCCCAACTGCTGCTAGAACCCTACTCTATGCCTTCCATCGCATCAAAACTGATTTCTCAAGTCCATCTTTGCCAGCTTCCTCATCTCAACTCTTCGGAGTTCAGGTAATCTGCATTCCTGTCCTCTCCCATGCACGGTCCTGTATCCCAGCATTCTTGTCAAGGCCTACTGGCTTCCTGTGCCCCAGTGAATCGATTTCAAGATCCTTTCCCCCTGACTCTGGATTACCGGTTGTTTGCTTTCCATCTGCTCCACCATCAGAGGCCAATCCTTCAGTCATTATACCCACTGGAAGGCTCTGCCAAAATTACTTTGTTTTGCTTCTCACCAACACCTCCCACCCCACCACCCCCAACCCATCCCCATCCTTGCTGTCAAAATCCCTCTCGTCACTTATGACTGCGGCTTTAGTTTCCTCCTCCTGTATCTCGGTGTCAAATATATAGTGGTGTGAAATATTCTTTCACAAATAGAGCTATATAAATGCAAATTGTTGCTGCTTCTCCAGTAATTGTTGATGATCCTTTGATTCAGTCTGGGTTTGAATAACAGGGAGGTGTATTTCTCAGGCCCTGTGTTTTATTCAGTAACACACCAATACTTTATTTGCAGTCTGTTGACCCGCTATCTATGCTTCCATCCTGTTAAAGGCAGACATGCAATCACAATATAAGGGACAAGTTCTTTATAGTCTTATTCAAAACAGCCAAACGTCTATTTTACAATACGATAGCAAAATACTGCGGATGCTGGAAATCCGAAATAACAACAGAAAACGCTGGAAAAACTCAGCAGGCCAGGCAGCATCCGTGGAAAGAGAAACAGAGTTAACGTTTCAGGTCGAAGACCTTTCGTCAGAACTGGAAAAAGGCAGGAAATGAAATAGATTTAAAGCAAGGATAAAGCTGGGAAAAGATGAGGTGCTGTTCCTCGAGCTTACGCCGAGCTTTCGTGGAACAGTGTAATAGTGTAATTTTACAATGCTGTCCTGCTACTACTTCTGTCAAAGTGGAATCAGAGAGGGTCACCATTAGTTTCAACAATGGCCACACACACACACACACACACACACACCAGACTGCAGCATTCTAAAACCAGAGTTTAGCATACCTATTTTCAGAAGACATTCATTTTACAAATAGCGCTGCTGCTATCCTTTTTTTTTGCACAATTCCCTAATAAATGTAATTACCGGTTCGTGTTCAGTCGTGCATAAAAAGCAAAGGCAGCTTGTGAATCAAGGGTAAAGGTGGCCAGGCTGAATCCAGTTCAGCAAGAACACGGACATTTCCTGTAGAGTTCATTGCTAAGCACACAGCTTAACCGCAGTATCTTCCCCACCTTATCACCAACAATATGGCAAGAATACAGTTGCGCTCAATGCTGAAAGCGTCGGAGATCGCCACAGTCCCTTTCAGTACACACACTTGCCAGCATCTGATTACGAAAATCTGGACCAGGCAGAGTTACAACTGAGGGAGCAGCAGAGACAGCAGGCTTGTGGCAAGAAGAAGGGAGACTGTAGGCTGAGGAGGATCATCATGGGGCGTGTGATGGAAAAAGCAAGTCAGGAAGGGTCGTATGAGGGCTGAGAGAGTGCAGGTTGGGTAGAGTCATGATGGGGGAAGGAGGTGTTGGGATAGGTTCATAGTGATGGAAGGGAGGGTCGTTCTGAAAAAAAAACAGGGTGCGATCACTGCAAAGGGAGCAGGAGAGGAAGAATCCTGGACTGAATGTGACCTCATCAGGGTCAATTTATTGGGATCTACTGGAGGGAAAGAACTGGGCTAAACTCTAATGTAAAAGGGAAGTGACACCGAGAGGACAAGTAAGTGAATCAATGGGATTGAAGTTTCAGTGCTCCACATGAAGATCAGCATTAACAAAGATTCTTACTGATAATTGTAGAATTTAGAGCTTTTACTATTGAAGCACTCGGGTCTCTCCTTTGTCAAGAGCTATTGAGAGCTGAATGAATGGACACTAGCCAGGCCGCATGTACTTTAGAGAAAAACCATGCCAGACAGAATAAATTCACTTAACAGATTACCACTGAACTTGAAAAATTAAGAGAAATGAATAGAGTTTCCTACAGGATCCTGGTATCATCCATGCAAATATGCACTGACATGAACTGTACTGCATTCATTCCTATCTGTGAAATTGGAGAACATTCCCAGCCCAGTAGTCACATCAGTGCAATTTTTAAACACAATACCAATTCTACAAGACTAATCTTTGAGAAAGTGGCACGATTTCTACTGACTGAATAACATTGAAGTTTACAGAACGAGAGCATGAACACTGAGGAACAGAGGAAAGGCCGCCAGACCCAACAAGCTTGCTGCTCTTAGATAAATGAACCCTACCTACCTCCCTTCTCACCGTACTCTGCAAATTCTTCGCTCCAGAAATGCATCAGTCACGATTTCACTTATACTGTCCAGTTCGTTGGCCTTCCCTGGTAAATTATTCCACAATTCAATTATATAAATCGGTGTGAGAAAAGTACAAACACTCATGTTTTCAGTGGTCATACAGAAATAATTCTGAGATGAAAAGTCTGCTCTTACTGTAAGGCACAATAACTATTACATTGTGATCTTGTCCTGATGGGTTTCCTTGTCAATAAACAGGCTGAGGGCACAATGCCAAAAACAACTCATTAATTAAAATGACACTTCACATGAGTACCCCACAACTGAGGGAAAGCAAGAGCCATACCTATCCTGTTATCATAGGGAGATGTGGCTGGTTCAGCTAACCTTACAACAGCCTCTTTACTATGCTCAGTGGATTAAAGGGTTAGGGAGGCTATTTTTCTTCTTGTTTTCATGTCGCTTCAAAACTGTGACCACCCAGTTCTTAATACTGATTAGGAAATTCCACCAACTCCTGAAATTTAAAAGGAAATAAACATTTGGGCAGCAATCAGAAATACACTATCTCCAGTTCCAATAAAAATGGAACACTGAAGGTTTACAAAATTCTTCAAATGATAATTTAATTCTTTAAGAACAGAAAAGAAAACTGCATTTGAAATAAAAGCTAAAAGTCCATAAACTGATTTTAAGCTTTTTTTTTGTATAAAGTCCCTGTATTACAATGAATACAAATAATAAAATGGAATAAAAGCTTTGCATTAGGAATGGAGGTCATGTGCATCAGTCAAGACTGATTAGGCTTCTAAACATACACTGATGACATGTTAATCTACCTCTCGACCAACACCACTGAGTCCTGAGCCATTGTTCTACTATCCGAATGTTTGTCCGAAATTGAGTCTTGAATGAGTTAAAATTTTCTATAGTTCAACGTCTGCAGAACTGGCGTTATCCTGTTCAGCTCTTGCCATTCCCAAAGTGCCCATGGCTCCAACTCCATGAACCTTACTTTTTTTTCCCATTCATTCTCAGGATGTGGGCGTTTCTTTTGCGCATTTCTAGTTGCCCGAGAAGGTGGTGGTGGGCCTTTCCTGAACCGCTGGCAGCGGTTTGACATAACCGAAAGGTTTGCTAGGCCACTTCAGAGGGCAGTAAAAAGTCAACAACCTGTTTCATCTGTCTATAAAAAAGAATATCTATCACACTCAGATTTTACACTTCAAAGTGTCAAAATAAGAACATAAGAACATAAGAAATAGGATCAGGAGTAGGCCATTTGGCCCTTCGAGCCTGCTCCGCCATTCAATAAGATCATGGCTGATCTTCTACCTCATCTCCACTTTCCTCCACTATCCCCATATCCCTTGATTCCCTTAATATTCAAAAATCTATCAATCTCTGTCTTGAATATATGCAACGACTGAGCCTCCACAGCCCTCTGGGGTACAGAATTCCAAAGATTCACCACCCTCTGGGTGAAGAAATTTTTCCTCATCTCAGTCCTAAATGGCCGACCCCTTATTCTGAGACTGTGACCCTGGTTCTAGACTCCCCAGCCAGGGGAAACATCCTCCCTGCATCTACCCTGTCAAGCCCTGTAAGAATTTTGTATGTTTCAATGAGATCACCTCTCACTCTTCTAAACGCTAGAGAATATAGGCCTAGTCTACTCAATCTCTCCTCATAGAACAATGCCCCCATCCCAGGAATCAGTCTGGTGAATCTTCATTGCACTCCCTCTATGGCAAGTATATCCTTCCTTAGGTAAGGAGACCAAAACTGTACACAATACTCCAGGTGTGGTCTCACCAGGGCCCTATATAATTGCAGTAAGACGTCTTTACTCTTATACTCAAATCCTCTTGTAATAAAGGCCAACATACCATTTGCTTTTCTAATTGTTTGCTGTACCTGCATGTTAACTTTGAGTGATTTGTGTACAAGGGCACCCAGGTCCCTCTGAACACCAACATTTCCCAATCTCTCACTATTTTTTATTTTTCCTACCAAAGTGGATAACATCACATTTCTCCACATTATATTCCATTTGCCATGTTCTTGCCCACTCACTTAGCCTGTCTATATCCCTTTGAAGCCTCCTTGCATCCTCCTCACAACTTACATTCCCACCTAACTTTGAATCATCAGCAAACTTAGATACATTACATTTGGTCCCCTCATCCAAATCATTGATGTAGATTGTGAATAGCTGAGGCCCAAGCACCGATCCTTGCGGTACCCCACTAGTTACAGCCTGTCAACCCGAAAATGACCAGTTTATTACTACTCTCTGTTTTCTGTCCGTTAACCAATCCTTAATCCATGCTGGTATATTACCCCCAATCCCATGAGCCCTAATTTTCTGTAATAATCTCTTGTGTGGCACCTTATCAAATACCTTCTGAAAATCCAAATACACCAAATCCATTGATTCCCCCTCATCTATTCTGCTAGTTACAACCTCAAAAAACTCTAACAGATTTGTTAAACACAATTTCCCTTTCATAAATCCGTGTTGACTCTGCCCAATCCTATTACTAGGGACCCCTAGTTCTAGATTCCCCCGCCCCCTCAGAATCTTATACATTTCAATAAGATCACCTCTCATTCTTCGAAACTCCAATGAGTATAGGCCCAAGGCCCAACCTCGTCAACCTTTCTTTATAAGACAACCCCTTCATCTCAGGAATTAACCTAGTGAACCTTCTCTGAACTGTCTCCAATGCAAGTATATCCCTCCTTAAATAAGGAGACCAAAATAGTATGCAGTACTCCAGGTGTGGTCTCACCAACGCCCTGTACAGTTGTACAAAAGTGAGAAGTCGCACAACATCAGGTTATAGTCCAACAGTTTTATTTTACCGCATCACTGTACAGTTGTAGTAAGACTTCCCTACTTTTATACTCCATCCCCTTTGCAATAAAGACCAACATTCCATTTGCCTTCCTAATTACTTGACATACCTGCATGCTAACTTTTTGTGTTTCCCTACTACTGATGTTAGACTAACTGGTCTGTAGTTCCCCGTTTTCTCTCTCCCTCCTTTCTTAAATAGTGGGGTAACATTTGCTACCTTCCATTCTAGTTTACTCTCATATTCTATTTTCCCTTTCTTTATGAATTTCTTGGTCCTTCTTTGCTGAATTCTAAAATCCTCCCAATTCTCCAGCTTACTATTCTTTTTGGCAGCATTATAAGCCTCTTCCTTTGATCTAATACTATATTTAACTTCTCTTGTTAGCCACAGTTGGACCACTTTTCCTGTGGGGTTTTTGTGCCTTAAAGGAATGTATATTTGTTGTCAATTATGTATTAATTCTTTAAATGCTAGCCATTGATGATCTACCATCATACCTTTTAATGTAGTTTCCCAATCTACTTTAGACAACTCGCCCCTCATACTTACGTAGTTTGCTTTGTTTAGATTTAAGACCCTAGTTTCAGACTTAACTAACTCACTTTCAAACTCAATATAAAATTCTATCATATTATGGTCACTCTTCCCTAAAAGCCCCTTTACTACAAGGTTATTAATTAACCCTTTCTCGTTGCACAATACTAGATCTAAAATAGCCTGTTCCCTAGTTGGTTCCTCAACATACTGATCTAGAAAACTATCTTGCATACATTCCATGAATTCGTCCCCCACACTATTACTGCAAATTTGGTTTGTCCAGTCTATATGTAGATTAAAGACCCCATGATTACTGTATTACCCTTGTTACATGCGCCTTTAATTTCCTGGTTTATACTCTGCCCTACATTACAACTATTATTTGAGGGTCTATAAACAACTCCCACCAATGTTTTCTGCCCCTTGCTGTTTCTTAGCTCCACCCAAACGGATTCAACTTCCTGATTTTCGGAGCGAAGATCCTATCTCTCTACTGTCTTTATCCGATCCTTTATTATTAGGGCTACCCCTCCTCCTTTTCCATTTTGTCTATCTCTTCTAAAAGTTAAGTATCCTGGAATATTTAGTTCTCAACCATGGCCACTTTGCAACCACATCTCCATTATGGCTATTATATCAAACCTGTTAATTTCTATCTGCGCTATTAATTCATCTATTTTGTTGTAAATGCTTCATGCATTCAGATATAGTGCCTTTAGCTTTGACTTATTTCTATTTTTCCCTGATGTCACCTTAGTCACTGATGCCTTATTACCTTTGTTACTCTCTCTGTCCCTTCCTGACCCACTCTGCTTATTTTTACCCAAAACTTTACTCTGCTCTGGAGCCTTGACATTTCTCTCACTGAAAGTATTAAGAATACTGAAAACATATTGAACTGATCTCTAACTGAGCTTGGCTTATGTTTATTTATAGCAGTTAGACTTTGTAGTCTTTTTAAACACAGGTTCGCTCTTGCAACAGAATACCTTGTGCATTACACGGTATATTGTTCCTGTTCTTATAGAGCATCATAACATCCGACTTACCATGAGCAACATCACAGGAGTCTTTAAAGATATCAAAGTCCCAAGAGATTTTTGACTAAGCATTTAGACTTCACAAATGTGAAACTGTACGCTTTGAGAAATATGGATTCTTTTCTTGAGATTCAAAAGAAGTCCAAAAGTACAGAATTTGGAATTTGCACTCTTTTTGGGGACACAGAAAATACAGAATGCAGTGTGTACCATCTACAAGATGCACTGCAGCAACTCGCCAAGGCTTCTTCGGCAGCACCTCCCAAACCCGCGACCTCTTCCACCTAGAAGGACAAGGGCAGCAGGCGCATGGGAACACCGCCCCCTTCAAGTTACACACCATCATGACTTGGAAATATATCACCGTTCCTTCATCGTCGCTGGGTCAAAATCCTGGAACTCCCTCTCTGACAGCACTGTGGGAGTACCTTCACCACACGGACTGCAGTGGTTCAAGAAGGTGGCTCACCACCACCAGCTCAAGGGCAATTAGGGATGGGCGATAAATGCTGGCCTTGTCAGTGATGCCCACATCCCGTGAATGAATGAAAAAAGCCTCTCGGGTCCTCTAATTCCTGGGGTTGGAGAAGACAGAAAGACCCATTTCTACCCAGGAGTCTGCATCAGAATCTGTTCATCTTGGGACTCTACCCCATTTACACTGGTCCTTTTAATTCCAGGCGAAAGGCCGTGGGCGAATCTTCAGCCTCCTCCCATCTCCGGATTTGGGATGGGCCTCTGGTTTGGGGCTAGGACAGACAAGGGTTCCACTCTGCCACACTTGTGCCAGTGAAGCAGACTCCTGGGAAGTTTGATGCTATGATGTATGTTTGTGTTGGTCTGTCTGTCTGATTGTAGGCATGTGAACAGATCTGAAGTTGTGTTAAAGTTGACCTTCGGGGGCTGGGAGGAGAATAAAAAACAGAAAACGACAAAAATGCATAACAAACATAGTAAACATTTAGAAGAGAAAGGTAGGTGAGTATTTTTGGATGGAATCTTTTACTTACATTCAATGTTTTTCTTTTTAGCAACCCTTAAGAATGGCTAGAAATGGCTTGATGTTTGTTCCTATGGGTCTAATGCTGCATCAACCCATTTCACAAGAAGTGTTTGCTCCAGCACTGGGAAGGTTCAGTCTCGACAGGCAAAATGACAGCAGTGCATTCAGCTCTCTAACTCATATGTAGGACTGCAGGCTCCAGCTTGCTAAAGATCACAGTGCACCTAAATCTAGTGAGGACCAGCCAGAAAGCCATGGATTTCAGGGAAGATTTCCAAGGATAATAAGGCCTTTCATTTTCTTTCCACAGGATCTTACAGTAAGGTCAGAAAATACAAAGACCAAACTTAGACAAGTGAACTCATGTTAAAGGGCTTGTCAAATGACTGCAGTATCCCCTGACTTACTACAGCACCAGTAAGAGTCTTAAGGTATTTATAGTATTATGGTACTGTACTGCAGTAAATTGGCTTCTTTGTATTATTCTTGTATTGATGACAGCACTGCGGGGCACATTTAACTACACAAAGAAACATCAACAGCTTGAAATATAGTTGAATTGAGGATTACATGTCCCTCATCACCTTATTTTAGTGAGCCCATCTGAGCCAAGGAAGCCTGAAATCTGCTGGGTTTTTCAAACAGATTCAATGGATTTAAATTTAAGATAGCATTGGGCTGCACTCGAAACTGAATCAATCTGAACCAAATTGACTGCTTTATTTATTTGCAGGAAGGAATTATACTTGTAAGACCTGTACCTGTCCATCCATCCTCGGCAAATTGGATAGAAAGTATTTCCTGCCCAGGCATGTAGTCTCCAACAGCAACATCATTTGGGTGGTCTCAACACAATGTGCAGCATCAACAACCTATCCCAAATGGTGGCATTTCTTCAAGGCAGGCACCTGTGCAGGTGTGGGCTGCCCTCCTCCAATGATTTAAATGATCCAATCTCCAGGATTTGGATCAGGGTTCATCTCCTCTATCTTCACATCTTCTCATAAATCCATATCATTCCTGGAACAAGACCTTCCTAGGAACTAGATGGTGCACTGGGTTAGGAAAGATATCCTTTCACCTCTGTGCCCCCAGATCAAATCTAGCACAAGCCAGTGAGACCAAAGTCTCTTATCTCGGATGTGTGTAAAGTTCATACACAAAATCATGCTTGCGCAATCTCAACCCAGCTGCAAGTGGATGGGCAAACGGGACTGCCCACCATTTTGCACAAATTGCTACAATGTTGGTAATCTCATTCAGAGAGATTGAAAAGATGGTTGAAAAGGGGAGATGGAACAATTCAATACGGTGCAGTAGTGAATGGGGAGGGGGTTCTTCAGAGGTTAGGTTAAGTATCACTGGTGATTCAGTGCTGAAGGAGGTTTATTCTGCATCTGTCCTTGCTACTGTAATGATACAATATGTGCATTTATAAAGGTTCTCTCTTTTCACTAAGTGTCTTTTTTGTTCAGTAGGGCAGCATTGGAAACTGCCATCAGGACTACTCCCTTTGAAGGAGTGTACCACCACCAAATGTCAGAGGGCCTGCCCAAACTAAAGGTGCAAGCCAGTAAATTTAAATGACAATTTGGAAATTCCTGTCTCTAACACATTTGATATCCTGCAGTGCCCACTGGCAGTGAAAGCAATTTTTCATTATCAGTTTGAGTGGGTCATTGAGAGATGCTCCCTTAACAATTAGTATCCGGCAATGTATCAATCCAGCAACCAGTTCGATCCACACTGCACAACCAGTAATTGAAAAGAAGGAAGTTGTTAGCAGATCTTAAGCTGTCTATCAAAGCTGTTCCTTGTTCATTCAATTTTGCATTCAAATCAACCTTAAAACAAGTTCAAGAAAGAACTTTACAGCTACAACAGACTCAGGCACTGGGTGGCAAAATGGGGGGTGGAAAGCATTCCATTCCTGATATCTCTCAGTAAAGGAAAAAGTGCAAACAATGGAAATCTGAAATGCTGGAACTACACCAGGTTGACTGGTCACCCGGTGCGGAGGGGAGTGGGCAAGTCGGGGGACCTCCTTGTAGGACTGCTCCTGGGCCTGGTCAAAGTGGCCATTAACAGGTCCAGGCAGCGGGCGGTCGAGGGGGTCGTTCGGCCCGACTGCCTGCCTCTCTTCCGCGGCCACGTTCGCGCCCGGGTGGCCCTAGAGATGGAGCACGCGGTGTCCGCCGGCACGCTCGAGGCCTTCCGCGACCGGTGGGCACCGCAGGGACTGGAGTGCTTCATCACCCCCGGAAACCAAATTTTAATTTAATTTATTAAGTTTCCTTTAATGTATTTTTGTTAATTTACAGTTTACTTGTTTATTGTTCGTACCCAAAAGAGTACACCAGGTTGATCAGCCCTGAAAGAGAAAGACAGGTTAATGTTTCAGATGGAGCCCTTGCCAGAGCTGTTTAACATTTTCTGTTTCGATTACTGATTTCTCTCATCTTGTTGAACATTCCCCCAAACCAAAGAAAAAAAAAGGAAAGATCTTCCTCTGTTCCCTGTGTTCTGCTCTGTAGCAGTTATCATTTATTATGGAATAATTAAACTAAGCAGAATGGAGTAAAATGCAGTGCGCGATGTCGCCATTGTGCATGTTGTGGTCCAAGACAGGCCACCACAACAAACACCATCTAGTGGTGGCACCAGCTCATGCCACCTACAACCAGGCAGTGGATCAATATGAGGGGCGGGCAGGTACATTTCCTGTTAGACAAAGTATTAAAAGGCCACCAAAGAGACACTTTAGTTTGAATAGGTTTTCAAGCAACTGTTCCGTAGGGTTCTGACAAACTATCTTTGTCAAGGCTGAATGGTTTGCATTATGATTATGGAGCATCTTCTCACCACCACTCCCAGAACAGCACTGCAGTCACGTCTGGAGTGACACTTTGTGAAAAGTATTGCTTGGGCTGTTGTCTCGCCGTCCTGCTTCACTGCGCCACTCCTGCACACTGTCACCTCCAAACAGATTCTCAAAATGGGCAGGTTAAATATTAGAAATAACAACAGAAAATGCTGGAAAACTCAGCAGGCCAGGCAGCATCCGTGGAAGAGAGAAACAGAGTCAACGTTTCAGGTCTGGGACCCTTCATCAGAACTGGAAAAGGCGAGAGATGTAACAGATATTAAGCAGGTGCAGGGAAAGGGGGAGGGGAGGGGAGGGGAGGAATATTCTGTGCTAGGGTAAGAGGCAGGAGAGATAAAATGTTGCAAATGGGGATGGCAAAATCATAAACAGCCGGAAAAATGGGGGCAGGGGTTATAGTCTGAAATTGTTGAACCCAATGTTGAGTCCAGAAGGCTGTAAAGTGCCTAATCGAAAGATGAGGTGCTGTTCCTCAAGCTTACGTTGAGCTTCATTGGAACAGTGTATGAGGCCGAGGACAGAGAGGTCAGAGTGGGAGTGAAGCGGAGAATTAAAATGACAGGTGACCGGAAGCTCGAGGTCACCCTTATGGAGTGAACGGAGGTGTTCCGCAAAGCGGTCACCCAATCTGCGTTTGATCTCCCCAATGTAGAGGAGACCGCATCGTGAGCAGCGAATACAGTATACTAAATTGCAAGAAGTACAAGTAAATCGCTGTTTCACCTGGAAGGGGTGTTTGGGGCCCTGGACAGTGGGAAGGGAGGAGGTACAAGGGCAGGTGTTGCATCTCCTGCGCTTGCACGGGAAGGTGCCAGGCGAAGGGGAAGGGCTGTTGGGGGTGATTCCCATGCAAGCGCAGGAGATGCAACACCTGCCCTTTTAATTCCTCCCTTCCCACTGTCCAGGGTCCCAAACACCCCTTCCAGGTTAAACAGCAATTTACTTAGACTTCTTGCAATTTAGTATACTGTATTCGCTGCTCATGATGCGGTCTCCTCTACATTGGGGAGACCAAATGCAGATTGGGTGACCGCTTTGCGGAACACCTCCGTTCATCCGTAAGGGTGTCCCCGAGCTTCCGGTCACCTGTCATTTTAATTCTCCGCTTCACTCCCACTCTGATCTCTCTGTCCTCGGCCTCTTACACTGTTCCAATGAAGCTCAACGTAAGCTCGAGGAACAGCACCTCATCTTTCAATTAGGCACTTTATAGCCTTCTGGACTCAACATTGGGTTCAACAATTTCAGACTATAACCCCTGCCCCCATTTTTCCGGCTGTTTATGATTTTGTCATCCCCATTTGCAACATTTTATCTCTCCTGCCTCCTACCCTAGCACAGAATGTTCCTTCCTCCCCTCCGCTCCCCCTTTCCCTGCCTCTGCACCTGCTTAAAATCTGTTACATCTCTAGCCTTTTCCAATTCTGATGAAGGGTCCCAGACCTGAAACGTTAATTCTGTTTCTCTCTCCACGGATGCTGCCTGGCCTGCTGAGTTTTCCAGCATTTTCTGTTGTTATTTCAGATTTCCAGCATCCGCAGTATTTTGCTATTGTATTAGGTTAAATATTAGGACAGGCTGCATAGACTAGGCTTCTATTCCCTTGTGTGATCCAATTGAGGTGTTTTAAGATGATTAAAAGATTCGATAGGGTAGATAGAAACTATTTCCTCTTGTAGGGGAGTCCAGAACAAGGGGGCTGTAACCTTAAAATTAGAGCTACGCCATTCAGGGGTGAAGCACTTCTTCACACTAAGAGCAGTGGAAATCTGGAACACCCTCCCCCAAAAAGCTCAAGGGGCAGAATAGCCTCCTCCTGTTCCTATGCTCCTAAATAGTTCTATAGATGTAGACACACACATACACAACATTGCTGCCAATGCCTGAGAATCTCCAACTTTTACTTCCATGTTTTCATTCACAAAGAAATTATTTAGCTTGAGGACTCAGTGAGGAATATCCCAAAAGTGAAGCCATTTGAGACGCAATGTAATCTGCCGGAGGCAATACATCTGTTTCCATTACAGTTTTTCCTGCTTTCAGTATTTATGCTAATAGACTTTGACTACAGTACCTTAGAAAGGCATATATGTTTTCATAGTTTTCAAAGATCTGCTAGAATTTCACTATGAGTTTATTGGACTGGGACATATAATGTTCACTTTCAATGTTCTCCTTTTAGTGACGGCTTTGAGACTCTGGCACGTGGAATAACATTGGTGCATTTACACCGCAGCTACTGATCGGAGACTTCAGTTTGACCTCCAGGGGGTGCTGAACCACATCGCCGGTGCTTGGTTCCTGCCAGGTGGAACGCTAACCTTCCAAATGCCTGGATACACTATGCACAGAGCTCCCTCTCAATAGTTCGAAACTTAAATGTTTACACAGTTGGGAAGAATCTTCGCTCTCCGTTTACATTGAGGTCAGGTAGGTTTCAAACATGCCCTGAGCACGATGTAAACCACACTGGATTTACAATCCATGTAGTGTCAATCCAAAGCATTGTTGGACTATGCCCTTCCAGGGAGTTTCACTCCACTTCGCTCTGGAGTCAGGTCAAGCCCTAACTCCCAGTTTAGTGTGAAGTTCATACCTACACTTTACTAGCAGTCTAAATGCACCCTTTAACTTCATATAATGCAATGGGCAACTTTCTCTTTATATCAAATAACAAAGGTACAGTCTTATGCATGTTAAGCGAGCAATGGAGTTTGCTTTCAAACCCATCACCCATGTAAATATACATTGAAAAGCATTACCTTGTGCACTGAGGCACTCGTAACAAGTATTTCATGTCATGATATTATATTTAGTTATTCACTATTACTGCAACAATGGTCTTTAGAAGTTTCTTTTGTATAACTGTACTGCAGTACTAGTTGTCACTGAGATTGATCATAAAAATAAAACTTAAAGGCTACAGTGTCCCCGTCCTTGACCTCCTGCATATCGTTGCAGTGAAAAAAAAAGTATTTGCTTTTCTGTTTGTATTTCTGTAATTATTTCAACTCATTGCTTTGGGTCATCTAACTGTCATCGCCATGTTAAAGTTCTGAATTATAAATTAAACAATGTATACAAAGATCTTCACTGGTTTAACTTAAGATTGATGAAACTGACCTGAAATTCACCGCTCCATTGCAGCTCTTAAGTTACAGTGCTCCTAGATACAAGAATAGCTTATCTTTACACTAACAAAGGACTCAGGAGACTGCCAAATTATACCATTCTAAATGAAGTTATTAAAATATAAAAACTTTTGATGCTTAAAAATGAAATATTACATAGGAACAGGAGTAGGCCATTCAGCCTCTCGAGCCTGCTCCGCCATTCAATTAGATCATGGCTGATGTATATCTTAACTCCGTCTACCCGCCTTGGTTCCTTAATCTTTAATACCCTTGCCTAACAAAAATCTGTCAATCTCAGTTTTGAAATTTTCAATTGACCCCTAGCCTCAACAGCTTTTTTTTTGGGGGGGAGAGTTCCAGATTTCCACTACCCTTTGTGTGAAGAAGTGTTTCCTGACATCAGCCCTGAACAGCCTACCTCTAATTTTAAGATAATGCCCCCTTTTTCTGGACACCGGCCAGTGTCATTGGAGTAACTAGGAATGCAGGGAATTGGATATATACTTGAAAAATAAAAATCTGCAGGTCAACGAGGAAAGAGCAGGGGAATGGGACTAATTGGGACTAAGAGCCGTCATGGGCATGATGGGCTGAATGGCCTCCTTCTGTGCTGTATGATTCTATCATAATGAGTTGTTTTAAGAGGGCTCACTTGTGATTTTATATTTTGTTCGCAAATGTTCTGATCCAGAAGTTGCACAGCCACCAGGGATCATCAGTCGATTACCAAACACTGCTACAGTCCCACATTACAACAGTGACTTCACTTCAAAAATACTTTGTTGGTTGTCAAGTGCTTTGGGATGTCCTGAGATCGTGAAAGGTGCTATATAAATGCAAGACTTTCTTTTTTTTCTTTTCAGTCTCTCTGAAGCAATTAATGATGGCCACGGAATAAGGTGAAAGTATCAATTTTGCAAATGTTTGTCTCAACTGTGCAGACAAATCATTTTTTTAAAATATATTGTTTGAAGGTTTACACACTGGAAACGAGTTTGGGAGCCTAGAGGTTATGTTACTGGACTAGTCAGCCAGAGGCCTGAACTAATAATGTAAACGATGTGAGTTCAAATCCTACCGTGGCAGCTTGAGAATTTGAATTCAGTTTAAAACCAAAAGCTGGAGAGAAAAAAAGCTGGTACCAGTAAAGGTGGCTGTGAAACTGTCAGATAAAATTCCAACTGGTTCAATTATGTCTTTTAGGGAAGGAAACCTGCTGGTCTTACCCGGTCTGGCCTATATGTGACTCCAGTCCAACACTAGCGTGGTTGGCTCTTAACTGCCTTCTGAAGTAGCCTAGCAAGCCACTCAGTTGCACCAAACTGCTAGAAAGCGGCCCACCACCACCTTCTCATGGGCAATAAATGCCAGCTTTGCCAACGACACCCACATATTGCAAATTAATAAAAATATATACTGGAGCATGGACTGTCTCTTTAAATTCATGTTAAATCTTGATTAGCATGAGCTTGTAACAGCAAAACAACATGAGAAAGAAGCATTTTCTATTTCATCTGAATAGCCACAGACCAAATTAATACTTGCTTCAGACTCAGTAACTGTGCCATGGCCTGGAGAGTCTAAAGACAGCTCGATACTTCTAGGGAGGGCGGGTTTCGTCTCAATCCAAGATGTCACTCATAAGATTGTATAACAAAAGATTTTTTGCTGCCCTGAGTATTTGGAGCTCCTTATGAAAAGAATTCTCCAATAGAAAGTACCAGGCAGAAACCCAGATGTGGAGATGGAGGTGGGAGGATAGTTAAGCCAATTTGTGAGTGTGACCTAAGGCCAACCCTGGACCAGGACTTTTCCTTCGTGGTGCCTTCAGTCAGTTATGCAGTGCCTCACATATTGACTCCTGAGGACAGTGATGTTTACATAAATATGCTTTAGAAACGTAACAATGACCAGAAACCCATCCATTAGCTTTGATGCTGCATGGGTGAAAAAGTAATTTCTTGTCTTTAATCAGTTTCAGACCATAGTCTAGTTTCAGTCCCTAATCACCTCTCTTTGAACAGGTAACATCACTTTTAAACTGTTCAAGGAATGAGCTAAAAACATGTGTTCTGCAAATTACTATGAAGGCACCTTCTGTAAACTTCAGGATATGGTTTACGACATAATTACATCATTGATTTAAAATGTTACATTAAACAAAACTCCCAATGCTAATAGAGTAATGCTTTCTTAAACACCATAACTGTCCCATTCAGCAGAAACAAAGTACTCACTGATTATAAAACCACATCCTGCCTGTAAGCACCTGTGAGTGAAGAAAAGTCAACCTACAGTATAAATCACGTCTGATACTCTGTGATCTGCTGGGGCTCGCATTTGCACTTTGACCTTTGGAGGACTGGAATCGTATCTCTGTATATTTTCGATTACTGGGTGATCGATCAATTCAAGTAATGTTCTCCAATCTGTACTTCTTATAAATTTGGACAGAGTATTTTAGTACCTTAGGGACTTCCGTTTTAGAGGCAGACATGGGGAAGAGTTATATTGCGCCACTGTTAGCTCCATGATGTGTGGCACTAAAACTGCTCAACAGTGCACAACCACCATCATTTCACTCAGCCCTTAAAAGCAATGGGTCGGGATTTCCATTGTCATAAAGAAGGCGTGGTGAAGTTAAATCCCTCTGTTGTGGTCTGGCAGGTGCCCTGCATTGCCACAAGATTGCCGCTATGCCAATGTTTAATGGGTGTACAGATCTTTAAAGAGAAAGTGTTGTGACCCCTGCTTCTCAAACGGGTGCCGATCCTGAACAGCGTCCGACTGTAATTTTTTGTTTCATATCACTGAACAAAGAAGTGGTAGGAAAAGATTTCACTTGGCCTGTGATATAGATTATATTTCTAATTCTCCAACAGTTGGCCTCATCATCCTCTTCCTGTCTGATTTTAGCTTGCTATACAGATATTCATAAAATATGAAAAACTGTAATAAATAATAAACAGTCAGTGGCGGTACTGTGCTCCAAAATTATCTGAGAAAATGTTGGAATGTTGTTGCAATCTATCAATAAACTAAAGACTAGTAGGGATGTAGCCACAGTGCTGATGAGACAGGACCCGGGATATAACAGTTAAGCACTGATATGTCATTCCGCAACATCTTCCAAGAATCAGTGTGCTGCAAACATCAGGCACACAACAAGAGCACAAGTGCAGTACAGATCACGAAACAAAGAAGGACAGTGGGAAACAACCATAACTCACATCCCAAGCAAGAAAAAACAACTCAATTATAATACCACTTTTGTGCTGATGCAAAGTCATTTTGATTGTACATTGACACAAAAGCGGCGGTATTACTCAAGGGTCAAGTCAGCAATCTGACTTCCAAGCGCATTAAAGCCGGGAAGTGAGAGACCCCTCCAAGAGGTTGCCTCGCACCGGTTTCAATTTGCATCAGGTGGGGTGTAACTCCAGCCTGGTGCAATGGTGCATTTTAAGTTGTTCACTGGGCCTCCTGAGAAATCGATAAGCTTACTTTTCAATGTTTTTAATCTTAGGGGAAAGCAAACATGCTTTGCTTCTTAGTGGCTGGCCTCAGTGTAACCCTGTAATGATGCACACCCAGCCGTATAACTCTGCTCTGTGCATCACATTCTACAGTATAACTGCATTCTTAAAGATTTTACACAGGAGTAACATTGAATTTTAAAAGCCTCCAGGCTGTCCACTGGACAATACAGGGGACCTCTACCACCGAGAAGGACAAGAGCAGCAATGGTTTGGGAAGGTATATATCACCATTGCTCTATCATCACTAGATCAATATCTTGGAATTCCCTACCTAACACCATTATGGGAGCACCATTACTGTATGGGCTGCAGCAGTTCAGGAGAAGACTCACTACCACGTCCTCAGGGCAACTAGGGATAGGCAATAAATGCAGGCTTGTCAGCGACGCCCACATCCCGAGAACAAATAAAATAAATCGATTGACAGTTGATAGAGTTACAACTTTTTTACATGAAGTATTCCTCAAGATAAAAGGTAGGCCATTCAGGACTGAGATGAGAAGAAATTTCTTCACACAGAGGGTGGTGAATCTTTGGAATTCTCTACCCCAGAGGGCTGTGGAGGCTCAGTCATTAGGTATATTCAAGACAGAAGTCGATAGATTTCTGACTAGTAAGGGCATCAAGGGATATGGCGATAGGGCCGGTGAATGGAGTTGAGGCAGAAGATCAGCCATGATCTCATTGAATGGCGGAGCAGGCTCAAAGGGCCGAATGGCCTACTCCTGCTCCTATTTCTTATGTTCTTTATCTTGAGCTTCAGGTCGCTTGTTACTTTAATTCTCCACTCCACTCCCACTCTGACCTCTCTGTCCTCGGCCTCTTACACTGTTCCAATGAAGCTCAACGTAAGCTCGAGGAACAGCACCTTATCTTTCGATTAGGCACTTTACAGCCTTCTGGACTCAACATTGAGTTCAACAATTTCAGACTATAACCTCTGCCCCTATTTTTTCAGGCGGTAGCTGTTGATGATTCTGCCATCCCCATCTGTTGTTCTTTCCTCCCTCCCTGCTTTTCCTGCCTCTGCACCTGCTTAAAATCTGTTACATCTCTAACTTTTTCCAGTTCTGACAAAGGGTCACAGACCTGAAACGTTAACTCTGTTTCTCTCTCCACAGATGCTGCCTGACCTGCTGAGTATTTCTAGCATTTTCTGTTGTTATTTCAGATTTCCAGCATCCGCAGTATTTTGCTATTGTATTCCTTTATCTTGTTGAAAGTAACATTTGGTCTTCAGTCAAAGCAGGTGGCCTTTTAGATGAATATTTTACAATAGTCTTGAACACTTCCTGTAAATACCTAAAGATTTGAGAAATAGCAACACAAGCAATGAAGCACATCAGGCAGAAGTAGAAATCCTACAGGATTTTCTTGTAAGAATCCAGGCGCACCTCATTAGAAAATGTTTGTTTCTACCTGTGGAGTAGTAGACAATTCTCGTTCATCTTAAACACTCAAGATAATTCATCTTGTGAATTACAATGGAGCGTTGATTTAGTCTAATCCACTGCATATGCATAGAAATTATCTGGATTCTTTTTACAAATGGAGGGTACAATACTATTGCAAGATTTGTGAAAATATTCAGACAGCATTGCAAAAACTCTGTCTTTGGCACATAAGGATAAATATATTAAAAGATAATGTCATAATGATACCTTGTAAAAACCTAATAGGAGGGGACAAGAAGAAGTCATTCAGCTCATGTAGATCTCAGTTGATAGCCATGTTAAGGACACACTTAAAATATTTTTTTATTTATATTTTTCCTTGACTCGAAGCCTGATCCCTCCATTACCTGGTGAGTCTGCAATCTGTCCATTTCTCGTTATAAAAGGATGAAAATCTATCAAAAAAGAGGATTGATGGTTATAGAGGTATAGAGTTAACCACGCTGCGTGATTTTTTTCTTTAAAGAAAGTAGGGGAAGGTACTTAAGCATTCTCTGAAGGCTCTGTAAGTGGTAGGAGTGGGGGTGGAACTAATGATAGAATCACCAAGCATGAACTCTTCAAAGAATAAGCTGGATGGGCTCAATGGCTTATTCTTGCTCTGAATTTTATGCTCTAATTGATATTCTTTTGCTGAATTTCTGCACTGCCAGCCCATTCCATAAATCAGCAGCAACAATACTGAAAACCATGTTCGTGCAGCATCTGTAAGTGATTCCGACTTTCTCCTTCCCTTGCTGCCTATACTGTGGACAAGTGTAGCCAAGGAGAGAAAGATGGCCACCACCAGCTTGCCTGCCTCACTCCCTTGTGTTTTTATTCTGACTGAAGCACTTTTCACAAGACTTTCTACTCGACAGAGTTTTATGAGCACAAGAAAAATCACCGATCAGCTTACTGGAATCATTTTATTTTACATTCCATTTACAAAATAAAAATTGAGCCATCTTGCAAAATTCCACAAGACCAAAATTCTTGAATTTATTTAACATTTCAGTAAATTGACATAATAAACTCGAATTTATCAATTGCTCCATTTGCAGGGATTTGAACAGACATATGTTATCAAATGAGATGTGAATTGTTTCTGAATAGGTCTCTAATCCATCACAAAAAAAAGTCCACATTTAAATGGTCAACAGCTGTGTGCTTTGCAAGACACTTGACCTCATTTATGAATGGCAATGACATCATCACAGCCGTGATCAGATTGCCAATTTTCTTGACCCTTGTCCCCAGGAAACATGCAGTACCCCAGACACACAAAGGTCAGGGAAAGGGGACAGAGATCATTCACTGAGTATTTGCCCCTTGTAGGGAGCCTTGATATTTCCAGTGCTTTCCTAGTGTGGGGGAAGGGGAGGTGGATCTTGGCCTGCAGCTATAGTGGGAGCACACTGGTAGGAGCCATTCTAATGAGATGCAGGGGATGTACCCAGCTTCCCACCTCATTTTCTACATCGAAGGCAGCACTGTGGCCCACTCTGAGTGGAAGGTCCCAGAGGCTGGTCAAAGACTTGGAGGTAGGTCTATTTTTAAGTAGGTGAAACATCCCATCTACAGGTTCTCTGGGTAAGGGGCAGGAGGTTTAGAGGGAATTTGAGGAAAAACTTTTTCACCCAGAGGGTGGATTGAATCTGGAACTCACTGCCTGAAAGGGTGGTAGAGGCAGGAACCCTCTCAAAATTCAAGAAGCATTTAGATGAGCACTTGAAACGCCATAGCATACAAGGCTACGGAGCAAGTGCTGGAAAATGGGATTAGAATAGACAGGGCTTGATGGCCGGCGCGGACACGATGGGCCGAAGGGCCTCTTTCTGTGCTGTATAAATCTATGACTCTATCTGTGACTCTATAACATGGGACACACTGGCTTCCATTGGAGAGTGGCAGTCAGATGGACCCGCTCTCCGAGGCTTGGAATGCCTCCACCTATGGCTAACTTTACTATTCCTACCGCCATTGCTAGGCCTGCGCCAGGGGTGCCCCCCATAAGCGCTCGGGGCAGGAAATCCTCGTGTGCCTGGACCTAGACAGCAGTAGCGCACTTTAAGTACACTGCTCTTGTCCCACGCTGGGCAGCGGCGATAGAGGGAAAGGAACAGGAAAATTTACTCTCACGCCATTAATCTGGTTTTAACCCAAAATGATTTGGAAAAACCTGCATTGCAGCAGATATGACATTCACCTGTTATTGGATAAACATACAGTGGCGTGGAACATGGAGACTAGTTTCATGGAGCAGAATGGGCTGTCTGGAAAACAGGGGGCAACACTCTGTTAAACAGAAACTGCATCTGCCATAAGCTGAGGTCAATCAGCATAGTCCTTCCCCAAGGATTTCAGTCTGAATATGGTCCTCACTCCCCTCTTTTCCATATGTATATTTATTTAATTTGTTTTGCAATTTAACAGGCAGCAAAGCCCAGCACTCGTTCCTTATAAATTAACATTTGCTGAAAGGTCATTAAGATAGTGGAAGGATCATCACCAGATTCCCAGTTATTTGGTTAAAAGAAGAAACTGCATTGAAAGAAAATAAGAAAGAACTTGCATTACTGTAAAAGCATAATAAAGAACAGTATTTCAACCATGCTTGTCAGAACGGGGGTTTACGCTTTGATGTAGTTCGCACTGTTACAAAATATTGTGCTAATGGGAATTTGCAGCTCTGTTACCTCAGGTGCACTTTGTGTATTGATATCTGGAATAATCGTTTCAAACGGCTCAGAAATGTCTGGTAACCCGAACAGCTGCAACAAACCTATAAAAACTTGGGTTTCACTTCAACACTGCACAGCGTGAACTTTCTGAAAATCTGTTTCTGCAGCCAGTTCTCCGTGACGACGTTGCAGGTTTGTCATATTGTATTGTTTTCCTCCATACTTACGGGGATTGGAGACTACAGCTTGACCAATGTTTCTCAGGGAGTAATGGTGGGGTGGGGGGCTGGGGTTAGAGTGTCTCCCTCAACGAATTGTGAACATGTCAAGAATTGTTTCTGGGAATTTTTCTACACATCAGCACTGGATCAGTGGAGCATTTTTCCATTTCAACAGCACTGAGCTCTTGCAGATCAGGTAAAGAATATCTAGCTGCAGAGTAAAGCTTCCTCTATTCTGTCCCAACACCGTATTTTAATCCCAACATAAGAACACTCTCATCGTGCACCGGCGTGAATCTTTCCACTTACTACACCAGCCAGCCACCCTTATGGCTTTGCTGAGTGAGGTTGCCAATTTAGTGTAATTTTGCATTGTATATTACATTGGCCCGCAATTTGTGGTTGTAATGACGGCGAAACTGTCAGCACTCACCGTCATTACAACTGTGAATCCGACAGCAACTTCTGGCGTCCGCACATGCGCAGTTAAATGCGGAAATCCAGAAGTTGCTGTCAGTCATTGCCTGCTCCTCCACAGGGCGCACTGTTGAACTCCCCGCAGCCAGCAATCAATTAAAATCACTGAACTGACAAAAACTTAAGCTTTCAACTCTGGAATATCGCTCTTTAAAAAACCCAAATAAATTAAGCCTTGATCAATGAGGTGTAACTGGGTTTGTAATGGCGTATTGAGTCATAACTACTGCTGAACAACTGTTCTGGCCCTGAAAAACTAATTTTATATTTGTGGAATGTCAAATTTTTCCATTCCCATAAAAATTCCATGGTTTTTAATATAATAAAAAAATGTTTTAAGTTTGTTTCAGATACTACCTTAATCCCACGTGTATGTCCTAATCTTTATTTCGCTCTCTGTAAAATGATTAAAAAGTGAAGGATAATCAGTGCATTTTACTTCCTGGTTTGCTGTCTGTGAAAATTCTTCACTGTGATTGGCTGCTTAGCCAGCTCGATGACATCACTGCTGCTGGATGCTGGAGATCCCGATGACTTGGCGCCAGAATCAAACTAACGTTGGGAAAGGTGAAATCCACGCCACTGAGATCGCTAGATCCTTGTGGGCAGCTTTCTTCGAAGTCAGCGTTGAGCGCCATCACTTCGCCGCTGACCGCAAAATCCGGGCCAATACCAAACAGATACAGAACGTGTGTAATGTCACAGGAGAACTCTTGTAACTTGACAAATTCAGGACTATCATCTAGAGGAGGCATTTCATCCTCCACGAACATTCAAGCTCAACTATCCTCAATGTCCCCATTTTATATGAAGCAACCAAAGACCGAATACACTAACAACTCGCCTGTCATCTAAATAGATTTGACCTTTCAAACAAAAATGTGCAGTGCTAATATTATTGCTGCATATTTTCCACGGGATTGTGTGAAATTTCATATTATTGGCACTTTCAGAAAAGACAAGGGGGGAAAAATTCAGTTGGTTGCGCCTCCCGTTAGAGCCTTAAGAGGGCGCTAATGGGGCGCAAAGCAACTAGCGCCCGGGCGCGGCGATGTTTGCGCCGCTCGCGAAATTAACTAGACATTTTGCGGCGGCGCTAAACACTACCACCACGCTCTCCTGCGCCGGCAGATCGTGACGTCAGTCGAGTGCGCAACGCCCCGGTAGCGTCCCGGAGCGGATATTGAGTGGCGCCCCCTGCCTTACCACCTGCCGCTAGCAACGACAGGTTGAGGGGAGCGTTTTGCAGTCAGGAAGGGACTGGGGGAGCACTATTTAAAGGCGGCCGCTTCCAGCCTTTTTTTGTTGGTGACATTTTTGAACCACGCATTCTGAGAGAGAGAGAGAGAGAGAGAGAGAGAGACTTCTGGAGAGATTCAACGCTGTGAGAAGGAGTTTTGGGTACTGGGCAGCACTTTGCAGGTTCATTTTGATTTGTCCTTCCTTGTATCGATTTAGAAGAGACTGTGGGGGCTGCACTCTGAGCTCTTTCCCTGGGTCTCTCCAATGTTCTTTCCAGCAGATTTGATGTACAGGTTTCTCCAGGCCGAGATTCAAGGCTGCAATGAGCAGGATGTGGATGGAAAGCAAGATCAACCCTCCCCTTTAAGAACTGGCCGGTGCCATTGTGTCTGTGTTCCATTGCTGACTGACATCACATGAGCTTCGCCAGCACTGAGTTAGCGCCTCGCTCCTCGGACTTTGAGCCTTAAGACAGATGTGTAGCGTCTGATTTAGCGCTCCAATCACCTCCAGGGGCGATAAAAGTCAAGTTTGCAGTCGGAGGCGATAATTAGCGCCAGACGCTAATCTTCACGCCCAGCCAATAATTGCACCCCAAATGGGGCGATACTGAATTTTCCCCCCAAGTTTTTTCATGACCTTTGCATGGACTTAAAAATATATAATAGAAGGGGACAAGGGTTAGTATTTCAAAATAGACTATTAGCAACTATATAAATTGCAAATGCTTAGGTCTTGAAAGTTATTTAAAATAGTTTGAAACATGGGTACATGTCATAATATGAAAATTATATTACTTACAGCAGTTTTTACAAACATCCAATCACAAGATCTTAGATCACAAAACTCAGTGCAATGGAGATCGATACATCACACCTGTGTCAAAAATGCAACAATGTCAATTAACAATTCACATTTAATATTAAAAAGCTTATGCCACTACATGCTCCTTTATAAATTCCTAAGTCGACATTTATAATGGAAGCTGCCCACGGAACATTTACCATGCTGTAATTACAATCTCCTACCCGTGATGATGCTGTGGTGGCAGTTTTGTGTCTCCTAGCTCCTCATCCAGTCTGGCGGAGAAAGTCTAGGGGGCGATTTTAACCCTACTTGGGTTAATCAAATTTCCTCCTTTGACTTTAAGAAAATACAATGGGTCGTCCTGATTTCACAAATCCCATGCAAAGCATACAGCTCTAGATATTCTACAGGCAGGTTTATTAACCAACTGGATGACAGCCTCCAGATATTAGGCAACAGGAGATGATGCTGCACCAGTACATTACCGCTGCTTTTACATTGTTGCTTTCATTCAGATTCTGGGACCCTGGTACCCGTCATTCAGCTCCCAGCATTTATCCTGTTGGCATATTTTCTGTACCCTGACAGTAGACTCAGTGACCCAATTTACATGGATCTACAAGTTTTGCACCAGAGTATGGAAAAAGTATATGACAGCACAAACTCTGGAAGCTGGTTTGCGGAGGGCAAGCTCCCAAAATCTGAACTGTAGGAGAACATAAAGAAGAAAGATTTTGCATTTATATAGTGCCTTTCATGACCTTAGGACGTTCCAAAGCTCTTTACAGCCAATGAAGTACTTTTTGAAGGGTAGTCACTGTTGTAATGTAGGAAACACGGCAGCCAATTTGCATAGAGCTAGGTCCCACAAACAGCAATGTGATAATGACGAGATCATCTATTTTTAGTGATGTGGGTTGAGGGATAAATATTGGCCAGAACACCAGGGATAACTCCCCTGCTCTTCTTCAAAATAGTGCCATGGGATCTTTTACATCCACCTGAGGGGGCAGACGGGGCCTCGGTTTAACGTCTCATCTGAAACTGTTCAGGAACTTAAAAGCACCTTAGTGGTTTTTCATGCATGGTGCCAGAAAACAGACGTTCTGATATTCATGGACTGATTCAATCAGGAGTCCTCAAAATAAGAATATTAGAATGAGCAGATGTGTGTATGAATTTGGGTAACACATTGGTGATACATTGTGCTCTTTAACATCTGTGGGAAAAAAACAGTCTTAGCAAGTAGTCTGTGCTTCATGAAGGTTGCACAAAACCCACAGAGAACAAAGACTTAAGAAAGAGATACTTGTAATGTCTGGATATTCAGGCAATTGTCTGGAAATTACTTTTGTTGCCTGTTGTGGGGTAGAATGAGGAATTTGGATTTGATGGAAGTACAGTAATCCCTCCCCAACCACAGGGGATACGTCCCTGAAAACCCCCGTGGTTAGTAAAATCGCAGTTGGCAAATTCACTATAAACACAATAAAAAAAAATATAAAAAGCATATAATAGCTTAAAAATCATGTTTTTTACCTTGTTCCTAAATTAAAAACCGCGGATACGCGAATTTCACTGCCACGGTTGACAAAAATTGTCGCCGAGTGGAAACCGTGTATACGTGAAATCCACGTATGGCAAACCCGCGGTTGGAGAGGGATCCCTGTACTGGGTGTTGTGTTGTTCTGTAATCAACTGACATTCCAAGATTCATCGGCTCCTACCTTACCAGTTCTTGGAAATAGGAACAACCGGCTCTGAAAATACAGTTACCGCACTGATCACCACGGTAAATTCCCAGTTAGAGCAAGTGATCTTCTCAATCTGAGCTTTATCACAGGTTTTAAAATTCCTCTCAATGTTTTTATAAGCAAAAGACAATCACATCCTTCTCTATTGATAAACAAGGTACAGTGAACTGTAAACTGTTTAATTTTCTGACTGGCCTCTTGAGTCAGAAGGTTGTGGGTTCAAGTCCCACTTCAGAGACTTGAGCACATAAACATATAAAAAAACATAGAAAAATAGGAGCAGTTAGGCTGACACTCCAGTGCAGTGCTGAGGGAGTGCTGCACTGTCGGAGGTGCTGTTTTTCGGATGGGACGTTAAATCGAGGCCCCGTCTGCTCTCTCAGGTGGACGTAAAAGATCCCATGGCACTATTTCGAAGAAGAGCAGGGGAGTTGTTCCCTGCATCCTGGCTAATATTTATCCCTCAATCAACGTAACAAAAACAGATTAACTGGTCATTATCACATTGCTGTTTGTGGGAGCTTGCTGTGCACAAATTGGCTGCCGCGTTTTGTACATTACAACAGTGACTACACTTCAAAAAGTACTTCATTGGCTGTAAAGCGCTTTGGGACGTCCGGTGGACGTGAAAGGCGCTATAAAAATGAAAGTCTTTCATTTCTTTCTTTTTAATGATCCTGCCCCTTTACGAGCCTTCTACTGTGTGCAAATGAAACATGAGGGATTTTGAACACTTTGTATATGATTTATCTGTTCGCCAACTCACAGAAGAATATAATCTGCTAATGTCTTCCCAGGAGCCCAAGATTAATTAAATCTTTATAGCAGATCACCAGTTCAAATCACCCTATCATGTTTGAAAGCAAGTTGAAAAACAGTTCACCGAAATGAATAAATGACACACAAAATCTATTCCTGTTGAAGATTTCACAAAGGTCCTGTCAGAATCATAATAAAATGAGCAGGACCATAGAGTGCCAGACGTATTAAAGGCAGAATTTATGGAAGATTTTGGCTGCTTTCCCATTAGAAATTAGGAAAGACAAAGATTGCCCCGAGTTTAATCAGTAAGTAGTGAACAGCTGAACTATGCAGATCAAGCTTCAATCCTTGGTCTGCGCTGAGTTAACGGTTATTAGCCAGAGTAGTAGATGGGATGCTACAATTGTCCTCATTAACCCTAGGTTAGGAAGTGGAAAGTAAGTCAGAGGAGGTCATTTTAATTTTGGCTGATTGTGTAAAATGGGCAATAATGAATTGGCTGCTAATTCTACATGTCTCCTGGTTTTCCCTTCTATTGACTTCAGTAGAGAGGAAAATTCAGCGTAGTGGCTAATTCAATAGCGCCCGTTTTATGCCATCACCCAAAGTTAAAATGACTCTCAAAGTTTCCACTCCAGATCCAGCAATATCTGCTGGAACTGTGTGTGAAAAAAGGTCCCTGCAGATATTCTAAGCTAATTCTATACTGCAGTTAATGGGATGCTAGAGTCTTCATGGTGACCAGAATCTGCGAATCCAGCAGGTTTACCCTGTGACTGCCACCAGCTGTACCAGAAGCCCTAGCATCCCAATTAAGTGTGATATAAAAAGGTGCTTTATTTACTGTTGGAGAAGTCAGCCGGCATAAGTTGAACAAAATATCGGAGCTGTTCACATTGGGCCAATCCTGAGTGTGAGACTTTCATTCCTCACCTGTGCACCTGAGGTTCCCTTACACATCGAAACATCAACACAGCATTAACGTTTCTTTTTCTCCCTTCCTTATCCCCCTCTCCCCATCTTTCTCCTATGTTCCTCCTGTATTCCTAATTCTAAATGTTTCTTTCTCTTTTCACAACCTGCCTTTGCTTTCTCTCGCTGGAGGTTAACTGAAGCCAAAAGAGAGACATGACTATCTGAGCCATAGTAAGGTCTCTATTCACGCTATAGGGTCTATAGTTTTAATCAAGAGTGTTCACTGTCACTATTACATTATTCCATATCCCACATATCATATTCCCACATTACAACAGTGACTACACTTCAAAAAGTACTTCATTGGCTGTAAAGCGCTTTAAGACGTCCGGTGGTCGTGAAAGGCGCTATATAAATGCAAGTCTTTCTTTTCTTTCTTTTATGAATTCTGGGTTAGCTGCTCCTCCATAGCAAGTTTTCACTTGCATTCTGCAGCAAAAACACACTTTCAAAGGCAAACTATGACAAAAGAAATACAGATACAGAGAGGTAAAGAAGAGAGATGATGGCGAAACGAGCATGAGGGAAGAAGAAAGTATTGAAGCCATTCCCTATGGCCCACTTGGTCACTATGAAGAGAGAGGGGTAACTGGGCACTTCTCAGTCGCTTTTAGTCACCCTTCTCATTATCATTACAGGTAGCTTCGGAGCAAATATGTTATGCAAAGTTCTTCAAGTGACATCATGAAATTCCATTCCAGGTGTGATACTACACTTATACAACTGGTGATTATGACTGTCCAGCACACAAATGACACTAGTGCTCATGTGCTATGTCCACTCCAGCCTACATCAATTCTGGTATATTAAAAATATCGTCCATATCCCTTTGTAAGCCTCCATGCTCGAATATACTGGAAATCATACAATCAGTACTTCACATGAGATGTTACCAAAGGGGCTAACCAGTCCTCATTAGATGTGACAATTACTATTTTTAAACATATGGCCAGCACCAACAGCAGTGGTAGAAGACTTTGGACTTGTTTGCGTCGATCTTAAACAAAGGTTTCAATTGCATTCTATTCCACCATTGTAAAAGAACAATATTCAGTTTCATTCTCCATTAATAATTAAATCCAATACACTGGCACTATAGTCAGTGCTTCTACTTAATTCCTGGTCACCTTAATAAGGATGGAGTTGTGGTTGTTATTCAGATCTAAACCATATTATGTGACACTTTTAGAATAAATGTGTGTGCACAATTTGTTTTCATGTTCAAATACTGATCATTAAACAACTTACATCATCTGAACAGAAGTGCCAGGCAGCAACGCAGGGTCACTCAAGCATTCATTTCAACAATGCAAACATCAATATAACTTAGTGGAACCCAACATACAAACAAATCTCTTCTTTCAAAGCCTGCACAGCTAAACAACAATGGATGTGAATAGGCATACCAATAGGCTTTCATATGTATAATTCTAGTATAAATGAATGTATTCAGCTGTATAATAATTCAACTAAATATACTAATTACAACACACTTCATCCAGCGCTTCCCAATCTCGCACTTCTCCAAAATTAACTATGTTCAGTAAATCTGAAATTGGAGATTCAAAAGAGGAATTGCTCTCCTGCCTTAACTCACTGTGCACTCTGGTAATGCACCATTACAGCCACGTATTATGGCAACACATCATACCATAAACAGATTGTACTAACAAACCTGACAGATGTGTCCCAGTTATTCCATTCATCAGTGTCCACCACTCTTCAAATGCAGGTGTTATCAAATATCTACTTTTGTACCTGGATTGGCAAAATAAAATTGGATTTCCCATCAGATCCACGTCAACAAGGTTTAGTACTTGTAGTTATTTCAGCCTGTTTTCTGTGCTCTATCAGGCCATTGTCTCCCTCCTACCATTCATGGCTAATTTTAGCCTTGATGAAAGGTGCTTACCACACAGGAAAAATATCCTCTTTTGTTTCATTGTCACACTCGATTTTTAATTTATTTCCATCTGCGCACTTTTCAATATGGCATAAGGCTACTAAAAATGAATAAATAGTTCCACAGGAAATTATCTTGAATAAAGCTACACCAGCCTTTGCTACTTTTAAACTAAATTAAGGGAGTTGCTACCATCTATATATGGACAAGGCGCATATAGCAAAGCAGTTAAACAAAGTTACAATTAAAATCTTAGCACATTTGGGACATCTTTGCAGCAGACTGCACTCAGTTTAACTCTAGGAACAAATACATTTACTTAATGAATGCAAAAAAAAGATGTGACCTGCTGATTATAGCAACATTTTATTCTTATCATTTGAATCTGTAATATCCTTTTGATACATTAATAACCACCCTGTACATCTGGATAGCTTATTAAAGATAATCCTACAAGTCAGCACGCAGCCTCGATCATCGGAAGTTGAATCAGAAATTGAGGTGCGCATTGCCCGCAATTTTACGTACACCCAAATTTCTTATATGCGCTGCCTGACAGCAACAGACCTTTAAAATAACCCCTGCAGCGCTTTACACAGTTTAGAAAAATGATTTTGTGGTTGATGAACTGATTGACAAGGATAATCAATTCAGCTTCTGAAATTTATCTCCATTTGCCACACTTCACTACAACCAGCTTACAACATCACAGTCATTAGGATAGGCCAAGGATCCTATTCTTGCTCGCTGGGGCAGTAAATTTGAATACAGTTATTTTGACGAACACGACATTGGGCATCCTAGTTTATTACCATTAGTAAATTAAACATCTGTTTTGGAATATGCAGCATTCACCCGTGTACTTAATGTCCTGCAAAAGTTGTTTAATGCCCAAAAATACCATCTTGTACTATTTAATCAGTCTGAAATGAGCTGGTATTTTCACTGATGGCGTACATCTGGCATACAGTAGTGTCAGTAGACCTTGCTTACAGTATGCATGTCAAGTGACACATGGCAGTCCATCTTCCAAAAGTAGAGTTGTTCATTCAGAATGAAGAACACACAATGAACAGGGACAATGGGGTCAATATTAACCACTCCACGACGGGCGGGAGAGGGTCGGGGGTTAAAAATTTAAAAATCGCAAAATACGACCCCAGCCTGCCGCCATTTTCATAGCGACGGGTAGCGTGCCGTGTGAGTGTCCCATCTTGGAGAGGCGGGACACTGCATCATAATATTTAAATCAGGCTCCCACAGAGCAGTTGATTTAAATTTAACAGTTGCCGGCCGACCAGGGCTCCAGAAACCCGGCAGAGAAATGGAGACGGGAGCAGCTGGCTGCAGAAGGTAAGGATATTAAAGACTCAAATGATAAGAATAAAAAGTTGCTATAATCCACTTAGGGAGGGAGCTGAACAGCAAATATAAAAGGAACTTTACTCTTAACTGCAGTATAACTATTGACAGAAATGCACTTAACTGCAGGCCATTTCTGAATCTCAACTTTGGGTAAACTACAGAGGATAGCGACCCAGTGAAGGTGTGTCACAGCAGCTCTTTCACAGGTGTCAAACACCCATAACTCATGAGCACTTCTGGCGCCAGTGAGTTAACGTACAGGCACCAGAGAGCTGCTGTAGCACAGGCAACAGATGGTTCAATATATCCAAACCACAGCTCAGGATATCAAAGAGATGTGGACGACATTATAACCTCATCCTTGAGGATAACCACACATCCCACACTGCACATAACTTAAAGGATGATTGGAATGCACTGCCACTGGGGAAACATTCAATGGCATCCTTGGAGATAACGTATTGATTAGAAACACAAGCCCTGCTAAGAAACAGAAACCAATTGCAGCCGTAGGATTTTTAGAGATTCTGCAAACTGGGGGAAAATGATTCTGGTTGCTATGTGTATAGAACTATAATATAGCACGTTATCAAATTGGGCAATGATATAGAAAAATGTCCCAAGGTGCTTGACAGAGGCATGAGGGAAAAATGGAAAAATGCTAGCATATATATCCAGCCCTGTTACCACCACATTTGGTTACATGTAAATTATCTCTGTGGTAAACTATTCCATTTAACAAAACTGAACTGTAACATGCATGCTGTTCTGCATGTTTAGTTTGGTGACATGTATGTTTACAGCAGCGCTAAGTGGGGATGAGAGAAAATTGGACTCAATACTCAAAATGACCAACCACTGTGGTTTAAACTAATTTGGCTGAGGATGGGGAACCGGGATGAAGCATCAGAGAGGAGAAGCAAGGTACATAGAGGACTGGGAGAGACAAACAAAAAGCATTAGCATAAAGAGTATTCCAGAAAGAGAAGGGATCAGACAGGAAAGAAATGCAAAGCAGACTAAGGCAGGTTTGGAGTGCATGTGCATGTGCATAAATGCATGCATAAGTTGCCACATGAGGTTATGATATAGTAGCAACAAATAACAGTGTCAGCTGTGGCTCAATTGGTAGCACACTTGCCTCTGAGTCAGAAGGTTGTGGGTTCAAATCCCACAGGGACTTGAGCACATAAAGCTAGGCTGACACTTCATTGCAATGCTGAGGGAGAGAGGTGCTGTCTTTCGGACAAGACATTAAACCAAGGCCCTGTCTGCTCTCTCAGGTGGATGTAAAAGATCCCATGGCACTATCTTGAAGAAGAGCAGGGGAGGTGTCCTGGCCAATATTTATCCCTCAACCAACATAACAAAAACAGATTATCTGATCATTATCACATTGCTGTTTGTGGGAGCATGCTGTGTGAAAATTGGCTGCCACCGTTCCCCACATTACAACAGTGACTCTACTTCATTAGTTGTAAAGCGTTTTGAGACGTCCAGTGGTCGTGAAAGGCGCTATATAAATGCAAGTCTTTCTTTCTTTTCAATAACGGAGACCTGGCTCAAACAAGGGCAGGAATGAGAACTTCACATTCCTGGCTACAAGGTATTCAGGAGAAATAGGGCAGTCAACATCAGACAAAACCTAGAGGTGAGATTTTCAGTCATGCAGCACATAACTTGCAGCAAACAAGGTTAAAACCGACACTCTGCATCCACTGAAGAATTAAACAAGCTTTTCATTAAGAAGGGAAGTCTAAGGGAATTGCTTTCTCTTTAAAGTACTCCCCTCTATTTTATAACAGGAATGAATCTGTCACCAAAATAGTCTTCAGATCTTTTGAAAAACATCAATTTTCCTGTCCAAATTGAGCCCCTTCAAGTAGAATCTCCCTTGCTCCTCGGCCACTTTGGTGATATCAATTCCAGGGAGTGCCGCAGAGATCATTCAGCACATTACCTATTCCCAAAGCAAAAAAATCTAAGTGGAAAGGAACATTACATTAATACTGTATCACGCACCTATGTTTTCCTAAGGAAGAAGCCGTATCAGATTTTGGCATAGCATGGGTGTGGTAGCACAATGGTTATGTTACTGGTCTAGTAATCCAGAAGGTTGGACTAATGATCCTGATACACGAGTTCAAATCCCACCATGGCAGCTGGGGAATTTAAATTCAGTTAAATAAATAAATCTGGAATAAAAAGCTAGTGTCAGTATTGGTGCTTTTACCCGTTGCCCCCCCCCCCCCCCCCCACCCCACCCCCCAAATCTTGCCTGCTTTCCAATGTGAAAATTCTGGCCCATTAAACTACTGGATTGTCGTAAAAACCCATCTGGTTCACTAATGTGACTCCAGACAATGTGGTTGACTCTTAACTACCCTCTGAAACGGCCTACCCAGCCTTCAAAGAAGGTGGCTGAGGGCAATTAGGCAAAAAATGCTGGCCTTGCCGGTGATGCCCACATCCGTGAATGAATTTTTTTTTAAAGTGCCTGTTTTACATCATGACATTCGATTTGGTTTGAGATCTGAACTGTAAAGTGAGCAAAAGCTCAATCATCCAGCCACAGGTCCATTACTTATTACGTCTTGTGCTTTACTCTAAATCTATTTCAACCCGGGTGACCCAATTAAACCTTTCATGAAAAGAATAGCGAAATTGATCCAGGCAAATTGTTTACTATGATGAAGGGTTCAGATACCTGGGGCCACAAGTTAAAAATGAGGAAGTTACCATTAGAAGGGAAGTAACACAGAACCTGTTTCACCCAAACAGTAATAAACTTGTGGAATACAAGGAAGGCCATTGAAGCAGGCATTATGAATGGGTTCAGAGGCAATTCGATGTGTTTCCGCAGAGAGAAGGGTTTGAAGGATAAAATGAAAAAGTGGGTAGGTGGTGTTTAAAAGGGAATTATATTTTAGGCCTACTGGCCTTTTTTTGTTCTAGGAAACTATTATTTTCTTATTTTTAAGTAGGGTCATGTGATGGAAAAGTTAAAAGTACAAAATTCCTATTGAGTTGCATCAGGGTGATTGGGGTTGGATTTCATAGAATCATAAAAGTTTAAAACAAAGAAAGAAGCCATTGCTCCTATGCCAGCTCTCTGAAAGACCTAGGGGGAGAAATTCAGTATCGCCCCATTAGGGGCGCAATTATCGGCCAGGTGCAAAGATTAGTGCCTGGCGCTAATTATCGCCTCCGACTGCAAACTTGGCTTTTATCGTCCCTGGAGGTGGAGAGCTAAATCAGGCGCTACACACCTGTCTTAAGGCACAAAGGCCGAGGAGCGAGGCGCTACCTCAGAGCGCTGGCGAAGCTCATGTGATGTCAGTCAGCAATGGAACACAGACACAATGGCGCCGGCCAGTTCTTAAAGGGGAGGGTTGATCTTGCTCTCCATCCACATCCTGCTCATTGCAGCCTTGAATCTCGGCCTGGAGAGACCTGTACATCAAATCTGCTGGAAAGAACAATGGAGAGGCCATGGGAAAGAGCTCAGAGTGCAGCCCCCACAGTCTCCTCTAAATCGATGCAAGGAAGGGCAAATCAAAATGAACCTGCAAAGTGCTGCTCAGTACCCAAAACTCCTTCACACAGTGTTGAATCTCTCCAGAAGTCTCTCTCTCTCTCTCTCTCTCTCAGAATGTGTGGTGCAAAAATGTCACCAACGAAAAAAGCCAGGAAGCAGTCACCTTTAAATAGCACTCTCCCAGTCCCTTCCTGACTGCAAAACGCTCCCCTCAACCTGTCGTTACTAGCGGCAGGCAGTAAGGCAGGGGGCGCCACTCAATATCCGGTCCGGGGCGCTACCGGGGAGTTGCACACTCGACTGACATCACAATCTGCCGGCGCAGGAGATCGTGGCGGTAGTGTTTAGCGTCGCCGCAAAATGTCTAGTTAATTTTGTGAGCGGCGCAAACATCGCCGCCCACAGGTGCTAGTTGCTTTGCGCCCCATTAGCGCCCTCTTAAGGCGCTAACGGGAGGCGCAAACCAACTGAATTTTCCCCCCCTATTCACTTACTCTAATTCTTCTAACTCTTCCCCATCCTCTTTTACATTTTTATTTTTCAAATATTTATCCATTTCTCTTTTAAAAGCCATTATGGATTCTGCTTCCACCACTGTTCCTCAGAGGGCACTCCATATCCTAATAATTCTCAGTACTAAAGCAAATCTAACATCTCCCATTTTTTGTTGATTATCTTAAATTTATTTTGCATCCATTGACTTAACAATCAGAAGAAATCTAGCCCAATGCTTAACATGGAACTCTGCAATGATGGATTCCCTGATAATCTCAAGATCTGGATTCGCTCCTCCTGTAAATCCACCAACATCACCAGGCTTATCCTCCATAATATCACCCTTTCTGCCCTTGCCGCAGCTCATCCGCTGCTGAAACCCTCATCCATGCCTTTGTTACCTCTTTACTTGACTATTCCAATGCACTCCTGGCTGGCCTCCCACGTTCTACCCTACGTAAACTTGAGGTGATCCAAAACTCAGCTGCTCATGTCCTAACTCGCACCAAGTCCCGTTCACCCATCACCCCTGTGCTCGCTGACCTACATTGGCTCCCGGTTAAGCAACGCCTCGATTTCAAAATTCTCACTTTCAAATCCCTCCATGGCCCCGACCCTCCCTATCTCGGTAATCTCCTCCAGCCCCACAACCCCCCCCCCCCCCCCCCCGAGATATCTGCGCTCCTCTAATTCTGCCCTCTTGAGCATCCCTGATTATAATTGCTCAACCATTGGTGGCCGTGCATTCAGCTGCCTAGGCCCTAAGCTCTGGAATTCCCTCCCTAAACCTCTCCGCCTCTCTTTCCTCCTTGAAGATGTTCGTTAAGGGACTCAACCCAGTGGGCGCAAGTTGACCCCAAAATGTTGCTCATAATTCAGTACTAAATGACAGTAAATGGGTAACATCAGTCAGAAGTTTTGGATGATGTGAATTGTTAAGACAGAGTGCAGGAGCTTCACTCTGCATCTCACATGTACTACACCAAATGCGGAACATGGAAAAGTGTTCCATATCACAGCACGGACGGCCCTCACCACGATAAGTGCAAAAGATATTTCTGTAAAATTTATTAAAGGTACCATAAACTTAGCATAAATATGGTTACTTCGTATCAATAGGATGATCTGATTCGATTGTTTAGTGTTCTACGTTTCATTTTATTTTTCATTCTACTCAATAGGCTCCTTTTTACTTTTGTTATTTTTATTCATAGTAAAACAAGTTGCTGAAATAACATTGGAATGCTAGTGTATAGATGCTTAACACACTCATGTGAATACTCATATACCAGTATTCCTCAGGGTAAATAAACCAACCCGATATCTGAGCCAAGCAGCTCTGCGTACTTCAGAGAACTGTTCACAATATATCGCAAGAAAGGTACAGTTAAGGGAGGTCATTTGGCCATTTTTAACTCATCCATCCAGAATAAAAGAATTTACACTTGTTAGTAGCACTCTTGTCTCTAAGTTCCACTCCAGGTCTTGAATACATAATCTAGGTTGACACTTCAGTGCAGTCTTGAGGGAGTGCTGGATTGTCAGAAGCACTGTCTATCAGATGAGATGTTAAACTGAGGGGTCGTCTGCTGCTCAGGTGGGCCTAAAAGATCCCACAACACTTTTTCAAAGAAGAACAGGGAGTTTTCACATGTCCTGGTCAACTATTATCTCTCATCCAACACCACCAAAGCAGGTTGACTGGTCAATCATGTCATTGCTTTCTGTGATAACTTGTTGTGTGTAAATTGCATGACATATTTGCTACACTAATGAATCCAATAAGGAATTCAGGAGACACTTCTTTATCCAGAGAGTGGTTAGAATGTGGAACTCTATCACAAGGAGTAGTTGAGGCGAATAGCATAGATGCATTTAAGGGGAATTTAGATAAACACATGAGAGAGAAAAGAATAGGATATGTTGATGGGGTTAGATGAAGTAGGATGGGAGGTGGCTCATGTGGAGCATAAACACCAGCATGGACCAACTGGGCTGAATGGCCTGTTTCTGTGCTGTACAACAGTGACTACATTTTGAAAGTAATTCATTGGCTGTGAAGTGCTTTTGGGCATTTTGAGGATATGAAAGATGCTATATAAATGTAAGTTAATTCATTCTTTACATTCACTCATCACATCCTCTAACTATCTCTTGAATAAGTCTAAGGCTTCACCTGACCTACCAAGAAGACCATTTCAAGTGCTTTTCACTCTTTGCATGAAGTTCTTTCTGACATCTGTCCTAACTATCCTTTCATTAGTTTTAACTTATGCTCCCTTGTTCTAGTGTCTTGGCATACATTGAAGTTGTAAACGAGTAACTTTACCAATGCCAATTAATATACACTTCTATAAGGTCGTCTCAGTCAAGGCGAAAGAGCCCCAGTTTCTCCAGGCAATCCCTTGTGGCTCTTCTTTGTACCACCTACGTGGCTTGAAAGTTTCCTTTATGTCTTAGTGACCAAAACTGAACGTAATACTTAAGGTGTGGTCTTGACAAGGCACTGTACAGTTTTAGCGTGACACCTTCTGACTTATACTCTCCTCTCCCAGCAATATAATGAAGCATCCTATGTTTATTGCTGCCTTACAGTGATTTGAAATGTTCAATCTATTGTCCACCATCACTGAATAAGAGATGTGTAATACCTTGCACTTATTGGCATTGAATTTCATCTGTCACTGATTCACTCAACATTGAATGTTATCTAATGCATTTTTGTAGGTCCCTGGCCACTTTGTTCAACTTGACAATCCCTAGTTGACCAGTTTGCATTGGGTTTCTGTATCTAAGACATCAATGTAGATTAGGAGCAGTCGGTTCCCAGCACCAAACCTTAGGACACTCCACCCAGTACTTTCCCACCCTGACATCACATCCATAACAAGTACCTGATTTCTTCCCTTCAGTCAAATCCACAACCACATCTAGGTCTTACCTCGAATTCCCTCTGCTTTCAGTTTCAGCGACAAGTCTTTCGTTTGATGATTGACCAGCTAACCTGGCTCATTAACGGAAGCTGGAGGTATAGGCCTGTAACTGGAGGGCTGGGATTCTTCCCACTCAGCTCCAGATAATCCTGAACACCAATGCCCTAATGGCGAGGTGGTCCTAGCAGGAGGCTATCAAGCTGCAGGAAACTTAACAGTACTCCAAATGGGTAGGCTCCACAGTCTCAGCTTGCTTCATTCTAGTAGTACTTGTACACATCTGGTTCTTCTTAAGATTTGGCTCTTGCCAACCTGAACCCAAGCTCTGTGGTCTTAGGTAAGTGAGTGTTCGTCCCTTCAGGGAGAGAATGTACAGTCCTAATCAGGCAAACAGAAACTCTACCTCAGTAGGAGACTTTTAAGCATGGTGATGAGTTTCTACACATGCCAGACGCCTGGCTGACCACAAAAACATAGGTGGAGAAATTCAGTTTAGCCCCATTTGGGGCGCTAAAACTTTAAAAGTTGAAAAATTAGTGCCAGGCGCTAATCATTCTCGCCTCCCGTGAAATTGAGTTTTATCGCTCCAAGAGGGAAGTGGAGCGCTAAATCAAGCGCTAACCACTTCTCTTAGGGCCCTAAAGTCCGAGAGCGGGGCGGTAGCGGCAGAACGCTAAACAATTTCGAACGCGTTGGAAATGGCACTCTTTCATCACAGAGGCTGCTTCCCTCGCTTAAAGGGAAGGGCCAATGATGCTGCACAATCTAGTTGTCGTCAGTTCTGTTTTGCAAGGCGACCTGGGCGACCGCCATAACAGCCCCAAACACACTCACAAAGTGGAGGGTTTGGACATCTTGCACCAATGAAACATTAAAAACTTTGCGCAGGCACCAGACTGGTGCAAATACTAAAGATTGCGCTAGCTGAAAACCATTCCTTTAATTACCGCTCCCGAAGTGGCCAGCCGAAGTCACAACGCCTCCTCTTGGTGGTGTTGTCGGCATGAGGCAATAAAGCAGTGGGCGAGAATCAATTTTCCATCCGGGGGAATAACGGGGCGCTGCGCACTTTATGACGTCACGATCTGTGAGGCGCTAGAGGCCCAGACGCTAAGCGTTAGCGCCAGCACTAAAGTTCGCGGGCGTCGCTGCCTTCGCCATGCCCGGGCGCTAACCCCTTAGTGCCCCGTTAGCGCCCCCGCCAGGCGCTAACGGGAGGCGCTAACATACCGAATTTCACGGCCATAGGAAATTATTATTAACTGTTTTGCTCTTCTGTCCAGGTGTCTCAAGCCATGCCAACACAGAGGGAAAATAGGCAACCTATTCTTAGTCTTCTCCCAATTCCATGCATTAGTCAGTCATGACGAAGCATATGAGAGTGGCTTGTGAGGATGTGTTCTGATCATTCCCCCTCCACCCTCTGAAAATGCTGCTTCACGTCCCTTCCCGAGTGGCCTGATCGTGACTAGGAACTGTTTGTGTGAGGGGAAATTCCCGAGAGGTCTGATCGTGACTTGTAATTGTTTGTGTGAGGGGAAATTCTAAGTGCAAAATGGTTTGCTGCAAGTACACCAACATGACCACCAACTGGCCAGTTGGTTTTGAATGAATGCACACATCTCTCAGCCAAACCTTCAGGGAGACGTCAACCCTGTGTGAGGCACTTCCTATGAGGAATGAAGGTTAAAACCAAAAAAAACCCCACAAGAACTGAGTCAACCCGCCGTACTTTTGTGCGCCTCCTAACAGCTGATTTAAGGTTGGGAATGGATTTGAGCTGCTTCTGCTGATCAATGGTTACGACCTTATAAACTTGTCTTTGAAATCAGTACGAAGGTTTTAGGTAGAATTTCATAAAGTATTTAAAACTTTTAAATACTGGTATCCATCATGTGCCACGTCAGCTCAGTTTACTGCGTTGCTTTGACGAGCATTAGAACATTCAAGAAGCGTATTATTATTATTATATTGGGCCGTTTTATTATGTTAAAGGTGGTATAGAAATGTAAGTTGTTGTTGTTGTTGCATCACAAGTGTTAAGAAGTATTCACTCTCCGGAAATCTTTGCCCCATCCCGTTCCACTAATCTTCTCTAGTTTATAATCAAATGGTCCTAATTATCTTTTGGTTCATTTGATTGAAGAAAGTTGTAGGTAAATGTATACATGGTCCAAGGATCAAATTAAGTGAGTGAGCACCCATCAACATGAACGGTTGAGGCATTCATATCAGCTGGCAAAATCAAAGGTCTTCCACTGACAAGCATGCTTAAAGTTACTCCAAGGTGAAGCCAGTGTGATTGGAAATTGAAACTGGAGAGCGAGCAGTGTAATGCAGACAGTGCTAAGCAGGCGGCTGCAGCTGGTAAGCTACCCGGTTGTGAGTGTGAATCAATCATCCACAACCACAAAGCCAGGTCATGCTTTTATACTACATACGGGAATGATAGCATAGTGGTTATGTTACTGGACTAGTAATCCAGAGGCCCTGGACGAATAAGCCAGGGACATGAGTTCAAATCCCACCATGGACAACTTGGGGAATTTAAGTTCCGCTAATTAAAATAATATGGAATATAAAGCTATGGTCAGTAATGGTGACTACCAGATTATTGTAAAAACCCATTTGGTTCACTATAATGTCCTTTAGGGAAGGAAATCTGTCATCCTTACCTGGTCTGGCCTCTATGTGACTCCAGACCCACAGCAATGTGGTTGACTCTTAACTGCCCTCTGAAATGGCCAAACAAGCCACTCAGTTGTAACAAACCGCTACAAAGAACACCACACGGACTGCAGCGGTTCAAGAAGGTGGCTCACCACCACCTTCTCAAGGGCAATTAGGGATGGGCATCAACGATCCCATGAACGAGTAACAAAAATAATGAACTCCTATCTTTATAAGTATCTATCCAAGTGACAGCACAAAAGGTCGAGCAGACCCTGTTCTTTTTTAAAATCAGCTCTGAAAAGGATTGGTTTCTCTCAGAGGCCACATAATAAAAGAATTTAAGAAATACCACCATATCTGAGACTGATAAAATTCAGGTCAAACGGGCAAAAAAGATGATAAATCAGTTGTTGACTGAAAACTTTGAGAACCCGGAGATAAAATTTCGCTGATCTGCTGAAAGGGAGAATGTTGATGTATCTGCACGAGAAATATCATGCGGGATATTTTTAAAACTGTCATTTATTAAAAAGTCAAATCAAGGCTTCTCCCAAAGCTAATTGAAAAAAAAATGTTTTTCATGAGATTTTCATTTTAGTTCAAGTTACTTTGAGAATGAAAGATTGAGAAACTATGCCAAATTAATCTGGTAAGTGAATTACTTAATGACTTAACAGGTTTTCCTATCCTGCTGGGAAGAATGAGAGGGTGAAATATTATGGTGAGATCATTCGAACAGCTCAAGTAGTTAGCGATTGATGGCACTCTCTTTCACAGGGGTAGGTGCGAGGTCCAGTGCAAGCTTCTGGACAAAGCTAGTTGTGAAGATTTTACATTGGAATCCTCCTCTTGAAGTTTATATTCAGCAAAAGGGGAACCATTTTGAGGAAGGGCTAGAAGGTGGCGTTCTAGCCATTATTCTTCACCTGCTGATTTTGCAGTTATGTCAAATCCATCAGGAGAGGAGCCGAGCAGAGACGGAAAGTATTTCTTTTCAGGGAATGAGTGAAATAATCAACAGCAAGAGCATCTGCTTTCACACTCCACCTAGCACCTGGCTGGGGCTACCCCATCAACAAGTGAAGTGCCTACCTCTTGATGAAGGAACAGTTATAGAACACGGAGGGGGAGGTAAAGTGGAAATGAAGAAAATTTAATTGAAAAAATTAGCGGAGAATAAATATTACAAAATTTAAAAAAAACTCTGTCCACAGTCCATTATAAGTGAACTAATTGAGTATTTCTGAGGTACAACCCGAATATTCATGATGACAAGCCCTCTTAAAAATGCCCATCTTATACGGCCTCTGACTTTTAAAAAAAACTTTTACAATTGGTTAGCTGTTTCATAGAACTGCTAATAGTGGTGTTATTTACTCTTTAAAATTTGCAACTAAATTTAAATATAACATATGCTCCTTGAGGGAAGATGGCAGTGTGGCTGCCCCCCCCCCCCCCCCCCCCCCCCGAATCCTGCTGGACTGGGATGAGTTTTTCTCTAATTGTCTTGAAGTTTGATGGACTATGGATATTACTTTAACAACTCGATCTTCAATACAGACACATTCAATGCTAAAATCTAGTAAAATTTGTTGAAGAAAATTGCTGGAAGGAGCACTTCGAAGATCTCCTTAACCGAGACGCTGTCTTCGACGCGAGTGTCCTCAACTCCATCCCACAGCATGCTACCCACCACCACCTCAGCACAACCCTAGCCCGGCATGAGGTTGAAAAGGCCATCCGACAACTGAAGAACAACAAGGCCTCAGGAGCAGATGGAATCCCCGCCGAGGTGCTAAAACATGCCGGATAAGCACTATTGGTGTGAATACATGAACTCATTTCTCTTATTTGGAAGGAGGCGAGCATGCCAGGGGATCTCAGAGATGCCGTAATCATGACCATCTTCAAGAAAGGTGACAAGTCTGATTGCGGTAATTACAGAGGAGTCTCCCTGCTGTCTGCCACAGGGAAAGTCATCGCAAGAATCCTCCTCAATCACCTTCTCCCAGTGGCTGAAGAGCTCCTCCCAGAGTCGCAATGCGGTTATATTACGATATAATTCTCTGTTGCATCTATCAAATGTTGAATTTGCTCCAATCACTTCTTCACCTATTAAAGTGAGTGGATGCTTGGCTCCCATTTCTGGGGCAAGATTTCATTGAGTTGCCTCAAGGCGGAAGTTAGTTTGTATCCCATTTCTAACACACTGTTAATGAACACATTTTACTTCTTAGTTTTTTTTTTACATAGAATTACACAGAATATACAGCACAGCAACCGGCCATTCGGCCAAACTAGCCTGTGCTGGTGTTTATACTCCGCACGAGTCTCCTCCCATTCCATCTAACTCATCTCAGCCTTTCAGCATATCTCTCTATTCCCTTTTCTCTCATGTACTCCTCTAGTTTCCTTTTGAAAGCATCTAAGCGATTTGCCTCAACCACTTCCTGTGGCAGCGAGTTCCACATTCTAACCACTCTCTTAGTAAAGAGATTTCTCCTGAATTCACTATTGGATTTATTAGTAACTATCTTGTACTTGTGCCCCCTAGTTTTAGATTCTCCCACAAGTGGAAACATTCTCTCCACATCTACCCTGTCCAACCCATTCATAATTTTGAAGGCCTCTATCAGGTCATCTCTAAGTTTTCTCTTTTCTAAAGATAAAAGCTCTAACCTGTAGTGGGAACAAGTTTCTCATTTGTCAATATATGTCTGCAATTAGGTCAGCATTCATTACAATAATGCATCCCCATTTTTTTCTGGGCTTATAACCTTTCTTTCTTTTGGCACCTAATATTGGGCAAGAGGACACATCCGTTACCTGTTGTGGGATGCGATATTCACCAACTCTCTATCCCTCAGATGAATCATGAAGCTCCATAAGAATACAAGGACCATCGTAGGGATGGCTGTGAGAGTCAAATGAACAGCACATCTATTAAACCTGCAGGTTTATGTAGCCAAACCGCCAGATATATCCTCAGACATAACAAATTAAGAATGAAAAGGGAGAAATGGGATAAGACAGGGACAGAATAATATAAAAAGCAGACAAAGATGGTAAAAAAAAATTCTGACAAGTTCAGTATTTGACAGATGAGCGTGGCAGATAGTAAGGGCTAATACATTTCACCTGCAAAAGCTATGTTCATGAACTGTCTATTATACAAGCTACTTCACGCCCTGGACCATGCCCTTGTGAAATGTTTGGCATTGAGGGCTTTCTGACTAATGATCACCTGAACAAACCCACAAGCATTCGAGACAACAGGTCAGACATGATACAAACTTAAAAGCCATCTCATTTTTTAATTGCAACTTATCAAGGAAGTATCACTGCCTTTCATCTTTTGTACATTTTACATTACTTGTCTCATGCATTTCATCAGCGATATTGCTGTGGAGAATTGTTTTTTGGAGTTGCGGATTAAGATACGGGTTGTCACAAATGATTATCCACACACCAAGAGCCTGCTCTTGACATATCCTTCAGAGGAAAGTTAAACTGCTTTTTTCAATGTGAATGGAAACTCGAGGGCCAATTACCTTGGTCTGGTCGATCAGCTGGCTAATTACAACCCATTCATCAAAGCTTGTGCAGCCGAAAAAAAGGAGAGAGACAACAGCAAAATAATGGGGTCCAATAAAACCCAAATAGTATCACTGGCTTTCCCCATTCTACCAATGCCAGAGAAAATCTCTGGATTTCTTGATGATAATAGATCTGTGGCAGGCAGACCCAAGATTCTGACCCATACCACACATACCAGAAATAGAAACGTAAGATACTGCAAATACACAGCAACTGAAAACAGAGAAGACAGGTGAGGTTTTTGTGATGGGTCTTTTAACTGAAATATTAATATTTTCTCTTTAAGATGTTGATGGGTCTACTGTGTATTTCTAGCATTTTCTATTTTTATTTCAGATTTCCAGAAACTTCATATAAATTTTGCAACAGTTGATCTATTCACGAGACTGCTCAAAAAGAGTATGCTATCCAAAGAAAGAAGGAACTTGCATTTGTACAGCACCTTTCATGGCCTCAGGATGTCCTAAGTGTTTTACAAGCAGTGAAGTACCTTTGAAATGTAGTCACAGTTCTAATGTAGGAAATGCGGCAGCCAATTGGTGCAGAAATACTGCTTTGGAATCTTTTCGCTCTAATCAAGGTGAGAGACACGAGTGGAGAAATGGAACACTTTACTACTTTGGGTTCTCAATATTAGCATGAACCACTCCCAGGTATCAAGCATCAGGTATCATGCAGTCAGATGCAAAACAAAGTTCCCACTACTCTACTCTAACAATGTACCCCAGCACGAATCCCAAACGAGTGTAGCTATTGCACCACTATGACATTTTTGAATTACTTAACGCCAGCCATTCCTGCGGGCTGAGTAACTTTGCCAACTTAATGCAAAACTTAGGTGCTGTAAATCAGCGAGTTGGGCCGAGGCTTCCAAAACTCATTTCACATATACAAGCCTGACAGCAAACAAGGAGTGGAGACTTTCCATCCCTTCGGACTAGTCTGGATTTGAATCCTCGTCCCAGAAATTAAAGGACATGATCTGAACTCATTGCACCACCCAGTTCTCCCCGCCCCCCCACCCCCAAAAAAAAAATTCCTGCCAGGGTTGCTATTTTCAGCATGGACAAGAGCAGATAGGAGCTGTACATTCCTGCCCACTTTTCGCCAGACCCCATTTCAATACAGTAAGCAGCCCGATAACCTCACAATCACAGCCAGCCATAATTATATAGAAGAACTATGAGAGCACATGGTGTTCATTTAGAAAAAACAATCTATTAAATAAGGCATACCATATGATCTTCACACACACTGCAGCAAGACCAAGAACATTGCTTACTGCTAACAATGTGATTTATCCTTCTGTGACACCTAAGTTCTCACCTAGCTACCTGGTGACAGATATATCCCAACAGTATGCTAATTATTTTACAGATTAGATCTGCACTTTGGGGCAAGCCAGTTACAAATACCTATAAATGATTTATTGCAAATAATATTGTATCTGCAAATGTGAAATTTTTACGATTATTACCTTAGGGAGAATCTTGTCTAAGCAAAAAGACACCCAAAATAAGTCTTAAAAGTGTCAAGATCCACCCACTTAAACAAACACCAGAATTATGAAGATTTGTTCAAGGAGGATCATTTTGTATAGAAAGCTGAATGTTAGACAGTTCAACAGACTGATACGAACAAGTATTTAGAAATAGCGATGAGTTCTGATCTCACAGCTTAAGAAAAGACTACTGAACCATATCTCGTGTCAGAAAAACACCGTCATGACAAGGCAGTCAATGGGACAACGTGCATTTATCCATTACTGCATTGCACCATGCGGTGGCAGGATGCAGGTCGACACCCACAGTTTACCACATTGTAGGTTCCCAACCTTGGCCAGACTCTCAGGATGAAGGTGTAGAGAGTAAATCAGGAGAACAAGTGAATCCCGGTCCTCTTATGCACACTTTTTGGTGACTTATTCAAGAGCAGCACGGCAGAGACCTGGAAGCAGGCTGCCTGCCCACTCTCTGGTGTGGGAATAGATTGCAGTTTGAGTAGCCCAAATGACACAGTTGTTTTAAAGCCACATCTGTTGAAAAATGTGGCATACAAATGGAGCAAACTTGGCACCAACACAAAAGCCGGACATTGAAAGTGGCTCCCGAATATAAATGGGTCATTAAGGTACACAACCTCCGAACGGAGATTTACCACTGGGCTTGTGAATTCTCCAGTCTCATATCACTCAAGGTTTCTTTCAGTAAATTCCTTCTCTGTGTGTAATCTTCATATATCTATAAGTAACCAATTCAGTTGTTTACAGTTGTCAAGAGTTCATCCTGTATCTGTGCCAGAAGTAAATTGGAATGTTCTCACCTGTTGAAGAGGCCAATGTAAACCTGAAACTCAGTTAAATAAATCTGTCATCTCGGAGCCTGATGAATAAAACGTAGCACATTTACTGCAAGAATACTAGTGTATACGGCATTTCGCCTGACACGGCTCTATTTATTAATCACTTGGTTGTGGGGCACTCAATTAACTCCTTAAATGCATTACTTTTTCAGTAATTTTTTCCCCTTGTGCTCCATGTCTTTGATGGAAACAAAGAATTCAGACAGATAAACAGAGGAAGCTGCAAATGCCAAAACTTGAAATAAAAACAGAAAAGGCTGGGAAATACACAACAGGTCACAGTGTGTGGCATATATCACAATTCTTTATCATCATCACCCCTCCTAAATATCATGTGTTTCTCATTTTTGCTCCTACAAGGGAGAGAGTTCTGCAGGTTCCAGCAACCCTCTGGTACCTTGCCCAACTAACTGCCCATTTGTCACGCATGAGCCCCCAAGTGAGTGTCAACAGGCTACTTGACCATGCAAGGCATCACAGTCAAGCCTCGTCCTACGGTTACATATTCAGGGTCTGCTTAGATATTCTCTCAGCCTCGGCGGCACTGGTCACTCTCAAAACGATCCTGGCGTCTTACGTTCAGGGGTGCGCCCGTACTGCCCAATATCTAATTGTACAATAGCAAAACGCAGGGGCATAACAATAGAACCCCCTTGTGATCGGAACTGGATATTGTGGCCTAGAAATTCAGGGATTTAGTGTCACCTGCTACCGCCAGATTCGAGCAAAAAAATGGTGGCCGGCGCTCTTCTGCCTGCTGCCAGTGGATCCCGCGGCGGCCGCCATTTTCAGAAGGTGGCAGTGCTGCCGATGTCCACGCTTGCTAGGAATATGTAGATTATGCAGATCGTGATGTCAGTGAGTGTGCAACGCTCACTTGACGCTCGATCTGCGAGTTTTGACTTCGCCGCTCCGCTTACCGGCATGCATTAAGTGCAACGAGCTGAGCAAGCGTTGACAAACAGGAAGGAGGTTCCAGCAGCAGTATTTAAAGGGATCATCAGCAACAACTTGCACCTGACATGTTTCTGCAGTTTGACTGGCTCTGTGCAACTTTCTGCAAGTCCAGCAGCTTGATTAACTCCGTTCAAGGTTCTAAGGTAACAGGGAGTGTTGTTGCAAGTGGAGAACACGTTCATTCTTCTTTAAAGGCTTCTGCTCACAACACTTGCTTAGTCATGCGGGCTCTACTCGAGTATCTTAGGGAGAGGGAGCGGAGGCAGCAAAGAAGATGAGAAGATGCGCACAGAGGGAGGAGGAGGAAGGACAGGAGGGCTCTCAACAGGAGGCCTTACCCACCTAGGGTCTTCTGAGAGACACCACAAAAGATTCCAAACAAAATTAATAAAATTATCAAAAATCATTTCACACACATTTACAGTAATGATATGAACTAATCACCCTTGTGCAATCCCTCAGTACCTGTCGGTCGGGTGCCCTTTCCTGTCCTAGTACTCATACAGTGGCTGCAGCATGGCTGGTGAAAGGCTGCTGAGTTTCCATGGGGGAGACTTCAGATGGCCTTGTAGGACGACCTCGAGCAGCTCTGGCCCTCGAAGGCCCGGCTGCAGACTGCAAGACCAGACAGGCAGCAGCAAGGGTAGTGGCGGAGTGGCAGGAATGCAGTCATCCTGAGAGAGGACAGCAGGGTCCTGCTGCACTGACCCACTGCCACTCCCTGGGGCAGCGCCTCAGCATTGCTAGCAATCTGCTGGGTTGCTGCGACACCCTGCAAGCTCTGGTCGACACTGCTAAACCCAGTCACGATGGCAGCAGACTGAGCTTGGGTGGCATCAAGCTGAGACTTCATGAGAGCGGTCTGCGCTTCCGCTGCAGCACTAAGACGTTGGGTCACTTCGGCCAGTACTGCAATGGCAGCCGCGACATAGTCCATCACACGCACCATCATATCTGAGTTGACACGGTCTCTTCGGGAGTTTTCCATCATTTCTAGCCTGGAAATCCTGAGCTCCAAGTTCTACACAGAGTCGCGGGCAATGTTGGAGGTGGACTCCTCCATGCTCTTTAACATTGCCAAGAGGCTCTCTGGCAGGTTTGCCATTGCACCTAGCAATTCAGTGTGCATGCCCATCACCCATCTTCTGAAGGCCGCCCCATCGAGCTCCTCATCGGTGTCCTGTGCAGCAGAACTCGTGCGCAAACTCGCCCTCCGGGGAGCTAGCCCCCGAGCTACCCTTTCCCCCTGGCCACCCTTTCCCCCTGGCCTTGCTGCAGCCCACTCATGTCCAGTGCCTCACCCTGTGCAGATCCCACTTCTACACTAGCCTCTAAAGTATGTGCAGAGCCAGTTTCTGAGCTGGTGTCTGCGAGTGACAGATGCAGTGACGCTGTGTCTTCTTCTTCTCCCCCCTCGCTCTCCTGCATCACCTCAGGAACAGGCTGCTCGGGTGCTTGGTTTTGATTAGTTGAAAGCAGAAAGGCGCGAGAGTCAGATTATGGTGAGGCGGCGGATGGGGGGGGAAGTAAGATATGCATACATCAGCAGCTTGAAAGTGAGAAGAGATTGTGGGACGAGCGGGATGTCAGAAGGAGGATTAGGAATGAGTATACCGTTGTTTACCCCAAGGGGTTCAACCTCGCCTGTTGCCACGGCCTCCATTATCTGCCACCCAATGATCTCCAGCACTCTCTCCTCCAGCTGGCGGAGATCCTGACTGGCAGCTTGTCCCCCGCCGCTCTCTCCGATTATGCGCCGCCTTGGCCTGCAAGAGAAAGAGAAGCGTGTCAATGAGTGTGGTGTAACGTGTTTGGGTGATGTGCCTGCCATAGTTGAATAGCTGTCAGTGTGTGCAAGGCGTGAGATGTGGGTGTGAGTGTTGCAGCAGTGGTAAGGTTGTGAGGGTGAAGTGAAGCTCTGATTGTGAGGTCTGAGTGGGGATAGGTAGAGATTGTTGGTAGGTGAGTGCTGGGGGTGTGGTGTATTGAGCAGTGTGTGAGGCTTGTGGAGCAGATGGTGGGATATGGCATTTGCTGAAGCCTTCACTCAGCTTGACCCGCCGTGTGAGGTCATTAAACTTCTTTCGGCACTGGCTGGCCGAACTTGGGACCACAGTGCTGGCCGACACATAGGCGGCTATCTCCTGCCAGAGCCTTCGAGAGGTGGGTGGCGAGGGTTTCCTGCCAGTGTGCGGGAAGAGGACAGCCCGCCTCCTCTCCACGGCCACGACCAGTGCCTCAAGAGCCGCATCGGAGTATCTGTGGGCTCTCTCCCTGTGCTGAGACCCCGTCATGTGTTTCCACTTCTTCCAGCTGAAGTTGTGATTGGCTTGACAATGAGGTGCTGCAGCATCAATGCACCTCCCCTTTAAGTACTGAATAAAGCCTGTGCCAAATAGGACTGGGAATTAGACTGGATCCGATATTGGCCCACCTGTTGAGCAGTAAGCCAATGAGCAGCAGTTTTAGCGCTGTGATCAAGGCTACAATCACGGTGTCCTGGTCAATATTTATCCCTCAACCAACATAACAAAAATAGATTATCTGGTCATTATCACATTGCTGTTTGTGGGATCTTGCTGTGCACAAATTGGCTGCCGCGTTTCCCACATTTCAACAGTGACTCCACTTTAAAAAGTACTTAATTGGCTGTAAAGCTCCCCCTCCCTCTTGGGGCACTCCCATTGAATATGATGGCGCCACGCGTGTCGGCACCTGATTAAAGGGGAGGAGCCTAGCACAGCGCGCACCGGGGCCCTGCTGGACCACTGGGGAGCGGGGTGCCGGCAAAAGAGCCCGGCACTCAAGAGGAGTGCCAGGCTGACCGATCGTGGCCAGCACCCCGCAGGAGGAGGCGACAGGGGGCAGGTGGCCCAAAAATAAATGGCCACCCGGCACCTGCCCGTTAATTTGCGCCACCCCGGCCGCAAAAATGCCACCCTGACCCTGTCAGACATAGCGTCCGGCGGTAGGTCAGGGGGCACGAGCCAAGTTTGCGGCCTGGGCGTGAGCAGGGCGTTGAGCATGGCGATGACGTCATCACCAGAGGCACTGCGCCGCAGGGTGCTACGGGCTACCACAGCCGCTAACCTCCCGCTGAATTTCGCAGGAGGAGATTGCAGCACCACGCCCGGGCACTAGGTGCATTGCGCCCCATTAGTGCCCTCGAGGGCGCCAACCGTATTTTCCCCCCAAAAGATTTAACGCCACTCCACCCAAATGATACGAATTGCTGGGAGTTGCCATTTACGGTGGAAATCATCAATCCCTCTGGTTGGGAAAGGGTTATGCACTCCACTTTCATCAGTTTTCAGTGCCAGGTCAATGAACAATTACTAAAAAAAACCTTACATTTATATAACGCCTTTCACGACCACCGGACATATCAAAGCGCTTTACAGCCAATGAAGTACTTTTGGAGTGCAGTCACTGTTGTAATGAGGGTAACACGGCAGCCAATTTGCGCACAAACGACAATGTGATAATGACCAGATAATTGTTTTTTTTGTTATGTTGATTGAGGGATAAATATTGGCCAGGACACTGGGATAACTCCCCTGCTCTTCTTCGAAATAGTGCCGTGGGATCTTTTACATCCACCTGAGAGAGCAGACGGGGCCTCGGTTTAACGTCCCATCCGAAAGACGGCACCTCCGATAGTGCAGCACTCCATCAGCACTGCACTGGAGTGTCAGCCTAGATTTTGTGCTCAAGTCTCTGAAGTGGGACTTGAAGCCACAACCTTCTGACTCAGAGGCGAGCGTGCTACCCACTGAGCCACAGCTGACACTCCGGCCATTCAAGACTATAAAAGAAAAATTAATGAATGATAAAAGAAGCTTGAATCCAGTTACTTGGAACTTTTTCCCCCACAGATGTTTCAGATTTTGTTTCGGTACTTATTGCACACATCTGCTGCTCAAATTGTATCTTAAGCATGGAAACAAAGGAATTCGTTGTGACAAAATGCTCTCTCTTGCTTCATACGGCAACAACTTCCCACCTGTGTCTCCATTAATACTTTGAATGTATTCCTGTGGTATTATCAAAGGGACGTTGTAGAAGACAGGAAAGGGAACCAGTTTTGTGACACCCTTATGGAGAGTTAACTTAAGAGAAAATAAGCTGAAACCTGGGGCCTGACTTCATGGTGAGCAGCTTACGATGACTTCTTTGGGACTGTATCAAGGAAAGTGCTCTTCCTAATCCAACATGTTCAATTGAGGATCAGCTGATGCCATGGCAATGCATCATCCTGGACACTGTGCTGTGGTTCTACAGAGAAGGGTGCACAAGCAATGATACAACTCATTTCGAACAGTTATTATCAGACTATCTTAACCAGTAATTAGGGTGAATACATGAAAATAACACCAAAAAAATTATTACAGCTGAGCTTTTGAGGCTTCTCGCCAACCCCCAACGCCCCCTGCCACCACCATGTATGATTGGAAAATTGCAAATGTCACTCCATTATTTAAGAAATGCGAGAGGGAGAAATCAGGTATCTACAGAACTGTGAGGTTAACATCAGTTGTGGGCAAGCTACTGAATTCTATCATCAGGGGCGGAGTGACTGAGCACTTGGACAAGTATCAGTTGATCCAAGAGAGCCAGCATGGATTTGTGAAGGGTAGACCATGTCTGACTAATCTAGTTGATTTTTTTTTTAAGGAGGTTAGTGGATAGGGGAGAGTCTATGTTGTCTATGTGGACCTTCAGAAGGTATTGGATAAGGTTCCACACAAGAGATTATCACATTGGGAGGTGGTTTGCAGTGGTGTTCCCCAAGGGTCAGTTTTGAGGGGATGGCGGTCCACAGCATGCGTCTCACGTCATTGACGGGTTCACACCCAGAAGTCAGCCTGATTGACAGACTTGGCTTCCAGTCAAGCGGGGAACACTATGGAGGAGGCGGCAGGACCAGGTAGATCAATCTCCGACCCCGAGGGTCCAATCCCCGATCCCTGACTTCCAGCCTACTGGAACCTGCCTCTGGGAGCGGATTGGTTACCCGACCCTTGTCGCGTCTCAGGTTAAACCGGAAGTTGGCGGGTTGGAGCCGGCTTCCTGATACATCTCACATTTTTGGCCATTTAACCCCCCACCCGCTCACCCACCCACCCACACCCACACCCACCCGCTCACCCACCCCCACCCCATCCGCTCACCCACCCACCCCCATCCGCTCACCCACACCCACCCACTCACCCACCCCCACCCACTCACCCACCCCCCCACCCGCTCACCCACACCCACCCACCCCACCCGCTCACCCACCCCCACCAACTCACCCAACCACCCCCACCCACTCACCCACCCACACCCCCCCCCGCCCACCCACACCCACCCACCCCCACGTTAAAATTCCCCCTAAGAATCGTAGAATCAATGAAAAATGAAAACATATGGGATTGGAGGTAGCCTTGTAACATGGATTAGTAATTGGTTGGGAGGTAGGAGACGGAGAGTAGGGATAAAGGGGTCATTCTATAATTGGTGGGATATGACGTGGTGTTTCCTACAGATCTGTAGTGAGGTCTCAGCTTTTCACCATATATATTAATGACTCAGATAAAGGAAGAGAGAGTTGTATCTCCAAGTTTCCAGGTGACACTAGGTTAGGAGGCACAGTAAGTTGGATGAGAGCAGAAAGTTACAAAGGGATATAGGCAGACTGAAGTGAGTAGGCAAAACTGTGGTAGATGGAGCTCACTGTGTAGAAGTGTGAGGTCCACATTTGATCCAAGAGAGACAAATCGGAATATTTTCCTAATGGGGAGAGACTAGGGAGCTGTGGAGGAGCAAAGTGATTTAGGTGTGCACGTACTCAAAAAGCTAATGCACACATATAAAAAGTAATCAAAAAGGCTAATGGAATGTTGGTCTTTATCTCAAGGGAGTTGTAATACAAAAGCGAGGAAGTGATTTTTCAATTGTACAGAGTCTTGGTCAGATTCCATCTGGAGTACTGTGTTCAGTTTTGGGCACCGCATCTCAGGAAATATATATTGGCTTTGAATGGGGTGCAGCGCCTTGCATGCCGTTGAATTTAGACGGTGGGGGGGGGGGGGCGGTGATCTAATCGAGATCTTTAAAATGAAACTATTTCATCTGGTGGGGGAATCCAGAACAAGCGGGCATAATCTTAAAATTAGAGTTAGGCCATTCAGGAGTAAAATCGGGAAGCATTTTTTGATTGAGAGTTTCAAGATTGAGTTGTCACTGTATATTCTATGGATCATCTCATACATCTTACATTTCTATTTGCTTTGCCAAGTGCTGTTAGGCAATCCAATAACTCAAAAGATTTCTCTCAACTATCACATCCAAATCTCTTGACTATTCACTAAATCATTTACTATTTAAATATATGCTCTATTTTTATTATTGACATATGCATTAGCTTACATTTCCTGATATCAAGTGTCATTATTGCCTAGATGTTAAATGACTGCAGGGCCCTTATTTTCCCTGCTTGCAAAAACAGACAAGCCCATTTTTCACCAAAATTAATGGCCTTCTACAAATTCACAGAAACACACGGTTCCTGAGAACGCAACTGCAGGGCAAAATCCACCCCCCAGTCACAGTACTTCTCAGGCAGTTAATGATCCATTTAAAAATTAATTCATGCAGCTGTAGAGTGTGCAGTTTTTGTGTGAAATGGATTATCGCCTCTAGTGCCCTAGAGGTACTAGTCACCACTGTCTTCTCTTCTTCCTTCTTCTTCTTAGGCAGTCCCTCGGAACCGAGGATGACTTGCTTCCACATTAAAAATGAGTTCGCAGGTGACTGATGAGTCCAATGCGAGACCTACAGTCTCTGTCACAGGTGGGGCAGACGGTGGTTGAAGGAGCAGGTGGGTGGGGTGCTTGGGTTGACGTGCGCTCCTTGCGCTGCCTGTGCTTGGCTTCCGCTTGCTCCTGGCGAAGAGACTCGAGGTGTTCGGCGCCATCCCGGATGCTTCTCCTCCACTTTGTGCGGTCCTGGGCCAGGGATTCCCAGGTGTCGGTGGGGAAAGTGTCACCACTGTAATGGAGTGACATGAGCACATCTTTGGGGGCGGGTTGGGGTGGGAGAGGGGCCATGGGGTTGGGGGGGGGGGCTTGCTCCCTACAATGCAGAAACAAGCAAGGACATACGAAATAGGAGCAGGAGTCGGCCATTTGGCCCTTCGCGCCTGCTCCACCATTCAATAAGTTCATGGCTAATCTTCTACCTCATCTCCACTTTCCTGCACTATCCCCATATCCCTTGATTCCCTTAATATCCAAAAATCTAATGATCTCTATCTTGAATGTACTCAACGACTGAGCCTCCACAGTCCTCTGGGGTAGAGAATTCCAAAGATTCACCACCCTCGGAGTGAAAAAATTTCTCCTCATTTCAGTCCTAAATGGCCGACCCCTTTTTCTGAGTCTGTGACCCCTGCTTCTAGACTCCTCAGCCAGGGGAAACATTCTCCCTGCATCTACCCTGTCAAGCCCTGTAAGAATTTTGTATGTTTCAACGAGATCACCTCTCATTCTTCTAAACTCTAGAGAATATAGGCCCAGTCTGCTCAATCTCTCCTCATAGCATGTACATGGCATGGCACAGCATTACAATAGAGTTAACACTGTGTTCCCTGCAAAGAGGACCTGGCAGGAGGATCCAGAAGAATGTCCACAACCTTAAATTACTGAATATTACTATGAAGTAGAAGGACCACATGGACATGAAGGAAAATAGGAGAAAATACTGTACTGATGCAGACAAATGTTAGTAAGGGTGCAGCAAGTAAGTTCTCGATGCAATAGAGTTATTCAAATTACATTATACAAGCCATGATAGGAAAGAGAATCTATCGCAGGAAAGACCTTCCAAAATCCAAATCATGCTTCCTCAATCCTCACTGCTCTTGTTTTAAAAACTAAACATGCACATAACCAGAGATCACAGCATACAACAGGCGGTGGACCCTCAGACATGAAACAGCTCTACGTGGCAAAAGAATTGTTACAATGTTCGGTAGGAAGAGTCTGAGGATGTCGGGTGTTGAGCGACTGAGAGACCTTGTAGAACTTGTGGCATGTTCATTCTAGAGATTTTCTGTTACTTGAACGATATACAATGTTAACATGTCCACACCCGTTAATTGTGACCTAGCGCATAATACTGTATGTAATGACAATGAAGTACCTAAATGAAGTAGTGTGTTTATTTTCTCATATCGTACCATCTGTTTTCTTATTACAACAAGGAAAACCCAGTACAGGAAACTTTCGTTTATCCGGCACCCAAATATCCGGAATTCTCGCTTAACCGGCAAAAATCATCCTCCGAAAACTCCTCTCAAATAACCGGCAATGTTGCCGAGTCGCAGTCGAGTCTTCGCGAACGCCGAGTGCTCCGAAAAATCCTCTCAAATAACCGGCAATGTTGCCGATCCCGAGTCCGAGTCAGAGTCCGAGAACGCCGATTTAGTCAGTAGGGGTACTTTTCAAAAGTGCCACTACTCGGCCTCCTGGCGCTGTCGCAAGTCCGAAACATTGCAGTAGCAGGAGTAGATTCTCCTGTGCTGCTTGGAGTCTCTTTGTTAAAAATAGCCTCGGTAGATATAACTCTCTGTTATCCGGTACTTTCGATAAACCGGCACCACGCCGGTCCCGTCGATGCCGGATAAACGAAAGTTTCCTGTACCTCTCGAGGCAGGCCAGAAGAGCACCAATTTTCATCATCCCAACTTGAAACAGGCATCAACATAGATATACGCACCAGCGATGGAGTTGGTGAGGAGCTAGCTGGCACAGGGTGAGCCACAGGATGCTGCATGCTCACCCCGAGCAGTAGGTAGATGCATAACTTTAGTAGGTCTGCTTCGCTACCATGCCCAGGTAGCACATTTTGTTCAACAAACTCCCTGCCCAGAGTAGTACCCATGGTGACGAGAGGACCTCCTCTACCTTTTGGACTCACAGACCATCTCCTCCTGCTCCTGCACTACCACATATTTGCAAATGGCCACTGACCCACACTCTCCGACAAAGAAAACTGTTGTGTACTATTCACTTTCGCTGTGCTGATAGTGAGCCAAATGATCAGAAAGATTTGCAACTAACTTCAGGTCTGAAGTAAAATACTCACTTTTTACATTTGACTGTGCAACTGCAGAACGCTGCTTGAGTTCGTCATTAACGACTTTGATAAGGCTCTTAACAATCACAAATGGGTTCTTTACCTCCAAAGTATTTTGCTAATGCCCATGAATCAATTTTTGACGATGTCGGAATACTCAAACCAATTCAAACACAGACAAATCGTTAATCCCGCGTAAGAGATTAGCGTGCAAAGTTAAAGCACATGGGATTGGGGGTAAGGTACTGACTTGGATAGAGAACTGGTTGGCAGACAGGAAGCAAAGAGTTGGAATAAATGGGTCTTTTTCCGAGTGGCAGGCAGTGACTAGTGGGGTACTGCAGGGATCGGTGCTAGGACCCCAGTTATTCACAATATATATTAATGATCTAGACGAGGGAACTAGATGTAATATCTCCAAGTTTGCAGACGACACAAAGCTGGGTGGGTGTGTGTGTTGTGAGGAGGATGCAGAGAAACTCCAGTATGATTTGGACAAGTTGGGTGATTGGGCAGATGTGGAGAATAATGTGGAGAAATGCGAGGTTATCCACTTTGGTGGCAAAAACAGGAAGGCAGATTATTATCTGAACGGCAATAGATTGGGAAAAGGGGAAGTGCAACGAGATCTGGGAGTCCTTGTGCACCAGTCGTTGAAGGTAAGCATGCAGGTGCAGCAGGCGGTTAAGAAGGCAAATGGTATGTTGGCCTTCATAGCGAGAGGATTCAAGTACAGGAGCAAGGATGTCTTGCTGCAGTTGTACAGGGCCTTGGTGAGACCACACCTTGAGTATTGTGTGCAGTTTTGGTCACCTTATCTGAGGAAGGATGTTCTTGCCATCGAGGGAATGCAGCGAAGATTCACCAGACTGATACCTGGGATGGCAGGAATGATGTACAGGAAACTTTCGTTTATCCGGCACCCAAATATCCGGAATTCTCGCTTAACCGGCAAAAATCATCCTCCGAAAACTCCTCTCAAATAACCGGCAATGTTGCCGAGTCGCAGTCGAGTCTCCGCGAACGCCGAGTGCTCCAAAAAATCCTCTCAAATAACCGGCAATGTTGCCGATCCCGAGTCCGAGTCCGAGAACGCCGATTTAGTCAGTAGGGGTACTTTTCAAAAGTGCCACTACTCGGCCTCCTGGCGCTGTCGCAAGTCCGAAACATTGCAGTAGCAGGAGTAGATTCTCCTGTGCTGCTTGGAGTCTCTTTGTTAAAAATAGCCTCGGTAGATATAACTCTCTGTTATCCGGTACTTTCGATAAACCGGCACCACGCCGGTCCCGTCGATGCCGGATAAACGAAAGTTTCCTGTATGAAGAGAGATTGGGACGATTGGGCTTATATTCGCTAGAGTTTAGAAGAATGAGAGGGGATCTCATTGAAACTTATAAAATTCTAACAGGACTAGACAGACTAGATGCAGGAAGGATGTTCCCGATGGCAGGGGAGTCCAGAACCAGGGGTCACAGTCTAAGGATAAGGGGTAGGCCATTTAGGACTGAGATGAGGAGGAATTTCTTCACCCAGAGAGTGGTGAACCTGTGGAATTCTCTACCACAGAAGGCAGTTGAGGCCAATTCATTAAATATATTCAAGAAGGAGTTAGATATATTTCTTAAGGCTAAAGGGATCAAGGGATATGGAGAGAAAGCAGGGACAGGGTACTGAATTTGGATGATCTGCCATGATCTCATTAAATGGCGGAGCAGGCTCGAGGGGCCGAATGGCCTACTCCTGCTCCTATCTTCTATGTTTCTATGTTTCTATTAGCACTGCCTCCCTTGGAACACTGTTTATGCATGCATACTATTTTTTGTAAAATTGTCTAACACCAGAAAATATGGCCCTAGATATCCATTTGCTCAGATAACCTTCTTTTCCATAAACTCTTTGTTACGCACAAACTTAAATATTTATTTACTGCATCTTCACCATTCATAAACATTATGAACAGCAAGACTGAACCCTGGGAGCAGCTGTCCAATTAGAACTACTGCACTTGTTATCTATTGTCCAACTAATTAATAATCTAAATTGCAATGTTGTTCTGAATCCTGTGTGCTTTCACTTACACCATAGTATTTTTTAAGGGACTATTCTGGCCTTTCCAAATGGAAGCCTTGCTCACCAGGAGTGCAAATCAGAAATCCAAGCTCACACTGCACATGATTTTACTTCCACTACTGGTTGGAAAATCCTGCCTAGCACGCGTGAAAAGATTCAGATGTGCCCTCCCAGCAAGCATGGTCCCTGCAGGAGTGCCCCTTTAAATGGGGGCCTAAAGAACGTGGGAATTTTTTTTTCACATCTTCATGGGTCCAACTCACAACCCAGGTCTGGACCCCAGGTAGGTACCACTACCGCCAGATAGCGGGCCAGCACACATTTTCTCACTTGGCGTACTGGCCCTTCCTTCTACCCACAGGCCGGAGCCGAGGAAACCACCGGGCTAGGAGTTTCAACCTATGTTCCTTTCTTACTCCTCAGTCCTTCTTTGGGCCAAACAGGCACTCCACTTTCAACAAGGCCCCATAGAAACTGCCGGCGAAGGCCAGGACCCAGCAAACCCAGCCCTTCCACTGAACTCCCACCAAACCTAAGGCAGAAGAGCAGCAGAAATGTTGCAGATATTTGGGCCCATGATATATACCAACCTTTGGTCACCCATCAACCCCGTCGCACCGTGTTGGTTTTAGATTTATTGCTTTTACTCTTGGTCGATGACTTTGACTTCCCTCCTTTATACCAGACTCCAGTATCTGTGTCCCTACTGATGTCAATTCAATAGGCCTATAATTCCTGGGCCTTTTTAGATCAGAATCCAGTGTGCCAGTGGACCTCTAATCTCATTTTGCTTCAGTATTTGCAGACGCACTGTACTCGACCTGAACATGCTCTGAACACAAATGGCCTGTATTCAGTAATGTAGACAATAAATTGTAAAATATGAAAAGTGCAATTACATTGAAATGGTTGCTTTGACTATTTTCCACAACATGCATTCACTGTGAGCAAGAAAATAAATCCCAGTGAAAGGTGTGTATGGTGGAATTGGCTCGAGTCACACTGACTCAACTCAATAATCTCAGCATTATAATTGTGTTTCCTGCTTATTTAATTTATAGTCCAAATATACCGCACTGCCCATCGTATAACGCTTCAATATGAGCTTTACCTGCAGGAAACAATGAGTCGTGCAAGGTGCTACTGATTTGTGGGAGGTCTCTAAATCATTCTAGCTATAAACAAATGGCTGGAGCAAAGTAATAAAGTCACTGGTCCTATAAACAGGCACTGCAGCAAAGCTCATGACAGATTGCTTTGAAAGCCACGATTAAGCAGTACCATATATAAATATATATTTGTTCACTATGGGTTGAGTTTGTAACTAAAAATAGATGCATTAACTGGAATGTTTTATTAGTGTCTACAATAAAAAAATAAGGTGGGCCTAATGAAATGTTGCGTGTATGTACTAAAGATTTTTCTGAATGAAGAATGTGTTCTGATGCTCTAACTATGGAGAGAATTTCAATGTGTGACATACATGTGTTCTTTGTAAATATACACAATAGACTTATAGGTCTAGAAATGTCGATATTACAACACAATGTATTTCTATGGTGCTCCTCTGATATTGCAATGGCGGTGTTAACCCGCATCACTTTTAATCAGATTAACTCTGTTAAAATAGCGAACAAGGGAATGGCATATGAATGCATTAAGAATTAATCTGCTAATATCACCCAGAATCATTTCTAGCCATTCATTTCTAATAACAGCTGAGCCTCTGCACAGATTGTTCCTTTTCCAAAGGCTGTAACAGAAAATGGCAACATCTTTCGCGAAAGATGGTTTATAGAGAAGGACGCATGAAAGTAACTGAAATGGTGACAAATGGGGCCTATGGATGGCTCTGAATACATCAATTCTCTAAAAGGCATTTGGTGACACTTACAAAGTTTGGTTTAAATTCAGTGAAGTGAGGCGATTACTGAGGTGATAGTATAGGACGTACAGACAGGATTACAGCATCAACTCCCTCGTACCCTGTGGAATCAAAAATAGGATCAACTGAAAGAAACAGCACTGACTCTGAAGCATTTGATAACACATTTCCTCCACTTGTAAAGACAGACCAGCGTAACTCACTTGAATTTTATGACTTTTTACATTATGCGTGGGAGTCAAATCCTTCAAAATGTGCTATCCTTTATTTCTTCCGTAAGCACCATTACATTCTCCCTATGAAGCCCCTGCCCGCCACACTGACCAGAATAATGCATCGTTATATTGACTCATTATTATTTGGCAATGTTGCTGGCACAAATCTGCAATACTCCAGAAATGAATGATAAATTAATTTAAAAAGAAAAGTTAATCTTAAGGAGTGGCACTTATCATACACCATTATGGAGTAAATTACATACATAGGCTGGGAAATTAGATAACAGAAGAAAACAGGCTGGGGCACCGCAATGTAAGATATGCCCATGCCTGTTCAAACAGCGCAGGCAGCACATCAGTTTGGTGCTGCCTGCTAACTTAAATGATTTCAACGCACAATTCAGCAGCTATTGCACTGCTGAAAGGTTGTGCACTCAGCAGGAGGCCCAAGTTCATGTCGCTGCAGCAAGGCTGCCTTTCCTTAAATCTAGGCGGTTAGTTTTCAAGGCAGTCTCCAGCCCTTAAAGCTCAACTGCCTTCTGGAAAAAAAATTAAAATCATTCAAAATTAGGCAGTCTGCAGCTCTTAAAGCTAACTGCCTTCTGCACATAAAAATGCTAAAAGTGCTTCAGCACTAACACAAATGGCTCACCAGGCCAGGGAAGGGGCACACCCAGGGTCTCGGACGCATCTCTCAAGCTTTGTGCAGGGGTCAACACTGGACAAGAGGTCCTCTACCCACAGGGGGCCAGGAGGCCCTCCAGAAAGAAGGGAGTGAGACCAGATCGTCGAGCCGTCACTGCCAGAAGTGTCGCACCCAGGCCCTGACTTCAGTGCCCAAAGAAGTTTCATGACCTCAGAGGAGTGGTCAAGGTCAGTAAATGCATCTTCAAAAGCCGTCTCCTACCAACTGCACCACTAGCCTCACACTCTGCTCAATGCACGACCCCCCCCCCACCCCACCCCGCCACTCACCTATTAACACTCTCTACCAAACACGAGGCACACCTCCCATTCCTAGCTTCACCTCACCCCCTTGGAGGAGATGGTGGGGCCATTCTTGGCAGGGGCATGGCTGAGCCCTTGGCCAGTGGTGGGGGCTAAAAGTATACAAGATGCCGGTATCCTCAAACCTTCAATGCAACTCGCCTCAACCACCCCATGCGGAAGCAAGTCCCACATTCTAACCACTCCCTAGTTGAAGAAGTTTCTCCTGAATTCCTTATTAGATTTATTAGTGACTATCTTATACTTATGACCCCTAGTTTTGGATTCCCCACAAGCGGAAACATTTTCTCTATAGCTTTCCTATCAAACCCCTTCATAATTTTAAAGACCACTATTAGGTCACCCCTCAAGAGAAAAGAGCCCCAGTCTGCTCAGTCTAAATGTGCACCAGAGTACTTTAAAGGCTAAGAACATCCACAACAGAGGTAACGCCACTCAGTTTATAATTATTTACAGCAAGAACTTAAAGATGCTGCTGAACGAAAACCTCACTCCCTCAAAGATGCTTCAGTAAAAGAGCCAGCAATAATGTAGATGTACTTCCAGTAAAATAGGGGTAAACACAACTTTCTGAATAGAAATCTTCACATGCCAGGTATATCACACATTTTGGATCAGATTTTCAGTGAATCCGCTCCCGGCGCGCAGTCTTGCTGGTTGGGAATATGGGTCGAAGAACTGGTCACAGAGGTCACCATACCCAATTAGCAGCTATCCTACCAGAAAATTGATGAACTCACCGCCTAGTCCTCTGACCCATGCTCCCGTCGAGCGAGACTCTGTGCTGGGAACAGTCTTGCCAAATTTCTCAAAATATGCAGCACAACTGTGGTACGAAGTCGGAATTCTGGTAAACAGTGAAAGGCCAACCCCAAGAGATAATCCAACAGCTCTTTGGCTTCACATAGACTCCTTGATAACTTTGTGAGCTTTAAAATGTTCCGACAGCCCAACTGGGAACTTCTTCATCTTTCTAATGTTAGGAAAGAATAAAGTATCCTGTTGGATCTTTGTTAACATTATACTTCAGCTGGCATTTGGACACCAGTGCGCAGAATATGCGTGCATCTAAGCACAGAGCTTCACTTTCCTGGTCAGAGTGGTGCGGGGCTGCCAGTATAATTCAGTTCTGAGCAGGTATAGTCATGACGTTCGATTGTCTTAATATCAAATCTGTAGACTCTGAAAGACTCAACCTCTGTCTCCTTCCTGTACCATTGTTTTTAAATGTCCTGCGTTCTGCACCTTTTGTTTTCCCACACAGGTTTACATATCTACAGTCAAATACTTTTGTAAAACTTCACACTGCTATTGTCATTCTATTTGAATGAAACTCTGGATTTTTGACTGTTCTGTGTGTCATGGGGATCCTCTCAGAGCAATAGTCCGAATAAAGTCAGGGCTGTGACAATCTCCACACTGCATCCATTGCAATTCCCATCTAACAAGAGCACCTGTACTGTTCTTTCAACACATTGCACACTTTCAGTGAACATATCTTGTTATTTGTTCAAATCCCCCCCACCTAAAACCCGCCCCCGCCTCCAGTCAAAAATGAGATCTCCGATTACATTTCTTAAAAGCAGCACTAATCTGCCTCTGTAAGCATATCTTTCAGTCACCTCCCTAAACTCTTCTACTACTGCTCAGCATCCATTTCTGCCTCTGTGAAGCTCTTTGGGATGTTTTGCTAATGTTAAAGGCTCCATATTAATGCAAATTGTTTTGCTGAGCGGAGGCAGGGTTACCTATGGTCCACGCACTAGTGAAAAGGGCAAACATCACAATGGAAGTGCAGTAGATTTAAAAATTCCACTTGGAGGTGCTGTGGTCTGATTCCTCGTCTTCCCAGACATGTTACCAGCTCTGAAAACAAAGTATTGTCCAATTATATGTTTGTGACACAGTTGGTTATTGAATGATCCATAGGGGTGAACGATTTTACACCAGTCTATTTTCTTTCTAAATTCTGAATGTTAACCTCACTCCAAAAACCTGGTTTGTAAACCCAATGTCTGTCTTTCCACTTGCTCTTGTGGATCCACAGCACCATCTTAGTGTCACATCATCATCCAGAAATAATAGAGGTGTTCAAAATTGTGACGGTTTTGATAAGAGTAAATAGGGAGAAACTATTTCCACTGGCACAAGATTCGGTGAGCACAGGACACAGATTTAAGGGAACTGGAAATGAAACAGAGGAGAGATGATGAGAATTTCTTTTACGAAGCGAGTTGTTAAAATCTGGCATGCATGGCCTGAAAGGGAGGTGGAAGCAGATTCAATAGTAACTTGCAAAAGGCAACTGGATAACTACTTGAAGGGGAAAAAAATTGCAGGGCTGTGGGGAAACAGCAGGGGTGTGGGACTAATTGGATATCTCTTTCAAAGAGCTGGTACAGGCATGATGGGCCAAATGGCCTCCTTCTGTGCTGAATCATTCCGTGAAATAATGAAACCTCCTTTCATCGTGCCAGCATTCGGTGGTGGTGCAGCCTCTGATTGGGTGCCACAGATTTGAAACTGCTGGGCATTTGCCACATTTGACAGTATCCTTGGCGGCCTCCTTGAAGTATGTCTTTAAAATAAAGTGTGGAACCAGGGATTTTGCCAAAAGAGAAAATCTGGCCAAGTCCAAAACCAGCAATATTTTTTAATATTAAATTAATAGCAGGAACCGGCTCCCGCGAAAAGCCTGGCAGGTAGCTGGTGCCAAATGCACTGCACGATGTGGTCCTGAGCCACAGAGTCAGGGGGAATAGCACAGCCGATTACTGATCTGCATTGAGTTATCTGATTTTAGTCAGCATAATATTAGGGCATGGCTTTAGCATCCTTCTATAAGAGGAAAATGATCTTCGCTTTCAGTGCTGATCACTGCTCAGTCTCCAAACTGGAAAAAATGTGGATGTCAGGTGAAGAAAGGATCAAGCACAGCTCAACATACATGTGATGCCCCCACAGTGAAATAGCCCGCTGGCAGTCCTTTAGGGAAGGAAATCTGCCGTCCTTACCTGGTCTGGCCTATATGTGACTCCAGACCCACAGCAATGTTGTTGACTCTTAACTGCCCTCTGAAATGGCCTAGCAAGCCACTCAGTTGTAACAAACCGCTACGAAACACAGTAAGAAGAATGAAACCGGATGGACCACCCAACATCGACTTCGGCACCGGCTATGGACACGGCAACGGCACACCCAGCCCAGTCAACCCTGCAAATCCTCCTCACCAACATCTGGGGACTTGTGTCAAAATTGGGAGAGCTGTCCAGACTAGTCAAGCAACAGCCTGACATAGTCATACTCACAGAATCATACCTTTCAGCCAATGTCCCAAACTCCTCCATCACCATCCCTGGGTATGTCCTGTCCCACCGGCAGGACAGACCCACCAGGGGTGGTGGCACAGTAGGAAACAGTTGGGAAGGAGTGGCCCTGGGAGTCCTCAACGTTGACTCCGGACCCCATGAAGTCTCAGGTCAAGCATGGGCAAGGAAACCTCCTGCTGATTACTACCTACTGCCCTCCCTCAGCTGATGAATCAGTACTCCTCCATGTTGAACACCACTTGGAAGAAGCACTGAGAGTAGCAAGGGCACAGAATGTACTCTGGGTGGGTGACTTCAATGTCCATCACCAAGAGTGGCTCGGTAGCACCACTACTGACCAAGCTGGCCAAGTCCTGAAGGACATAACTGCCAGTCTGGGCCTGCGACAGGTGGTGAGAGAACCAACAAGAGGGTAAAACCTACTTGACCTCGTCCTTACCAATCTACCTGTCGCAGATGCATCTGTCCATTGGTAGCAGTGACCACCGCACAGTCATTGTGGAGACGAAGTCCCGTCTTCACACTGAGGACACCCTCCATCGTGTTGTGTGGCACTACCACCGTGCTAAATGGGATAGATTCAGAACAGATCTAACAGCTCAAAACTGGGCATCCATGAGGTGCTGTGGGCCAACAGCAGCAGCAGAATTGTATTCCACCACAATCTGTAACCTCATGGCCCAGCATATCTCTCACTCTACCATTACCATCAAGCCAGGGGACCAACCCTGGTTCAATGAGTGTAGAAGAGCATGCCAGGAGCAGCACCAGGTGTACCTAAAAATGAGGTGCCAACCTGGGGAAGCTGCAATACAGGACTACATGCATGCTAAAAAGCGGAAGCAGCATGCTATCGACAGGGCTAAGCGATCCCACAATCATCAGATCAAAGCTCTGCAGTCCTGCCACATCCAGTCGTGAATGGTAGTGGATCATTAAACAACTAACGGGAGGAGAAGGCGCCATGAATATCTCCATCCTCAATGATTGTGGAGACCAGAACGTGAGTGCAAAAGACAAGGCTGAAACATTTGCAACCATCTTCAGCCAGAAGTGCCGAGTGGATGATCCATACCGACCTACCCCTGAGGTCCCCACCATCACAGAAGCCAGTCTTCAGCCAATTCGATTCACTCCACGTGATATCAAGAAACGGCTGAGCGCACTGGATACAGCAAAGGCTATGGGCCCCGACAACATCCCGGCTATCGTGCGGAGGACTTGTGCGCCAGAACTAGCCGTGCCTCCAGCCAAGCTGTTCCAGTACAGCTACAACACTGGCATCTATCCGACAATGTGGAAAACTGCCCAGGTATGTCCTGTCCACAGAAAACAGGACAAATCCAACCCGGCCAATTACCGCCCCATCAGTCTTCTCTCAATCATCAGCAAAGTGATGGAAGGTGTCATCGACAGTGCTATCAAGCTGCACTTACTCACCAATAACCTGCTCACTGATGCCCAGTTTGGGTTCCGCCAAGACTACTTGGCTCCCGACCTTATTGCAGCCTTGGTCCAAACATGGACAAAGCAGCTGAATTCCAGAGGTGAGGTGAGAGTGACTGCCCTAGACATCAAGGCAGCATTTGCCTGAGTGTGGCATCAAGGAGCCCTAGTAAAACTGAAGTCAATGGGAATTAGAGGGAAAACGCTCCACTGGCTGGAATCATACCTAGCACAAAGCGTTTGTGGTTGTAGTGATTGAAAGTCAGTATCACAGCCCCAGGACATCGCTGCAGGAGTTCCTCAGGGCAGTGTCCTCGGCCCAACCATCTTCAGCTGCTTCATCAATGACCTTCCTTCCAACATAAGGTCAGAAATGGGGATGTTTGCTGATGACTGCACAGTGTTCAGCACCATTCACAACTTCTCAGATAATGAAGCAGTCCATGCCCGCATGCAACAAGACCTGGACGACGTTCAGGCTTGGGCTGATAAGTGGCAGGTAACATTCGTGCCACAGTAGTGCCAGGCAATGACTATTTCCAACAAGCGAGAGTCTAACCACCTCCCCTTGACATTCAACGGCATTACCATCGGCGAATCCCCCACCATCAACATCCTGGGGGTCACCATTGACCAGAAACTTAACTGGACCAGCCACATAAATACTGTGGCAACAAGAGCAGGTCAGAGGCTGGGTATTCTGCGGCGAGTGACTCACCTCCTGACTCCCCAAAGCCTTTCCACCATCTAAAAGGCACAAGTAAGGAGTGCGATGGAATACTCTCCACTTGCCTGGATGAGTGCAGCTCCAACAACACTCAAGAAGCTCGACACCATCCAGGACAAAGCAGCCCACTTGATTAGCACCCCATCCACCACCTTAAACATTCACTCCCTCCACTACCAGCGTACCGTGGCTGCAGTGTGTACCATCCACAAGATGCACTGCAGCAACTCGCCAAGGCTTCTTCGGCAGCACCTCCCAAACCCGCGAACTCAACCACCTAGAAGTACAAGGGCAGCAGGCGCATGAGAACACCACCACCTCCAAGTTCCCCTCCAAGTCACACACCATCCTGACTTGGAAATATATTGCCAATTCCTCATCGTTGCCGAGTCAAAATCCTGGTACTCCCTACCAAACAGCACTGTGGGAGTACCTTTACCACACGGACCGCAGCGGTTCAAGAAGGCGGCTCATAGAAACATAGAAACATAGAATCTAGGAGCAGGAGTAGGCCATTCGGCCCGTCGAGCCTGCTCCACCATTCAATACGATCATGGCTGATCATCCAAATCCAGTACCCTGTCCCTGCTTTAATCCCCACAGTACACATATCCCACCCTACTCCCGTAACCCCACGTATTTAATTCCCCCTAACATATCCCATCCTATCCCCACATATTTAATCCCCCCCTAACACTAAGGGTCAATTTATCATAGCCAAATCAACCTAACCCACACATTTTTGGACTGTGGGAGGAAACCGGAGCACCCGGAGGAAACCCACGCAGACACGGGGAGAATGTGCAAACTCCACACAGACAGTCACCCGAGGTCAGATTCGAACCCGGGTCCCTGGCGCTGTGAGACACCAGTGCTAACCACTATGCCACCGTGTTACCCACCACCACCACCTTCTCAAGGGCAACTAGGGATGGGCAATAAATGCTGGCCTTGCCAGCGATGCCCACACCCCATAAACGAATAAAAAAGTCACTGTCCACTGAAGAATAGCTACTTAGGAAAGGTACTGGAGGCCCACTAACACCCATGGAACCATTGGGCACTTTAGAGAGGCGGAGAAAAAGTCATAATTTTCATGATAAATTCATTCAGAATCCACCCGTAACATTGCCGATAAGCTGAGTTTTAAGCGAGAACCTCACCAAAACCAGCAAATAGGTTTGGGGCCAAAATATATCACACAGAAATTTTCACTCCTGCAAATGCATTGCATTTGTAATGCAAATTCATCCTAACCGCCATATAGATAGATTTTACTTTTTGAGTGCACTGTTTCCATTCCCGATATAGAGGCAAGAGCCATCGAGTTCAAATATTGCTTTAAACAGTAACCAAATATTTTGTCTGACAACTTACTTTAGTAGATAGAAAAATGATTTGGGGACAGCGGCATGAGATGCCTGTGGAGAAATGGAATTAAGGGCTCAAATGATATTAATCGATCTATTCAGTTCATATCGAGATAGGAAGAGTGTAAAGAGGTATTGAGTACTGAGAACGAGGCAGTAATGCATAAACTGTGGAAATAGCAGGCTTGTTGGACCAAATGTCATTTTTTCATTCCAAGGTGTATGTTCTTAGAAAAAGAATTTCGATAAAACATATTAGCGCCGACTATTCCTACCACGGGCTCAGGTTTTCAAATTTTAAGGCTTCTAATTGCATGTTATGAAGGCATCAAATATTTATTGAATACGTCATATTTTCTTTGAATGGTGCAGCAGAAGCACAATTAGCCTTGGTGCTGTGCTGAGTATACAAGACGTGTGACTGAGGGAGATCAAATAGTTTATTCCCAGTGTATTCTCATGTTACCAGCTGCAGCATGTGGGGGAGGAACTTAAATGGTAGTCATTAAACATGAAGCCACACCACCCTTTACTTTGATTTCATTTTTCCTGCGTGTGTTTAAAGTCACTGAAGCAGATAACAATTGAGAGTGTTAAATTAACAAATGCTTTTGTAGTGCTCTGAGGGGGAGGGTTGGCACAGGATTCCTCACCCGTCCTCTTTATTAGATCTTTTGCTGTTAGATAGATTTTGCACAACTGTTCAGAAAAGTTATTCTCCTTACCACGTGGAATATGGTATCTTCAAAAGAATGCGCTCATTAAATTACTTTAGAAAGTTGCACATATCTGTGGCAACAAAAGTTGGTATCTGTTACCAACCTCTGCTGCTTGAGCAGGGCAGTGAATTTGGATAATACAGTGGCCTTTTGATATATCAAAGCCCGAGAGCGCCAACAAAAAAAAATGTTGATGTATCGAGACCTTGAGAGATTAGCATTTGTATTCGCTCCAGCTCTCAGAGCTGTCCAACCGGTCTTAAGTCATCTCAAGATTTTTTTACAGATATCCCTGTACTGTGAAAATGAGCTCAGCTTTCCCAAAATGAATGGTGTGGGTAGCCCACCCCCCCCACATTACTGCCCAGGGTCCGTCTGCTGTTCCCTTGTTGTCGTCTCTCTGACTCCTGGTACCTGGAGTGAAAAAAATTCATCAATAACCAACGAACGAGAGAGCATCGCTGGTGTTTCCTATACCACTGAGCCCGACAAATTAAAACGAATATAACAGTGCCAACTCTTCTAAAACCCAGTCTCGCGCTGGCCAGAGAGATGGCCTTGGAAGGGCAGCAGACTAGTGCTGTACAGGAATGTAGGGGGTTACCCAACCATTTATATCAGGCCAGTTCTTATGGAATGGGTATGTCAGTAGAAGGAGCCTCGAAGAGAGGAGGCCCTCTGGAAAGCCAGGAGAGGTGGAGTAAGCCTGGTGCAGGTGAATGTAGCTGCACGGAACCATGAAATTACTTTGAGACATATATAGAGATTTTACGTTTGATACATTAACGGGAGCTGAGGGAAACTCAATGTAGAAACCAAAACTTAGCCTGATAAGGGAACATCCTGACTTGGAAATATGTCGCCGTTCCTTCATTGTCGCTGGATCAAAATCATGGAGCTCCCTACCTAACAGCACTGTGGGAGTACCTTCACCACACAGACTGCAGCGGTTCAAGAAGGCGGCTCACCACCACCTTCTCAAGGGCAATTAGGGATGGGCAATAAATGCTGGCCTTGCCAGCGACGCCCACATCCTGTGAAAAAACATCACGACGCGCTGCATTAAGATGAGTCACTGCAAGGAACAAGAGCAACAAAACAATTCCCTATGAGAAACAAGGGCAGGCTACAGAGAGTTACAAGAAATAAGTGTCTCAGAAAATTTAAATCCTTCACAAAAATCCTAAAAATCTGCACGCTCTCTTTCAAAATAGAGAATATTTTTTTACAAGCAGTAGGTGGAAAAGGATTAATGTGGCAATACAAATTACATCAGCTAGCTGTGCTTTATATTCAGCTTGTTTTCTGCTTTCTGCATGATGAACGGCATGCCCCAGCTTAATAAAATAAACACTGCAGTGATGAATTAAACATACAATGAGTTTCTGACAAACTCCATTATTAATTCTGTCAATGTGACCTTTTAAAAGGGCTGATTTGGACACAGTCAGTGCAACTAATAAAGCTTTCACTGGTCTGTTCGCTCATTTTATGACTGAAGTGTTAGTCTAATAAGAACTAACTGAGAAACCAGGCAGAAACCGACATTGTAGTTACTTTATTGCCATAATATAATGTACCAGGGCCTGACATCATCTGTTATTCTAATGAAAGATCAGTTCGGAAATAAAACTTTAAATGTTGTGATGAAACAGCTATAAGGATGACTCATTGTGCTTTGAACTTCTAAACTATTACTTGTTTTTTGCTATTTATTTGTTCAGTGCTGCAGAATAGAATAGAAATGACTATACAGAAGGAGCCAGTTGGCCCATTATGCCTGTGCTAGTTCTAGCTCTTCAACTGCAGATATATACTCTAATCCCATTCCTCCGCCCTTTCCCTATTTACTTCTATATTCTTCCTTTTCCAATATGCGGCTAAGTCCCTTTTAATTGATGATACCGGCCGGAATTTTCTCCAGGCAGGCGGGTTGAGGGCAGGGGGCCTCGGAGGCGGGCGGGAAACCCGGGAGGCTGGGTGTCCCGCAGGCCCTGCCGACTTTAATGGTAGGGCCGGATTTGCAAGTGAGGCCTTGGATTCCCACCCGCAGCCAGCCAGATTGAGAGGCTGGCTGGCTGCGGGCGGGTAGGCCTGCAGATGCGAGGGGTCAGTCCAAGGGAGGGATCGTGGGGGGGGGCGGGGGAGGGGGAGGTTGGCGGTTGTCGGCAGTCAGGGATTGCAGGGGAGGGGGTCAGGAATCGGCAGTCGGGTATCACGGGGCGGGGGGGGGGGGGGGGTTGGCTGGGGATCAGCAAGTGGGTGGAGTGGAGAGAGGATCGGGGCCAGCCACCGGAGGATTGTGGCTGGCCTCAGCATCATCGGTGGGGTGGGGGGTGGGGGAAGCCTCATGGTGGGGGTGATCGGAGGCCTGGGGGGTGGGGAGGGGCGGTGATCGGAGGCCTCATGGTGGGGTCTCCGATCGCAGGGGATGGGTTAATTAGGGACCCTATATCCAGGAGGTAGGTATAAAGCTACTTACCTCCTGGATCCAGCAGTCCCCACCTTGGTTTAACTGCCAGGTTTCACGAATTGTGTGAAACCCGTCCACATGCAGTTAAATTCAAAATGGAGGTAAAAAAAAAAAGGGGGCTTCCAGCCTCATTATAATATTTAAATTGACGTTCCGCCCCGTGGGAGTGGGTTGGTCGCCCTGCCCCCCCATCCTGCCCCCGTTAAAACTGGGGCAGGTGGGAGGCAGGATCAGATCGAGAATCCCATTTTTAACAGTTTAACTGCCCCCAAACCCACCCGTTTTTTTTTTAGGGGAAAATTCCAGCCATAGTCTCTGCCTCAATAGCCACTTATAGTAAAACAACCTGTTCTAATAACATTTATTCGTACTTCTCCGGTTTCATTCTTCCAGTGATAAACCTATCTATACTGCCTTGTTACCAATTGGCCAACCTTTAAACCTTTCACCATTCTTTCACTATTTCATAGAATCATACAGCACAGAGAAGGTCGCCATTCGGCCCATCGTGCCTGTGCCTGCTCTTTGAAAGAGCTAGCCAATTATCCCACTCCCCTGCCCTTTCCCTATAGCCCGGAAATGTTTTCCTATTTACCCACTCAAAACCTTTCCTAATTTTGAAACTTTTTAAATATCATTTATTTTTGAATATTTATCTGCAATAGTAGCTCTTCCACATTCTCCTCAGATACTCCTACAGTTCCATTTTCACTTTCTGCTGTAAAATCTGAGGCAAATGACTTATTAAGTACCACTGCCATTTCTTCCTAGTTGGCCTTCTTCATATCTAAGTGGCCCCTTCCTTTCTTATATTATTAACTCTTGCTACTTCTCTTTATGTTAACTACATCTTTTTCATGCACCTTCTTAGCCTTCATAATTTCCCTTTTTGCTTCCCTTCTATATATTTTTTGCAGGGAACAGCACCAACCTGCTGTACATGGCCTTCTTTGTCCTCACAAAGGCCTTCGACACTGTCAATCGTGAGGGATTATGGAGTGTCCTCCTCAAATTCGGCTGCCCTCAAAAGTTTGTCACCATCCTCCACCTGTTTCACGACGACATGCAAGCCGTGATCCTGACCAACGGATCCACCACAGACCCAATTCACGTACGGACCGGTGTCAAGCAAGGCTGTGTCATCGCACCAACGTTCTTCTCAATCTTCCTTGCTGCAATGCTCCATCTCACCCTCAGTAAGCTCCCCGCTGGAGTGGAGCTAATCTACAGAACAAACGGGAAACTGTTTAACCTCCGTCGCCTCCAGTCCAGATCCAAGGTCGTCCCATCCTCTGTCATCGAATTACAGTATGCAGACAACGCTTGCGCCTGCGCACACTCGGAGGTCGAACTCCAAACCATCGTCAACACCTTCACCGAAGCGTACGAGAGCACGGGCCTTACACTTAACATCCGTAAGACAAAGGTCCTCTACCAACCTGCCCCCGCTACACAGTACTGCCCCCCGATTATCAAAATCCACGACGAGGCCTTGGACAACGTGGACCTCTTTCCATACCTCGGGAGCCTACTGTCAACAAGGGCAGACGTCGATGACGAAGTCCAACACCGCCTTCAGTGTGCCAGTGCAGCCTTCGGTCGCCTGAGGAAGAGAGTGTTTGAAGACCAGGACCTCAAACCCAGCACTAAGCTCATGGTCTACAGAGCAGTAGTGATACCCGCCCTCCTGTATGCTTCAGAGACATGGACCATGTATAGCAGGCACCTCAAAGCACTGGAGAGGTACCACCAACGCTGCCTCCGCAAGATCCTGCAAATCCATTGGCAGGATAGGCGCACCAACGTCAGTGTTCTTGCTCAGGCCAACATCCCCAGCATCGAAGCTCTGACCACGCTCAATTAGCTCCGATGGATGGGCCACATCGTCCGCATGCCCGATACGAGACTCCCAAAACAACCGCTCTACTCGGAGCTCCGACACAGCAAGAGAGCCCCAGGTGGGCAGAGGAAACACTTCAAGGACACCCTCAAAGCCTCCTTGAAAAAGTGCAACATCCCCAACGACATCTGGGAATCCCTGGCCCAAGACCGCAGAAAGTGGAGGAGAAGCATCCGGGAAGGCGCTGAACACCTCGAGTCTCTTCACCGGGAGCAAGCGGAAGCCAAGTGCAAACAGCGGAAGGAGTGCACGTCAAGCACCCCTCCCACCAGCCCCTTCAACCACCGTCTGCCCCACTTGTGACAGAGACTGTAGGTCCCGCATTGGACTCATCAGTCACCTGAGAACTCATTTTTAGTGTGGAAGCAAGTCATCCTCGGTTCCGAGGGACTGCCTAAGAAGAAGATTTTTTTTTTTAAACCGAGTGACTGCTGCCAACAACCGGAAGCTACACAGAAGCCTACTGCACATTAATCTGGAAGCTCCAACGACCAGAAGCATAATGTTTCTGCTTTTTTTTATATAAACGGGCCCGCTCCCTTAACGAACCGGAAGCGGGCATGCGCAGAACGCTTCTACTCAGCTTCCAGTTCGTTGGCAGCAGTCGCGTCCTTTTTTTAAACAATTCTCGTAGTGAAGATAATACAGGAAAAAAAACTATGTTCATCACATTGCTCTTTTCTAAAAAAAAACCATTTTTTTGTTTTGATCGCTCCATCTGTCCATGGAATCCAATCTTTACAATAACTCTTTACTTCTAGTCAGAATACATTTCGCCTGCAGTTTATCCATCTCGTATTTAACTATCTCCCACCGCTGCTCTGCTGTTAGATCTGCCATTTTTTCAAACAATTAATTTGGACTGAAATGAGCTGATTCCAACAAATAACTCTTCCTTCATCCATTTTCAATTTGAACCTAATTTGCTTAGTCACTATTTCCCCTATACTATCTGGGCACTTATTTATTCTGCTTCATTACCTAGAATTGGATCTATGAACTGCATTGCCTCCGTGTTGGACATGCAGCATATTGATAAAGGAAAGAGTCCTGGATGTGTTCTACGAGCTCTTCCTCATTTTGACCTCAAACATTGGTCATATCCTAGTCTACGTTAAGATAATTACATTTCCATTATTACCACTCCTTTACTAGTGCAAAACTCTCTAAATTGTCTATAAACCTCATCCTCCATTTTTATTCCCATTATTCAATGGTCAATAATGTATTCCCCAGAACCCTTATTATTTCTTAACTCAACCCAGACAGACTGCACTTGAGCATCTGCATCAATAATAACTTTCCATGGCTGTAATTATATTCATAATTAATAAGGCCACCCCCTACCTTTTTGTCCTTCTCTATCTCGCCTGAAAATTTTAGTCAGGAATATTTAGTTCTCATTCCCACCCGGCTGAAGTTAAGTTTCTTTCAAGGCTGTAACATCATAGTACTGATTCTGTGATCAGACGCTCTCAGCACAGCCCATGATTTCCCTCCCATTCAATTTAATAGATGGGAAATCATAGGCTGTGGTCCTGCAATTTCCCAACCTGCATCCTCAGGGAATGCCCAATCACTAATCTGCCCCAAATCCTTCCATTCTGATTAGTACCTCTAACCTCCAGATTTTACTTCTAATATTTTGCATATTCACTTGTAAAGACTGCAACCCGAAGCCATTCATACTCAATATCTTTTCCAGTGCTTTGTTTTATCATTCTTTCCTTTATATTATGTCTGAAGAAACACTCTAATTAGTGTGGTAATAACCATACCATTCTGTTTAATCTCTCGCATATCTGTCCAAAGGTACATCTCATCATACCACCTCCCCCTTCAGCTTACTATTTTAGACTCCCTTATCCCGTCACTGTGTTCAGCTTGGCTCAGTCGGTACCACGCTCACCGCCAAGTCAGGAGAATGTAGGTTCAAGCCCCACTTGAGCACATAATCTAGGCTGACAACTCAGTGCAGCACTGAGGGAGAGCTGCATTGTCGGAGGTGCCAACTTTTGGATGAGATTCCTGTCTTCTGTTGAGGTCCCAGGTACTGTCCTTCAACCAGCACCACCAAAACAGGCCAATTGGTCATCTACCTCATTTACTGTTTGTGGGATCTTACTATGCACAAATTGGCTGCCGCGTTTGCTTACAAAACAACAGTGACTACATTTCAAAAATAATTAACTGGCTATCAAGCACTTTCGAATGTCCTGAAGAAAGACGCGTTTTTTCTTTTTCTTTCTCAACTTATTCATAACCCCTCCCTCATATACTCTAAGGTGAATCTTTCACCCCACCCTTTTGACCTGACCAATTTAAACTCACACCCACAACTCTGTCTATTCTTGGTGGTTGGCCAGTTTGGTTTAGGTGGAGGCCTACCCTCCTGTCAGTGGTGCAGGGTGGAACATGTTTTTTTTAATTTTGGGTATCCAGGACCAACAACAGTTCCATGTCAGGCATAGAATACCCAAATGCAGAATATAGCTCCTTCGACTCTGCCCAAATAACGTGCCTTAGTCTTCAGAGCCGCTACAGAACTGGTACAAAAATTTCCATTTGACAAACCTGCCAGCTTCTTTTTGGTCTGTCTTGGTCAGAGCCAAATAGCACCAGATCAAGCCATTTGTGCTCTAGAGTTTTGCCTACAAAGAAGTTACCACTCACACGGATTAATCAAGGAGAGTCGCATGGATTTGTTAAGGGAAGGTCATGTCTGACTAACTTAATTGAATTTTTTGAGGCAGGTAACAAGGAGGGTCGATGAGGGTAGCACGTTTGATGTAGTCTACATGGGTTGCAGCAAGGTTTTTGACATGGTCCCACATGGCAGACTGGTCAGAAAAGTAAAAGCTCATGGGATCCAAGGGAAAGTCACAAGTTGGATCCAAAATTGGCTCAGTGGCAGGAAGCAAAGGGTAATGGTTGATGAGTGTTTTGTGACTGGAAGGCTGTTTCCAGTGGGGTTCCGCAGTGCTCAGTACCAGGTCCCTTGCTTCTGGTGGTTTATATAAATGATTTAGACTTCAATGTAGGGGGCATGATCAAGAAATTTTCAGATGATACAAAAATTGACCGTGTGGTTGATAGTGAGGAAGAAAGCTGTAAACTGCTCAAAGATATCAATGGACTGGTCAGATGGGCAGAAAAGTGGCAAATGGAATTCAATCCGGATAAGTGTGAGGTAATGCATTTGGGGAGGACTAACAAGGCAAGGGAATACACAATAAATGGTAGGATACTGAGAAGTGTAGAGGAACAGAGGGACCTTGGTGTGCATGTCCACAGATCCTTGAAGGTAGCAGGACAGCTAGATAAGGTGGTTAAGAAGGCATATGGGATAGTTTCCTTTATTAGCCGAGGCACAGAATATAAGAGCAGGGAGGTTATGCTGGAACTGTATAAAACACTAGTTAGGCCACAGCTAGAGTACTGCGTACAGTTCTGGTCACCACATTACAGGAAAGATGTGACTGCACTAGAGAGGGTACAGAGGAGATTTACGAGGATGGTGCCAGGACTGGAGAATTTTAGCTATGAGGAAAGATTGGATAGGCTGGGGTTGTTTTCTTTGGAACAGAGGAGGCTGAGGGGAGCCTTAATTGAGGTGTATAAAATTATGAGGAGCCTTGATAGAGTGAATAGGAAGGACCTACTTCCCTTAGTAGAGAGGTCAATAACCAAGGGGCACAGATTTAAAGTAATTGGTAGAAGGATTAGAGGGGATTTGAGGAGAACTTTTTTCACCCAGAGGGTGGTGGGAGTCTGGAACTCACTGCCTAAAAGGGTGGTAGAGGCAGAAATGCTCATCACATTTAAAAAGTACTTGGATATGCACTTGAAGTGCTGTAACCTACAAGGCTACGGACAAAGAGCTGGAAAGTGGGATTAGGCTGGATAGCTCTTTTTTGGCCGGTACAGACACGATGGGCCAAATGGCCTCCTTCTGTGCCATAAATTCCTATGATTCTATGGATGAGTGATGCAGCAACACTCAAGCAGCTTAACACCATCCAGGATACAGCAGTTTACTCCTGTGCCACTGCACTCAATATCCACCCCTTCACCATCAGCGCACTGCAGATCTAAAGGATGTACTGCGGCAAATCATTAAGGTTACTTGACTAGCACCTCCCTCCCCAGGATCCCTCCCCAGGATCCCACCACTGGGAAGGACATGAGCAGCAATTAATTGGAACTTTATCATCTCCATGTTCCCTTCCAACTCAAACACCATACTTGGACATATTTCACCGTTCCTTCATCGTCACTGGGTCAATATCCTGGACTCCCCTACCGAACACAATTTTGGGAGTACCATCACCACAAGGACTGCAGGAGTTCAAAGAGAAGGCCCATCACCAGCTTCTTGGGTTAGGCAATAATTGTAGTCTACCCAGTGTCACCTATTCCCGAGAATAAATAAAATAAAATGAATTAAAATTGGTGAAACACATTCAATTTAGGACCATTAATCCAGCAGCATGGATTCCCATCAGCCTGAACTGAATATGAGCCCAGACCTCATAAGTGCTAACCTATTGTGCCACCTCTTTCCCTCCAGGCAACCACTTATGTCTGGTTTACTGAAAAACGCAGGTTCTTGTACAGCTCTCAAAGAGAGGCTAGCCTAGATTTTCTTATTAGGCAGTCTCATCTGTTTGAAACTAACTTGCATTGTGTTTCTGAATCCAGGTGGTTTATGTAAATTAGAAACAGTAGAGACCTCAGCATCAATCCCTGAGGTACTGCACTCAGTACTTGTCTCCACCCTGCCATCATTCCCTTAACTGGTCCCTCCTGCTTCCTCTCTTTTGGCCAATTCTTTATCCGCCTCCAAACTGATGAAGTCACTTGGATGTGATGCAATGATGAATTTCAGCTCAATTTTCCTCGTCATGTGCATTTGTAAAAAAAAAGCAAAAAAAAGTATGCCAAACATTGAGGGAAAAAGCATTGCAAATCAAAAGACTAATTATTTTTAACAATTTGTACAACATTACAGCACTAAATAAAACCTTCTGGCATTTAAGGCAAAGATACACTGAACAAAGCACATCCTACACAAACTCCACCCAATTCCCTGGAAGATGCCCACTGGAGGGGATATCTCCCAATCAAATCATTTTGGAGAGGTGCCCAGGAGGCCATGAGGGCTGGGGTGCAATCCTCTCGGCCTTCCCGTGATGACCTGACAGGGCTAGACAGACTGGATGCAGGGAGGATGTTTCCCCTGGCTGGGGGGTCTAGAACGAGGGGTCACAGTCTCAGGATATGGGGTAGGACATTTAGGACTGAGATGAGGAGAAATTTCTTCACTCAGAGGGTGATGAACCTGTGGAATTCTCTACCACAGAAGGCTGTGGAGGCCAAGTCACTGAATATATTTAAGAAGGAGATAGATAGATTTCTAGACACAAAAGGCATCAAGGGGTATGGGGAGAGAGCGGGAATATGGTATTGAGATAGAGGATCAGCCATGATCATATTGAATGGCGGAGCAGGCTCGAAGGGCCGAATGGCCTACTCCAGCTCCTATTTTTCTATGTTTCTATGAGACAATCAAGAGATTTCCAAATGTAAATTTGGACCAGGAACTTAATCTCAAGTCTTGGTCTGTATATTCATTCAGGTTTTCCTGCCGATGTACTATGAATGATACCAATCTCCTCGCCACTGCAATGGTCTTTACCTTGTATAGATAAGCAAGTCCTTACAGCAACACCCTCTAACCTGGAGTCTCAGATCATGGGGCTGGCGACACAGTTCGGGAGAGTTGGTCGTGCTCTCGAACAGCGACGCTAAAGTATCAAAGTAAACTGCCGATTGCATGCATCGTTTTGCTGGTAGCAGGTGAGAGAGATTTGACACCATCAAACATGGACCAGCTGAGGGTCTTTTCTTTTAAGATTTTATGAGCAGAAGATTTTCAACAGCGTTTAAACTGCATATTGCATTACAACGCTCACCAGTCTTGCTGATTTAAGTTGTAGTGTATTGATTTTCAATATTTCCTCCTGCATCAAAGGTCCACTGTCTTCATTTGATAAATCGTTTTTCCTGTTTGCCAAATGCTGATGGTGAGCTGACACAATTCACATTAAAAAATATTGCTGCAATGGAAAAATGTCCCAAAGAAAGCGAGATGTGGCTATTCTAGCTCCTCCCCCTTCCCGAGACACTGGCAGTACCCCTTTAAGGCTTTGAAAGCCTCCTGGTTTTCAGCAACCCACCATCTTCTGCCTTCTTTTCACTTATCGCCCTATTTTATGTCCTCCTTCTATTGTCACTTCAAGAAACAGTGTGTATTGGGATTGGAGCCTTCTCCCCGAGAGCAACAGATAAACAACTCTGCATGTGTGCATGTTTGAAAGTTAGGCTTCACAACTTTATTTTCTGACTGCCATACTTTCTTGAATAACTGGAAATAATCCAGATAAGCCAGTGAGCAAGAAACGCATTGCTGGCCTGTGCAGTCAGGCTAAGCTTTCAGATCCATTGGTGATCTTTTTGTTAACACCAAGGGCCATTCTCCAGTGCCTGCGGTAAAGTGGCAGAGTCTTGGGGCAGGGAGTGTAATGTGTGCCAAAAATTATGCCTGGCCAATTTCACAGGATTTCCTGAGGTTAGTCTCATTAGCTATTCATAACAAGCTCCTGAGCTGGTTCGGGCCTTGCACGCTGGAGCTCCCCATCAGCAATGGGCAGAAAATAGTGCATGGCAGCAATCTCCGAAAGGCATACTTGGAGATCCCTTATAGAGGAAGAGCAGCAAAGGAGGGTTGCTCTTTGTGGCACCCTCCTCAAAAAGGTAGCTGGCAGTGTCAGTGTACCCTCAAACATACAGAAGCAGATTAAGGAAAAAGTTTAACAGCCTCAGTTTGCCACGGTAAGGCTAGTCCCCGCTGTACTATATCAGGAAGATAGAAAAAGTATGCAGGTGACTATTAAATCCCGTCATACCCTGACTGAGGCTGCATGCTCAGCCCTCACAAAGAGAAAGCTCCTTCCAACCTCCACATGTGTGTCCAGACTACAATAGGACACTCTTTTACTGCTGCTTCAAACTGGAATGGTTGACACATGACCATTTGGAAAGTTGACTCACAAACCAAGCTACCGCACAGCTAGTCTACATATTGCACGTCTATTTACTCACACACAAGCCTGGATGAGCATTTAGCTGTCACTATTCTACGTGCTCTTCAAACTTCCAACATCCCAGCACTACCTCTCTGCTTGGAGGTCAAAGCAGCATAACAGGAGTGCTCAGACCACAATCAGAGGGCGTAGTGTTGGACACCGCGGCCACTATGCTGGACATCATGGGAAGGAAGAAATTGCATTTATAGACCACCTTATCGTGTGCTAAGGATGGCCCAAATCACTTCACATCCAGTTAATTACTGTCACAGTTACGTGGCCTATCAATGTGCACACACCAGTCCCCCTCAAATGACAGAAGATGTGGTTGGAAATGTGCGGCAGCCACTGCCCATCAAATGTGGCAAAAGTAGTTGCAGAGCCATCTCACGATACAGCAAAAAGAGGCAGAAGGTCACTTCAATTCCAAGAGGTTACCACTAACACTCAGCAACCAACCACTTACATTGAGTTACATCGAATCTACAGCACAGAAACAGGCCATTCGGCCCAACAGGTTCATTCCAACGTTTATGCTCCACACAGGCTTCCTCCCACCCCTCTTCATCTAACCCTATCAGTATACCTTCTATTCCTTTCTCCCTTATGTGCTTATCTAGCTTTCCCTTAAATGACATCTGTGCTATTTGCCTCAACTACTCCTTGTGGTACCGCGTTCCAAATCCTTACCACTCCTTAGGTAAACATAGGAACAGGAGTAGGCCATTGAGACCCTCGAGCCTGTTCCGCCATTCAATGAGATCATGGCAGATCTGTGACCTAACTCCATATACCCGCCTTTGGCCCATATCCCTTAATACCTTTGGTTAACAAAAATCTATCAATCTCAGATTTAAAATTAACAATTGATCTAGCATCAATTGCCATTTGCAGAAGAGTTTTCCAAACTTCTACCACCCTTTGTGTGTAGAAGTGTTTCCTAATTTCACTCCCAAAAGGTCTGGTTCTAATTTTAAAGACTATGCCCCCTTGTCCTAGAATCCCCAACCAGCGGAAATACTTTCTCTCTACATACCCTATCTGTTCCCCTTAATATCTTGAAAACTTTGATCAGATCACTCCTTAACCTTCTAAATTCTAGGGCATACAACCCTAATTTGTGAAATCTCTCCTTGTAACTTAACCCTTGAAGTCCGGGTATCATTCTGGTAAACCTATACTGCACTCCCTCCAAGGCCAATATATCCTTCCTAAGGTGTGGTGCCCAGAACTGCTCACAGTACTCCAGGTGTGGTCTAACCAGGGTTTTGTATAGCTGCAGCATAACTTCTACCCCTTGTATTCTAGTCCTCTAGATATAAAGGCCAGCATCCCATTAGCCTTTCTGATTATTTTCTGTACCTGTTCATGACATTTTAATGATCTATGTACCTGGACCCCCAAGTCTCTTTGGACCTCCACTATTTTTAGCTTCTCACCATTTAGAAAGTACCCTGTTCTATCCTTTTTAGGTCCAAAGTGGATGGCCTCATATTTGCCTACATTGAAGTCCATTTGCTAGTTTTGCCCATTCACTTAATCTGTCGATATCCCTTTGTAATTTTATGCTTTCATCTACACTGCCTACAGTGCCGCCTATCTTTGTGTCATCTGCAAATCTGGATATATGACTTTCTATGCCATCATCTAAGTCATTAATAAATACTGTGAATAGTTGAGTCCCTGCCAATTTGAGTACCTACCCATTATCCCTGCTGCCTGTCTCCTGCCGCACAGCCAATTTCCTCACCAGGTCAATAATTTGCCCTCAATTCAGTGGGCTTTTACCTTAGTTAACAATCTCTTATATGGGACTTTATCAAATGCCATCTGGAAGTCCATATAAATAATATCCATAGACATTCCCCTATCCACTACTTTAGTCACCTCCTCAAAAAATTCAATCAGGTTTGTCAGACATGGCCTACTTTTCACAAATCCATGCTGGCTCTCTCTGATCAACTGAAAATTTGCGATGTGTTCAGTCACCCCATCCTTAATTATAGACTCTAGCAATTTCCCACCAACAGATGTTAGGCTAACTGGTCTATAATTCCCTGGTTTCCCTCTCCCGCCTTCTAAAATAGCAGCGTGACATGCACAATTTTCCAATATAAAGGAACGGTTCCTGAAGCGAGAGAAGTTTGGAAGATTATAGTTAGGGGCATCTGCAATGTGCTTGTAATGTATTATCACATGGTTTGTCACATGGTTTCACATGAGCATGCTCAGTTCCCTCTGGCCTAGTAAACAAGCACCTTGACTAGCAATTCATCGTGTCTCTATCCTTCATTTATTCAACCCACATATATTACATTTTTGGCGACGAGGATGGAAGGACACAGTGTTCAACCTTCGTGTGGAAAAGTTTAAGGTACACAGGTAGCGTGCTGAGTCACTGTTTGACGGGATCAGGACAATCATGGCCATGCCTACGGGATTCATCGGAAGTCTCGGCATGTATGACCGAGCTCGAGAACCATTCAGTTCTTACATTGAGCGGGGGGAGATTTTTTAAGGCCAATAACATTATTGAGACCGAAGGTGCAGATGAGAATGTTCAAGCTCAAATTAAAGTAATTCATGAACATAAAAAAGCAATTTTTCTAACAGAGATTGGGCCAGATGTCTACGGAACGTTGACAAACCTACTTGCACCAGGGAAAGCAAAGGATGTGTCGTTTGAAGACATTGTTGAGAAACTCAAGGACCATTTCAACCCAAAGCCATTAGAAATAGCAGAGAGCTATAAGTTTGGTACCAGAAACCAAAAACAAAGTGAAACCATCAGTGAGTACATTGTAGCTCTTAAGAACCTGTCTTTGCATTGTAACTTTGGCACATTTTTGGATCATGCGTTGCAAGATATGTTTGTGTGTGGACTGGTGGATGAGCACACACAGTCCAAATTACTGAACACTCCGAACCTAACGTTTGACATAGCGTGCAAAATTGCCCTATCTATGGAGATGGCGTCTAAAAATGCTAGGGAGATCCGTCCAACTCAAGTGACTAATGCAGCTGAGGTCTACAGTCACAAAGCCACCGCCGAACCTAAAGCTGTGAGACCGAGTCAAAAGCATGTCAGTGAGAGCAGTTCAGTGAATTGTTATTGCTGCAATGGAAAACACTCACCACAGTCCTGCCAATACAGAAATGTGAAGTGTTTTCACTGCCAGAAGCAAGGTCATATTTCATCAGCTTGCAGAGCTAGATCGAAAGCAGGAAGTAAGAACCATGCTAGTGGCAATGCAAAGCAGCAACAACAAAAGGGAGGAGTTCACAATATTGAAGTGAACACACCTGATGTTGAAGAACTAGGCATCTACAGTATCTATGCCACTAGCGGCAATGCTAACAGTCATGAGAAAGACTTCCGTACAAAACTTTTGACAATGACCAATATATTGATATGTGTATCGACACAGCAGCAGACTGCTCTATCCTGAGTAAGGATATATATGAGAGTAAGTTTAATCAAATACCACTTACAAAGAGTACCGTAGAGTTAAAAACCTACTCCAGAGAAATCCTAGAGACATGTGGACAAATGGAATGTACGATTCAACACAATGGCCAGTCAGTAAAGCTGCCTATTATTGTAGCGAGCTACAACAACAGGCCAACCCTCATGGGCAAAGACTGGTTGAGAAAGTTAAAACTAGACTGGAAAAACATCTTCAGTGTAGATGCTTCAAAGAAGCCACTCAACACAATGCTGAACAAGTATGAAAGCACGTTCTCAGACAGTTATGAGGGCATCACTGGGTATGACGCACATATCCGCATCAAGTCCAACGCAAAGCCCATCTATTGTAAGGCAAGGCCGGTCCCCTATGCACTGAGAAGTCAGGTGGAGGAAGAGCTAGAGAAACTGAGAGAACTGAGTGCTAGTAAAAACTGACAAAAGTGAATGGGCTACCCCGATTGTGGTAGTGCCCAAAGCGGACAAAACTGTACGCTTGTGCGGTGACTACAAAGTTACTATCAACCAAGCAGTTGACAATGAGCATTACCCGTTACCTACACCACAAGATTTGTATGCAGCACTCTCTGGGTCAAAGGTTTTCTCCAAGCTTGACCTGTCGCACGCTTACGCTCAGCTGAATGTTGACAAAGAGAGTCAACAGTATCTCACTATCAACACACACAAGCTGCCGTATGGTGTAAAGTCCTCCCCCAAAATCTTCCAGGCTACGATGGATAAGATTTTGCAAGGAGTTCCAAATTGCTTATGCAATCAAGATGATGTGCTGATCGCAACGAGCAGCGAGGAAGAAAATCTAGAAGTGTTAGATTTAGTGCTTCAAAGGTTGAATTCTCACAATGTCAAATTGAAAAGGAGCAAATGTGCTTTTGTGCAGCCCAAAGTTGTGTACCTTGGTCTGAAAGTTATTGCAAATGGCTTGCAGCCAGTGAAGGAAAAGGTTGATGCTGTCATCAATGCTCCAAAGCCACAAAACGTGTCTGAGTTAAGATCTTTCCTTGGAATGGTCCAGTACTACGCACGTTTCTTACTTGAGTTAGCGACCATGTTAGCTCCATTGCACGAGCTCCTCAAGAAGGATGTCCAGTGGAAGTGGACAAAAGCGCAACAGGAAGCATACGATGCTTGTAAGAGAAGTCTCTCTAGCGATGCTCTACTTGTGCACTACGACACAGAGCGTGAGCTTAAGTTAGCGTGTGATGCTCCTAGCTATGGAGTGGGAGCTGTCATAAGCCACGTAATGGATGATGGCCAAGGGAAACCAATCGCATTTCTATCGCGAACCCTCACAAACAGCGAAAGAAACTACGGCGCAAATTGTAAATGAATCACTCGCCGTAGTGTTTGGAATCAAGTAATTTCAACAGTTCCTGATCATCAGAAAGTTTAGCCTGATAACCGATCACAAACCACTCTTAGCTATATTGGGGCCCAAATCTGCCATCCCTGCAATGGCCGCATCAAGAATGCAACGATGGGCAGTGTTGTTGTCACAATATGACTACACGATTGAATATTGCAAAACTTCAAAGCAAAACGCAATCGCAAGTGCCTTGTCCAGGTTGCCACATAAAGACTCATGTGTTGGGAGGGTAGGTGAGATTTTCACGCTAGGTGCAGTTGACAAAGACTTTCCCGTGAATGCAACCGAGATTGCAAATGAGACTCAAAAGGACTCATTACTGAAAAGAGTGTATAAAAACACCTTGAATGGATGGACTGATCAGTGTACAGACACAGAATTGAAACCATTCCATAACCGTCGTACTGAATTGTCCTGTGAGCAAGGTTGTATCAAGTGGGGAAACAGAGTGGTGGTACCTACTTCTTTGAGTTTGGAACCAGAACAAAACAGCCCAAAAACTGGTTCAACACCAAAACCTTCTGTAAGGAGATCAGGAAGGCTCCGCAAACCTGTTATTAAACCGGATTGGTAGTTCATTTAAAAGAAAATAAGCCAAGAGTTTTTGTTATTTGGTACATGTAATGCTGGGAAAGGTGGGACCATAGTTTTGTTGTATTTGAGAGGATCATACATTTTCTTTTAAGGGGAAAGCAGTGTATTGTATTATCACATGGTTTGTCACATGGTTTAGTATGAGCATGCTCAGTTCGCTCTGGCCTAATAAAGCAAGCACATGGACTAGCAACTCATCGTGTCTCTGTCCTTCAATTGTTCTACCCACATATATTACAGTGCTCACCTACTTCCTTTAAAATCCTGGGATGGAAACCATCTGGTCCTCGTGATTTGTCACTCTTTAGTGCCATTATTTTTTTCGATGGCCCAGATATTCCGATCGCAGGCCTCCCGCGGGCGGAGGACTGCGATCTGGAAAAATCTGCCTGAGGGCTCCCGGGAGGCGCACAATTCCGCTGCTGGGCCTCTCCAAACTGCCGGTGTGCAGGGCCCACGTATCCCAGAAGCGCAGGTAGTTCGCAGCGTCCCTGGGATCACGTGGGCCATGGGGAGCCAATTAAAGAAGGGAATCTCCCTTCATACATTTGACAGGAAGACCTGTCAAATATACGAATGGAGATCACCCCCAAAACATAGTAAAACTTTAAATAATTTTTTTTTTTAAATCACATTTTTAAAATGACTTGAAAGTACAATAAATTAACTATTTTAATCAAAACTTTAAATTTTTGAAAAAAATAATTAAAGTTTTTTACGGGGCTAAAAATAAATTTACCTTTTTTAAAGTATTTTTAAATGATAAATCAGTGGAAAAAAAATTTTTTTAACTTTTTTTTCAACCCTTATCCTGGTAAAGCAGGTCTTACGCCTGCTTTTACCAGGCGCAAGAATTGTAAGTGTTTTCTGCGGGCGGAGGGTCTCCAAAAAGCGGAACTCTCCGCCCGCAGAGGCCCTTCTCCCGGGCAGCCGGAGGATCTGTCAAGAGCTTTCTTGACAGATTGAAAATGCCGGTTTCCAGCGCATGCGCAGTGCATGCCTAATACCGGCATTTCCGATGTCCCTACGGGTGAGTACACAGCGCGTAGGGATTGGAATATCCGGCCCATTACTGTTATTTTACTGATGCAAAGTAATTATTCAACATGTCCGGCATTTCCTTATCATTGACAATATTACCGCTTTCAGTTTTTAAGGGGCCAACATTGCTCCTGACTACCCTCTTTTTCCTAATATAATTATAAAAATTCTGAGTGTTGATTTTGTTATCCCTTGCAAGTTTCTTTTCATACTCCCTTTTTGTAGCTCTGATTTTGTGACCCTTTGCTGTTCTTTGTATCTTTCCCATTCGCTAGGATCTGTACTATTTTTTTGCATTTTTGTATGCTTTTTCTTTTAGTTTTATGCTGTCCCTTGCCTCTTTAGTTGTCCATGGCTGGTTTTTTTTGGCAGGTAGCGCTCTTGTCCCTCAGGGATATAAACTGGTTCTGTATCACCTTGAATTCTTTTTTGAACATCTCCACTGATCTTCTGTCTTTTTACCCATCAACAGATTTGCCCAGTTTACTGTGGACATTCTCTGGCTCATCCCATTGAAGTTGGCCTTACCTAAATCTAGAATCTTAGTAGCCATTTTGTGTTTCTCCCTTTCAAATGCTACTTTGAACTCGATCATGTTATGATCATTATTGGATAAATGTTCATGCAGTTAGGCTGTTAACTAAATCTGGCTCAGAACTCATTACTAAATCTAATATCGCATGCCCCCTTGTTGCCTCTAGGACATATTGGGCCCTAATTACGGCCCTTACGGGTGCATAGGTGGTGTGTACGCACCTGTAAGGGCCACGCAAGTTCCAGGTTTAGGCATGCGCTGCGCATGCGCTAAAACCCGGAACTTGCGATCTGTCAAGATTTTTCTTGACAGATCATCTGCATCCCTGGGAAAAGGGCCTCCGTGGGCAGAGAGTTGGGCTATTCTGCCCAGCGAATGCCCGTGAAATTCTTACGCCTGGTAAATATTAAATTAATTTTAAATGTGATTTTTTTTTAATTTATTTGGAGTGTAGAGGTATTTTTTGGGGTATTCCCATTCATACTTCTGGAGTTTCCGTACATACGGAATCCCCATAAGCATGAATGGGAATTCCCTTCTGTCATTCGTCGGTCCAGCCCTTACGAATCACCTGCACCCGAGATACGTGGTCCTCTTCCCGTGTGTACCCGGAGAGGCCCAGGACCGCGAATCTCCGTACCTCCTGGACCACCAGGTAGGCGCGGATTTTATTTGCGGATTGGAGGCATTTCCCCGCGGGAAACTTCCGATCGCAAATTCAGGGCCATTGTTGTAGAAAACTCACGGTCACACTCAAGAAATTCACTACCTTTCTGACAGGTGCTAGTCTGTTTATCCCAATCTATATGACAGTTAAAATCCCCCATTAAAACCACTCTGCCTTTACTACACGCTTGTCTAATCTCTTCATTTATACAATCTAGCACATCACAGCTGCTACCAGGGGGCCTGTACACAACTCCCACTACCGTCTTAAATCCTTTCCTATTTCTTAATTCTACCCATAAATTCTCCACTGCCTGCTTACCTCTCGTTGTATCCTCTCATCATTGAAGTGATTTCATCCTTAATCACTAAGGCTGCTCCTCCCCCTCTGCCATTTTCCCTATCTATCCTATAGACCTTATAACCTGGTATATTTAGTTCCCAGTCCTGACCGTCTTGCAGCCATGTCTCAGTAATGGCTACCATATCATACCCTCCAATTTGAATTTGCACCTGCAGTTCATCCAATTTATTCCTTATACTCCGTGCGTTTGTATAAAGAAGGCTTATTTGGGCCACACACCCTAGCCTGTCTTTCAGCTCTAATGTTTTACTCACTTGTTTCTTATTTCTCTCTCCTGGTTTAATCGCTTTACATCTTTTAGTTTTCCCTTTACCTGTAGTGCCTAAAGCACATTTTCTGACTGCTACTCTACTCTCTTCCCTTTCGCTTGTTTTTGAACTTCTCTTTGTACTACAATTTCCCCCTGAGCCCTCCCCCCATTTACTAGTTTAAAGTCCTTGTGACCGCCCTATTTATCCTTTCCGCTAGGATCCTGGTCTCAGACTAGTTCAGGTGGAACTCATCCCAACGGTACAGTTCCTTCCTGTCCCAATACTGGTGCCAGTGCCCCATGAAATGGATCCCTTCTTTCCCACACCACTCCTTCAGCCACGTGTTCACCTCCCTAATCAGCTTATCTCTATGCCAATTTGCACGTGGCTCAGGTAATAATCCAGAGATTATAACCCTTGAGGTCATGTTCTTTAATTTAGTTCCTAGTTCCTGGTACTGTCCAAACAGGACTTCTTGCCTACTCTTCCCTATGTTGTTGGTCCCAACATGGACCACAACGACTGGATCCTCCCCCTCCCTCTCCAATATCCTTTCAAGCCGGTTCAAGATGTCCCTTACCCTGGCACCAGGTAGGCAACATAACATGTGGGACTCTCAATCTTGCTTACAAAGGATGCTACCTGTCCCCCTAATTATAGAATCCCCGACAACTACCACATTACGCTTCCTCTACTCCTCCTCCCCCCCTTAGGACAGCCTCCTGCTCCAAAGTGCCATGGTCCGCATTCTGGCTGTCCTTCCGACAGTCTTTATCCTTATCCTCACAGGTAGCAAGTACATTGTACTTGCTGGATAGGATCAGTTTCTGTGGATCCTCATTCCCTTTCTTATCTGTGTTCCCTTTACTCTGCACACTATCGGTCACACCAACTCCATTCTGAACCTGCACCTCTCTACGAGGTGTGACCGAAGTCTGGAGCAAACTGTCCAGATACTCTTACCTCTCCTTTATGTGTCAGTATCTCCAACTCGCACTCCAGGTCAATGACTCTGAGCTAGAGAGATTCGAGACGGAGACATCTACTGCAGACGTGTTTGCTCGGGACAGTCTCGCTGTCCACAAACTCCCACACACTGCAGTCCAGACACACAACCTGGCTCTGCCACATCTTAGTCTAACCTTGTTTTATTTATTTAATTAGTTAAAATCTTTATTCAATGATTATTTATAGTTATATTAATTAGTTTATCTAGTTAAGTTTTAAATTTAATAAATGTTAGAATTTTCCACTCCTAGTTTAAACAGTTGTCCTAGCTTAGAGAGAAAAAAAGTTAATACTCACCCACTCACCTGTTGTCCTGTGACATCATTCTTTGTTTTTTTTAATTAGCTGGAGATATACCGCCTCCTCCTGAATTCACTATTGAATTTATTAGTGACTATCTTATAGTTATGACCTCTAGTTTTGGTCTCCCACACAAGTGGAAACATTTTCTCCAAATCTATCCAACAATCCCTTTCATTATCTTAACGACCTCTATCAGTTGCTTTATTCCTGCCGCTGGTTAAAAAAAAACTTCCATTTATATAGCGCCTTTCACGAACACCAGACGTCTCAAAGCGCTTTACAGCCAATGAAGTACTTTTGGAGTGTAGTCATTGTTGTAATGTGGGAAACGCAGCAGCCAATTTGCACACAGCAAGCTCCCACAAACAGCAATGTGATAATGACCAGATAATCTTATTTTTGTTATGCTGATTGAGGGATAAATATTGGCCACGACACCAGGGATAACTCCCCTGCTCTTCTTCAAAATAGTGCCTTAGAATCTTTTACGTCCACCTGAGAGCGCAGACGGGACCTCGGTTTAACGTCTCATCCAAAAGACGGCACCTCCGACAGTGCAGCACTCCCTAAGCACTCCACTGGAGTGTCAGCCTAGATTTATGTGCTGAAGTCCCTGGAGTGGGACTATGAACCCACAACCTTCTGACTCAGAGGCGAGTGTGCTACCCAGTGAACCACTGACACTAGTTAGCTTGCCAAAATGGCCTAAAGAAATTTCCAGGCCAATGGGCCCTCTTTAAATGCCGATATCCTGTCAGACTAGAATATGTCTGCCCCAATCGCAGATCAACTCACTGCACAATTCATTCCCTGAGAAAATCACAGAAAACTGTGCGTGTGCTATCAATCCATTAAACTGATGTCAACATTAAAGGGAAGCTTTTGCCTATTTTCAGCGTGGGCTGCTGAGGCCTACCTAGGGCCCAGTCAGAAACTCACATATGGTACCGCACGGGCAGAAAATCGGCGAGACCCATCTCTGCTTGACTTTCCAAGCCTTGCACCCATTCTGCTCTCGTGCCAACAGCGGAGGTAACCGGAAAATTTCTGTTTTTGTAAACAGTGCAACCTTTGTACAGACACTTCCCAATATGAAAAACATACCTTTTAAACTGTTCACAAAATAGCAAGGATGAAAAGAATGCCACAAGTTCACTGTCATGTCATCAACCAACAAGCACATGACGTGCTTAGATGCAAGCCAAAGATTCTTGATGTCAATGTCTCTTTGATGTGCACTTGATATACTTGGCATGATCGTAAAAAGATTTAATTGAAATAATTTAAGTCTGTGACAACATTAAGTAGGTGGCTATTTCTAGTGCAGTAGCTATTGTAAATTTATTTTTATCAGCAGTTCGTAACTTATGCTGCTCGCACTCAATGGCAGATTAACAGTAAAGAAATTCCATACTGACAGACTGTAATAACCACATGTAATGTATTTAATTAAAACATATTGCTAAGTGAGTCAGAATAAAGCTCGCTGTCAAAATCAATCTATCCTGACACAGAACAACTATTTTCCAATTTTATCATTCTGCACTAGCAGTGATGTTCCACAAATACTGCCGCACTTATGTCAGTGCCTGGAAAGTTATGTTAAGGTACTAACATTCAAGAAAGATTTGCTGATGGGTTTCTTTTCAGTATAATCATGGGTGAAAGAGCCTCTTGAATGCTCTCAGGAGTCAGGCTGTTTAAATGACAGGCTGTTTAAATATTGTGATAATACAGTTCTGTACTTTATCAAAAACATATAATGGGGCTTTCTAACTGAATGGGGATGGTTTTGCATGAGAATTTGGAAGGCAACTTTGCATGTTACTGGGTTGTTCTTATGTTAATATTATCATTAGGATTCATAATAATAGTAAAACAACAACTAAACCTGGTAGGCCCCATTTTAATTCCAGACGAGTTTTGGCCGGTTGTCAGTTAGAAACTCACCCGCTGCTCCAGAAATGAGACCCAGAGTATTTGAACTCCCGGGCCTCATTTAAATTCCGCCCGGCCAACTTCCCACCCATTCCGGACAGAAAGTTAGCGGGAAGCAGTGGAAAAGTCACGCAGCCTGGAGGCCACCCACCAACACCACGTAGGTGGTGAGATCTGCTGCCGGGGCTTTCTCACGGGGGTTTTGCAATTGGTAAGGGAAGCAGGGAGGGAGGGGCGAGTCTGCGGCAGGGGAGGCAAATCCTTTCCTTGTGGGGCCCAGAGGAGCACAAGGAAAGTCAAAACAACGTACCTGTTTGGACCTCTTCTGACCCCGATCCGCCTCTGTGCTGTCTTCACCTGGCGGGAAAGCCACTGCGGCCTCCCACTCACGCCATCAATCAGAACCAATATGACTATGTACAGAAGGACCCCGCTGGTTTTAGGCAGGTGTCCTTGCTGCCTGTTCAGTAGGGCAGGTTAGAATCTGGTACAATCAGTTCCCAGTGGCACAATGCATCTTGCAGACTGGCTCATTTCTCAAGTCTGGTTCGAGCCATTTGCTTAAGCGAAACACTGGCACTTTCTGCTATTGAGGAAACTTTGCATACACAAACGGATAGGTCATTACAGTTTCTTGGAGTGGATGGAAGAAAATGCATGGGAAGATACTGCCATCTGGGCTACGTGAGATCAACTGCTTCCCAGCTACTGTTTAGAAGAATGTAAAATGTTGAGAAAAAACAACTTGCAAGGTAGACATTGTACAAATATGTTGTATGGTAGATAGGAAAATATGGCAATGAGAAACCGTGGAAACATTTTATCCAGCTCTCTTAGCTGCAGAGATATCAGGCCAGAGCGAAAAAAGGGAGAGAAACCTACCCAAAAATACCATTTAAAAGTTTTGTAAAAAGGCTCATCGCATCTTTATACTTAATCAACATATTGTCAACGAATAGCTTACCTTACACTTCCCAAGTTAACGGATGCAATCAAGATTGGATCGGAGCGATACTGAGGCGGCCCTTGCTTTTCCTTGCCGCATGTGTATGTGTCAAATTTTGTTTGCTCACACTCCTGTGAAGCGCCTTGGGACGTGTTACTACGTTAAAGGCGCTTTATAAATGCAAGGTGTTGTTGCTGATGGTGGAAAAAATATCAACACAAATTTACTAATGGTGAGTTTAAAGGGCCACTGCCATCTGGATGAGGAATTTTGGAATTAGGGTCAGGTTGATGAAATGGCCAGGCAGTGTCTGGAATCCACAATCCACCAGGGGGGGCCTGTGCTGCTGTAGGACTTTACTGGGCCAATGCACAAGCTTCACCAGTTGCTGCGCAAATTGAAGTATTAAAAAGAATATTGTTAAATAATAACGTACGTTTATATTTTCCAATATACCCGCACACCATACAAGCCAACATGACCAACGCCTTCAAAAAAGAGCTGACACCTCAAGAAGTGCCCTGCTTATAAGCCTATGATATGTGAAAACAAGTAGTTACACAGGCTTTGTAACTTAAGCAGTAGGAATACACAACATTCCTTCACTTGTATTGAAGGAGGGGGAAAAAAAACCCACAAGTACCGTACGTGAAAGGGGAAATCCAAATGCTGAAGGCACAAAACTTGATGGCACATTTCTGTGGCCATCCAGTACCATACTCCGCTGTCCAATTGTGAATTTGCACATTACAAATGACGCATTCGGTTTAATTTTAAGCGCCTTTAGATTTCGCAATTCATGGATTTTTAAATCGAATTGGATTTTAAAAGGACAACCCGCCCATCACCTCCCCCACAAAAATGAGTCTAACAGTCACACACCCTGCCCAGTTCACAAAGACAATCCACCCCTGGCAGATCCAATTCAGCCAGACACTGGGCTGGATTCTCCTCCACAATCCCACCCAACCTTGGGCAGGGCAGCGGTGGAGAATCATGGAAAACTTGGGCCAGGGTGACCTACCGCTGTCTAACCACCCGGACTGGCTTTCACTCAAGGCTGCCACTCACCTCATGCAAATCGAGCAGAGGGCGCAGCCTGGGTCCCTGGCAGATTTCCCTCCCATCTTCTGCGCTACTGACGCTTCCCGGGGCCGCCATGGGGAAGTTGGCAGTAGGCCTCGGGAAGTGGCGCTAACGGCCCAGCAGTGACCCTTGTCGAGGTCATATGGGCCTTTACTGGGACATCAATTCCAATCTTTGGAATGCTTCTGCCTCTTTTGTTCAGCCACTCCTGGGATTTGCACCCGCGATTTGGAATTCTCTACCCCAGAGGGCTGTGGAGGCTCAGTCGTTGAGTATATTCAAGACAGAAATCGATAGGTTTTTGAATATTAAGGGAATCAAGGGATATGGAGATAGTTCAGGAAAGTGGAGATGAGGTAGAAGATCAGCCATGATCTTATTGAATAGCGGAGCAGGTTCGAAGGGCCAAATGGCCTACTCCTGCTCCTATTTCTTATGTTCTTATGATCAATTCAAGCTCGCATTCTTTTCCCTCTTCAGTGCAAGTTGGCACTCTCTTTCCATCTCCCTCACCCAGTTCATCTGCCGCCACATTTTCCTCCCCGTTAAGCTCTCTCTTCCCACTGCTTCTCAGTTAATGTTAGCATTCTCCTTCTTTCCCCATCCTAAAGCACCAGCTCTGCTGCTGTCCCTTTCCTCTCCCTTATATTTTCCTCTCGCCCCTCCCTTTGACTGCCAACTATTTACCTCTCCCTTTTAGTACGCCCTTCCTCTCCACATCATAGCCATCCATTTTCCCCTTCGATGCCATCCTTTACTTCCGCCCACACTCCCTAGCTTTGAATGGGCCAGAGAGAGAGGACCCTCTCTACTCAGTGCCACTCCAACTGCTAACGGCAGTGATTCGAGCCACCCTGTACCGTAGGCACGAGCTCCTGTTCTCGTGAAAATCCCCAACTACACTATACAGCAGCCAGGATCTCTAACGTTAGTGCTATTCAGGATACAGGGTCCTTGGTCTGGTCCATAAGCAACCACACATGTAGTAGACAGGAGAGCAAGGATTTAGTAGGAGTTTGTTTGGGGGGGTGGTGGTGGGCAAGGGGGACTGGGAAAAGGCAGCAATGAGGGAAGAGGGCACAGTTGACACGATGATCAGGCCCCCAAAACACTGGATGTCAGCGACAAACATTAACGATTGGAAGGCATGTTGCACACAATTATTTCACGTTAAATTAGGAAATATATCTTGCTCTACACTTTAGCAGAAGAAGAATACATTTTAATTGAGGCCTGACTAGCAGCTCTTTTCAAGCAGCAAAAGACCTTTGTAAATACATCTACTTATGGTGCAGTGGTAACAGTAGTCACAAAGGCACAAAATCAATGCTATTATGAGCATATGCCTTGAAAAGAAACATAGTGCTAATGTCACTGGGCTAGTAATCCAGAGGCCTGGACTAATGATCCACGGCAGCTGGGGAATTTAAATTCAGTTAATTAAATAAATCTGGAAAAAAAAGCTGGAATAAAAAGGGAGAATCAGTAATGGTAACCATGAAACTATCGGATTGTCATAAAAACCCATCTGGTTCACGAATGTCCTTTTGGGAAGGAAATCTGCCGTCCTTACCTATATGTGACTCCAGACCCACAGCAATGTGGTTGACTCTTAACTGCCCTCTGAAATAGCCTGGCAAGCCACTCAGTTGTAACAAACCGCTACAAAACACAATAATAAGAATGAAACCGGACGGACCACCCGGCATCGATCGCGGCACCGGCTATGGACATGGCAACGGCACACCCAGCCCAGTCAACCCTGCAAAGTCCTCAACATCTGGGGACTTGTGCCAAAATTGAGAGAGCTGTCAAGCAACAGCCTGACATAATCATACTCGCAGAATCATACCTTTCAGCCAATGTCCCAAACTCCTCCATCACCATCCCTGGGTATGACCTGTCCCACCGGCAGCACAGTGGTATACAGTCAGGAAGGTAGTCCTCAACATTGACTCCGGACCCCATGAAGTCTCATGGCTTCAGGTCAAGCATGGGCAAGGAAACCTCCTGCTGATTACCACCTACCGCCCTCCCTCAGCTGATGAATCAGTACTCCTCCATGTTGAACACCGCTTGGAAGAAGCACTGAGAGTAGCAAGGACACAGAATGTACTCTGGAGCTTCAATATCCATCACCAAGAGTGGCTCGGTAGCACCACGACTGACCGAGCTGGCCGAGTCCTGAAGGACAAAGCCGCCAGCCTGGGCCTGCGACAGGTGGTGAGAGAACCAACACAAGGGAAAAACCTATTTGACCTCGTCCTCACCAATCTACCTGTCGCAGATGCATCTGTCCATGACAGCATTGGTAGCAGTGACCACCGCACAGTCATTGTGGAGGCGAAGTCCCGTCTTCACACTGAGGACACCCTCTATCGTGTTGTGTGGCACTACCATCGTGCTAAATGGGATAGATTCAGAGCAGATCTAGCAGCTCAAAACCGGGCATCCATGAGGCGCTGTGGGCCATCAGCAGCAGCAGAATTGCATTCCACCACAATCTGTAACCTCATGACCCGGCATATCCCTCATAACAGGGGACCAACCCTGGTTCAATAAGGAATGTAGAAGAGCATGCCAGAAGCAGCACCAGGCCTACCTAAAAATGAGGTGCCAACCTGGGGAAGCTGCAACACAGGACTATGTGCATGCTAAAAAGTGGAAGCAGCATGCTATAGACAGGGCTAAGTGATCCCACAATCAACGGGTCAGATCAAAGCTCTGCAGTCCTGCCGCATCCAGTCGTGAATGGTGGTGGATCATTAAACAACTAACGGGAGGAGGAGGCTCCATGAATATCCCCATCCTCAATGATGGTGGAGCTCAGTACATGAGTGCAAAAGACAAGGCTGAAGCGTTTGCAACCATCTTCAGCCAAAAATGCCGAGTGGATGATCCATATCGGCCTCCTCCTGATGTCCCCACCATCACAGAAGCCAGTCTTCAGCCAATTCGATTCACTCCACGTGATATCAAGAAACGGCTGAGCGCACTGGATACAGCAAAGTCTATGGGCCCTGACAACATCCCGGCTATCGTGCTGAAGACTTGTGCTCCAGAACTAGCCGCGCCTCTAGCCAAGCTGTTCCAGTACAGCTACAACACTGGCACCTATCCGACAATGTGGAAAACTGCCCAGGTATGTCCTGTCCACAAAAAGCAGGACAAATCCAATCCGGCCAATTCCCGCCCCATCAGTCTACTCTCAGTCATCAGCAAAGTGATGGAAGGTGTCATCGACAGTGCTATCAAGCGGCACTTACTCACCAATAACCTGCTCACTGATGCCCAGTTTGGATTCCGCCAAGACCACTTGGTTCCCGACCTCATTACAGCCTTGGTCCAAACATGGACAAAGGAGCTGAATTCCAGAGGCGAGGTGAGTGTGACTGCCCTTGACATCAAGGCAGCATTTGACTGAGTGTGGCATCAAGGAGCCCTAGTAAAACTGAAGTCAATGAGAAGTGGGGGGGAAAACTCTCCACTGGCTGGAGTCAAACCTAGCACAAAGGAAGGTGGTTGTGGTGGTTGAAGGTCAATCATCACAGCCCCAGGATATCACTACAGGAGTTCCTCAGGACAGTGTCCTAGGCCCAACCATCTTCAGCTGCTTCATCAATGACCTTCCCTCCAACATAAGGTCAGAAATGGGGATGTTCGCTGATGACTGCACAGTGTTCAGCGCCATTCGCAACTCCTCAGATAATAAAGCAGTCCATGCCCACATACAACAAGACCTGGACGACGTTCAGGCTTGGGCCGATAAGTGGCAGGTAACATTTGCGCCACAGAAGAGCCAGGCAATGACTATCTCCAACAAGCGAGAGTCTAACTACTGCCCCTTGACATTCAACGGAATTACCATCGCCAAATTCCCCTCCATCAACATCCTGGTGGTTACCATTGACCAGAAACTTAACTGGACCAGCCACATAAATACTGTGGCAACCAAGAGCAGGTCAGAGGCCAGGTATTCAGCGGTGAGTGTCTCACCTCCTGACTCCCCAAAGCCTTTCCACCATCTACAAAGCACAAGTAAGGAGTGTGATGCAATACTCTCCACTTGCCTGGATGAGTGCAGCTCCAACAACACTCAAGAAACTCAACACCATCCAGGACAAAGCAGCTCACTTGATTGGCACCCCATCCACCACCTTAAAGATTCACTCCCTCCACCACCGGCATACCGTGGCTGCAGTGTGTACCATCTACAAGATGCACTGCAGCAACTCGCCAAGGTATCTTCGGCAGCACCTCCCAAACCCGCGACCTTTTCCACCTAGAAGGACAAGGGCAGCAGGCGCATAGGAACACCACCACCTCCGAGTTCCCCTCCAAGTCACACACCATCCGGACTTAGAATTATATCGCCGATCCTTCATCGTCGCTGGGTCAAAATCCTGGAACTCCCTACCTAACAGCACTGTGGGAGTACCTTCACCACACGGACTGCAGCAGTTCAAGAAGGCGGCTCACCACCACCTTCTCAAGGGCAATTAGGGATGGGCAATAAATGCTGGCCTTGCCAGCGACGCCCACATCCCATAAATGAATTTAAAAAAAGGCAGCTAACAGTCTGTTTGTTTAAGGCTCCGGTATTACCCAGTATTAAGATATTAACACAGTGCTGGAGGATTTAGACATGTCACAAATCTATTGTTAGTGAAATTTCCCCACACTTTATTAGATATATCTGCATGTGAAGACTTGCACTCAACACCTCATGTAAGAATGCAGGGATATCTCCAGGACCCACTGGAGGAAAAGGCAGTAATAACTTGCATCAGAACGTTATAAGTAATGTATCTCTCCATGTCGACACTTTGTCTACACGGCATACTGAGTAACTTGAGAACAAGAGAAGCTGTGCTGGTGATGGAAGGACCACTATTTCGTTATTTTAATAAAACTTCAGATGGACATAGAGCCTGTATAAACAGTAACTACCTACCACGCAAAGGATGTAAAGCTCCCATGTGAGACACATATCACGCTATTTAATGAAAATGTCACAAACATTTAGGGGGTAATTTTAAGCCCCCAGGGTGGGCTAAAAATTTAAAAACCAGGAAACCCAACTCTGACCCGCCCATTTCCAGTTTTAACAGAGGCGAGTCGAGGGGCGGATAATCCATCCGCTCTCAGGAGACGGGTCTGTCAGTAAAATATTTTAAGGAGGCTGTGTGCCTCCATTTGAACTAATGTTTTATTTTTGCCTTCTGCAGACCAGGATTCCGGGCCTGGGGAAACCTGACAAATGAAAGGAGGTGGGAAGGATCGGATCAATGAGGTAAGTGCCGTTACTGCACTGCTTGTGGGCCAGGAGGAGCAGGAGTGTTTACCCCCGGACCACCAAGCATACCTTTTAAACACCCAGCGATCGGCCGATTCCCCGCGACGTCCAATCCCCCACCCCCCGCCATCTCCAATCCCACCCCCCCGCCATCTCCCATCCCCCCGCCATCTCCCACTCCCCCCCGCCATCTCCCATCCCCCCCCGCCATCTCCCATCACCCCGCCATCTCCCACCCCCCCGCCATCTCCCATCCCCCCCCGCCATCTCCCATCCCCCCCGCCATCTCCCATCCCCCCCCCGCCATCTCCCATCCCCCCCCCGCCATCTCCCACTCCCCCCCCGCCATCTCCCATCCCCTCCTCGCCATCTCCCATCCCCCCCGCCATCTCCAATCCCGCCCCCCCGCCATCTCCCATCCCCCGCCATCTCCCACTCCCCCCCCGCCATCTCCCATCCCCCCCCGCCATCTCCATCACCCCGCCATCTCCCACCCCCCCGCCATCTCCAATCCCACCCCCCGCCATCTCCCATCCCCCCGCCATCTCCCACCCCCCGCCATCTCCCACCCCCCGCCATCTCCCATCCCCCCCGCCATCTCCCATCCCCCCCGCCATCTCCCACTCCCCCCCCGCCATCTCCCACTCCCCCCCCGCCATCTCCCATCCCCTCCTCGCCATCTCCCATCCCCCCCCGCCATCTCCCACTCCCCCCCCGCCATCTCCCATCCCCCCCCCGCCATCTCCCACTCCCCACCCCGCCATCTCCCACTCCCCCCCCGCCATCTCCCACTCCCCCCCCCGCCATCTCCCACCCCCCCGCCATCTCCCATCCCCCCCCGCCATCTCCCATCCCCCCCGCCATCTCCCATCCCCCCCCGCCATCTCCCACTCCCCCCCCGCCATCTCCCACTCCCCCCCCCGCCATCTCCCACTCCCCACCTCGCCATCTCCCACTCCCCCCCCGCCATCTCCCACTCCCCCCCCGCCATCTCCCATCCCCCCCCCGCCATCTCCCACTCCCCCCCCCCGCCATCTCCCACTCCCCCCCCCGCCATCTCCCACTCCCCCCCCCGCCATCTCCCACTCCCCCCCCGCCATCTCCCATCCCCTCCTCGCCATCTCCCATCACCCCCCTGCCATCTCCCATCCCCCGCCCCCCATGGTGACGTCCGATCACCCCCCAATGTCCAAACCCCCCTTCCCACAATGTTGGATCTCCACGATGTTCAATCTCTGTGATGTTCATCCCCCACAATGTCTAATTCCCCCCACCCTCCCGCGCTGTCAAACTTACCTGTCATCCGCTCCCCGGCTGTTTTCCAGCATGACAGACAGCCAGCCTGGGAATCTGACTGGCGGTCAGGCAGGAAATCTGTGGAGATCATTTAAAACAGGTCCTGCCGTTAAATTCAGCAGGACCTGCGGGAAACCCACACGTCCGGGTTTCCCGTCCACAAACCCCTTCCCCCCACCCAACCCCACCACCCCACCCGGCTCTCTTCCCAGCTCTGAGTTATTATCGGGCCCTTAATTTATATTGTGAGGACTCCCCGGACAGCTTGGTTAATGCACTTTGTGAGTTGATACTAATTTAGTCAATCTCAGTAGGAGGACAACATGAGGCTCCCCAGGCTGGGAGGGGGCTGGAAATCAGCCACAGGTTGCCCCGCTCCTACTCACTTTTAGTGGTACGTGCTGGAAGTACATGCTCGACGAATTCAGGTGAAGACAGGAGCTGGCTCGGCTGTGGATGCACTCCACGGCTGAACAGTCCATCGGAACTCACAGACCAGGGTCACACGTGAAAAGTAACCTTTTGGGCAAGGTAGCAGAGAGTTGCCAGTGTAGGTGGCGGAAACCATAATTTAGCATGCACTATCTCCTTGAAGAGAACAACAACTAACATTTATATAGCGCCTTTAACGTAGTAAAATGTGCCACGGCGCTTCACAGGAGATTTATCAAACAAAATTTGACACCGAGCCACATAAGGAGATATTAGGACAGAACACAAGTAAATTGGTCAAAGAGGTAGGTTTTAAGGAGCATCTTAAATGAAGAGAGAGAGGTCGAGAGGTGGAGAGGTTTAAAGAGTGAATTGCAGAGCTTAGGGCCCAGACAGCTGAAAGCACGGCCGGCAATGGTGGAGCGATTAAAATCGGGGATGCTCAAAAGGCCAGAATTGGAGGAGCCCAGATATCTCGGAGGGTTGCAGGGCTGGAGGAGGTTACAGAGATAGGGAGGGGCGAGGCCATTGATGGATTTTAAAACAGGAATGAGAATTTTGAAATCGAGGCATTGCCGGACTGGGAGCCAAGGTAGGTCAGCGAGCACAGGAGTGATGGGTGAACGGGACTTGGTGCGAGTTAGGATATAGGCAGCAGAGTTTTGGATGAGCTCAAGTTTACGGAGTGGTAACAAATGCATGGATGAGGGTTTCAGCAGCAGATGAGCTGAGGCAGGGGTGGAGACAAGCGATGTTACGGAGGTGGAAGTAGGCGGTCTTGGTGATGGAGAGGATATGGGGTCAGAAATTGGTGGCAGGGGTCGGGGGAGGGCAACATTGTGCCCTGTACGCTGGATTGTTTCTTAACAAAGTTAGAATCAAAAGAAAAAAAAGTGATTCCAATCCTATTTGTAAGGTATTTTGGACTGCGAAGGTTGGCAGACTGTTCTCCTGTGGAGTGAATCACACCCAAACTCAACCCTGTCCTCATCCACGTGTGGAGCCCACATCTCTCCCTTGCCTGAGATCAGCTAGCTCAGTACCACCCCACACAGTGCATTTACTGAGCTATCAGACAGGTTCTCACAACAGACATTTCCATTTTATGTTTTTCCTTTTCCCGCTCCCGTTTCCGTAAGGCGCTTTGAGACATTTCTGCGTCTGTGAGGAGCACTATAGGAATAAACATTGCTGTTATGGTACTGAATTAAACAGGGTGACACGCATCTTGTACTGGAACACTAAAACTGATCTCCCCTCGTCCCCCATCTCCTTTACTCTACTATTGCCAGCCACGATTTGATTCACCATGTCGCTTCTTCCCAAAATCCTAATTTCCTCCCTACCTGCCAAATTTTCCTTCTGAACAGCGGTTTCTGCTCTGCCTACAGAGAACTCTGTTCTACATATTCCATCCTGCTCAGCATCCATTCTTCCCTCTGAGATGGGATATCCTTCCCACGTGCAGAACGCTATATTAATACAAGTTGTTGTTAAGCTGTAAACTTATGTACAGAGCAAAGGGGGAATCATTGCAAACCACACTATGCACTGGAATCAGATTTGATTAAATGTGTAATCAGGCCAAACCCAAAGAAACATACTCTTATGTGAATAAGACTGGCCCAGGAGTCATATTGAAAAGCTCAGGCCAATGTTAATCCTTCCTAACTGATGCAAAGATTTGCATTCCACTGCTTATTCCCTGGGTAGCTAGGTGTACACTGGAGGGCACATCTCTCAAGTCTCCGTGTTTAATCTCTGCTAATAACTCATTCAGGAGCCACCGTTTACTGTCTTGACGATTAAATCCTGCCCTCAACTACGTGCGCGTCTCTGCAAGCTGCAGGTAAACCTGGCCACTGACCTGTCCTCAGGGATTTAAACATCTGTCAATTCATGGGTGGGCGGGGGGAGGAGGAAAAGGAGGAAATAGAAAATAAGTTTGAAAATTGAAAAAGAAATCTACTATTGAGAGTGCTGACAGTCGTGACAGCAATCATCAGCAACTGGCACACAGTTGACATCTGTCAGCAAGATTTAAATGCAGTAAAGATACAACGTCCAATGTGGCTCCATGCTCCAGTAACTGAGCTTCGATTCTAGTGACCTATACTTCATAGGGATGGCCCAATGAGCACTGGAATTTTCCAGAGCAGGCACACCTTGCCTTTTTCACAGTAGGAAGGCATACATTTGAGATCACCAAAAGCACGAGGGGAGAGGTTAGGTGAAATATAGTATTTCCAGCATTTTCTGTTTTTATTTCAGATTTCCAGCATCCGCAGTATTTTGCTTTTGTATTAGCTGCACAGAGGGTTCTTTGGATTTGAATGTCCTACCAGAAACAGTGGTGGAGCCAGATTCCATAATAGCTTTGAAAAGAGAACTGGATAAATATTTCAAAATGAAAATGTTTAAAGGGCACGTACAAAGGGCAGGGGAATGGACTAAGTGGATAGCTCTTTTGGACGGATACAACTGGCCAAATAGACTCCTTCTGTTCCGTAAGATTCTGATTCTTCAATTTAATGAAATGATTTTTTTATAAACCCACTTAAACTGACTTCATGTGCAGTTTCCACAACAAGGCTAGTTTCAGAAATAAGCATAACTGCTTGGAATCTCCGCAGGGGTTCTTCCAGCCCCTCCCCCCGCCCCCGCTGTACCTTCGACCTGGAGAAGCGGCATAAATGGCCGTTTGCACCACATCACCAGGATTTCCACCGATCTTCCGCGGAATTATGACAGGAGATCAGAAGAACCCGTGCGGAAATTCCAGGCCAACACATCTATGTATCTGACGAGAGGGTGTGCCCATCTCCTGAATGTTAGGATGTACAGGAAACTTTCGTGTATCCGGCACCCAAATATCCGGAATTCTCGCTTAACCGGCAAAAATCATCCTCCGAAAACTCCTCTCAAATAACCGGCAATGTTGCCGAGTCGCAGTCGAGTCTCCACGAACGCCGAGTACTCCGAAAACTCCTCTCAAATAACCGGCAATGTTGCCGATCCCGAGTCCGAGTCCGCGAACGCCGATTTAGTCAGTAGGGGTAGTTTTCAAAAGTGCCACTACTCGGCCTCCTGGCGCTGTCGGAAGTATACTGCACATTTCTTGATTTATTTATTTTTCTTTGTTAAAAATAGCCTCGGTAGATATAACTCTCCGTTATCCGGTACTTTCGATAAACCGGCACCACACCGGTCCCGTCGGTGCCGGTTAATAAAGAGTTTCCTGTACTTGGGCAATTTCCTTATTGTAAAAGCAAAATACTGCGGATGCTGGAAATCTAAAATAAAAACAGAAAATGCTAGAAATACTCAGCAGGTCAGGCAGCATCTGTGGAGAGCAAAACAGAGTTAACGTTTCAGGTCAATGACGTTGATATTGTGCAATCTACCCACCAGGTTCCCATAAATCATTCAAAAGGGTTTCTTAAAAAAAATTTCAGCTGACATTTTCTTTTCAGTATTGGAAATTTCTAATGTCTAAAATAAGGATTTACACAAAATCTGAAATTCAAAATATTAATATTTCACAATAGTATGATTAAATTGGTCCACTGATTTGTCTTTTGTGTCTTTTCATCCATTCAATAATGTTTTTACTTGAAGGCCCCAGCATCTGCGGAAAGCTTTGGTTTGGGCTGAGTTCTGACGAAGGGTCATCGACCTGAAACGTTAACTCTGTTTCTCTCTCCACAGATGCTGCCTGACCTGCTGAGTATTTCCAGCATTTTCAATTTCCTTATTATCTTCATTTTGATTCTTCACTTGTGGTTTCGTAATGTATTTTGTCCCAGTTGCAAAACAAAATCTTTCCATTCACTAAATGCGCGAAAGAACTTTACCCGTTAAGGGTGTCAAACGAACATAAGCAACTAGGCAGTTTTTTTAATGTAAGTAGGAGGGTGACACAATTGTGGTGGAACAGACTGCCATGGCAGGTTTTTAAAAAAGATACCAGATGAATTTCTATTTGGAAATGAGGCACAGGGCCATTAGTTTGAGCATGAACGGCAGGTGATGGAAGGTTTGGAAGGGGAGTTGTGACGGGTCCAAGGTCTGATCCTCCCCTTAACATTACTATGTCACAGTCATAGAGTCATAGATTCATAACGGCACAGAAGGAGGCCATTCGGCCCATTGAGTCCGTGCCGGCTCTCTGTAGAGCAATCCAGTCAGCCCCATTCCTCCGCTCTATCCCCGTAGCCCGGCAAGTTTATTTCCCTCAAGTGCCTATCCAGTCTCCCCTTGAAAACATTGACTTCCGTCGGCAGCAAATTCCAGGTCCTCACCACTCACTGCGTAAAAAAGTTTTTCCTCACATCCCCCCTGTATCTCTTGCCCAAAACCTTCAATCTGTGTCCCCTAGTCCTTGTACCATGTTACGACATAAACCACCCACAACTACATTAAAGCTGTCTTATATATAATGCTGTGGTTTGAATAAAACTGCAAAATAAAACAAAAGAGAGTTATCTTGCAACAGTTTGCTCGTGATTTTTTGGGCGTATCGATATAACTACAGAAGATCTATGACACAAGCACCATAATCTCCTTCATACCTCTTCCAAAATATGTTCAGATAGCTCGCAAGCCTAAAAGTCGGGGCAGTTTGACACGAAAACAAGAATTTATCAGTAACTGCATAACCAACAATTACTAGCAGTGTCTCAGTTCCAAGGGTCTAATTTAATGAAGAGGTTCTGCTGACATCACAAGCCACAAGAGGTTATGATAATACTCTTGAATTCCCTCCCTTGCATCCATCAGCTTACATATCTCATGATTTTTTTTTAAGTTTCTGATCAACCAATTGTGCATTTCTAGCAGCTTCCCTTTATGCTTCACATTTCCAGGATTCAGTATGAAGAGGGATGGGAGAAGGCTCGTGTGGACCATAAGCCATGGACCAGTTGAGCCAAATGGCCTGTTTCTGTGCTGTAGATTATATGTACAGGAAACTCTTGTTTATCCGGCACCCAAATATCCGGAATTCTCGCTTAACCGGCAAAAATCATCCTCCGAAAACTCCTCTTAAATAACCGGCAATGTTGCCGAGTCGCAGTCCGAGTCTCCGCGAACGCCGAGTACTCCGAAAACTCCTCTCAAATAACCGGCAATGTTGCCGATCCCGAGTCCGCGAACGCCGATTTAGTCAGTAGGGGTAGTTTTCAAAAGTGCCACTACTCGGCCTCCTGGCGCTGTCGGAAGTCCGAAACACTGCAGTAGCAGGAGTTGATTCTCCCGCGCTGCCGGGAGTCTCACTTACTGTTAAGTAATTAAAGAGTTATGGATTACTCTCAACTGGCAGTACTGTACTTAATCAAGCATCTTCCACCATCCATTTAACACAACATTCTGTAGGTGCGTACCCAAATACTGTATACTGCACATTTCTTGATTTTTTTATTTTTCTTTGTTAAAAATAGCCTCGGTAGATATAACTCTCTGTTATCCGGAACTTTCGATCAACCGGCACCACGCCGGTCCCGTCGGTGCCGGATACCAAAGAGTTTCCTGTAATTCTATGTAACTTGTCTGTCCAGAGAATTCATCTCATAGCCTGGGTCAGAAGTTATTAAACTCACACTAAATTGCGAGAAGTTTCTTCAAATGACATGCTGCTCTTGACATCAAGACAGCATTTAACCGAATATAACACCAAGGAACTCTATAAATTTGAGCTGAATGGTAATAATGGGGAATACCCTCCAGTAGGGTGGAATCACACCGCCCACTACTCCAGGATCATCCTGAAGACCAAAGGTTACCCCGACGACTCCTTTCCACTACCACCTGTCTCTTTAAACCCCTCTCCCTGCCCCTCCACCCTCACCTCCAACAGTAAGTGCGAGGAGCTCATGGACTTTTTTGTGACTAAGATTAAGACCAGCTGTTCAGCAGCATCCCTCCCGATTCCCCCAGGCTCCCGCCTGCCCTAGCCTGAATTTCTCTCCCATCTCCCCTCATGTCCTTGCCAAGTTTATCTTGCTTATGAGACCCACCTCCTATTCCTTGACCCCCCATTCCTACTAAACTGCTGACCACCCAACTTCCTTTCTTGGCCCCCATGCTAAATGACATTGTAGACCAGAAGACCTGGTTGGGAACGGAGCAGTGAAAAGGAGCAGTCCCAAGTGGCAGGAGCGGACCTGGAGGGAGCACAGTGAGAGCGGAGCAGTTAAAAGGAGCATTCCCAAGCGGCAGCAGCCTGAGACCTGTAAGGGTTTTTGCGTGTGTGACTCTGTGCTCAGCCTGGGTGCTAGTGCGAGGTTAGGCCTTGTTGCCTGTTCTGGTCTCCAGCCAGTCTGGGAGCACTAGACACCTGTGAGTGGTTCGACCCACTCGCCCTTACGGTTCTGACACTGGACTTAGATGCGAGAGCAATAATGGAGAGAAAACTCAGGTAGACCCGGTTGAATGGTACGAAATGGAAAATCTTTATTGCATATTAATCAAGATTACGAAATACATGTCATAAGCACAGATTAATGACAGTACAATCTTACACGCAGTTATGTAACTAATTTTAGGGAAACGAGGAACAAACGACACATCGTAAATGGGGGCACACATTACAGTTATCCTTAAAACTTAAACCCTCCCCTATCAACACCTGCTGTAAACTAGATTTGTAGGATCGAGACTCATGCTCACCACTCGTGATAACTCAGAGAATTCCGAAAACTCTGCTCGGATGTTTCTACCGCAGCACCCGATCACCCACGTGCCGATCAGGGGTCTCTGTACCCCACTTGTTTACTCGTTTCTGCTCCGGCTAGCAGGCTGGACTGTCTGCTGTCATGAAGATCTGTGTTGTCCTCGGAGTTCCGATACGACTCAAAAAATAGTCTTCCTGTGCCCTCGCCCCGATGCGATAAAACTCGAAGAATAGTCTTCCGATGCCAGTTCTGTAAAACTCAAAAGATAGTCTTCCTGGGCAAGGAAAGTGTCTATTCGACCTACAGGCGCGGTCGGGGCTTACTGACCGTGGCGATATGTATGGTCGTCTTCTTCTCATCTCATCTCATCTCATCTCGGGCCTTTGGTTCCAACACCGTTTACCGACTTCTCGGGATGGTGTGCCCGTTTCAAGGCTTCACAGCCCGGTTCCACACAGATCTTCGCGGCAAGCCACGAGGCTGATCCTGGCAGATCAGAAAGTTCGATAGTCTTCCAGCAAGTCGAGCAGCAAGGAGTCAAGAGACAGCGTCAAGAGGATAAGAGAAAGATGGACGGTTGGAGCTTGCAGTTATAGTGCTGAAATTCCTCTTTTCCCGCCCAATCTTAATGTCTTTACTTTTGTCAGAGTTTTGGCGCTCAAACTTCTTGTATAGGGTGATCTCCGTTTAATGGGTTTCGGTGATACTCGTAACTGCCTGAGTACCTGTTAATACTTTTCCCATTGTGTAACCGGTCAGTATTCTCCCTGGAGGGGTTTTGGGGCTTCCAAATGTTTCTGTAACTACCCGCAAACGGCTCTCTCATCGTAGAGTCGTGGGGATTTTGCATGTTAATGTCTTTGGATGGGTTCTTGATCGCTCGGTACAATAGCCCTTATTCGCACCTAGGAGACCGATTCCAGTATTTATGTGTAAAATACAAACCCATTGGGGTAAAAATTCAGTTGGTTGCGCCTCCCGTTAGCGCCTTAAGAGGGCGCTAATGGGGCGGTAAGGCGCTAACGCCCGGGCGCAGCGCTGTTTGCGCCGCTCGAGAACTTAACTTGAGATTGTGCGGCGGCGCTAAAACTTACCGCTGCGACCACCTGCGCGCGCAGATTGTGACGTCATTCCGTGGTGCAACGCCCTTGGGGCGCCCCGGAGCGGAAATTGAGTGGCGCCCCCTGCCTTACCGCCTGGCGCTTCCAACGACCGGAAGACTGGAACGTTATCAATCGGTGTGGGGCTGGGGGGGGCGCTATTTAAAGGGGGCCTCTTCCTGTCTTTTTCTGTGGTCGACATTTATGCACCACTCGTTCTGAGAGAGAGAGAGAGATTCGGAGAGAGAGAGAGAGAGACTTCTACATTGACTCAACGCTTTGTGAGGTAGTTTTGCCTAGTTCATCCTAACTTTGCTGCTACTTTCGTTGCTGTACCTCATTACTTTTCTGGCAAAGAGAATATGGGGGCTGCAATGATTGGGGGCGTCGTCCTGCTCCAGCTCAATCGGAGGATAGTGAGACGCAGACAGAGAGTGGCAATGATGGCCAGACGGAGGAGGGCCATCAGGCGCATGTACAGGAGAGCTTACCCTCCCAGGGTATATCGTGAACAGCTCTCCTACATCCACATGTCCGAGGAGCTGTGTTTGCGAAGGCTGCGATTCAGCAAGGAGGTGGTCACTGAGCTCTGCCACCTGCTGCAGCCAGATCTGCAGCCTCAGCTGAGGTCCAGGACGTCTCTGTCGGTGGCAGTGAAGGTCACAGTGGCTTTGAACTTCTACGCCACTGGCTCATTCCAAGCTGCTGTTGGGGACCTCGCCAATATCTCCCAGTTTGCGGTGCATCGCTGCATCCGGCAGGTCACCAATGCCCTCTTCACAAGGAGACGAGACTTCATCTCCTTCCCTATGACCCCAGACAAGCAGCATGACCGTGCTATGGGCTTTGCGAGGGTAGCGGGCTTCCCCATGGTGCAGGGCGCCATTGACTGCACGCATGTGGCTTTGCGTGCTCCGCGAGAGAATGCAGAGGAGTTCCGGAACAGAAAGGGGTTCCATTCCTTGAATGTGCAGTTGGTCTGTGACCACAGACAGGTGATTCTCGCTGTCAATGCCCACTATCCGGGCAGCTGCCACAATGCTTTCATCCTGCGCCAGAGTACTGTGGCAGAAATTTTCGAGGCACCGCATCAGCCAGTTGGTTGGCTTCTGGGGGACAAGGGGTACGCATTGAGCACCTGGCTGATGACACCGCTCCGTGCGCCAAACACCCCTGCTGAGCTGCGGTACCAGGAAAGCCAACAAGCAACCAGGAACATTATTGAGCGCACAATCGGCGTGCTCAAACAACGATTCCGCTGTCTGGACCATTCCGGAGGAGCCCTGCAGTACTCGCCTGAGCAAGTTTCGAAATTCGTAGTCGTGTGCTGCATGTTGCACAACATGGCAATCCTCAGGACGCAGCCAATGCCACCAGGCCTTGCAGCACCACAAGAGGAGGAGGAGGAAGAGGAGGAACAGGACGAGGACGATGATCAGCAGCAGCACCAAGACAGGAGGGCGGCCCACAATGGTCAAACTGCAAGGGCCGTCCGTCAACGACTAATAGCAAGCCGCTTCTAGGGCCCCTGCCATTGCTACAAACACGAATCAACCCAGCACGCAACCCCTAAGCCGGCCAAGGCACCAATAATTCCAACCACCAGCCATGTATATTTTGAATACAGAAACTTATTTATTGTACAAACTGTGTGTGTGTCAATTCCTCATGACAAACTCATAGAAATAAACACAAAAAAACAGTCAATAACATAACTGGTTCTCACAACCTGGAGATAATGTCCAAAACACTAAACAAAAGTTGGGCCATGAACCTCGGCCTTTAATAAAAAAATGACCAGCATTTTGGCACACCTCCTACTTTTTGCCCTTCGAGGGTGATCTCCTTCCCTTGCGCACTTCCCCCCTTCTAACCCTACTGCTCCTCCGTAATGGGACCTCAGTGGCTGCAGCAAGGCTGGTGGAAGGCTGCTGCTCGTCAGACCCTGACACTGCAGATGCCCCTGAAGGACGGCCTCGACCACTTCTGGGCCTGGAGGGCCCGGCTGCAGACTGCACCAACTCTGCATGGGCGGCAGCAGTCTGTCCTACAGGCGGTGGCAAGTGCAGTGGAGAAGTGACAGTGTTGGCAGCAGGAATGCTGTCATCGTGAGAGAGGACAGCAACTCCCTGCTCGCCCGACACACTGGCACTCCCACGGGGCAGCACTTCAGCATCCGGAGCAATTTGCCGGAGAACAGATTGCTGGCCTGCTGCGGCGCGGTGACAGCCCCGGGGACATGTGCACGAACCATCGAGGTTGGCAGCAGTCAGTGCTCGCGTGGCCTCAATCTGAGTCTGCATGAGAGCAGTCTCAGATGGGTTCCTGGCAGCCAGTGACTGAATTGCAGCACTAAGCTTTAGTGTGGCATCCGCCTGTGCTACAGCGAAGTGCTCCCCACTCCTTGCCAGTGCCTCAATGCATTCGGGCACCCTTCCCACTGCACCCATGAGCTCAGTGTGCATGCCCACCGCCTGGCTGTTCATTTCTGCAATCAGCCGCTCCTCCTCTGCGTCCATTGCATTAGGAGTGTCTGGCATACTCTCCCTCTGGGGAGAAGGCTCCCGTTCTTCCCTCCCCCCCCCATGGCGTTGCTGCAGCCCGCTGGGTCCTGGAGCTTCACCATCATCAGCCCCTTCCCCCCTGCTCCCCCGTTCTTCCCTCCCCCCCCAATGGCGTTGCTGCAGTCCGCTGGGTCCTGGAGCTTCACCATCATCAGCCCCTTCCCCCCTGCTCCCCTCCGGGGAAGGCGTGTTCCCAGTGTGGCCATGGGCTTCCTCGGGAGAGGGTGGCACTGATGCTCCGGCTTCCTCTTCCTCCTCAGCTGCAGCATCACTCCCAGTGGCAGCTTCAGGGACCATCTCCTCAGCTGGTGAATCACCATCTGAAAGCAGGGAGGTACAAGAGTGGCTTTAGCGTGAGGACAGGGTGGCAGTAAGGGAGGAATAAGTGCAGCGAGTTAGCAAGTTGGATTGAAAGTATCAAAGGCTGGTATTGTGAGGGACAAGTGGAAGGACAGAGGACAAAAAGGTGATGACCTTACCATTGCTGTCCACAACGGGGTCGGCGTCCCCAGTGGCGACGGGACCGATCACCCGGCTTGCCACAATCCTGTGGACGCGCTCCTCCAGATCGCTGAGGGGTTGCAGCTGAAGCCGCCCTCCACCCGTCTGTTGCTGCTGTCTCCGATTATGAGCCAGCTTAGCCTGCAAGAAAAAGGACAGCATCTGAGTAAATATACAGCCATGGTCTTGCCTGATGTGCCTCCCATAGGTGAATAGCCCTTACAATATGCAGCCATGGTCTTGCCTGATGTGCCTCCCATAGGTGAATAGCCCTTACAATATGCAGCCATGGTCTTGCCTGATGTGCCTCCCATAGGTGAATAGCCCTTACTGTATGCAGCCATGGTCTTGCCTGATGTGCCTCCCATAGGTGAATAGCCCTTACTGTATGCAAAGTGTGGAATGTGTGTGTGTGTTTGATGAAAGGGCCATAGGTGTTGCATGAGTGTTGTGCATTGGAGTTTTAAGACCCTCTGGCCATATAGTGAGGTTGAGATGGAGGGATGGAGAGGTATTGAGAAAAAGCCACTCACCCTGACGACCCGAGTGAGGTCGTTGAATTTTTTGCGGCACTGAACATGGGTCCTGGGCACCATGCTCCTGGAGGAGACGCTCTGAGCCACCTCCCTCCACACTCTTCTGAACTCGCGTGGCAAAGGCCTCCTGCCACTCTCCGGGAACAGCATGCATCGTCTGCGCTCCACTGCGCCAACCAGAGCATCCAAGGCCCGCTCGGTGAAGCGATGAGCGCGTTCTCTCACCTTCTCCATGCTTGGCAGCAAAATGGATTACAGGTCTCTCCAGGCTGAGATTCAAGGCTGCAATGAGCAGGGTGTGGCTGGGGAGCAAGTGGCCCCCCCCCGCTTTAAGAAGTGTCTGGCGCCAGTGTGTCTGTGTTCCCTCGCTAACTGGCAGCAGCTGCGCTGCGCTCGTGCGCTGAGGTAGCGCCTCACTCCTAGGCCTTTGCGCCTTAAGAGAGGTGTGCAGCACCTAATTTAGCGCTCCACTCACCTCCCGGGGCGGTAAAAGTGAAGTTTCCTGTCAGTGCCGATAATTAGCGCCAGGCGCTAATATTTGCGCGCGGACGATATTTGCGCCCCAAATGGGGCGCGACCTAATTTCTACCCCATTATGTCTTGTGATTTATCTCAAATGTGCTGAGTCTTGTACGATCTCACACAAATGTTTATTGGAACGCCATCTTGTCTGCTTATCGAAAAGTCTAGAATGTTCTGCCACGAGGCATGGCGGCCATTTTACAGGCTGCTTGTGTCCACTTTGAAAACCTGACAGCATTCTGCTGAAATAAAGCTGTTTGAACGAAACTATGTGTTTCCTCCTTATTTATAAAATCGCGATTATATTGCGAATTCTACAGACCGGAAGGAGCGGACCTGGTGGGAGCGCAGCGAGAGCGGAGCAGTCCCGAGCGGCAGCAACTCAACAGAGGCATCTTTTGAAAAAGTGACGTCAGAGTAAAAAAAAAGTGACATTGGCACAAGGGAAGGAGCTGATTGGTGAGTAGCTGGTGAGTGTATTTAAAAAAAAAAATTTAAGTTTATTTCTGCTAAGTTAGTAATAGCCTATTATATAGAGGGGCAGAGCTGATTGGCGAGTAGCTGGGGAGTGTTTTTTGTTAAGTTTTAAGTTTATTTCTGCTGGGTTAGTTCTTAGTCTATTAAGTAGAGACATGGCAGGGCAGTTCAGTCCCGTGGAGTTCACATCCTGTGCCATGTGAGAAGTCCTGGATGCTTCGCGTAGCCTGGACGACCACATATGCAGGAAGTGTCGCCAGCTACAGCAACTCGAGCTCCGGGTTTCGGAGCTTGAGCGGCAGTTGGAGTCACTACGGTGCATCCGCGAGGCTGAGAGTTACGTGGACAGCACGTTTCTAGAGGTGGTCACCCCGCAGCTTAAGAGTATGCAGGCAGAGAGGGAATAGGTGACCACCAGACAGAAGAGGAGGACCAGGCAGGTAGTGCAGGAGTCCCCGGAGTGCATCGCGCTCTCCAACCAGTATTCTGTACTGAGTACTGGTGAGGGCGATGGTTCCTCTGGGGAGTGTAGCCAGAGTCAAGTCCATGGCACCACGGGTGGCTCAGCTGCACTGGGGGGGGGGGGCGGGGGGGGAGGAAAAAGAGTGGAAGAGCAATAGTGGTAGGGGATTCGATAGTTAGGGGAGCAGACAGGCATTTCTGCGGCCGTCGACGTGACTCCAGGATGGTATGTTGCCTCCCTGGTGCCAGGGTCAAGGATGTCACTGAGCGGCTGCAGGACACTCTCAGGGGGAAAGGTGAACAGCCAGAGGTCGTTGTCAATATCGGTACCAACGACAGAGGCAGAAAGAGGGATGAGGTCCTGCAGGCAGAGCTTAGGGAGCTAGGAGAGAGATTAAAAAGGAGGACCTCAAAAGGTAGTAATCTCCAGATTACTCCCAGTGTCACGTGCTAGTGAATACAGGAATAGGAGGATAGAACAGATGAATGCATGGCTGGAGAGATGGTGCAGGAGGGAGGGCTTTAGATTCCTGAGGCATTGGGACCATTTCTGGGGAAGGTGGGACCTGAACAAGCCAGACGGGTTACACCTCAACAGTGCCAAGACCAATATTCTCGTGGGGCGGTTTGTTAGTGCTGTTGGGGACAGTTTAAACTAGCTTGGCAGGGGGATGGGCACCAGCATATAGGAGTAGAAAAGAGGAATAAGGTGCATAAAAGACTGAGGGGTAAAAATTCAGTTGGTTGCGCCTCCCGTTAGCGCCTTAAGAGGGCGCTAATGGGGCGCAAAGCCGCTAACGCCCGGGCGCAGCGATGTTTGCGCCGCTCGGGAACTTAACTAGAGATTGTGCGGCGGCGCTAAACTTTACCGCTGCGACCACCTGCGCGCGCAGATTGTGACGTCATTCCATGGTGCAACGCCCTTGTGGCGCCCCGGAGCGGAAATTGAGTGGCGCCCCCTGCCTTACCGCCTGGCGCATCCAACGACCAGAAGACTGGAACGCTATCAATCGCTGTGGGGCTGGGGGGGGGCGCTATTTAAAGGGGGCCTCTTCCTGTCTTTTATTGTTGGTGGCATTTTTGAACTACGCATTCTGAGAGAGAGAGAGAGAGAGAGACTTCTGGAGAGATTCAACGTTGTGTGAAGGAGTTTTGGGTACTGAGCAGCACTTTGCAGGTTCATTTTGATTTGCCATTCCTTGTATCAATTTAGCAGAGACTGTGGGAGCTGCACTCTGAGCTCTTTGCCTGGTACTCTCCATTGTTCTTTCCAGCACATTTGATGTGCAAGTCTCTCCAGGCCGAGATTCAAGGCTGCAATGAACAGGATGTGGATGGAAAGCAAGATTAACCATCCCCTTTAAGAACTGGCCCGTGCCATTGTGTGTGTGTTCCATTGCTGACTGACATTACACGAGCTTCGCCAGCGCTCTGAGTTAGCGCCTCACTCCTCGGCCTTTGCGCCTTAAGACAGGTGTGCAGCGCCTGATTTAGCGCTCCACTCACCTCCCGGGGCGGTAAAAGTGAAGTTTCCAGTCAGTGCCGATAATTAGCGCCAGGCGCTAATATTTGCGTCCAGACGATATTTGCGCCCCAAATGGGGCGCGACCTAATTTCTACCCCTGAGTGTGTTGGATAGTACTAGAGAAGATAGTACTAGAGGCAGAAGTAGTACTATATTAGATAGGAGCAAACGAAGAAAGACTAAGAAAAATTCAAAAATGGGCTTAGAATGCATGTACGTAAACGCACAAAGTGTGGTGAATAAGGTTGGTGAACTACAAGCACAATTAGCCATGTGGCAATATGATGTTGTGGCAATAACGGAAACGTGGCTTAAAAATGGTGAGGACTGGGCACTTAATATTCAAGGGTACAAGGTGTTCAGAAAAGATAGGGAAGGACAAAAAGGGAGGTGGGGTGGCAGTGCTGATTAAAGAAGACATTGTAGTGTTGGAAAGGGAGGATGTTCTTGAGGGGACAAGGACAGAATCCATTTGGTTAGAGTTGAGGAGCAAAAAGGGTATGATCACGCTATTTGGGGGTATTTTATAGGCCTCCAAATAGTGAGATGGAGGTAGAGGAGCAAATCTGCAGGGAAATCACAGAGATATGCAAGAGCTATAGAGTGGCGATATTGGGGGGACTTTAATTTCCCAAATATCAATTGGGATAATGCTCGTGTAAAGGGAAAGGAGGGGGAGGAATTTCTGAAATGTGTTCAGGAGAATTTCCTTGACCAATATGTTCTTGGCCCAACTCGGAAGGAGGCATTGCTGGATCTGATGCTGGGGAATGAGGTGGGCCAGGTCAACCAAGCGTCTATGGGAGAACACTTGGGTACAAGTGATCAATCTCTCCATAGCCACACACTGGGAAAACTGAAACCATCATTTTCGGCCTCCACCACAAACTCTGCATTCTTACCACCGATTTCAACCCACTCCCCAACCATTGTTTAACACTGATCCCAGTACCCAGCAGCTCAAATTTAAAATTCTCATCCTTGTGTTTAAATCACTTTGTGGCTCCGCCCCTCCCTATCTCTGTAACCTTCTCTAGACCTACAAATTCTTTCCTCGAACACTCCATTGCTCCGGCGCTGGCCTTTTGTACATTCCTCCTCTTTTTGCCCCACCACTGGCAGCCGGGCCTTCAGCCATCTAGACCCCACACTCTGGAATTTCCTCCATAAACCTCTCTGGCTCTTCATGCAGTCTCCTCCTTTAAGAGCCTCCTTAAAACCTACCTCTTTGACCAAGCTTTTGGTGACCCCGCCTAATATCTTTTCCTGGCTTGGCATCTAGTTTTGTCTGATTGCGTCTCTGTGAAGTGTGCTGAGGCATTTTTCCACATTATAGTTGCTATATAAATGCATATTGTTGTTGCTGTTGTTGTTAACGCACAAGAAAGAAAAGACAGACAGGAAGTCAGAAAAACAGAAAGACTTACATTTCTGAGATCTGACGATGGGTCTTCGACCTGAAACGTTAACTCTGTTTCTCTCTCCACGGATCTTGCCTGGCCTGCTGAGTTTTTCCAGCGCTTTCTGTTGTTATTTCAGTTTTCCAGCATTCGCAGTATTTTGCTATTACATTTATACATATATGTCTCATCTGAATGACATGAAAATGGTTGTGGTTTGGTTGCTAGAGACCAATCATAACAGCCCCAGGGTGTTGTTGCAGGAGCTCTTCAAGCCAGCATTCTCACCCAGCCATCTTTAGCTGCTTCAATGACCTTCCCTCTAGGTCAGGAGTGGGGCTGTTCACTGACAATTCCTAATCCTCCACAGCTCCATTCACAACTCCTCCGATAATGAAGCAGCCCATACCAGCTGTCCCATTTTAGGATCTGTTGACCATTTTTCCCATAGAAAGGAGATGGGGTGGGGGGGGCAGAGTTGCATTTAAGGGTTGAGTTTTAAACAAAAGTGTATTTGTCTAAGTTAAAAAAAGCACCGAGATAGGCATGAAAGATGTTTAAAATGCAAATGAGCTAGACTTTGAAGTTGTTTCCCCAAAGACTTGAACAATAAGCGTAATTGATAAACATTTCACACTCATTGTGGTGGGAGCTCCCTGGTCTCGGGCGTTTGGTAGGAGTTGTCTGGTGTCCGCCCTCCTCTCAGGTTGTTAACATAGGGAAATAAAAACAGAGACAGAAATGCAGTCAGTCACTCAGATTTCTAAGCAGAAAGCTGCAAGGGCAAGTTTTAGCCAGACTCAAGGATGCAGGATACTAATTATTAGTTATTTTGTTTAAATCAAGCAAGGTGATTCACTGATGTGGTAAAATGTAGCATGTTCATTACTTTATATTATTACATGGAGAAAAGTTGTACTGATTAAATGAAGTAAATCTGATAATAAAAATACAGAGAAACAATTACTTGTTGCGAAACAAAGCAGCTGAATGATTCATATCAAAAATGAGAAGTCGCACAACACCAGGTTATAGTCCAACAGATTTATTTAATTTTACAAGCTTTCGGAGCTGTCGCTCCTTCCTCAGGTAAGTTAGCAGTGGGAGATTCTCTCACTGCTAACTTACCTGAGGAAGGAGCGACAGCTCCGAAAGCTTGTAAAATTAAATAAATCTGTTGGACTATAACCTGGTGTTGTGCGACTTCTCATTTTTGTCCACCCCAGTCCAACGCCGGCATCTCCACATCATGATTCATATCAGACCTTGTCTTACCAAGTATTCTCTTCCAAAAGATTGGAGAGGCACATATGCGAAAAACATGAATATCCAGTTCAGATCACAAGGGTACAATTGTTATATGCTTGGATTATGCTACTGCATAGTTAAATATTGGGCAGCGTAGGCATACCCTACACACAAGACACTCAGACTGGAGCGACTAGCACAGATGTACTCAAGAGAATATTTAAGGCAAGAAACCTAAATTTGTAACATTGGCCTACAACAGGACTTGGATAACATTCAGACTTGAGTTGACAAGTGGTAGGTAACATTTGTGCCACATAAATGCTAGGCAATGACCATCTCCAACAAGAGAAAGCTGAACCACCTCCCACAACCCACAATACCATCTTGGGGGTCACCAATGACCAAGCTTAACTGGACCAACCATATCAACACCATGGCTACAAGAGCAGGGCAGAGCTTGGGTATTCTGTAATGATTGACTCACCTCCTGACCCCTCAGAGCATTTCCACCATCTACAAGGCTCAAGTCAAGAGAGTGTGATGGAATACTCACCACTCGTCTGGATGAGTGCAGTAGCAATAACAGTCAAGAAGTCCAACACCATCCAGACAAAGCAGTTCAGTTAATTGGCACTCCTGCCACTGGATTCAATATCCATCTTCTTGACCACCATTGTGGCCACAGTATGTACTATCAACAGGATGTACTGCAGCAACTCACCAAGATTGCTTTGACAGAGCACCACCCAGCCTCTACTACCAAAAAGGGCAAGAGCAACAATATCATAGGAACACCATCATCACAAGTCATACAGCATCCTGACTTGAACGTATATCGCTGTTCCTTTATCATTACTGGGTCAAAATATTGGAATGTCCTACCTAATACCATCATCACAAGGACAGCAGCGCTTCAAAAAGGCCCATCGCCTTCTCAAAGCAACTAGGGATGAAAAATAAATTCAGCCTTGAAGCTTTGGCCACATCCAATGAAAAAATATTTTATTCAAATTCACAACTGCCTAGTCAGCACGGAAATGTTTAAAACAAGAAAGCAGAGAACAAGGAAAGGCCATTAAGCTCATCAAGCCCATTCCTCTCTTTGTAACTGACATGAATGGGACAACAGACATTTGCTTATTACCATTTGCCATTGTGATGTTGCAGGGGTTTTCATTAGGAAATGGTCTGTATTTTCTGTACTATCAGGTGTGTTTGGATGAAGGTAAATGACTGTATTCATTACGCACACTTAACACTTCAAATCATGCTGGCTTATATTCACTTGCAGCCACAGAAATTCTGTATTCTAAGACTGTCCATCCAATTAGTGTTATTAACTAGTAATCCAAAAAAGAATTTCTCATTATTTGCAGTTAAGAACACTATGCACAATACCAAAAATTTCAGAAAGAAGCTTTGCTATTCTCACTTAACATGAGCTTTCCCTAGCTGACGATTATTAAATCTTAGCAAAAGGGTATGACGCGGGCTGGGTATCCCCTGTGTGATCAAAGCTTGAATTTTTCATCATACAGTTACTTGGTACAAGTCGTGGACTAGTTTGGCTTTGGACTCTTTCAAAATGGAAGCCATGTAGATGTATCACATCGTGTCAGTTGTGGCTCAGTGGGTAGCACTCTCGCCTCTGAGTCAGAAGGTTGTGGGCTCAAGTCCCACCCCAGGGACTTAAGCACATAAAGCTAGGCTGACACTCCTTCTTCTTCTTAGGCAGTCCCTCGGAACCGAGGATGACTTGCTTCCACATTAAAAATGAGTTCGCAGGTGACTGATGAGTCCAATGCAGGACCTACAGTCTCTGTCACAGGTGGGGCAGACGGTGGTTGAAGGGGCAGGTGGGTGGGGTGCTTGGGTTGACGTGCGCGCCTTGTGCTGCCAGCGCTTGGCTTCCGCTTGCTCCCGGCGAAGAGACTCGAGGTATTCGGCGCCTTCCCGGATGCTTCTCCTCCACTTTGTGCGGTCTTGGGCCAGGGATTCCCAGGTGTCGGTGGGGATGTTACACTTTTTCAAGGCGGCTTTGAGAGTGTCCTTGAAGCGTTTCCTCTGCCCACCTGGGGCTCTCTTGCCGTGCCGGAGCTCCGAGTAGAGCGCTTGTTTTGGGAGTCTCGTATCGGGCATGCGGACAATGTGACCCGCCCATCAGAGCTGATCGAGCGTGGTCAAAGCTTCGATGCTGGGGATGTTGGCCTGAGCAAGAACACTGACGTTGGTGCGCCTATCCTGCCAATGGATTTGCAGGATCTTGCATGGGCAGCGTTGGTGGTTCCTCTCCAGTGCTTTGAGGTGCCTGCTGTACATGGTCCATGTCTCTGAGGCATACAGCAGGGCGGGTATCACTGCTGCTCTGTAGACCATGAGCTTAGTGCCAGGTTTGAGGTCCTGGTCTTCAAACACTCTCTTCCTCAGGCAACCGAAGGCTGCACTGGCACACTGAAGGCGGTGTTGGACTTCGTCGTCGACGTCGGCCCTTGTTGACAGTAGGCTCCCGAGGTATGGAAAGTGGTCCACGTTGTCCAAAGCCTTGTTGTGGATTTTGATAATCGGGGGGCAGTACTGTGTGGTGGGGGCAGGTTGGTAGAGGACCTTTGTCTTACGGATGTTTAGTGTAAGGCCCATGCTCTCGTACGCCTCGGTGAAGGTGTTGACGATGGTTTGGAGTTCGACCTCCGAGTGAGCGCAGACGCAAGCGTCGTCTGCATATTGTAATTCGACGACAGAGGATGGGACGACCTTGGATCTGGACTGGAGGCGACGGAGGTTGAACAGTTTCCCGTTTGTTCTGTAAATTAGCTCCACTCCAGCGGGGAGCTTACTGAGGGTGAGATGGAGCATTGCAGCAAGGAAGATCGAGAAGAGCGTTGGTGCGATGACACAGCCTTGCTTGACTGACACTCCAGTGCAGTGCTGAGGGAGTGCTGCACTGTCGGAGGTGCCGTCTTTCAGATGAGACGTTAAACCGAGGCCCTGTCTGCTCTCTCAGGTGGACATAAAAGATCCCATGGCACTATTTCGAAGAAGAGCAGGGGGGTTATCCCTGGTGTCCTGGCCAATATTTATCCGTCAACCAACATAACAAAAACAGATTATCTGGTCATTATCACATTGCTGTTTGTGGGAGCTTGCTGTGTGCAAGTTGGCTGCCACATTTCTCACATTACAACAGTGACACCACTTCAAAAATACTTCATTGGCTGTAAAGCGCTGAGACATCCAGTGGTCGTGAAAGGCGCTATATAAATGCAAGTCTTTCTTTCAAGATCAGGAACTTGACGCACAGTGAGTGCTGGGCTAAAGCCTGCAGCGCCACACTCTGTGGTGTACCGTGCTGGAGCAGCGATACGTTGCAAAACCCACTCTGCTTTTTTATTTTTGAACTCATGAATAATTAATTACAGCCAGCAAAAACAAAAATCCAATGTGTGTGGAATAAATTCATCAGATCAGAGCGAATCACATCAAATAAATCAGTCGTGACTGCTGCGCCCATCAGTTATACAGCCTGACACCACTTGGTGGATCATCTTCCATAAATCACCATCGCCCAACACGTAGCCTCTCCATTTTATTACTGTGTATGGAATTTTCCCGCAACACACTAATACGTTCCATTAGCATAGTTATTAATTGAATGCAGTGATCTAACTGGGTACTAATGCATAGTAAGACTCATCGACATGTAATGACCATTTCAGGTTTTTTTTTGTAGCATTCTCGCTCCTCAAGGGCAACTTGGTATTAAACATAAGGTAAATTCCTTCATCATTCAACAGAACAGAATATTCTGTTTTGTTCCAAAATGACAATTTTTAAAAACGTCTCATCTGCTAATGGTAATAATGCTCACTCTGAGGTATATTCTGGCTTAAATTATTTTTAAACTGTCAGGATGCAACAATCCTCTTGTTTTTCCAAATAGGTTATTAGAATAACTTTGGATTGACAAAGTGCATTTGCTTTGTTTATAATTGATATTGCCCACAACCCAGTGTGAAACTGAGCCATACAGAAAATGCAAGTGTACAGATACTGGGGAGGACAGCATGGGGCTTGGCTGTGATGCCCCCACAGGTGAATAGTTTGCCAACTCTCAGGGGGGAATTTTACAAGTCCACACTTGCCCAACATTCACCCACAACCAATAGTCAGAAAATCATGAGCTGTGTGCGCCCGAATTTCCAATATGTACTACCCAGAGAGCAAGGTTTCCCACTGGGAGCTTGGACTCATAAGATTACCCCCCTTAACAACCAAGGCTCGCACATGAAGAATGGTCACTTAGATAAGGTACCAGAAGGTAGCTGGCACTAAATGAGGTACATCGCAAGAGTCAGACCTTCAACAACAACAAAAACTTGTATTTATATAGTGCCTTTAAAGTAGTAAAACGTCCCAAGGTGCTTCACAGGAGTGCTATAAAACAAAATTTGACACCAAGTCACATAAGGAGAAATTAGGGCAGATGACCAAAAGCTTGATCAAAGAGGTAGGTTTTAAGGAGAGTCTTAAAGGAGGAAAGAAAGGTAGAGAGGCGGACAGGTTTAGGCAGGGAATTCCAGAGTTTAGGGCCTTGGCAGCTGAAGACACGGCCATCAATTGTTGAGCGATTAAAATCAGGGATGCTCAAGAAGCCAGAATTAGAGGTTGGGGGAGGTTGTGGGGCTGGAGAAGATTACCAGAGATAGAAAGGGGCGAGGCCATGGAGGGATTTGAAAACAAGGACGAACATTTTTTAATCAAGGCGTTGCTTAACCAGGAGCCATTGTAGGTCAGCGAGCAACAGAGGAGAAAACTGGGGGGGGGGGGGGGGGGGAATCACATTGTCATTACACTTAATACATTTCTTTCTATCTGTACTATACAGCGATGCCTACGGATAGGAAGGTCTACACACCTATCAAAGTGAAGATGTCTCATTGGAAGTGCAGGCCGACACTCCAGTGGTTCAGGTGGGTTTAACATCCCGTGGAACTATTTGAAGAGCAGGCAGTTCTCCTCCTGCCCTCGCAACATTTCTCATCGACTAACACAACCAAAAAAATAGATCAAACGGACACACATCTCATCGTCAATTGTAGGGGTCTTGCTGTATGTCAACAGGCATTTTAACACACAGCATGACCCCACAATAACATAACAATCAATGCACTTAAATTCATTCTTCCAACACTTTGAGACGTATGGTCAGGTGCTATATAAACGCAAGTCCTTTTTCAGCTTTAGATATGTACTGTCCTCACAAACCTAATACACAATCCTATGTGAAGAAATACTGGGAATTTGGCTGCATTTCCCAGCAGTAATGCTCATGCAACAACTCAAGACTTTATGGACAGAATCCTTACACACTCAGTCCAGATCCCTTACATCCACCCGCTTACACAATGGCTCCTGTCAACAGCCAGCTCAGGTTACCCATTTATTTATAATCCAATTGAATACACCAATGGAAAAATTAGGCTTGGGAGGTAAAGTTTCTGCAAAGAAACTCCCTTTTAAAGCCGATGATCGCGCTCTCCGTGGCGTCTGAACACCAGAGAGATGAGCTTTTTTTTCCCTACTTTAAAACATAAAGCCCCGATTATGGAAGGGAGCCGCTGTCAAAGCGGGAGGGAGCTGACTGGCTGAGCCCAGCCCCCGGGGCTGATCGCGTCCTTCAGCCGCCCTGGGTCGGTCCGAACTCGCACCAGTTCGGAGCAAACCCTGCATCAGATTCCTGCTTTCATTCCAAACCTTGACGAGTCGCTGCTCCTCTGACACAGCCCGCATGTACAGCACAGTTGTTGCTTTCCGTGAACAAGAATCGTTTTTTTTGGTCAATTTCAATCCCCCCACACAGATAGAAAACAAAAGCTTGCGCTCAAAGGGTCAGCTCAATTCGACAGCTCATCCCTGCACCGTGGGATGGGACATCAGTGCAAACAGAAAGTGGACAGCAATTTACGCATAACAATATTTTTTTAGAAAAAAGAAAAGGGTTTTCTTTTTACCTGTCCGCTGGATAGTAGGAGGGTCAGAGACAAACTTTAGATGATGTTATCCCGACACTGGTTGAAAAGACAGCAGTGAATGGGCTCCCTGTTCTACACATGGGCTCCAAACAGATCAGGTGTCTGATCGAGATCCCTCCACCCCTTTGGGGCGGGGTTAATTCGTATTACATCATCTAAAACTGGCTATCCGGAGGAAAGAGTGACAGGTAAATATCATTATCAGTCTTCAAACTTTATACCGGAAACTTGAGATTCCAGTGAATTTCAGTAAGTCTGAGATATTACCCCACCTATTGGACCCGACCGTACAACATGTTTTTGTTCTATTTTAGGCACTAGCCTTGGCTATGCGGTAGCACTCTGGCCTCTGGGTCAGGATGTGGTGGATTCAAGGTCCACTAGAGTTACTTGAGCACTTAATCTAGGCTAACACTGCAGTGTAGTACTGAGGGAGTGCTGCACTGTCAGAGGAGCTCCTCTAAACAAGGACCCCTCTGCTTTCTCAGGTAGATGGGAAAAAAAGTCCGGTACCACTGTCCAATATTTATTCCTCAACCAACATCACTAAAACAGATTATCCGGTCATTATCTCATTGCAGTTTGTTAGACGTTGCTGTGCCCAGATTGTCTGCCCCATTTACCTACCAAACAATGACTACACTTCAAGAGGGATTTATTGGCTGTAAAATGCTTCAGGGCAGAGTGAGGACATGAAAGGTGCTATATAAATGCAAGTTCTCTATTTCTTCTCTTCTGACGGTGCTGACTTATGCTTGTGCAATTCCACAGGCACTGGCTGCCCTCTAGTACCTTGCTCGTGTTTATTCTTCATGTGACAACCAGCCTGGCAAGTGTTATCAGACTATTCAACTGTGGGGAGGCTATCACGTTGGAGTCTCAGTCTGAACCTGAACTCATCCGATGTCTACACAAACATGTACATTTTCAACAATGAGTGGGAACCTTAAACATTCATTCCCTCCACCACCGGCGCACCGTGACTGCAGTGTGTACCATCTGCAAGATGCATTGCAGCAACCTCCCAAACCCGCGACCTCTACCACATAGAAGGACAAGGGCAGCAGGGGCATGGGAACAGCACCACCTCCAAGTTCCCCGCCAGGTCACACAGCATCCTGACTTGAAAATATGCCGTCGTTCCTTCATCGTCGCTGGATCAAAATCCTGGAACTCCCTACCTAACAGCACTGTAGGAGTACCTTCACCTCACATACTGCTGCGGTTCAAGAAGGCGGCTCACCACCACCTCCTCAAGGGCAATTAGGGATGGGCAATAAATGCTGGCCTTGCCAGCAACACCCACATCACAAGAATTAATTTTAAAAAACCTCTCTATTTTTCCCCTCTCCACCTGAGGACATTTATATTAGTTTTGATGCTAGAAAATATCTTTGTTCCAAGAACTAAGATTGCAAAAATGAAATTGCATTGAACAAGTTTCTAATAAAAACAGAAAATGCTGGAAACAATCAGCTTCTGTGGAGAGAGAGACAGTGTTAACGTTTCAGGTCGATGACTTTTCATCAGAACATATTTGTGTCGTGATAGCCGTATCGTTCACTCAATCTGCTGTGAGTAAACTTGCCCCAAAACCAACATGGAACTGCCAATATTACAACCTTAGAATTATAGAATGATACAGCATCGAAGGAGGCCATTCGGCCCATCGTGCCTGTGCCGGCTCTTTGGTAGACCTATCCAATTAATCCCACTCTCCTGCTCTTTCCCCATAGCCCTATAAATTTTTCCCTTCAAGTATTTATCCAATTCTCTTTTGAATGTTACTATTGAATCTGCTACCATCACTCTTTCAGGCAGTGCATTCCAGATCACAACTCGCTGTGAACCTTGTCCCCAGTAAAAATCTAACTCACACACTTATTTTATTAAAGGTAAATTTGAGTTTTCCATTCCCTCCTTCAGCTGGAAAGAAAGGACCGTCTGGCCCATAGATGTCTCCATGGTCATGGACAGTGATGCATTGTGCTTAGTCAACCAGAGAGTGACTAGTCCTGATATGGTACTTCTGCTTCATTGTATAATGTTAGGATCAAAGGGGGAGAAATTCAGTATCGCCCCATTTGGGGCGCAATTATCGGCCGGGCGCAAAGATTAGCGCCTGGCGCTAATTATCGCCACCGACTGCAAACTTGACTTTTATCGCCCCTGGAGGTGATTGCAGCGCTATATCAGGCGCTTCACACCTGTCTTAAGGCGCAAATGCCGAGGAGCGAGGCGCAACCTCAGAGCGCTGGCGAAGCTCAAGTAATGTCAGTCAGCAATGGAACACACACACAATGGCACGGGCCAGTTCTTAAAGGGGATGGTTAATCTTGCTTTCCATCCACATCCTGCTCATTGCAGCCTTGAATCTCGGCCTGGAGAGACCTGCACATCAAATCTGCTGGAAAGAACAATGGAGAGTACCAGGCAAAGAGCTCAGAGGGCAGCTCCCACAGTCTCTTCTAAATCGATACAAGGAATGGCAAATCAAAATGAACCTGCAAAGTGCTGCTCAGTACCCAAAACTCCTTCACACAATGTTGAATCTCTCCAGAAGTCTCTCCCTCTCTCTCTCAGAATGCGTAGTTCAAAAATGGCACCAACAATAAAAGGCAGGAAGCGGTCACCTTTAAATAATGCTCCCCCTTTCCCTTCATGACTGCAGAATGCTCCCCTCAACCTGTCGTTGCTAGCGTCAGGCGGTAAGGCAGGAGGCGCCACTCAATATCCGCTCCGGGGCGATACCGGGGCGTTGCGCACTCGAGTGACGTCATGATCTGCCGGCGCAGGAGATCGTGGCGGTAGTGTTTAGCGCCGCCGCAAAATGTCTAGTTAATTTCGCGAGCGGCGCAAACTTCGCCGCGCCTGGGCGCTAGATGCTTTGCGCCTCCCATTAGCGCCCTCTTAAGGCGCTAACGGGAGGCGCAACCAACTGAATTTTTCCCCCAAAGAGTTTTATGCAATGACACAATTAAGTGGTCTTCATTGAAATGAGTAAGAAACTAGCCCCACATCCCAACCACGTAGGTAAAACAGTTCAACATCTGCATTTTCTGCATGGTTTTTAAAAGACAGTTAAAATATAAAATCTTGAAACTATTAATTATATTGCTGCATATTTCTCTGCCTCAAAATTCTTAGCAATGCGTATCTATGTATGTGTGAATTTTAAAGCAGTTACCTTTAGAAAGGAACAAATCATAATGTTTGATTAATGCAATGGGATATACTCCAGGTCTTCATGCTCCCCGCTCTCTTTGTTAAAATGAAATAGTCCACTACTCTGATCCAATGGCTTAGCCAAAAGTTGGCAAAACAAGTTTAGATATCAATTACATGCTTTTGAATTTAGGTCATTCAAATAAGAGGGCATCACTGTACCTCTGGAGCTGCCAGGTATCCGGGGAAGCCAGTGCCTCAGTACGTTTGGGTGATGCTTCAATCTTTTACACTGAACTTCTACTTGTCATTTGCCTGAGAGGAGAATAAAACAGCAGCTTTTTTTTAAAAAAAAGATAAATACTTATAGATTCAGTGTATTTGAAATATTTAATGGTTACCAAAACAGGAATGAAAGTTTTGAGTCAGATATATCTCCTTATGTATCATTTACTGTCAGCTAACTTTTTGATTTAACTTTTTAATATTCCCTACAATCACAATGCATCATATCACTGCACTTATTTTGCTTGGATTATGTCGTCAGGGAGAACGGTTGATAATCTTCTGCACAAGGGATTGCAATTTCACAGGACTGAAAGTCAAAACTGATAGTTCATGCATGTAAAATACAATGTATTGTGTCATATTTCATTAGTTGAGTTGGACAATAAAGTTGGAGATATCACCATTTGTTTATATCAAAGCTAAATACACATTACTGTAGCAGGAACATGGGAGAAGCTTGCATATAACCTGGATTTGGATACAACAACCTACTTTATATAACTTTATATAACATCATTAATATCGCAAAATGTCTGAAAGGTGCGTCACAGAGGATGAATGGATGTCAAGCCGTAAGAGACTAATTAGGAGAGGTGACTGAAAGCATCCTCAAAAGGTTTTGAGGGGACTCTTAAAGACATAGAGAGAAGCAAGGCAGAGGGTTATATATTAGATTTGCATACAAGTGAACTTCAATGCAACAGTTATTGGTTAGCTCAACTCTTGAAATTACTTAAAGTGCTGATTAAAGAGCCACACAGAAATGGAATAAATAGGAAGGGAACAATCTCTCCCAGGAGAGGGAGTAGTGGTTTATTGGTCCAGAAATTAAAGACGGAGCCTTCCTGCGGGGGTAAGGCTTCCCCGCGATATCTCACTGCGCGCCTACCTTTTCCCTCCGAGCTCACACAAACTTTAGTTTCAAGGCTGCAGCTGTGCAGTGTGTGCGTATCCCAGAGACGGAGTTAGTTCGTGCGAGCTCTGGGATCACGTGATTCAGTTAGAGCCAATGGCAGCACACCATCTTTCATTCATAGTTTTGACAGCAAGGGCTGTCAAAGCTATGAATCTATACCCCCCCAAAAGAACAGCTAAACCTCAATTAAATTTAAAAAGCCATCACATTAATAAAATAAGTATAGTTAAATAAATTAACCACTTTAAACAAAAAATTAAATTTTTGAAAAAATTTAAAATCTTTTTAAAAGTTATAAAAATAAACTTACCTTTCTTTAAAGTCTCTAAAAAAGATAAACCTGTTGAAAAAAATTTAAAATAATACTTAATTAACTACTTACCTTGTTAAAAGAGGGTCTTACGCCTCCTTTCTTTATGTGCAAAATCTTCCATGCTTACCTGCGCGTTCAAAGCACTAAGTGCACTGCGTGCGCGCAGCCTGTAGCGCGCACGCGGTTCACTTAGGAACCGCCCCCTTTTGAGTTCACGAAGTGCCAGTTTCCCGCGCATGCGCAGTGCATGCTGGAAACCGGCAATTGGAGACCTAAAACGCGAGAGTACGCAGTGCGTACTCTCGCGTATTAGGTCTAATTTTCGGGCCATTGTCTGTAGTACTGGTGACATTTTAAGATGGAAATGTCAACTACTGAGTGGCCAGAAAGGCCATTTACATGGTCACTGGTCTTTAACTTAATTTGCTTCTTTATGGGTTTTGGAAAACAAGAGGTATGAAACATACCTTGGAGTTCAGTCCAGAATCCCAGTGAGGGTAGGGCACCATTTCTGTACAGGAATAAAAGCAATGCCCAAGATTTTATCTCCAGCTACCTGCTTCCATTAGCTTTGCTCCTGCTAGGGTGATAAGGAGCCAGCATTGCCCGTTTGGATGCAGCTGCCAAGATGCCACCAACCATTTCTGTGGGTCCTGGCAAACTCACCTGGGAATGACTGTGGTAACCTGCCTTCTGAGGGTCTGGATCAGCAATGGGGAAGATGCCAAGCTATGTCACCTGATGCTAGTACACCAGCATCTACCATGCAGCATGTGGCCTGACACTTGACTGCACCTCCTTGCAGGTATGTCCCCACCAGCAGGACAGACCCACCAGAGGTGGTGGCACAGTGGTATACAGTCGGGAAGGAGTGCTCCTGGGAGTCCTCAACATTGACTCCGGACCCCATGAAGTCTCATGGCTTCAGGTCAAGCATGGGCAAGGCAACCTCATGCTGATTACCACCTACCGCCCTCCAACAGCTGATGAATCAGTACTCCTCCATGTTGAACACCACTTGGAAGAAGCACTGAGAGTAGCAAGGGCGCAGAATGTACTCTGGGTGGGGGACTTCAATGTCCATCACCAAGAGTGGCTCGGTAGCACCACTACTGACCGAGCTGGCCGAGTCCTGAAGTACATAGCTGCCAGTCTGGGCCTGCGACAGGTGGTGAGAGAACCAACACGAGGGAAAAACCTACTTGACCTCGTCCTCACCAATCTACCTGTCGCAGATGCATCTGTCCATGACAGCATTGGTAGCAGTGACCACCGCACAGTCATTGTGGAGACGAAGTCCCGTCTTCACACTGAGGACAACCTCCATCGTGTTGTGTGGCACTACCACCGTGCTAAATGGGATAGATTCAGAACAGATCTAGCAGCTCAAAACTGGGCATCCATGAGGCGCTGTGGGCCATCAGCAGCAGCAGAATTGTATTCAACCACAATCTGTAACCACATGGCCAGGCATATCCTCTCACTCTACCATTACCATCAAGCCAGGGGACCAACCCTGGTTCAATAAGGAGTGTAGAAGAGCATGCCAGAAGCAGCACCAAGTGTACCTAAAAATGCAGTGCGAACCTGTGGAAGCTGCAACACAGGACTACATGCATGCTAAACAGTGGCAGCTGCATGCTATAGACAGGGCTAAGCAATCACACAATCAATGGATCAGATCAAAGCTCTGCAGTCCTGTCACATCCAGTCGTGAATGGTGGTGGACCATTAAACAACTAACGGGAGGAGGAGGCTCTGTAAATATTCCCATCCTCAATGATGGTGGAACCCAGCACGTGAGTGCAAAAGACAAAGCTGAAGTGTTTGCAACCATCTTCAGCCAGTGGATGATCCATATCGGCCTCCTCCTGAGGTCCCCACCACCACACAAGCCAGTCTTCAGCCAATTCGATTCACTCCATGTGATATCAAGAAACGGCTGAGCGCACTGGATACAGCAAAGACTGTGGACCCCAACAACATCCTGGCTGTCGCGCTGACGATGTGTGCTCCAGAACTAGTCGCGCCTCGAGCCAAGCTGTTCCAGTACAGTTACAACACTGGCATCTATCCGACAATGTGGAAAACTGCCCAGGTATGTCCTGTCCACAAAAAGCAGGACAAATCCAATCCGGCCAATTCCCGCCCCATCAGTCTACTCTCAATCATCAGCAAAGTGATGGAAGGTGCCGTCAACAGTGCTATCAAGCAGCACTTACTCACCAATAACCTGCTCACTGATGCCCAGTTTGGATTCCGCCAGAACCACTCGGCTCCAGACCTCATTACAGCCTTGGTCCAAACATGGACAAAGGAGCTGAATTCCAGAGGTGAGGTGAGAGTGACTGCCCTTGACATCAAGGCAGCATTTGATTGAGTGTGGCATCAAGGAACCCTAATAAAACTGAAGTCAATGGGAATCGGGGGGAAAACGCTCCACTGGCTGGAGTCATACCTAGCACAAAGGAAGATGGTTGTGGTGGTTGAAGGTCAATCATCACAGCCCCAGGACATCACTGCAGGAGTTCCTCAGTGTCCTAGGCCCAACCATCTTCAGCTGCTTCATCAATGGCCTTCCCTCCATCATAAGGTCAGAAGTGGGGATGTTCGCTGATGACTGCACAGTGTTCAGTGCCATTCGCAACTCCTCAGATAATGAAGCAGTCCATGCCCCCATGCAACAAGACCTGGAATACATTCAGGCTTGGGCTGATAAGTGGAAGGTAACATTCGCGCCACACAAGTGCAAGGCAATGACTATCTCCAAAAGCGAGTGTCTAACCACCGCCCCTTGACATTCAACGGCATTACCATCGCTGAAACCCCCACCATCAATATCCTGGGGGTCACCATTGACCAGAAACTTAACTGGACCAGCTACATAAATACTGTGGCAACAAGAGCAGGTCAGAGGCTGGGTATTCTGCGGCTAGTGTCTCACCTCCTGACTCCCCAAAGCCTTTCCACCATCTACAAGGCACAAGTCAGGAGTGTGATGGAATACTCTCCACTTGCCTGGATGAGTGCAGCTCCAACAACACTCAAGAAGCTCGACACCATTCAAGACAAAGCAGCTCGCTTGATTGGCACCCTACCCACCACCTTAAACATTCACTCCCTCCACCATCGGCGTACCGTGGCTGCAGTGTGTACCATTACAAGATGCACTGCAGCAACTCGCTGAGGCTTCTTTGGCAGCACCTCCCAAACCTGCGACCTCTACCACCTAGAAGGACAAGGACAGCAGGCGCATGGGAACACCACCATTTCCAAGACCCCCTCCATGTCACACACCATCCTGACTTGAAATATATCGTCGTTCCTTCATCGTCGTTGGGTCAAAATCCTGGAACTCCCTCCCTAGCAGCACTGTGGGAGTACCTTCACCTCACGGACTATGGCAGTTCAAGAATGCGGCTCACCATCACCTTCTCAAGGACAACTATTGATGGGCAATAAATATTGGACTTGCCAGCAACGCCCACATCCCATGAACAAATAAAAAAAAAGTATGTAACTGTGTGATGGTGCTGTAGAGTGGCACAGAGGTTAGCTCTTCTGCCCCCACCCCCCCCCTTTAGTAAAAGAAAAGAAAGACCTGCATTTATATAGCGCCTTTCACGACCACCGGACGTCTCAAAGCGCTTTACAGCCAATGAAGTACTTTTGAAGTGGGGTCACTGTTGTAATCATCTATGGAGCACCACCTCACTTCAGCTGTCATCAAAGAGGATGCCACGTGCTGGGCTGCACCATCACTTGTCTGCCGTCTCGTGCCTGCACCTACGAGTCCTTTTCCCCTTAAACCGGCCCGCCACTTCAGCCTTGGCAAAGATTACTGATGCCTTTCAATGTTCGGCAAAATCTTTCTAAATTTTTGTCCTTCTCTCTGTGACACTCCCCTTTAATTGACCCCATCCCTTTAAATTTAATTTACATATAATTTTCCTCTCCTACCAGTGCGCTCATCATTTGGCCCACCTGAATTTGCACCTGGAGTTGTGAATGATCATGCAAATGAGCTCGACCAGAAAATTGAATGCTATTAGCACTTGGGATTGCGGTGGGTCTTAAGGCAGTGCAAACACAATTAGAACTGTTTTATCATTTCCTGCTTTTTTCTCAGTTCTGACGAAGGGTCTTCGACCTGAAACGTTAACTCTGTTTCTCTCCCCACGGATGTTGCCTGGCCTGCTTAGTTTTTCCAGTGCTTTCTGTTGTTATTTCAGTTTTCCAGCATCTGCAGTATTTTGCTATTGTATTAGTGTTTGGTTCACTGCCACTTCTCTTCTAGGAATGCCCACCCTGAAGAAGTTCTGCTCTTCTTTTCGACGGGATTTCCGTTTGTCTCTTCAACCTTGTTCATTTTCATTGCTTTCAGTTTCCCTTCTCGTGTTTGATCAGGTATCTGCCAAGACTCGGTTTCACAGCCACATCATTTTCCTCAGCAAATGTCTCCGGTTCCGACTTATCCCATGTGGATTCCAACTAAACTTCCACCCTTCGTGTTTCGGATCCACCCAGGATTACAAATATCTCCAAGATATTCATCGTTCCTCGAACTACTGCTCGCGCCGCATCTTGAGATCCACGCTCAACGCCATGCGGTGCCACATGAACACTCTCGACCTCTCTCTTCAGCAGCACCGACGCACTCTATCTCAAAGCTGTCCGGGTCCACAGTTCCATTTCATCCTTCGACTCATCCGACGCTTCAACAAAAAACTTTTTTTCTTCCTTTCTGATGTCAAGGATCGCAAGTTTCATCAACTCTTGAACACCAACGCCCCTCCGGAACCTTCTTCCCCTTCACTTTCCTCTGACCCCCCTTCTCCCAATCTCACCCCCTGCCGCGTTTTCACTATCCCTTCTGACCTTCCCCTCTCTGACCCCGAACGATCAGTCCTCAGCAAAGGCCTGAGCTTCATACCCTTACGCCCCCACCTCAATGAATTTCGAGCTCGGCACGATGCTGAGCTCTTTTTCCGCCGCCTTCGTCTCCGTGCCCACTTCTTTGGCCAGGAGTCTTCCTCCCGCACAGCTGACCCTTTCTCCCGCTTCCAGAATTCTCGTTCCACCTGGACCCCTCCCTCTGGCCTCTTACCCTCTCTAGATCTTTTCATTGCTAACTGCCGCCGCGACATCGGCCGTCTCCATTTCTCTGCTCCCCTCACTCACTCCAACCTACCTCCCTCTGAACTTGCAGCACTCCATTCTCTCAGATCCAACCCCGACATTGTCATTAAACCTGCCGACAAGGGTGGTGCTGTTGTTGTTTGGCGTACCGACCTCTACCTAGCGGAAGCTGAACGCCAACTCTCCAACACCTCCTCCTACCTCCACCTGGACCATGACCCCACTACCGAACATCAAGCCACCATTTCCAAGACCGTCACTGACCTCATCTCCTCTGGAGAACTTCCCCCCACGGCCGCCAACCTCATAGTTCCCCAACCCTGCACAGCCCGCTTCTACCTCCTTCCCAAGATCCACAAACAGGACTGCCCTGGTAGACCCATCGTTTCAGCCTGTTCTTGCCCCACAGAACTTATCTCTTCCTATCTCGACTATTTTTTCTCCCCTTGTCCAGTCTCTTCCCACCTACATCCGCGACTCCTCTGACGTCCTCCGCCACTTTAACAGTTTCCAGTTTCCTGGCCCCATAGACGTACAATCCCTCTACACCTCCATCCCCCACCAGGATGGCCTGAGGGCGCTCTGCTTCTTCCTTGAACAGAGGCCCATCCAGTCCCCATCCACCAGCACCCTCCTCCGCCTGGCTGAACTTGTTCTCACATTGAACAGCTTCTCCTTTGACTCCACTCATTTCCTCCAAATCAAAGGTGTTGATATGGGTACCCGTATGGGTCCTAGCTATGCCTGCCTTTTCGTGGGATATGTGGAACAATCTTTGTTCCAGTCCTACTCGGGTCCCCTCCCTCACCTCTTTTTCCGTTACATTGATGACTGTATCGGTGCCGTTTCCTGCTCTTGCCCTGAACTAGACAATTTCATTCATTTTGCCTCCAATTTCCACCCTTCCCTCACCTTCACATGGTCCATCTCCGACTCTTCCCTTCCCTTCCTCGACTTCTCCGTCTCCATCTCTGGGGATAGGTTATTGACTAACATTCACTACAAGCCCACTGACTCCCACAGCTACCTGGACTACACTTCCTCCCACCCCGCCTCCTGTAAGGACTCTATTCCCTTCTCCCAGTTTCTCCGTCTCTGCCGCATCTGCTCCGACGATGCCACCTTCCATACTAGTGCTTCCGACATGTCTTCCTTTTTCCTCAAGCGAGGATTCCCCTCTACCGTGGTTGACACGGCCCTCGACCGTGTCCGTTCTATCTCCCGCACTTCTGCCCTCACCCCTGCCCCTCCCTCCCGGAACCACGATAGAGTTCCCCTTGTCCTCACCTTTCACCCCACCAGCCTCCACATTCAACGGATCATCCTCCGCCATTTCCGCCACCTCCAATGTGATCCCACCACCAAACGTATCTTCCCCTCACCTCCCCTTTCAGCATTCCGTAGGGACCGCTCCCTCCGTGACACCCTAGTCCACTCCTCTATCGCCCCCATCACCCCTTCCCCCTCGCCCGGCACCTTCCCGTGCAAGCGCAGGAGATGCAACACCTGCCCTTATACCTCCCCCCTTCCCACTCTCCAGGGCCCCAAACACCCCTTCCAGGTAAAACAGCGATTTACTTGTACTTCTTGCAATCGAGTATACTGTATTCGCTGCTCACGATGTGGTCTCCTCTACATTGGGGAGACCAAACGCAGATTGGGTGACCGCTTTGCGGAACACCTCCGTTCAGTCCGTAAGGGTGACCCCGAGCTTCCGGTTGCCTGTCATTTTAATTCATCGCTCCACGCCCACTCAGATCTCACCGTCCTCGGCCTCTTGCATTGTTTCACAGAAGCTCAGCGTAAGCTCGAGGAACAGCACCTCATCTTCCGATTAGGCACTTTACAGCCTTCCGGACTCAATATCGAGTTCAACAATTTCAGATCATAACCTCGGCCCCTACCATTTTTATCCCCCCTTTTGGTTTGTGCCTTTTCCCTTTTTCTCTCTCTCTCCCACATGGCAGCTGTCTTTCATCCTGCCAGCGCATTTCACACTTCTGAGCCATCTTTTGTTTCTTAACCTGTCCTATTACCATCTCGTCTCGCCTTGTGTATCTCTTAATGTCTCTACGTCTCACAGACCTTCCCTTTTGTTCTTTTATTCCCTCCCCCAGCCTCCAAACTTGCTTTCTCATCTGTTTCATTTCCTGCTTTTTTCTCAGTTCTGACGAAGGGTCTTCGACCTGAAACGTTAACTCTGTTTCTCTCTCCACGGATGTTGCCTGGCCTGCTGAGCTTTTCCAGCGCTTTCTGTTGTTATTTCAGTTTTCCAGCATCCGCAGTATTTTGCTATTGTAGAACTGTTCTTTATCTGAAGACAAAAGTTGCCACCAATGTTTTTAATGAAAGGCATTCACAGATTTCCCATGGTGTTGCTCATAGGAAGTTGGGTCATACATTGTTTTCTAAGGACAGGGGCATTAGACAATGGGCCAGAAATTCGGCTCTTGTCGGGTGAGTACGCACTGTGTACTCACCCGTAAGGCCACCTGAAGTGCCAGTTTCCTGCATGCACTGCGCATGCGCTGGAAACCGGAACTTCCGTTCCCCTGAAGGAAGGGGTTCAGAGGTCGAACGCGTGCGCGGGAGAGGCTGCGCGCACGCAGCGAACTTCGTTTTATTTTTCAGTGTTCTCCGTGAGGGTAAGTACGGAGAAGCTGCACATTTAAAAAGGAGACGCAAGGCCTGTTTTTAACAAGGTAAGTGGTTAATTAAGTACAATTTAAACATTTTTTCAACAGGTTTATCTTTTTTACATACTTTAAAGAAAGGTAAGTTTATTTTTAGCACCGTTAAAAAGCGTAATTAATTTTTTCAAAAATTTAAATATTTGTTTAAAGTAGTTAATTTATGTAATTTATAGTTATTTTAAAAATGTGATGGTTTTTTAAAAATTTATTTGAAGATTTAGTGTGGTTTTGGGGCCGATCTCTATTCATAGATTTGACAGGTCTTCCTGTCAAATCTATGAATGAAAATTCCCTGCTACAATTGGCTCTCCATGGCCCACATGATCCCAGGGGACGCTTCGAACTAACTGCGCCCCTGGGATACGCGAGCACTGCGCGCCGACAGCTGCAGGAGGCCCAGGACCCGAATTCCTCGTGGGCCCGAAGCACAACAGCAGGCGCAGTAGGTAAGTACGCGCGCGATGCTTGAAATCGCAGGAAGCCGGAGATCCGAATTTCTGGCCCAATATATTATTGCGCTGCCAATGTAAAATGCCAAAATCTAATTTATGTTAAGCAAACAGAGGATGAGCTCAATTAAACTTAAAGCTTTTCTTTGGTGAGGGAAAACGGCAGATTGAAAGCTTCTTGCAAAACTCTGGATGCAGTTCAGAACAAAGTGTGATTACTAAGTTCAGTTAGAATCAACAAATGTTCTGCCTCCTGTGTCACAAAGGCATTTTTCATTGCTGGGGAATTTCTCTGTACATTGCAACTGATTGTCTTTCTTTCACTTTTTTTTAAAGTGTAACACTGGAATTTGCAAATTGACAGGTATAATCAACACAATGCACACACGCATATATATTATATACACACACGGACACACACAAACACACATATACATACACGCATGCTAACAAATTTCCATTTGTGCTGCTCATGGTGAGTATGCGGATGCCCCATTTTATAAGGACATGAGTATTTTACTGTGTTAATCCCCATGTATTGTTCTTCTGGTAAGTGTAGGTGTGTTTCCCTTTAAGGCCACAAATCCAACTGCAGATTTATGGGGGTGGTCAGGTCATATTCACTATACAGGACAGGCTCCTAGTGTGATCCCTGCCACACAGACGGAGCCGACTGCTGCTGTACAGCCAAGCTCAACGGCCCAGTACAACTCCAAGCGATACCCGAGGACAGCATAAGAGCAGCACAGCTTTATGGAAGGCAATGCAATGCCTGCGAATAGCAGAGCACCTTCAGGCCTTGCAAGATTGCACATGTGCAGGCTGGAAAAGAGCAGACCCCTGTCCCTATTTGAACTGGGAAAGTTGGACTGGAAAAGCTGAATGTTCACACAAAATGTATTGCAACTGTTCCTTTTCATATGTCATGCATGAGGTCATTGGGTTTCAGTTTTCATAGAAAAACAAACTGAATTGCGGAATTCGATCCCAAAACACCAATAAAAATCTTGAAATCCAATGTAAAAATAAAAGAATTTAACATTCACTTGCCTTGAAGCAGTGGTCTGGTTTTTCAGTTGTGCGTTGTTTTTTTGAGTTGTCACCTTTTTTGGAAGCTTTCTGAATTTGGAGGTTGGAATGTATGTTTTTCCCGGGGTAAGTAAGCAGTGAGGAGTTGATGGGACGGGAGTGGGGGGGGGGGGGGGGCAGCTGCAGGAGAAGAGAACAGAGCGCGGCAAAGAGGAGCAGAATGAAGGTAGTAAGCCATCATTAATTGCCCTCCCCCTGAAGTTTTACAAAAGTGCATATTGTGGTTATATTGTAATTCTACATTGACAATTGCAGTATAAGTGCAGAAAGAGTTTTAAGGTTCCCCAGTCAGTGTCGGGAAAGCCCTTTCAGGATCCTGCATGTAGGAAATTCCAGAAGCGGTGTTCCCGGTGGTGACCGGGGAAAGTCTTGAACATGTTTAAGTGCTCTTACTATCGTAGTGGACATGATGCGGAGATGCCGGTGTTGGACTGGGGTGGACAAAAGTGAGAAGTCGCACTTCACCTGACGAAGGAGCGGTGCTCCAAAAGCTTGTGATTTCAAATAAAACTGTTGGACTATAACCTGGTGTTGTGCGACTTCTCACTTTTATCGTAGTGGAAGCGTATTAAGTGTTTAAACAACTTAAGGCTCAGTCACGGTCAGGAATATGGCTTTTTGAATTTCCTCAGTGCAGGGGAATAGGTGGTCAGGATGGGTGGGAAACAGATGGGCAGATTTAAGGTTTTGGGCAAGAGATACAGGGGGGATGTGAGGAAAAGCATTTTTACGCAGCGAGTGGTGAGGACCTGGAACTCGCTGCTGACGGAAGTGGTGGAAGCGGAGACACTCAGGGCTGGATTTTCAATGACCCGTGGAGTCGGGTTTGGAGGCGGGGGTTAAAGTTGCAGATTCGGGGGTCCCGACCCCATCTCGCCTCCATGTCAGTTTCGCTGGCGGCGCGTACCCGACCTGTGCTGAGACCCGACTCCCCGAGGCGGGAAGGGATTAGTGACAATTAACTGCCTGTTAACAGGTAGTTAACAGGCAGTTTTTTGCATAATCCTTATTTTAAAAGGAGAAATGTGGGCTTCCCGACAGGTAGCAACCACGCCAAGTAATCGGGGCGGACCGTGGGTCTGCAGGGGTTGGAGGGATCGATATGTCCAGTGGGCAGGTGAGTGATGGGTGCATGTGTGCAGAGGTAAGTGTGTAAGGTAAGTGCTAAGTGTTGGAAAAAGTTTTACTTACCTTAACTTCCTCCTGCAGGTGTCAGCCCTTCAGTTCTCGGGAGTCAGAAATCTCACCGGCACAGAAATCAGAAAAGCCGTGGACCTGTCAAAAACAGCAGCCTTCTGTTTTCTGTGGTGGAATGATTTCTAACTCAGCCTGAGAGGAAGGACTGAAGTTAGAAATCATATTGTCAGTGTTTGACAGCTTCACAGAGCTGTCAAACGCTGATATTTCATCTGTCAAAAGCTCTTGACAGATGAAATGTCAGTCTGTGATGTCACCTGTTGCCGGGTGGCCCTTAATTGGCCTGCTGAGCCCACTGGGCAGGCTCAACAAGGTTAATCAAGGGAAAATACAGTGGGTTGGCCACATCTCGATGGAGGCGGGTTCACAAGCCAGAATGTGTGATTCACGACACCACCCCGACCCCAGATTCAAAATCCAGCCCTCAATGTTTTCAAGGGAAGACTGGATAGGCACTTGAGTGAAATAAACTTGCAGGGCTACGGGGATAGAGCGGGGGAATGGGACTGACTGGATTGCTCTGCAGAGAGCCGGCATGGACTCGATGGGCCGAATGGCCTCCTCTGTGCCGTTATGACTCTATGAATCAGGGAGAACAGCTGCAGTGGGCATGGAGAGGAGTAAGGCCACTTCAGTGCTCTGGGCAGTAGCAGAGGAGGCAGGAGAGAGCGAGCAGGGAAAGCAGTGGCAGCACTGGGCAACATACCTCAGGTGGGTGGCATTGTGGCATTACACACCTTGAAGACAGTGAGAGGACTCAATGAGAGGTAGGTATAATAAATTGGTGTTTAAACAGGATAGAAAAGCATTAGAGAGACGAATGACAGAAATATATTACAGAAGTATGACATTTACAGGAAGTGCATGCTATGCACATGACTTTTAAAATCTTAGCTAGCTAAATAGATACATGCTAAATACAACTCCAGATTTAAGCATCTTAAGGTGGCACAGTCAGTGGTAATATAAATTCCTTCTTAGCTCATTGAAAGTGCAGATCTAGAACAGGCCACCAGGAGGTCCATGTGGCATTCTAACCCAATGCACAGGAAAATTATTTGTTCTTTTCTATAGCCCTCCCCCTGTAGCCTTCTCATCCAAATGCCTGCCATCAGTTACTGCTGCTTCCTACTTCTATTGCCTGTGTCACAATAATCTTGTTCAACAATATCCCTCCCTAGGATGGAAACTTCAGTGGCCCAAAGAGAAAATCTCCATTTTTAATAGGCACAGACTGCAGTCATTTCCTTCTGTCAGATCATAAGTTGTTACTTGTACACAAGCTTGGCTCAATTGGCTGCGCTGTTGTTTCTAGATCAGTAGTTAGTGGGATCAAGGCCCACACTCGTACATGAGTTCACAATTTAGATTGCCGCTTCTGAGGGAGGGAATACATGGATAGAAGTGCCATTAGAAACATAGAAAAATAGGAGCAGGAGTAGGCCATTCGGCCCTTCGAGCCTGCTCCGGCATTCAATATGATCATGGCTGATCCTCTATCTCAATACCATATTCCCGCTCTCTTCCCATACCCCTTGATGCCTTTTGTGTCTAAAAATCTATCTATCTCATTTTTAAATATATTCAGTGACTTGGCCTCCACAGCCTTCTGTGGTAGAGAATTCCACAGGTTCACCACCCTCTGAGTGAAGAAATTTCTCCTCATCAGTCCTAAATGCCCTACCCCTTATCCTGAGACTGTGACCCCTCATTCTAGACGCCCCCAGCCAGGGGAAACATCCTCCCTGCATCCAGTCTGTCTAGCCCTGTCAGAATTTTATACGTTTCAATGAGATCCCCTCTTGTTCTTCTAAACTCTAGTGAATACAGGCCTAGTCGACTCAATCTCTCCTCATACGACAGTCCTGCCATCCCAGGAATCAGTCTGGTGAACCTTCGCTGCACTCCCTCTATGGCAAGTATAACCTTTCTTAGGTAAGGAGACCAAAACTGCATACAATACTCCAGGTGTGGTCTCACCAAGGCCCTGTATAAGTAAGACATCCTTGCTCCTGTATTCAAATCCCCTTGCAATGAAGGCCAACATACCATTTGCCTTCCTAACTGCTTGCTGCACCTGCATGTTTGGTTTCAGTGACTGGTGTACAAGGACACCCAGGTCCCTCTGTACATCAACATTTCCCAATCTATCACCATTTAAATAATACTCTGCCTTTCTATTTTTCCTACCGAAGTGGATAACGTCACATTTATCCACGTTAAACTGCATCTGCCATGTATTTGCCCACTCACTCAACTTGTCTAAATCGTCTTGAAGCCTCTTTGCATCCTCCTCACAACTCACAATCCCACCTAGTTTCATGTCATCAACAAACTTCCCTCATCCAAATCATTGATATATATTGTGAATAGCTGGGGCCCAAGCACTGATCCCTGCGGTACCCCACTAGTCACCACCTGCCACCCCGAAAAAGACCCATTTATTCCTACTCTCTGTTTCCTGTCTGTTAACCAATTTCCAATCCATGCCAGTATATTACCCCCAATCCCATGTGCTTTAATTTTGCACACTAACCTCTTATGTGGGACTTTATCAAAGGCCTTCTGAAAATCCAAATAGACCACATCCGCTGGTTCTCCCTTATCTATTCTACCAGTTACATCCTCAAAAAACTCCAGTCGGTTTGTCAAACACAATTTCTCTTTCATAAATCCAGGTTGACTTTGTCTAATCCCGTTGATATTTTCTAAGTGTCCTGTTATCACATCCTTTATAATAGACTCTAGCATTTCCCTACTACTGATGTTAGGCTAACCGGTCTGTAGTTCCCTGTTTTCTCTCTCCCTCCTTTTTTAAATAGTGGGGTTACATTTGCCACCCTCCAATCTGCAGGAACTGTTCCATAATCTATAGAATTTTGGAAGATGACAACCAATGCATCCACTATTTTCATGGCTACCTCTTTTAGTACTCTGGGATGCAGATTATCAGGCTCTGGGGATTTATTGGCTTTCAGTCCCATTAATTTCTCCAGCACTATTTTTTTTTACTAATTTCTAATTTCCTTTAATTCCTCCTTCTCACTAGACCCTTGGTTCCCTAGCATTTCTGGAAAGTTATTTGTGTCCTCTTCCGTGAAGACAGAACCAAAGTATTTGTTTAATTGCGCTGCCATTTCCTTGTTCCCCATTATAAATTCTCCCATTTCTGACTGTAAGGGACCTACATTTGTCTTCACTAATCTTTTTCTTTTTACATACTTGTAGAAGCTTTTACAGTCTGCTTTTATGTTCCTTGCAAGTTTACTCACATACTCTATTTTTCCCCTCCAAATCAATCTCTTGGTCCTTTTTTGCTGAACTCTAAACTGCTCCCAATTCTCAGGCTTGCTACTTTTTCTGGCAACTTTATACGACTCCTCTTTGGATCTAATACTATCCTTAATTTCTTTTGTTAGCCATGGTTGGGCCGCTTTTCCTTTTGTGTTTTTGCGCCAGAAAGGAATGTATAACTGTTGCAATTCATGCGTTCGTTCCTTAAATGTTAGTCATTGCCTATCCACCGTCATGTCTTTTAATGAAGCTCCCCAATCTATCATAGCCAACTCACTCCTCATACCTTCGTAGTTTCCTTTGTTTAGATTTAGGACCCTAGTTTCAGATTGGACTGCTTCACTTTCCATCTTAATGAAGAATTCTATCATGTTATGGTCACTCTTCCCTAAAGGACTCCGCACAACAAGATTATTAATTAACCCCTTCCTATTGAATGAGATCCAGCAGATGTTAGAGATATCATGACACTGTTTAAAGAAGAGCAGCAAAAGAGTCCTGCTCAATATTCTTCGCGCAAGCTAAAGCACCAAGAGTATTGTGGGATGTCACTAGTGCAGAATGGCTGCTGCATTTGTCCAAATAATAACACTCAGTCCAGTCCAAAATTAATTTATTGTGTAAAATGCTTGTGGATGTGTTTTTCATTTCTTTGTTTAAAACACCTATCCTCAGATACAGAGCATGACTTCAAAGAATAATTGCCTGTTATTATGATTTAATCTTCTGACCACAAAGGAGTAGGACACCACCAGCCTGGGCTTTCATATTGTTTACAAACATCCAAAATCTACCTTCAACCGTAACATATTACCAAAGAAATCAGTCTCAGTTAAATAATTATAAATGCTATTGCTTTATGTTTTTATGGCTGATAGTTTTTCCATTTCTTTTTATCTTATTGCTAAAAGAAATTTTACCTTGTGTCGAAGAAATTTACTTCCGACAACTACCATCTGCCATATTATCACCATAGAAATAGCTTTATAACATAAACAGCAGTTGCAGACAAAGAAGGGGGGAAATACATTGTGATCAGTTTTGAGAAAATTGTACAAAATGTCTGCAAAGTTACTGCTGAAAATCTATATTTCTGCTCCTCTGACTTTATCCAGCGAGTAGTTAATCCAAACAAACCTAGAAGATCCCAAGTTCAATCTTTGGTCATTCCTGAGTTAGTTGATTTCCACCTGGCTTCAGTACACCGGGGATTAAGATGGGGAAAAATTGGTCAAGGTTTCTGCTCCAGATCACTGTCCAGTAACTCCCGCTGGAAGTGTACATGTATGAACACCAGATAAGGATGGCTGTGATAGTCCATGATTGAATAGCTTGCAGACACGCACTGCCGTGGTTCGTGCATGAATTACAACCACTTAGACAAGGTGCCAGAAGGCAACCGGTGTCCGTGACGCTATGCCTTGCCAATTGATCAACACTTTCAGCAGGGGAAGAGAGGGCAGAAAAACGGACTCAAAATTATAAAAGGAAATCTGTATTTATCTTCTATAAGAGTGTGTTGAATGTCTTGTGACCTTCCTTATTTGACCCTTAAGGGTCATTGACCTGAGGTCAGCAGTTTGTTACAACAGCACTTTCTCACATCAGATCAGCTCCAAGTCCAGTCTTTGTGATGTCAGTGCACAAAATGATGGCATGCACCTATCACCGGCCGGGGCAAAGATCTGGGAATATTTTGAAGAAGACACCTTTTTTCTGAAGTCCAAAGCTGGCTTCGGTCAATATGGCTGATGCGCAGAAAGAATCGAACTAGCCTCCGCTTGCTGTGGTGTCACACCAGCAGAACAACTAGTAGCGCTGCTGTGATCCAGGTTATGCTCAGCACCCTATTGTTGGTTGATGATGAGAACCTGTGGAGCTGTTTAACCACAAACACTGCATTTGTGTGGTTCGTTGGCACGTCGATGTTGCAGATCATCCCTTCACAACAGGAAATGCACTCCTGAAACAAAAACAAAATGCTTCCTGATTAAACGTTTCCACTGAAGTTGCATTCGCCTCCAATTATAGCCTACCAGTGCATACATAAGAGCCATCTGTTCCGAGTGCCGTTCATTTCCAGGATACTTCACTGCTTGCGGTTGCACAGGTCTATTGAGAAAATTGTCAGAACCCAACGCATTTTGTTTAAATTGTATCTATTCATAACTGGTCAAAGAGTTGTGCCGCACTTCTGGCAATATTAGATATGGAAAAGCCAGCTGATAAGTTTGGAGAATGTTTTGCAAAGGGGGTGGGGGGGCACAGGGTATAGGCACTGTCCTTTTGCCTTTCAGGCCTGGGTTTAAATCCAGCTGAGGTTAATAGGAAGGAAGTCATCTCTCTACGTTGACTGTAAGAGTCCAACGTGAAGTGAATTTGAGCAGCTTCAAACCGGTTTTTAAATGGGCACTGGGGTACAATAGGACAAAATTGTCTCTAATTTGGCAATCTCAGTCACAGGTACCTCAAGGATGGCTTGACTGGGAAATAGAAAATGCTACAATGGTGCAAAAGGGAGGTTATAATCTGTGTTAGGGACAAAGTGGAAGGAACTGTATTTTACATCAAACTGTGCTTGATGTTGGTAATGGGTTTCCAAAATGGAAATCGTTCCATTTCCCTTTGATAAAGAGAAAAAAAATAATCGCCATTCTCTGAATGGCCTCCTTCTGTGCCATAAATTTCTATGACTCTATATAGGAGCAAATTTTCCTCTCTAATTTTAGTGATAAAGTAGGTGTGAGCATAAAGCAGTGTCCCCTGCTTTTTATTTACTTCTACTTTTTGTGCTAAAATTAGCAAACGGAGACAAATATAGCCCAACATTGCATTGTCCATGTGACATCTCTCGGAAAAAAACTATCCACTTGGTCCCATAGCATCAATCATATTGGATCACTGTTAGGATTTGTTACAGTTAAGTATGCTTGAAAGGGATGGGATTAGGAACATATCCCACATGTAAGTATCTACCATACAGGTGGATAAACTATAGACAACCAAAGTTTTAAAACTGAGCCTATCAGGGACACCAACAGCTGTTTTGCACCATTTCAAAAGTATTGATATTTCTGTCCAGACAAAGATGAAATTTATTTGTAATTTCATTTACTCATTGTATAACCAGGGCTCTATCAGGGAGCGCTGGCAGAACTGCCCACTAGTTAATACATGGGCACCTTTGGTTATATACTTGATAGAATCCTACAGCACAGAAGGAGGCCATTCGGTCCATCATGCCTGTGCCAGTACTTACCGTATGACCAAACTTCCTGATGTGATGGCAGCCAACAGAATTACATTCCTCCTTTGAAACGCACCTCTTTGAGACCGATTCACTCCCGCCATGGCTTGTAAATCTGTGGACCGTAAGGCAATACTCTGTATCTGTGCCATAAAAAGACAAAAAATGAAGATTTAGGACTATTTTGCCATTTACAAACCACTCTGGAGCCATAAAAACAAGTCATCCAAAGTTTCTCAGGAATTCTGTTTTTCTCTATATAGTAGTAAACATTACCCTGTCCATAAAAAAAAACATTTAGTTGCTCATAAAGTGTAAATTCCTAACGTTGGTCCTTTTAGGCAAATAAAGAACAGCTTATTGCACAAATGGAATGACAATTACTACCCTACTAATACCTGGTTAAAGCTGTAACAATGTCTCCAGGTCACATACCTTTACTTCTCAGTCATGACATTTTCTGCATTTTTCTCCATTAGGTCTTTATCGTGCAAAAGTGCTCACTACCTTTTGACAACTTTTCATACTAGTTTATTCTCAGATATAAACCCATCGAGTAGGTCCCATTATTAGGCATTCCCTTTACTGAGTTTCCGTAGGTGATTCTGATATAATGAAGCTTCTGTCAGGATCAATCTGAAGTATTAACATTCTATGTTGCTTCATACATCATATGCAATTAAGTTATCACTGAAAGCATTCACTAAATGATTCATTTTCTCTCCTTTTTCTGCAAATTTTCTTCCCTTCTCTCTCAATGTCATTTACTACTTGCTAAGGTATGCTTTTGCAGGCACTAATTACTCTCCAGTTCTTCTCCATTTTTTATGAGCCTTGGCAGGGAGTGTCGGAAGGCTGTTTGACTCTAAGATTTCGGGTTGAACCTGAGCCCATCTTCACCTGAAGTTTCCACATGCATAGGGGTCTCTTGGCTGGATTCCCCTTTGCCAAGGGGCACTGAGGCCATTTCTATCATCGAATCTTACAGCACAGAAGGAGGTCATTCGGCCCATCATGTCTGTGCCAGCTCTTTTGAAGGAACTATCCAATTAGTCCCACTCCCTCTGCTCATTCCCCATATAACTGCCATGGTGGGATATGACCTCTCACTCTCTGGATTAGTAGTTGAACACCCCCTCTGGCATCCCAGCTGATTTTAGCTAACTCAGCACAAACCAGGGATTAAGCCTGGGATCTTCCTGATCCATATGACTCAGCTATGGGGCTCAGCTTTGTTAAACTCTACTCTGTTAAGTAGATTATTCTTTATCAATTACAAAGCCAGCTTGTCATGGCAGCCAATTGCCTGGAAATACTGCTCTACAGACAATGTGTTAATAAAGATTTAAAGAATTAATGAAAAATCAGTCCAGATGTGATGAGAAGAAAAATATATACAGATGTGGAAGTTGCTGTAATGCTAAACAGGCAGTGATTCTTGGCTAACTTAGAACTATCCCTTCTCCTGGCATCATTTTAGACATTTCCCCCCCCGAAGAAACCCTTCAGAATAACGTGGTACATTGGTGTACCAACATCCCATGTCACTGTGAAGCAGGGCTCAAGTTTGCAGCCAATATTTCCCACACAATGAGTTCTTATTTGATCCATGTAAAGGAGATGCCAAACAAAGATCAGGTACTTCCCACAGGGGGAAAAAAAGGACAAAAGTAATCAGAAGACTGACCGCCATGACCACTCTCAGGTAGATCCTAGCAGGGCAGGAGGTTATTAAGCAACACTGGCAGACGTCTGAATGCAAATCTGCCCTGATTGTTCGTTGAACTGGGGATTGGCAAAATGTATATGGCTGGGTCAGTGTCATTAAAATAGTTTGTCTATAGGATCTGAAAAACACCAAAAAAGAATTTTAGAATGGCCAGTCATCATCAGTTTAAAGGGATACCGCAAGATAAGGCCTTATAATGATTTTTTCTCGAATGGTCAGTTGAAAAGGTGATGTTGTGTGTATGTAAAAAATAGTATTAGAATTTAAAATAAAAACGTACCCGGAGATAACTAGTCCACGAGTTCTGACGAAAGGTCTTCGACCTGAAACGTTAACTCTGTTTCTCTCTCCACGGATGTTGCCTGTCCTGCTGAGTTTTTCCAGCGTTTTCTGTTGTTACCATGGATTGGGCCTGCCACCTTCATGGTATTTGCAGTTACGCACTAAAACATCTTTGCCTAGCCTCAGTTCCTTGCATCCCGTGCTCTTATTGGAGTAGTATGGGGTCATGGGAGCAGAGGTGTTGGTGATGAGGCACCACATTTCTGTCCTCAGGTTTGAACACATAAGGGGGGAAATTACTGTTAGTAATGACATATAAAGACTTACCGTGCTTGTATCAAATTCCTCTCTCCACTATTTTAATGGAGGCGTTTTAAAATATATGGGTTAGTACCCGAGAGAGGAATGTGATACGATAGTGTTAAGCCGTCATGCAATTACATCACCAACAGTAATTTCGACCCTATAGTAAAGATGGGGTCTTCGGGTGGGATGCCAGCTACCTCCTGGTAAGTTTCCTATGATAAAATTAACTTCTAAAGATTTGCTATTAAATTACACGCAAGACAGACTTTCTCTTTTCTGAATATTTATCCACTTCCCTTTTAAAAGCTACTTATGGATTCTGCTTCCACAGCTATTTCTGGTAGGGCATTCTGAATGATTTGTGTAGGTTTAGCATGACCTCTCTGCATTGCGGAGATGGGGTTATTTGCACGGTTGGGGCAGCCCACCAGCATCTGCAAGGAGGCTTCAGTGGTGCCCATCCTGATCCGACTTTTTAAGACCCGCAGCTATTCTGCCAGAGGGCGAAGAAAAAAAATTCTTAAAACAAAGGAGTATCAACTCCAACAGGAGCCAGGGCTCTTTAAAAAGAAAAGGTAATTAATCCTGTCTGGGATTGATTATCTTTGCTTGCCTAAATGTTTGTGGCCTCTCAAAAAGCCTCAGCAGAACTCACACCAGCTCTTAGCGAAATTCCTGGGTGATGTACATGAGGGAGTAAGGAACAGAAAACAAAAAAAAATCTGTACATGCTTTGAAACAAAATCGGATTCCTTGCTTTCGTACTGTCAAAGATACGTGGATAGGGTGAGATGAAGTAAATAGAGTGGGAGGAGGCTCCAGTAGAGCATAAACACCACATGGCCTGTTCCTGTGCTGTAAATTCCATCTAATTCTATCTCAGGAACTCCCCCAGGCTGGCTCCCTTGACGTGGGGGGAGGTGGGGCAGAGGTTCACCCACTTCCGCCACTGGAAAATGGCAAACAACAAGAAATGAGGCAAAATCCTCCCACCTTTGGACACAGCTTTAATATCGCACCCATTGGCCGGAATTTTGCCGGTCCTCAGAGTGCGGGATTGGAGGCGGGACCGCTGTCAAAATCGCGAAGATTGACAACGGATAGGAAACCCGCTGTCAACCCGCCTCCAATCAATCTTCCCAAGTATCGGGTCCCCGATTTGCGCATGGACCCGACACCTAGCGGCGGGAAGAGGATTATAGCCACTTACCTGGCTGTTAACAGGTACTTGATACTTGTTAACAGGCTCTTTTTCAATTTTGCCACTTCTGCCTCGGGTTCCCCGACGTCCGGCCACCACGCCAGGTAAGTGTGGCATGTTGTGAGTCTGCTGTAATGTTTCTGCATTGATGACAGCTGCAGAAACGGTGTGAAGGCTCCAATGGTGCACTGGTGAGTTTCAGAGGTAAGAAAATGTTGGGAAAATCATTTTTAATGCATTTACACTTTTCTGTAGGTAACAAGTTTTGAATTGGCTGTCTAGTTCCACCTCACTGGGAGAACCTCTCTCACCAGTGACAGATCGCTTCTGTAACCTCACCTGCAGCTGCCATCTGTTCTAGCCTAAGGAGGGAGTCATTGGAGAGCCTGGGTGCAAGAGCTCACCTGTGAACAGTCATTGTCAGTGTTTGCAGCACCTCAATGCTGTCAAACACTGAGAAATGAGCTGTCAAAGAAAAATTGTGCGTGGTCCCTTTAAGAAAACCGGCAGATGACGCGTCATCAAATGACGTCATCTGACCATCTTCCTCTTAATTGGCCGGCAAGCCCGCAGGGCGGGCTTAACAAGGCCAATTGACGTAAAAACACGTCCGTGGGCCGGATGCAATTGGGGGCGGGACTGGAACCCGGAAACCAGCTGACCCGCTCCCAAGCCGCATCCATTTGCAAAATCACGGCCAGTGTCTCTGGCTTTCCCCATGCCAGCTGTAACATGGATTGTATGGTTAGTCAGACATAATTAAATGCTATGCCAAAGAAAAAAAAATGATTTTTCACGAAAGAGCTGTACAAATATTCAAGTATTATTTAAATGAGCATGTCACAAATGTTGGCCACATCTCGGCTGCTTTTGTTCTTTGCATTTAGTTGGTGCAGGCATATGGAAAATGCAATGGGTAAAGTATTTGAGAGGGTGATTTCTGTGTGGATTTTAACATCACCTTTCTCAAAACTACAGAAAAATTCTATGGCCACGATTTTACTTACCTCAGCGTGTCCATGGCGGGTCCTGACCCCGCTGCTGGCTCCATCCCGCTCTGTGAAATGATTTCCCCTTGTTAAACCCGGCCAGTGCATTTCCCGGGCCAATTAGAAGAAGCGGGTCTGGTGACGTCATTTCATGACGTGTCATCTGCCGGTTTCCTTAAAGGGACCATGGCCAACTTTGTTTTGACATTTGTGCTGTCAGTGTTCCATAGCATTGAAGTGCTGCAAACACTTACAATGACTGCAGAGAGGACCAGGGCTGCACCCAGGCTCTCCCATGACTCCCTCCATATGCTTATGGAGAGTCACAGCACGCAGGGAAGTCCTCTTCCCTTCCGATGGGCGGAAGAGACCTCCCCAGGAGACCAAGACAGTCTGGTTGCACATTGCAGAGGATGTCAGGAGGACCTGGGTGCAGTGATGCAAACCATTCAATTATCTCATTAGATCACGAAACGTTAGTACAAAGCCACACTCACCTTCATCCTGCTGTGCCTCTCATCACATCCCCATCACTTTGCCTTCCCTACCCTACTCCTGCACATCCTTACACCAACTTACCTTGCACCTCCACCCATCCCTCTCCCTCTATCTACATTATCATAGAATCATAGAAATTTACGGCACAGAAGGAGGCCATTCGGCCCATCATGTCTGTGCCAGCCAAAAAAGAGCTATCCAGCCTAATCCCACTTTCCAGCACTTGGTCCGTAGCCTTGTAGGTTACGGCACTTCAAGTGCATATCCAAGTACTTTTTAAATGCGATGAGGGTTTCTGCCTCTACCACCCTTTCAGGTAGTGAGTTCCAGACCCCCACCACCCTCTGGGTGAAAAGATTTCTCAATTCCCCTCTATTCCTTCTACCATTTACTTTAAATCTATGCACCCTGGTTCTGCATCCAGAAAAAACAGCATTTTTTTGCTTGCAAAGGTGAATTTTACATTGGCATGCAGGTCTCATTCTGGAGGTAACAGCATACCTTATGATGTCAAGAGTGCCATCGATGCAGCACAGCAAAGTAAATAAAGTATCATAACCTCCAAAAACCCTCTAAATCAAAGGTGAAATATTTGGCTTAAGAATAGGTTAACTGATGGACACTGTATAACAGCCACCATTCTGGAAAGTTTTTTTACATAGTTTTTAAACCAGTATAATGTAACGCTTTAAAACAATTTGGTTCTTAAAAATAGAATTGGGCTCGCCTGTGATGCACTCCATGGTCAAACAGCCTACTGTGGCTCACATATTAATGGCCACTTGAGCAAAGCACCTGAGGACTCTGTTGGAGTCTATCTAAGGGTCAGGGCCTTCAAGAAAACTAGCCTGACTGCAACTTAGTCTAGATTACCTTCAGCCAAAAGGTCAAGAAATCAAATATGATGCTGATGCTGCACAGGACAGAGGGCATCAGCACCCGAGCACATTGCTGCCCGGGAGGCCAGGGATGGCCTCACATCCCCATCTCACTAGCCACCCCTCACACTCACCCTCATCCTAGTGCAATCATATGTAAGGGTAGCCACTTGGGTGTTTTATCCAATTTTCATGTAAAGTTTCTGTTAATGTGCTATCAAACATTGAAACCTTTATTTTCAACACTTTGCGTTCTTGGACAGATTTGTGTGCACGTTTGGAGTGGCTTAGTGAGTTGCAGTGAATGGTGAGACATAACGGTACCCCCCGCAATGGTCATGAGTGTGAAGGAATGGCTTGGCCATTGTAGGAATACTTTATGGTGTTGGTGTGGCATGGTGGCAACCTGGTGCATCATGTGGCAGCCAGGGTGTACAGCGTCAAGTGAAGTAAATCTGGCCATGGTGAGGCCATCCCTGGCCTCCCGGGCAGCAATGTGCTCAGGTGCTGATGCCCTCTGTCCTGTGCAGCATCAGATGATTTCGGAGAAGGTTGGTGCTGCTGTTATGCCTGGTGCTGCTGGTGTTGGGGCTGATCGTGGTCTGATTCTGAGGTCCAAGGTGAGACAGTACAAGAGGCACCCATGTTGATGGAATAGATGGCAGGTGAAGTAGAGATGACAGAAGCATTCTGTCAATAGTGAGAGAGTTCTTCCAATGAGGTGATACTGGATCGAGAGTGGAAAGTCTGCAGAATCTGTGCTGGAAATGGACTGAGAAACAGCTTGTGGCTGATGAAAGTGATAATCTGTCAGGTGGGAGCTTTCACTGTACATTTGAAGCTGTCAAGTAATCAGCTGGAGCAATGGCCACTGAACTCCCGCCTCAGGTTGACAGCCGTGGTCCCCGAACAGCGTGGTTCCCATGGCCATGAAGTTAAAGTGAAAAGGTAAGTTATAAAAGCTTGTTAATGATCTGTCAACTAGATGTTAATGAGTTTAATTGGGTCGCCCGCCGCTGCCTGTCGGGTCTGCTCAACGCTGACAGACCTGACATTGGGCAAGGCGAGTTGCGGCGGGTTGACAGTGGGGTTCCGACCTGCTGTCAAAAAGCCCCCACTTTCCCACCCGACCCGCCAGCGATCCTGCCCGCTGACCCCCCCCGGAAAATACCGGCCTATATTTCTAATTGACGGTAAACAAATTCTGATTGGTGCAATATTTACCATTTTGCCTGAAAATAATTATTAGAAATATATGAAGTATTTAATGTGCAAATTAGAGCAGCTTTAATCTGGCTGCACCTTTGGTGTCCCTGACAGGAAAAATTGAATGGTCGTGGAGTAAAAGTATCGTCCAATATGCACTGGTACACTCCTCCCATCCCCAACAACAGCACAGGCCACCATCACATGACAACTGAGCCTTGTACTACACAGTTTTTTAAAAATTTAGTCACAGGATGTGGGTGTCGTTGGCAAGGCCAGCATTTATTGCCCATCCCTAATTGCCCTTGAGAAGGTGGTGGTGAGCCGTCATCTTGAAACAACTGAGTGGCTTGCCAGGCCATTTCAGAGGAAAGTTAAGAGTCAACCACATTGCTATGGGTCTGGAGTCACAAATAGGCCAGACCGGGTAAGGACAGCAGGTTTCCTTCTCTAAAGGACATTAGTGAACCAGATGGGTTTTTACAACAATCTGGTAGTTTTATTCCAGATATATTTAATTAACTAAATTTAAATTTCCCAGATGCTGTGGTGGGATTATGATCTACATTTCTCCAGATCATTAGTCCAGATCTCTGGATTACTAGTCCAGTAACATAACCACCGTACCATGAGGGAGGCCATCCAGCCCATCTAACTCATCCTTCCAACACAGGACTAAAGAAAAAGGCAAGACTGCCAAACAATAAATGCTAATAATAAGCAGCCAACCTTTATATTTCAATTTGAGATCATTATTTCTTTCTAAGGTGTATCCAAATATTGTAACAACAAATTCAACAGCTGGCTCAATGCAGGCTTTTGTTATCTATAACTTTAAATATTGAGTGAAATAATTTAAGAAGCAAGCATCAGAACTATACATTACTCTTTGATTTACCGCCCTAAAGTGCTGTGTAAAGCTAAAACATCCTGTTACACTGACTGACCTCTTACAGCCCTTTTTTAATTGTTCAAAGTAAAACAGACAGTCAATGCTATTGAAACGGACTATTTACAAAGAGGCCTTTGGACTATCAATCAGACCAGAAGCTGTAAATCTCCCATAAGAAGCCTGTTGAATTGAGCAACTATATCTCTTTGGCTACAAGATACTCACGCTGAGGGCACCATTTATCTTCAGCCCATCTGTTACACTCATAATTGTCCAAAGCATTGTTGCAAGTAAAGCACTTGAAGCTGTTTGGAAATGGTGTTGCTGTGAAAAATAGAGAGAGAAAGTTCAGGAAACTGGGGCCAGCTAATCATTCAGTAGAACAGACAAGCTAGATGGAACACTGCAAAGGTGCTGGGATGATCAGTACGGAAAATATATACTTTTACACGAGCTCTGAATAAACCACGCCAGTAGATTTGTATCACCGAGTTGACATCTCTTTGAAAAAAAAAACACTTTCCCCATACTACAGATGAGAGTGAATGGGAAGGGGTGCATTCACACCACAACTGCCGCACTGGAGCGATGCAGCTTCCTTCCCACTGCTGCGGCTATAGTATAAATGCACCCTGAATCCAGAGCCAAGGCCTGACCCGACAACAAAGCTAAGCGGGGCGACATTCTCAGCAGGAGGCAGTCTCACTTTTCTTTGTGCTTTTGATAGGCAATGATGATTTGACTCCAGAAATGCCCCTTACAGCAGCTGGACGTGTAAACTTACCTGTTGCACCCAAAGGGTTAATGCACCAGCGTCATATTTATTTTCACTGTTGTGAAATAACAGTAATGAGGACCATGAAAGTGAATGGGCTATAATGGATACAGAGTGAACATTCATCAGGGAATTTATCACCAAAACGCTCACCAATATCGTGACGATATTGCTCCCAAGGTTCAAGGTTACCGAGATCATGTGTTCCTTCATCACAGCAGGGTTCTCTTAATCCCTCATAAATAACCCCCGATCCAGACATATGGTTTTCCATTCTAATTGATACTGGAGAATTTAATGGTAGTTTCACAGTTCCCTGCACTCATGTTTCAAATCAGTAAAAATGAAAAAAAAATCACTTTGTGAATCCTTTAGAAGTTGAATCGAGTGCTCCAGTAACATTCCGAGTACTACCATTAAATTCTCCAGTATCAATTATAATGGAAAACCATATGTCCGCATCAGGGATTATTTATAACAGATTAAAGAAAGAAAGACTTGCATTTCTACAGCGCCTTTCACAACCACCGGATGTCCCAAAGCACTTTACAGCCAATGAAGTACTTTTTGAAGCATAGTCACTGTTGTAATGTAGGAAACGCGGCAGCCTATTTGCACACAGCAGCAGTGTGATAATGATCAGATAATCTGTTTCAGTGATGTTGATCAAGGGATAAATATTGGCCAGGACACCGGGGATAAAACCCCTGCTCTTCTTCGAACTAGCATCATAGGATCTTTTACATCCACCTGAGAGAGCAGACGGTTTAACGTCTCATCCAAAAGATGGCGCCTCCGACAGTGCAGCACTCCCTCAGCACTGCACTGGAGTGTCAGCCGAGATTTTTGTGCTCAAGTCTCTGGAGTGGGACTTGAACCCACAACCTTCTGACTCAGAGGTGAGGGAGCTACCAACTGAGCCTCAGATTAAGAGAACCCTGCTGTGATGAAGGAACACATAACCTCGGTAACCTTGAACCTTGAACCTTCAGAGCAATATAGTCATGATATTGGTGAGTGTTTTCTTGATAAGTTCCTCAGACATGCTCATAATGTGCTTCGGCCATATCGATATAGATACATATTGTAATGTGGAAAGAAATGCTGAGCAGTGAATAAGTAACCTGCTGACTCCAACATACAGTGAATGTAAGAGCCCAGATGCCAGAATGATAACAAGAACCTCTGCTATGTGTGGCCGTTAAATTTACTTACGGGACACTGGTGGCCTCACGTTATGAAAGTTGACATTTTTGGTAAACCCACAATCCACTAGGAGGATGAGGAGCTGGAAGAGGACCACTCTTGTAGGATGGCGAGTTATGGGCATAGTCTCTTAAGCGTTAGCACCAGCTGCACCTACAAGAACAAGAAAACATTACATTTTAATAGAGAAGCTAATTACTATGAATAATATACTGAGTTCTCCAAAACTTACCAATGTTTCCATGCCTGCCCCCATTTGCTATTTCCCTCTTTCCTTTCTTTCCCTCCCCCAACACGCAGAGTCAAACTTGCAGACTCATGGACACTGACCAGACCATTTCTTAGTGTGCTTGATGTTCTGGCATGGAATCCTACTCCGCTCCCACCTAACATGATAAGCAGGTTAAACCTGGCAAACTCATCTCACCTAACATGGCGACCAGGCTGAGCCTGGCAAACCTATCCATTCTTGGAGGCAGATTGTTGACTATCAACCTGGGTCTTCAAAGCAAGAGTCCAGCAGACTCTTTTATAGCTATCAGACCAGACTGGCTAATATTTCAAATATTGGCATTAAAGCTCACACATATTGTAATTCTGGGAATGTACAGCATGAGCAAACATTGTCTATCAGAAGTTAGAGGCGTTGCAATGATTACAAAGTAAAATGAGAATTACTCTTCTTTTCCAATATTACAACTTTATTGAACAGTCGCGTCATTTAACAGAAATCTAAGGACAGTCAAATATTGGACACAGATACACTCGATGTGGAAAAACTGGACAACTCCTTAAAATGCACAGGTCAAATCCACATAGTGCAAGAGTAAATTTATTACCTTCAACAGATGTGAATGCTGCTTTAATCGACCAATTAATATCCAGGGTAAGAAGCTGATTCTTAGGTTTGGGTGCCGCGATCAGCTGTGGTTTAACTTAAACCATGCTTGAGTTAAACTACCAGCAGCATCAGTCATAGGCAAGGTATGCTGCGTGCCACACACACACTACCACAACAACAACTTGCATTGAATAGCGCCTTTAACGGAGTAAAACGTCCCAAGGCGCTTCACAGGAGTATTAAAAAACAACATTTGACACCGAGCCACAGAAGGAGAAATAGCAGTGATGGACTTGGGTCCGGAGCGGCAGCCAAAATGTGCACGCAAATGGACACAGGGACAACTCAAGTTATATAAGCCTGGTTACGTCTCTGCTCCTCCCACTCTCTCTGTGTTCCTACAGCTGATCAGGGTGTTTCAATTTGTTTTTAATGCCATTTGTCTAAGTTTGCGTGCCGTGGTTGCCTTGCTGCAGGGTTGCCACTGAGGGAGGAGGGATAAATTGGACAGGCATGCACAAGCCAGCCTGTAATAAGCAACTTGCATTGTAAATAAGAGTGAGGCTGCAAGATGCTGCCAGCAGTTCAGTCACAAATGGTGCATTGTCCTGGCAGCACCTCGAGTTCTATGGCCATGTTGGGGTGGGGGAGAGGAAGAGGAGGCATGATATTCAGCCAAAAAATTTGAATCATTGCCATTGTATTTCTATTGACCTTCCAAGCATGAACCTAATTGAAGATCAATACTAACCTTGCATTTACCAGCAAGTTTTTAACAACAACAACTTGTATTTATATAGCGCCTTTAACGTAGTAAAACGTCCCAAGGCGCTTCACAGGAGTATTATAAGACAAAACATTTGACACTGAGCCACATAAGGAGAAATTAGGGCAGGTGACCAAAAGCTTGGTCAAAGAGGTGGGTTTTAAGGAGCACCTTGAATGAGGAAAGAGAGGTGGAGAGGTTTAGGCAGGGAATTCCAGAGCTTAGGGCCTAGGCAACAGAAGGCACGGCCACCAATGGTTGAGCGATTATAATCAGGGATGCTCAAGGAGATTAGAGAGAGAGGGAGGGGCGAGGCCATGAGGGATTTGAAAACAAGGATGAGAATTTTGAAATCGAGACGTTGCTTAACCGGGAGCCAATGCAGGTCAGCGAGCACAGGGGTGATGGGTGAACGTGACTTGGTGCGAGTTAGGACACAGGCAGCCGAGTTTTGGATCACCTCAAGTTTACTGTAGGGTAGAATGTGGGAGGCCAGCCAGGAGTGCATTGGAATAGTCAAGTCTAGAGGTAACAAAGGCATGGATGAGGGTTTCAGCTGCGGATGAGCTGAGGCAAGGGCGGAGACAGGCAATGTCACAGAGGTGGAAGTAGGCGGTCTTAGTTATGCTGCAGATATGTGGTCGGAAGCTCATTTCGGGGTCAAACATGACACCAAGGTTGCGAACAGTGTGGTTTAGCCTCAGACAGATGTTAGGGAGAGGGATGGAGTCAGTGGCTAGAGAACAGAGTTTGTGGCGACGACCGAAAACAATGGCTTCGGTCTTCCCAATATTTAATTTGGTTCCAAATCCTTCCTTAGTTATCCACTATTAAAACAGATACAGTTGATTCACAAGTATACAGGGAGACCAGCCAGACTCAAAATGGTGCAAAGTACAGACAAAACCGATGTATACCAGGGGGTAGAGTTTCTGTTGGTGTTACTAGCGCAATTTGCCCGAAATCGGCCAAAGCAGCACAAAGGATCGAAGAATTTCAAGTGCAAGTTACATCCAGTGCAAATCCAGTTTCCGCGATCTTTTGCTGCGGTTTAAAAAACATCGCGCTGGAAGCCGGCCCCGTCCACAAAACTGGCCACGCCCCCATGGCGAGTATCGCTCATTTGCGGCCCTTCAAGGAGGCTCTTAAAATTAAGCTTTTTTTTAAATGTGCAATTGCACTAATAGGTACCTTTTACAGGTTTTTAAATGTTAAAAATATTTAATTTACTAAGAAACTGATTCATGTCCACCAATGAAACTAGTAAATGGTTAGTTTTTTAACGTTATTTTAAAATCAGGTGGTGGATAAACCCATTTTCAGCTGTATTAATCAAACTGCACCAGGTTACCACTCTTAAATATATCAAGGAATATTTTTTAAAGCAAGAAAGAAACATAAACAATTACGTTCTAAAACACTGCCCGATTGCGCTGGATCATGGAAGATTTTACATTCGTCATTATGCAAATGAGTTTGAGCGGAAACTTAAACCCAAACTTCACTTCGGAAAACCAGGGCAATTCTGAGCGCAATTTACGCCTGGATTGCCGATTGCGCCCAAAGCGGAAACGCTACCGCAAGATGTTTTATTGCCTGTGCTTTGAGCTCTATAAGTACAAGGATGTGATTTATGCACCCAAGTGTGTTTCCTGTAATATGCTTGAAAATAGGCAATTGGTTTATGACTTATGGGAACATGTGAAAAGTGTTTCTTTCAGTTTACAAATGGACAGATTTTCATTGTATTAGTAATCGGTTAATCCAACCTGTCATTATATCTTTGGTCACAGAACATTTCTCAGCTATAATTACAAGTATACAAAAGGATTACAGATGATTCATGACAGCATGTGTAAAAAGCAATCTCTGTGGGTTTAATGATTGGTCTTTGAGTGCAGCAATAAACAGCATTATCAGATCTTCCTGGTCTGTGCCATTTTATTTCTGTATATTCTGTGATAATGATTATATACAGGAGTGAGCCTTAATTGATTCCAATTCCTACCACTAACAGCACTCCAAATCAAAGCACAACTTGTATGTATTTATTAAATGGGTTCATTGAACAAAGAACCCTCCTGTTCCTTTGTTAGGGCTGTGACATCTTGAAAACATGCCAGTCCAGGGAAGTTTTGGCTGTGCGTTTCATAACGTCCTCGTGACCTGCCCTCCCACCACCATTTCGCCAATCGTGCGGTACTGCAATAAGCACAATGCACTTCCTACCACCTCAGTCGCTGCATCTGACTAACAGCAATCTAGAAATGAGACTGATGAGATTGAGGAAGTTCCACGCTACATACATTTTATAAAACTTAAAAAGACACCATTTGAGGTAATTACTATTAATAGTAACAGTGTTTTACAAACGTTTTACCACTCCCACCACCACCCCACCCACCCTCGCGCCAGAAACATTGACACTTTCCGCCAACCCTCTGCAAATATTGTAGAGCTCGCAGGAAACCTCCTATTCCAAGCTTCTAAAGAACAGTATCAGCCACCCAATGGAAAACAGTGTTATCATCGCAGGAAACTTTTTATTTATAGTATACAGCAGCAAAAGTAACATGCAAGTAACAAATACAAAACATACAGAACTCTGATTATGTAAATACGTACGACCTGAAAAGCTGGTGGAAGCAGATTCAATAGTAACTTTCAAAAGGGAATTGGATATATTCTTGAAAAGGAGAAATTTGCAGGGCTATGGGGAAAGGGCAGGGGAGTGGGACTAATTGGAGAGCCCTTTCAAAGAGCCAGCACAGGCACGATGGACTGAATGGCCTCCTTCTGTGCTGTATGATTCCATGATCTCTGGGATTCCGCTCAAATGCAAAATCTGGCATGAACTCGTGCAATTGGGCAGCGTTTTAAAACGAAATTTAAAAAAAAAAATGTTGCTTTAAAAAATATTCCCTGATATATTTAAGAGTAGTAACTTGGCAACGTTTGATTCGTACAGCTGAAAAAGGGTTTATCAGAAAAATAAGAATTTTAAATCACAGTGTCAATCCATCACCAAAGGGTAACCCGATTTAAAATTACTGAAAGTGACTTTAAAAAAAACTATTTTCTAGTTAATTAGGGTACAGTAGTCAGTTCCTTAGTAAATTTAAAAAAATTCTTTCAAAACGTGCCTATTAGTGTCCTTGAGCCCAAAAAAGCCGAAAGAAAATTATTAATTTTTGGAGTCTCCTTCGAAGGCCTGCAAACGAGCGGAAACTCCCAATGGTGATTAATTCACCCTGGGAGACGTGGCCAGTTTTGTGGCCGGGGCCTGCTTCTAATGCGATGAGTTTAAAACTAGCGCAAAAGATCACGGAAACTCGAATTGCGCCGAACGTAATTTACGGTTAAAATTCCGCGATCTTTTGCGCCGCTCATGCCAATATTGGGTGAATTGCCGCCGGAAAAAAACAGCGCAATCGAGCGGAAACCCCAGGCTGTAATCTTTAAACTGGCCACAGTATTCAATTCTGCTGTCAAATTCAGTTTACTCATCGCTGTTTTGACAAATTTAAAGAGAAAAAACTGTCGCACTAAGCCAGCATGGCACTATGCCAGATCAGTAAATATCAGTGTTTTTAACACAGGGGTTGACTGCAGTGTAAACAGAGATTGTGACACAGGAAGGTAAGGTAGTAAAATCACGTAACACAACAAACATCTAAAATGAACAGGAAATCGCATATTTTTAAAAAAAATTATTAAATAGAATCATGACAAAAAACAAGTACATACATTTGCACTCCCTGTCAGATTTTAGGAACTGTTGATACGGCAGGCAAAATGGCACTGTGCGATTGTGTATCCATTGTGGTTTAATTGTAACAATCATAATACATCTGAAATGGTTGGAATTGGGAAAAATTTGGAATTCTACAAATATTTAATATTTTTGTCAATTTTCAGAACCACCCACCGCTGGGTGCTTTGCTCTCCCAGTGTTATAGAAAAAGAGCCTGTATTTATATAGCGCCCTTCAATTCCTCAGGGCTTTACAACCCATTAGGGGAGAAATTCGGTATCGCCCCGTTTAGGGCGCAATTATCGGCCGGGCGCAAAGTTTAGTGCCTGGCGCTAATTATCGCCTCCGACTGCAAACTTGGCTTCTATCGCCCCTGGAGGTGATTGGAGCGCTAAATCAGGCGCTACACACCTCTCTTAAGGCGCTAACGCCGAGGAGCGAGGCGCTACCTCAGAGCGCTGGCGAAGCTCATGAGATGTCAGTCAGCAATGGAACACATACACACTGGCGCCGGCCAGTTCTTAAAGGGGAGGGTCGATCTTGCTCTCCATCCACACCCTGCTCATTGCAGCCTTGAATCTCGGCCTGGAGAGACCTGTACATCAAATCTGCTGAAAAGAACAATGGAGAGGCCCAGGGAAAGAGCTCAGAGTGCAGCCCCCAGAGTCTCTTCTAAATCGATGCAAGGAAGGTCAAATCAAAATGAACCTGCAAAGTGCTGCTCAGTACCCAAAACTCCTTCTCTCCAGAAGTCTCTCTCTCTCTCAGAATGCGTGGTGCAAAAATGTTGCTGACAATAAAAGGCAGGAAGCGGTTGCCTTTAAATAGCACTCCTCCAGTCCCTTCCCGACTGCAAAACGCTCCCCTCAACCTGTCGTTGCTAGCGGTAAGGCAGGGGGCGCCACTCAATATCCGGTCCGGAGCGCTACCGGGGCGTTGCACGCTCGACTGACGTCACGATCTGCGGGCGCAGGAGATCATGGCGGTAGTGTTTAGCGCCGCCGCAAAATGTCTGGTCAATTTTGCAAGCGACGCAAACATCGCCGCGCCTGGGCACTAGTTGCTTTGCGCCCCATTAGCGTCCTGTTAGGGTGCTAACGGGAGGCGCAAAGCAACTGAATTTTTCCCCCATTACCTTTGAAGTGTAGACACTGTTGTTAAGTATGTAAACAGTGCAGCCACTTTTCACACATAAAGGTCCCACAAACAGTAAATGAACGAATGACCAAATAATGTCTGGTGGTGCTGTTTGAGGGATAACCATTTGCTAAGACACTGCGAGAACGCCCCATTCTTCTTGAAATAGTGCCATGGCAACATTCCTGGGCACCTGAACAGGCAGGTGGGGCTTCAGCTAAAAATCTCATCCAAGAGACAGCACCTCCGACAATGCAGCACTCCCTCTGTATTATATTGAAGTGTCAGCTTAGACCCTTAATGTGACTTGAACCCACAACATTCTGACTCAGAGTTTAGCAGGCTACCAACTGAGCCAAGCTGAACTTATTTGCCAATGATGGTGCTGTGTGTCTACATCAGGCCCCCTGGAGTGATTGAAAGCTACACACAAAACATGTGCAAAACAACAAAAGTGTGTTGTCGGAAGGCTGTATTTCCCCCCCCCCCCCCGCATTTTATTTCAAGAAACCAAACATTACAAACAAACAAACTCCAAGTTGAAACAAGAAAACTGACAAACATTTAACAATTAACAGTCCATGTATAATTTATTAAAGAAAAAATGTCCTGTGTTTACGGTTGCCCTATTAATCAAGAATGTTACTATCGGTCAGAGTCCTCTCACTGTAAATTAAATAGAGGTCCACTGTCCTGCCCGCACCACCCTTGACTAGGACCAGCAAAACTGCTCCAAATTCCATGCATCAGACTTTCAACGAATGATGATTCTCAACACATTTAAAAAATGAACCCTATTGACACAGAAGGAGGCAACATTGGCCCGTATTTTCCGATGCCTACGGGTGCGTACGAGCTGAGTACACACTCGTAGGGACATCTGTCAAGAATCTTCTTGACAGATCGCACGCCTGCCCTGGAGAAGGGCCTCTGCGGGGGGAGTGTTCCGCTTTCTGCAGAACCTCCGCCCGCTGAAATCACTTAAAAATCTTACGCCTGGTAAAAGCAGGCGTAAGGCCTGCTTTTACCAGCATAAGAGTTTAAAAAAGTAAAAAAATATTTTTTTTCCACTCATTTATAAATTAAAAATGCTTTTAAAAAGGTACGTTTATTTTTTGCCCCGTAAAAAACCTTAATTATTTTTTTCAAAAAATTAAATTTTTATTTAAAATATTTAATTTAATGTAATTTTAAAAACGTGATGGTTTTTTAAAAATTTATTTAATGTTTTAGTGTCTTTTTTCAGTGATCCCCATTCATACTTTTGACGGGTCTATCTGTCAAAAGTATGAAGGGAGATTCCCTTCTTTCATTGGCTCAACTGGCCCACGTGAGCCCAAGGACAATTGCAAACCGCCTGCGCCCCTGGGATACGTGGGCCCTGCGCATTTCGACTGTGGAGAGGCCCAGGATCAGAAGTGTCCGGACCTCGGGAACCCTCAGGTAAGTGTGTAGATTTTTTTCCGATAGGAGGCATCCGCACGCAGGAAGCCTCCTATCGGAAATTACTGGCCATTATATCTTAACCTCAACTGACAGGGACACCCTCCCATTGCCATTTCCTACTTGTGCCTTTCTTTGAGTGCGACTATCATTCTATGGATGAATTGTGGGTAGTTCTGCCCTGTAGACCAATAGACAACTGGAACTGCCCAATCTCATTCAGGTAGGGTCCTTACAGCTGCAGCCTTGCCTGGATTAAAGCCAAACATAGAAAGGATACTGCTACCTTATCCCAGTGCAGAGATTGCCAACCTTTGCTGGGGGAGATGGGCGAGAGAGTTAGTTGTAACTGAGGGGGGGAAGAAGAAGTGCCAGATTAAATGGGGCGGGGGGAGGTGGGGGTGAGGGTGGGAGAAAGAATACCAACAGGGTTTCAGCGCGAGAAGTGTGGCAGGTTAAATTGAGGAGAGGAAGAAAAGTACTCATAAGAACTGGGAGGGTTGGATGAAGAGAGTCTCTCGGCTGGATTTTACCAACCTCGGCGGGTCCATGGCGGGCGACGTCGGTGGCGGGTCCCGCCCCATTGTCGGCTCCAGCCCGCTCTGTAGAATGAATTTACCGTGATTGGGCTTGTTAAGCCTGCCCAGCGAGTTTCCCGGCCAATTGAAGGAAGCGGGTCTGATGACGCCATTTCATGACGCCTCATCAGCCGGTTTCCTTAAAGGAACCCATGGCCAAATTTACTTTGACATTTGTGCTGTCAGTGTTCTACAGCATTGAGGTGCTGCAAACATTGACAATCACTGCTCAGAGGTGCACGGCTGCACCCAGGCACTCCCATGACTCCCTCCATATGCATATGGAGGGAGTCACAGCACACAGGGAGGTCCTCTTCCCTTCCCATGGGCGAAGAAGACCTCCCTAAGAGATCAATACAGCCTGGTTGCATATTGCAGAGGAGGGCACAAGCAGGGATGTGGTCAGGAGGGCCTGGGTGCAGTGGCGCAAACCTTTCAATGATCTCATTAGATCACGAAACATTAGTACAAAGCCACACTCACCTTCATCCTGCTGTGCCACTCATCACATCCCCACCACTCTGCCTTCCCTACCCAACTCCTGCACATCCTTACTCACACCAACTTACCTTGCACCTCCACCCATCCCTCTCTATCTATATTATCACATCCCCAACTCACTAGCAATCCCTCACTCTCACCCTCATCCTAGTGCAATCATACCAACTAACAGCACACAAGGGTAGCCACTTGGGTGTTTCATCCAATTTTCATGTAAAGTTTCTGTTAATGTGGTGTCAAACATTGAAACCTTTATTTTCAACACTTTGCATTCTTGGACAGATTTGTGTGCACCTTTGGAAGTGGCTTAGTGAGTTGCAGTCATAGAATCATAACGGCACAGAAGGAGGTCATTTGGCCCATCGAGTCTGTGCTGGCTCTCTGTAGAGCAATCCAAATGGTGAGACAAAATGGTATCCCCCGCAATGGTGTTGAGTGTGAAAGGAATGGCTTGGGCATTGTAGGGATGCTTTATGGTGTTGGTGTGGGATGGTGCCAACCTGGCGCATCATGTGGCAGCCAGGGTGTACAGCGTGAAGTGAAGTAAATCTGGCCATAGTGAGGCCATCCCTGGCCTCCTGGGGCAGCAATGTGGTTGGGTGCTGATGTCCTGTGCAGCATCAGTTGATTGCAGAGAAGGTTGGTGTTGTTGTTGGTGCTGCTGGTGTGCTTGATGATGCTGGTGTTGGGGCTGATCGTGGTGGGATTCTGAGGACCAAGGTGAGAGAGTATAATGTGCACCGATGCTGATGGAATAGATGGCATGTGAAGTAAAGTAGAGATGACAGAAGCGATCTGTCAATGGTGGGAGAGGTAATGAGGTCAGATTGGATGGAGACTTGTGTAAAGACTTGCAGCATTCTGAATCTGTAGTGGAAATGCATTTTAGAGAAGCTAGTGGCTAAGGGAACATTTCTCAATCAGCTGGGAGCTTTGACTTGACATTTGAAGCTGTCAACTCATCAGCTGAAACAATGGCAGATGACCTCCCGCCTCAGCTTCACAGACGAGGTCTAGGCACAGCGGGAAACCTTTGGGCGACCTGTCAAATTCAAAAAGCTGGGAAAAAAAGCATTGTTAAGTGGCTGTAAACAAGCCACTAATGATTAATTGCGTGTCGGGTCTGCTCAGCGCTGATAGACCTGACATTTGGGAAAGGCGCGTGGCGATGGTTTGAAAGCAGGGTTCTGACCCGCTGTCAAAAAAAAACATTTTCCCACCCGACCTACCACCAATCGTGCCTGCTGACCCCCCGCAAAATTCCCCCCTTTATGACAGAAGGGGGAGTTGGGTTGGGGTACAATTTTACCATAAACTGGATCTGGAGGAAGTAAAGTGCCTGTGTGAACTGGGGCAATGGGGGTTAGATGTGGGAGAGCGGTATTATTGGGGTAACTTTTGGGAAAATCCAAATGTTACTGTGTTTTTCCTTTTGTCTTAAAGTTAATAATCTATCAATCCTAAAATATGAAAGCTCTTAAAATTAACCAGAATACACAATTTTAAATATAAAAATTCTAAATTTTCTGGGTGACTATAACAATCCCAGCTTCTCCAGTCTCGCCACATAACTGAAGTCCTTCATCCCTGGTACCATTCTAGTAAATCTCTTCTGTACCCTCTCCAAGGCCTTGACATCCTTCCTAAAGTGTGGTGCCCAGAAATGAACACAATACTCCAGCTGAGGCCTAACCAGTGACTTATAAAGGTTCAGCGTAACTTCCTTGCTTTTATACTCTATTCCTCTATTAACAAAACCAAGGATCCCATATGCTTTTTTAACAGGCTTCTCAACTTGTCCAAGATTCATGTACATACACCTCTGTTCTCTATTCCTGCACTCCCTTTAAATTGTACCATTTAGTACATATTGCCTCTCCTCATTCTTCTGCATTAAATTTAATCTGCCATGTGTCTTGCCATTTCACCAGTCTGTCTATGTCCTCCTGAAGTCTGTTACTATCCTCCTCATTGGCCCGTAGGAGGCTTCCTGCGTGCGGATGCCTCCTATCGGAAACAATCTACGAACCTCCCAGGCTCCCGAGGTGCGGCCATTTCTGATCCTGGGCCTCTCCACAGTTGAAATGCGCAGGGCCCACGTATCCCAGGGGCGCATGCGGTTCGCAAGCGTTCCTGGGATCACGTGGGCCAGGCCAACCAATAGGAGAAGGGAATCTCCCTTCATACTTTTGACAGGCCTATCAAATATATGAATGGAGATCACCCCAAAAACACACTAAAGCATTAAATAAATGTTTTAAAAAACCATCACGTTTTTAAAATGAGTTAAAATTACATTAAATTAAATATTTTAAACAAAAATTTAATTTTTTGAAAAAAATAATTAAAGTTTTTTACGGGGCTAAAAATAAATTTACCTTTTTAAAAAGTATTTTTAAATTATAAATGAGTGAAAAAAAAATATTTGTTTTACTTTTTTCAACTCTTATGCTGGTAAAAGCAGGCCTTACACCTGCTTTCACCAGGCGAAAGATTTCTAAGGGATTTCAGCGGGCGGAGGTTCTGCAGAAAGCGGAACTCTCCACCCACAGAGGTCCTTCTCCAGGGCAGGCGTCCGATCAGTCAAGAGGATTCTTGACAGATCTAAAATGCTGATTTTCAGCGCATGCGCTTCGCATGCCTGAAACCAGCGTTTCCGATGTCCCTACAGGCTATTATTTACTACATTTCTGAGTTTTGTGTCACCTGTAAACTTTGAAAATATGCCCTGTATACCCAAATCCAGGTCATTAATATATATCAAAAAGAGCAGTGGCCCTAATACCGACCCCTGGGGAACACCACTGTACACCTCCCTCCAGTCTGATAAACAACCGTTCACCACTACTCTCTGCTTTCTGTCCCTTAGCCAATTTTGTATCCATGCTGCCACTGTCCCTTTAATACCATGGGATTTAATTTTGCTAACAAGTCTACTACATTTGGATTTCATGTACCTACAGTTTGTTTTCTCTGCAACACTAGTAATGGAATGTTGTGTGGACCTACACAGTTACAACACCCATGTAACTATAGGTTTTCACATGCCATAAGCTTATAATCTTAGTGGTTCTTGAGCTGTCAGCTTTTTGGAGGTTGTGTCAGCTTTTTTGAAGCTGATAGTATTTACTCTGGGTTGGTGTGCATGAACACATCTACATTTTTCAAGTCTGTGTTCAATTTTTGTGCAGCCTGAAAGGGCTCATTACCAAACTGCCTAGTTCATTGATCGCCAGATCACGGTGTCTAGTTAAATTAAATAAAACACATATTAAATAAAGGATTCCCTTGAAAGCATACATCCATGTAAGCCAATAGAATATGAAGCTGTGCTATGTATTTCAGCAGGTCTTTGTTGTTTTGAGCATACTTACCCACATAACTAAAAAATTTACCTCAGGCGAATGTCTGACATGACTACTGGGTGTGGAAGAGTGTCCAGTGTCAATGTGGTCACACTTCTAAATGTAAGAAATCAACAATTTCCAGGGGAGCACACTGTACACCCCATCTAGAAACACACTATCAAGTTTATGCCTTCAACATTTAGATTTCAGTTTGTTTTCTCCGCAACACTATTACAGTGATAGAATGTTGTGTATACCATCGCAATTACACCACTCACGTAACTATATGTGAGGCATGAAGCATATGGACAGGCTCAGATTTCACATGCACTGAAAAAGCAACAGATCAAAAGCACAAAAACTACTCATTAAATCCCTGACGAAAATGCCTGTTTTAGCCACTTCCCATGAATCCCCATTTTAATCCTCCTACTGGGATTTTAGCAAGTTATCCTACTGTAAGCTTCCTGGCCTCCTATTCTCTCATATTTATTGATCAGGTGTAATTGTCTTGCCTGTCGAGGGCCTTGGACTCCTGCTCCAATCTCACAGGTCCAATCTTTTCCTCACAATATTTTTTTAGCTTGTCCCTGCCAATCTCAGTGCCATTTACCATCACTCGTGCATGTACAACCTCCAGCTTAGCTTCAGCAGTGCCCTTCTGCCCCTCCAATCCTCGATGAAGACTACAGGCCAAAAGCCCTGCATTTAAAAAGCAAAAAAAACTTCCAAGCCAAAAGTGGGCAATGAAAAAAGAAGCTAATGTAAAATAAACTGAAGTAGCAAGGGAAAAAAAAGAATTAAGATAGGTTGAACAGAACCAAGGAGGAATAATATAAACGATAAAATGAGAGGAGACCTCAATACAGGCAATAGGAAACCAAAAGAAAACAAAGCAGGTGGACAGAGATCAAGTTGCTGAGTACATGTTCTGTGTTAGTGATTTCATCTGGTAGGGATGAAAAGTTAATAACTGAACCAGAAAGCCAAGCTCACCCTAATTTTGATCAAACTATGACAAAGCTGAAACCTTTTGAGGGCTCTGATTTTTCCAAAAGCCCAAAATAATCTAATTGGATACAAACTGAAGTTAGATGTCTGCAACTATCCTCTTGAAAACACTTTAAATAATTAAAAAGAATCAGACTTTTTTTTATGGGAACTAGCTGGCTCAGTCCAAGTTACAGTTCAGCCAAATTACAAAGGTTTGAAAACAAGCCAAGCTACACAGCGTAACCGTGGCCTGCACACACACACTTAAAAAAATTATATTAGAGTATACATTTTGAACAATGCCTTTACTCCCTTAATGGCTCAGTGAATTTATGTGCTCAATTGGTGCTGTGTTAGCCGATCTTGGCCAGAGAGACCTGACAGTGTTTACAATTTGCCTCGGTGCCCCTGGGCCAGGGAGAGCAAAATCAGCCTGGGTTCCTGCCCCTGATCACCATCCAGCGGCCTCCACTGTAAGGGCATTTGTATGGAGGTAGAACTAAAGCAAGGCTGAATGAAGCTGTGATGATCCCACAGCCTAATAGCCTGTCAACGTTCACCATACCTCAGCAATGACAATGCCTTCAATAAAGGGGATGGGAAGGGGAGGAGGGAAATACATCATAGCTAGAATATAGGAACAGGAGTAGGCCATTCAGTCCCTCGAGTCTGTTCTGCCATTCTATTAGATGACGGCTGATCTGTACCATAATTGTATTTACCCACATTTGCTCCTCGGTATCCTCACTTAACAAACGTCTATCAATCTCAATCTTAAAAGTTTTAATTGATCCAGCATCCACAACCTTTTGGGGAGCGAGTTCCAGATTTCCACTTGTGTGAAAAAGTGCTTCCTGATTTCATTCCTAAATGGCCTAGCTCTAATTTCAAAATTATGCCCCCTTGTTCTGGATTACCCCACAAGAGGAAATAGTTTCTCTGTATCTACCCTATCGGATCCCTTTATCGGAATAATCAAGATGTATTGTTACTCAATAATATTTTCGTGCTTCCTTTTCAAGAGAATTAATTTAAACTAACTATAGTGCAATCCTTACATTCTGGCTTCCATCACGTCATAAAACTACAGGAAAAAAATGCATTTTGCAAAGAATTAGGGTGGCCTGTGTGTTCCTGAAGTCCAGGAAGAGTAAGTGCTACCAATCAAAAACTCATTTATCATGGAGCAATGTCACATTTTGAAATCAAAAGGTCTTGTTTTGGGAGCGCTACCATAGTTTCCTTTCCACATTAATCTGCCTAGCACATTCAGCAAGGTTCCCCTTACAGTGGAGCTATTGTGAAGCTTTCTAAAGATTATAACATTTAGTAAAGGGAGGAGTTCATCTTCAGTTAATTCCACAAAGGATTACAGCAAATATCAGTCTTTTAAGTGCACATCAAGAATTCTGAAGGAATATCTGGGTTTTAAAGCTTGAACAACTGAATGGTCTTTGCAACATTTAGTAGACACATTCATTTTTCATGTCTTGTAAAATCTAGAAAACGACATTCTGTAAATCTCTAATGCTGAATGTTATAAAGTAATGTTGCAGAAATTACACAATTTTAATTTTTTTTAGCCCTCTATAGGTCTGGGCCAAAGTCCAAAAAGAACATATGAAACCATTGACTGAGAAAAGGCCATTCAATTCGCCAAGCCTGCTCCTTCTACAGATTACGTACGATAGCCTGGATATTCCTGAAGGGCCCGAAGCGTAAATGCGGTCAAAATTACGACCGCCAAAATCGGAGGAGGCTGGCCTGGTCAGAAATGTCAGGGTCAGATAATTTAAATTGCATAGCTGGTGAAAGGCGGCTGTTCCTCACGTTTCAGACCCTTGAAATGCTCGTGGCCGATGACTTCTGGATGCTCGAGTTGTGAGGGCCCTGGCTGCAGACTGCTGCACCTCGACTGCTTCCGGGGCAGTCTGGCCCAGCTGACTTGCTGGAACCATGGCCGGTATTGGTTGAGGGGGCGGTGAAAGAGCAGGCATCTGAGAGGCGGCAACACGTGCTGCTCCCATCTCGCCACTGCTACTCCCGTGGGGTTGGGCCTCATCACTTTCACTGACCTGCGGGACAGCAGACTGCAGTCGATGAGCGACGCCTTGAAAGCCCCTATCCATGTGCTCCATCAATCTGTCCAAGGTGGCAGTCTGCCTCTCCAAGGCAGAGCACAGGTTTGACCCCAGATTGTGCATGGCAACACTTTGAGCTTCCACCAAAGCTGCAAAGGCTGGTGACAGTGACTCCTGTTGTGATGCAGCAGCCCTGGAGGTGACCACACTTCCACCGTAGAATGCAGAGTGCTGATGCCATGCGCGATGACACCACACAGGCTGGAAGCGGACTCCTTCACACTTTCAGCCATAGAGCTGGAACTCCTTGCAATGCCTGGTATAGCTGCTTGTGTGTGTCAAGCAGTTTTCTTTTCATTGATGGGCCCCTGAAGTCCTCATTTCTGCTCTGCTCAGTAGATCTGGAAGAGGATCTCGCCCTCCATCAAGCTGTTTCCTGGTCTGTCTCTGCCACCAGTACCTGTGCTGGGTATTTCACCATATGCAGACCCCTGTGCCTCACTATCTAACCTATACCAAGTAGCAATATCTGAACCCCATATCCGCTCCCTCACCAAGAACGTCCACTTCCAGCCCCGTAACATCGCCTGTCTCTACCCCTGCCTCACGTCATTTGCTGCTGAACCCTCATCCATGTCTTTGTTACCTCGAGACTCGACTATTCCAATGCTCTCCTGGCCAGCCTGCTACCTTGCACCCTCCGTAAATGTGAGCTCAACCAAAGCTCTGCTGCCCAAATCCTAACTCACACCCAGTCCTCCATCACCCCTGTGCTCACTGACCTCCATCGCCCTTGTGCTCTCTGCCCTCCATCGCCCCTGTGCTCACTGCCCTCCATCGCCCCTCTGCCCTCCATCGCCCCTCTGCCCGCCATCGCCCTTGTGCTCTCTGCCCTCCATCGCCCCTGTGCTCACTGCCCTCCATCGCCCCTCTGCCCTCCATCGCCCCTCTGCCCTCCATCGCCCCTCTGCTTGCTGCCCTCCATCGCCCCTCTGCCCTCCATCGCCCCTCTGCCCTCCATCGCCCCTGTGCTCACTGCCCTCCATCGCCCCTGTGCTCACTGCCCTCCATCGCCCCTCTGCCCTCCATCGCCCCTCTGCTCGCTGACCTCCATCGCCCCTCTGCTCGCTGACCTCCATCGCCCCTGTGCTCGCTGACCTCCATCGCCCCTCTGCTCGCTGACCTCCATCGCCCCTGTGCTCGCTGACCTCCATCGCCCCTGTGCTCGCTGACCTCCATCGCCCCTCTGCTCGCTGACCTCCATCGCCCCTCTGACCTCCATCGCCCCTCTGCTCGCTGTCCTCCATCGCCCCTCTGCTTGCTGACCTCCATCGCCCCTCTGACCTCCATCGCCCCTCTGACCTCCATCGCCCCTCTGCTCGCTGACCTCCATCGCCCCTCTGCTCGCTGACCTCCATCGCCCCTCTGCTCGCTGACCTCCATCGCCCCTCTGCTCGCTGACCTCCATTGCCCCTCTGACCTCCATCGCCCCTCTGACCTCCATCGCCCCTCTGCTCGCTGACCTCCATCGCCCCTCTGCTCGCTGTCCTCCATCGCCCCTCTGCTCGCTGACCTCCATCGCCCCTCTGACCTCCATCGCCCCTCTGCTCGCTGTCCTCCATCGCCCCTCTGACCTCCATCGCCCCTCTGCTCGCTGACCTCCATCGCCCCTCTGCTCGCTGCCCTCCATCGCCCCTCTGCTCGCTGCCCTCCATCGCCCCTCTGCTCGCTGACCTCCATCGCCCCTGTGCTCGCTGCCCTCCATCGCCCCTCTGCTTGCTGACCTCCATCGCCCCTGTGGTTGCTGCCCTCCATCGCCCCTGTGCTCGCTGACCTCCATCGCCCCTCTGCTCGCTGCCCTCCATCGCCCCTGTACTCGCTGCCCTCCATCGCCCCTCTGCTTGCTGACCTCCATCGCCCCTCTGACCTCCATCGCCCCTCTGACCTCCATCGCCCCTCTGCTCGCTGCCCTCCATCGCCCCTCTGCTCGCTGTCCTCCATCGCCCCTCTGCTCGCTGACCTCCATCGCCCCTCTGCTCGCTGCCCTCCATCGCCCCTCTGCTCGCTGCCCTCCATCGCCCCTCTGCTCGCTGACCTCCATCGCCCCTGTGCTCGCTGCCCTCCATCGCCCCTCTGCTTGCTGACCTCCATCGCCCCTGTGGTTGCTGCCCTCCATCGCCCCTGTGCTCGCTGACCTCCATCGCCCCTCTGCTCGCTGCCCTCCATCGCCCCTGTACTCGCTGCCCTCCATCGCCCCTCTGCTTGCTGACCTCCATCGCCCCTCTGACCTCCATCGCCCCTCTGACCTCCATCGCCCCTCTGCTCGCTGCCCTCCATCGCCCCTCTGCTCGCTGTCCTCCATCGCCCCTCTGCTCGCTGACCTCCATCGCCCCTCTGCTCGCTGACCTCCATCGCCCCTCTGACCTCCATCGCCCCTCTGCTCGCTGTCCTCCATCGCCCCTCTGACATCCATCGCCCCTCTGACCTCCATCGCCCCTCTGCTCGCTGACCTCCATCGCCCCTCTGCTCGCTGTCCTCCATCGCCCCTCTGCTCGCTGACCTCCATCGCCCCTCTGCTCGCTGACCTCCATCGCCCCTCTGACCTCCATCGCCCCTCTGCTCGCCGTCCTCCATCGCCCCTCTGACCTCCATCGCCCCTCTGCTCGCTGACCTCCATCGCCCCTCTGCTCGCTGCCCTCCATCGCCCCTGTGCTCGCTGACCTCCATCGCCCCTCTGCTCGCTGACCTCCATCGCCCCTGTGGTTGCTGCCCTCCATCGCCCCTGTGCTCGCTGACCTCCATCGCCCCTGTGCTCGCTGCCCTCCATCGCCCCTGTACTCGCTGCCCTCCATCGCCCCTCTGCTCGCTGACCTCCATCGCCCCTCTGCTCGCTGCCCTCCATCGCCCCTGTGCTCGCTGCCCTCCATCGCCCCTGTGCTCGCTGCCCTCCATCGCCCCTCTGCTCGCTGCCCTCCATCGCCCCTCTGCTTGCTGACCTCCATCGCCCCTCTGACCTCCATCGCCCCTCTGACCTCCATCGCCCCTCTGCTCGCTGACCTCCATCGCCCCTCTGACCTCCATCGCCCCTCTGCTCGCTGACCTCCATCGCCCCTCTGACCTCCATCGCCCCTCTGCTCGCTGTCCTCCATCGCCCCTCTGACCTCCATCGCCCCTCTGCTCGCTGACCTCCATCGCCCCTCTGCTCGCTGCCCTCCATCGCCCCTGTGCTCGCTGCCCTCCATCGCCCCTCTGCTTGCTGACCTCCATCGCCCCTGTGGTTGCTGCCCTCCATCGCCCCTGTGCTCGCTGACCTCCATCGCCCCTCTGCTCGCTGCCCTCCATCGCCCCTGTACTCGCTGCCCTCCATCGCCCCTCTGCTCGCTGACCTCCATCGCCCCTCTGCTCGCTGCCCTCCATCGCCACTGTGCTCGCTGCCCTCCATCGCCCCTCTGCTCGCTGCCCTCCATCGCCCCTCTGCTCGCTGACCTCCATCGCCCCTCTGCTCGCTGCCCTCCATCGCCCCTGTGCTCGCTGCCCTCCATCGCCCCTCTGCTCGCTGCCCTCCATCGCCCCTGTACTCGCTGCCCTCCATCGCCCCTCTGCTTGCTGACCTCCATCGCCCCTGTGCTCGCTGACCTCCATCGCCCCCGTGCTCGCTGACCTCCATCGCCCCCATGCTCGCTGACTTACATTGGCTCCTGGTCCAGAAATGCCTCAATTTTAAAATTCTCATCCTTGTCTTCAAATCCCTCCATGGCCTCGCTCTTCCCTATCTCTGTAACCTCCTCCAGCCATCCAACCGTCCGAAATCTCTACACTCCTCCAATTCTGGCTTCTTGTGCATCCCTGATTTTCATCGCTCCACCATTGGCAGCCATGCCTTCAGCTGCCATGGCACTAAGCTCTGGAATTCCCTCCCTAAACCTCTCCGCCTCTCTACCTTTCTTTCCTCCTTAAAGCTCTCCTCAAAACTCTTTGACCAAGCTTTTGGTCACCTGTTCTAATATCTCCTTATCTGGCTTGGTGTCAAATCTTGTTTGATAATGCTCCTGTGAAGCACCCTGGGATATTTTACTGTTAAAGGCACTATATAAATGCAAGCTATTGTTGTTCTTGTTGTTATTGGGAGGGAGGGAGGATGTGCATCCTCAGGAGCACTGTCCTCCTCTGAGATTTCTTCTGCAGCAGCCTCTTGCTACTGAGAAAGACGTAGAAGAAAGAGAAAAGGGACAAGAGTTAAGATAACAGATAAAGCTGGAAGTTAACAGGTGACATCCTTGAGAATGCAGGTTCAAATTGTGAAGCTTGCTGCATATTTGCTGAGATGAATGAATGTTAAAAGTAATATGCAGACACCCTGCTCAGGTAAGCTGTCAGCCTCGCCTTCCCCGATGCTGATGGGTCTGTCTGGGCCACAGATCACCAGGACCTCTTGCTCTGCTTGAGTGAAGGCGATGATGTTGGTAAGTTCTTCCCCTGTCTTGTTCCTCCCACTTGCATTATGTGCTGTCTTATCCTGCTGAAAGAAAGGGTGAGAGTTAGTGAGTGGCTGTTGAAACATTAGGGCTGGTGTAAATAGTGCAAAAGAAGCAAGATGGAATGAGGATAGGGAGGTGATGAATGTGTATGTAAAGTGAAGTGGTAAAAGAGTGCTGGGAGGAGTTTGAATTTAGCAAGTGCTAGGATATGAAAAGAGAATGGTGTTATTGTGTGGTGTGAAGAGAAGAAAGAAAGAAGTGAGTATGTTTGGAATGAGAAGAGAGATGTGGCAGTGTGCCCTTGTGATTATATGATGAAGGATGTGATGGAAGGGAGGGAATTGCTGAAAGTGGTGGGGGAAGGGGTGAAAGGAGTGTTGTCAAGGTGCTGTTGAGAGAGGCGAAGAGCTGTACTCACCCATGCTGCTCTTGTGAGGTCATTGAACCTCTTTCTACTTTGAGCCCAGGTCCCGAGGGTGATGCTGATGGCACTGACCGTATCAGACACCTGTTGGATAGTGGCCTTGGGGAGAGTCCTGCAGCAGCTGGGGAACAGTACCTCCCTCCTTGTCCTGACTTCCTCCACTAGGACCTCGAGAGAGAGAGAGGCATCAGAAAAGTGAGGAGGGTGGGACAACCCTTCAACTCATCTCTGCTGCCAACAGTTGGACAAGCAAAAATCAAAGCAGGGGATGCAACCTCATTTTAAAAGATATGTCTCCCTTTAACTAGGCCTCGAGAGGCGGGCCGAAAATTACACGCGACACGTGGGCGGGTTGCTCGATTCCCGATGTGGTTGGGCAGGCAACCTGTCAGTCAAATGGAAATGGGGCCCAGTAGTTAAAATTGCCTGGGCCTCACGCCGGCGCCGACTTGGGGGCTTTCCGCCCGCACCACCCCCACCCGCCTGATACGCACCCGGAGTTAAAATCGGGGCTAGTGTTTCAAGATGTGGCCAGTCGTGTTAGCCAAGGACATCCCTGTAAGTATGTTCACTTCTCACTACTGATATTCAGAATGTTCTGAGACCAATTTTTTTTCGCCTTCAATCTTTGCCAAATTTTTGCTGAGCAAAAATAAAGTATAGTTAAGGAGAAAATACTTACCATTCATGGTAATTAATGCTAGAGGCTCCTTCTCCTTGAATTACAAGTATTAATCTTCCACAGAAAGCAGCTAGGCTGCTCACTAACGTTTTTGGCCTTGAAATTATGGTGTAAGATAATAGCATACGAACACTATTATTCCATAGACATAATGCCAAAGAAATACACTAATTTTGTGCTGTAAAATTCCATGTAATTCCTTGAATTCTATGTAATTTAGCAGAGGCGCTAACCCACTAAATAGGTCATCAGGAACTAAATGACTTCACAGCTTTTGAAAAGTTTATGAACTAATATTAAAAATGGAAAATCCATATCGCAGCTGCTCACCTTGCAGTTAATATTGTCAACTTGCACAAGACACCTGACACAGCACTTTTAATGTAAGTTGCCAATAGCAACCTGCTCTGGGAGTTAAACCTGCCTAAAACTCTCAAATACTACAACAAAGATCCTTTCACGTCCTGCATATCAGGTTTGTGTCCAGTAATTTCAATCCAATTAAGCCTTGTTGAATTTCAAAGATTCTTTTGATTTTACAAACCTTTGTTCTAAGATGTTGGCGTTGAATAAGTCTGGGAGTTGGATGCTGTAGTTATGTAAATAAATGCACGATGTATAAAAAGGGGGAATTGGTACGGTTTGGAGGAGTCTTCCACCAGGATCAGTTCTACATTCGTTGTTCCTACATTACAACAGTGGCGTCACTTCAAAAGTACATCATCGGCTGTAAAAATGCTGAGAGGCTGTTTGCCCTGGCTGGAAAGTTTAGAACCAGGGGCCACAGTCTCAGGATAAGGGGTCGGCCATTTAAGACTGAGATGAGGAGAAATTTCTTCACTCAGAGGGTTGTGAATCTTTGGAATTCTCTGCCTCAGAGGGCTGTGGATGCTGAGTCGTTGAGTATATTCAAGGCTGAGATTAATAGATTTTTGGACTCTAAGTGAATCAAGGAATATGTGGATTGGGCGGGAAAGTGGAGTTGAAGTTGAAGATCAGCCATGATCTTATAGAAAGGCGGAGCAGGCTCGAGGGGCTGTATGGCCTACTCCTGCTCTTATTTCTTATGTTCTTATGTTTTTAAAGCGCTTTTGGGATGTCCTGAGGTTAATAAAGTCCATTGATGACATCAGGACTTCGCAATCTGGTGCTATCAGGTGCATCATTGCACGCTGTTATTTACATCTTTGTGTTCGCAACGTTAATGGACTGTACCCACAACCGAAAAAAAATGAAAACTGGGTCTGCTCCACTGTCATGTGTCATCGTGAATTAATGCCACTGCAGGGGCACTGGGACTGCTCATTACCCAGCTATGCAGTGCTTTTCCCCTGCAGTTTGACTCAGTTTTCGTGGCGTGAGGTCTGTCACTGTACTTGTCCTTGGATGACCCAGGAACAATGCAGGGATCGGCCAAAAGAGAAATACTTTAAAACCCTAATTATTAAATAAAAGTAGATGATTTCCCTTGGTCTTGCTCATGGAAGATATGCTCTTTTGTAAGGACAGTGACATTCCACCATTCAATGTAGAATGTATTATTTGGTTACTAAGGGTGTCATCTGGTTTATTACTTTAATATAATAAGTTCTAATTGATGTAACATCCTGCAGATCAGAGGTTAACTGCCCCTGGGGACATCTTATGGTCAATTAGAAGGTATTTTCTGTTGCTGGGAGAATTTCTTTGCAGATTGGAAATTACTTGATTTTATACTCTTTCTTAAAAAAAAGTGTGACCCAGAATTTTGGATACATGACCTCTGAAGTATGATGGAGGCATCTTTAGATATATCGATAGTTAGACAGACAGCTAGAATTAAAACCTGGTTAATGGATTTTTGCTACAAGAAGAAAATACAAATCCATTAAAAGCATCCTCACTAACCATTCCTGTATAATGTGCTTCGGATAAGAGATGCTGGTGGATAGATTTGTGCTAATTTAGTTCCATTTTGAGGCAGAAATTCCTCTGAATATAGAAATGTGGGCAATTTGTCTCTTTTCACAACATTGCGTTAAAACTAGATGAGCTATATTAGTCAGTTGCTAATAGTTTCTTTCATCATACTCAATGGTGCAGTGCAAAAATGATACTATGGCTCTCAGAGGGTCAGTAAATCCACAGAAATAATGAGCAAACCCTTATATCAATCTGTCACTGGGCTTTCAGTACCACCAGTAGTCTTAATTTCCCTGAAGCGTAGAGTGCTGTTTCACATATCTCATACAACAAGGCTAAAAAGGGAATACGGAACACAGCACTGAAGGGTACCGAGAAATCTGTGCACTTACATCCAGATGTAGAAATGAAGAATGGGATGAGAGCACTTCTGAAAGGTGCACCAGTTTAGAAGAGATGACATATCATCCCAAAAGATATTAAAAGGAATACACTCAATCCAAGGATTTCGAAGGGTTTTGCTTATCTATCATTAGAATAGCAGCAATTTAAGGTTTTTTTCTTAAAGCGGGCAAGATAAGGTCATTTGTACCCCCGGGTACACAATCTGCCAAGATGGAAGGAATGAAGACTGTTAACTTATGACACTGTTAGTCACAGATATGTTGCTTTGACCCCAGCACTTACATCACAGAGTCATACTGCCCACTCTGGATTTCTTTGTGGCCAGATAAACTCATATGCCCCTTACACACATGTACGGGACACTACTCACCAGTATCCAAATGCCAGTTACATGTATATAAAGGTGAATTTTATCAAGATGAGGCTTCTGGCATGCTCACTGGGTGCGCAGATCAAAGGGCTGGGCGCAGAGGGCAGGACTCCCAAGTTTCTGGTCATTAAATTCATTTTAATGATGGACAAATCAGGAGTTCTAACCTCTGTGTCTAATTCCTCAATCTGCACTCTTGACAAGCAAAAATCTGCACCCAGAGCCTTGTCTTGCAAATTGTCACATTCAAGTCACTTCCTACAACTCCAAACTACACTGCAAAAATAAAACAATAATTCCCCCCCCTCTGGCACTTTTGAAGGACGAGGAACTGAAAGTGATATCCAGTGTGTGTCATTAGTCACGAATGAGTTAAAGGAGCTCTGTTCTCCGCTAAAGAGCTAAGTAATTCTCGTATCAGCTTAGAACAATTTAACCACAACAGTAGTAAACGGCATTGCAGAGACCTGTTAATTTACATCTTGGATTGCCAGCACAAACACCATGTGCCAAATGGCCTCCTTCTGTGCTATAAACTTTTATGGTTCGATTGCTGAAGAGTTTAAACACTATGGGGGAGAAATTCCACAGCGCTCTTTTGATCTCCCGCCGTAACTTTGGCGGAGACCCTGGAGAAATGGTGTAAATGGCTGTTGTGGTTTTTATGCCAATGTTCCGGGGATTCTGCCGATCTTCCACCAAAGTTATGGCAGTAGATTGGGAGAACTCCTGCGGAAATTGAAGACGTATATGAAGACCATGCTGCTTGAACTGCTCAAAATAGCCTTACTGTAAAGAATATGGTGGACTCATTTGGATACTGTTGTGCAGTCACTTTAGACGAATATATATTCAAATGTATTCAGACAGTCTGAATCCAGACTTGACATGATGAGCTTGGACTATGAGCAGGAAATCATCCTTTATTAGACAACCAAGTACTTGGAGGCATACTGATCCCAGACCAAACATATCAAATATATAACAACAACTTGCACTTATATAGCGCCGTTAACGTAGTAAAACGTCCCAAGGTGCTTCCCTGGAGCAATTATCAAACAAAATTTGACTCCGAGCCACATAAGGGAGATATTAGGACAGGTGACCAAAAGCTTGGTCAAAGAAGTAGGTTTTAAGGAGTGTCTTAAAGAAGGAGAGAGAGGTAGCGAGGCAGACAGCTTTAGGGAGGGAATTCCAGAGCTTAGGGCCAAGGCAGCTGAAGGCACGGCCACCAATGGTGGAGCGAACAAAATTGGGGATGCGCAAGAGGCCAGAATTGGAGGAGCGCAGCGATCTCGGAGGGTTGTAGAGCTGGATGAGGTTGCAGAGATAGGGAGGAGCAAGGCCATGGAGGGATTATACCATCATCAGACTGCCAAAAACTGGGCATGAGCTCTCTGCTCACTCGGTTTGAAGAGAACATCCAGGTATACACATTCTGACAGAGTTAAGAAGTTTTAACACTTGCATCAAGTGTCAACATCAAGTCTCGTGCAGGATGGCACAAGTGAGACTCAATATAGTTTCTCTACATCAAATAGGATTGAAACATCAGAAATTAATTTCACTTACAACTCTTAAACACTATTATCAGGTATTTCTGGCTTACAAGTTAGTTCCCACACAACTAATTTAAATGTGCGACAGTCTGAGGATATCCTTAATGCCAACTGCCTGAACAAAGCATTTGACCGCATGTTATAATTAATTAACTGTATGATGTACATTCCAATTCAACTCGGGACAGGCAGTGTTGATGGGCACAATACTCTTGAGATAATTCAATGTGTGATGGGATATCAATTAATCTCCCCTTTAATAGTTCCAAAAAAGAAAGAGTTTCTGAAAAACACGCAGAACCTCTTTTAATTAGTGGTTTTCTCTGTAATTAATAACCCATTAATGGCGTAGCATTCTCAGGAATGTCAAAGTCCATAGGGGAATGGTAGCATAGTGGTTATGTTCCTGGACTAGTAATCCAGAGGCCTGAGACTAATGATCCGGAGACGTGAGTTCAAATCCCACCACGGCAGCTGGGGAATTTAAATTCAGTTAATTAAATAAATCTGGAATATAAAGCTAGTGTCAGTAATGGTAATCTTGAAACTATCAGATTGTCGTAAAAACCCATCTGGCTTACTAATGTCCTTTAGGAAGAAAATCTGGTCTGGCCGATATGTGACTCCACAGCAACGTGGCTGACTCTTAACTGCCCTCTGGCCTGGCAAGGCACTTAGTTATGAAAAACAATGGCCCAGAAATTAAAGACTGAGTGTTGACACGGGGGTAAGGCTTCCCCGCGATCTCTCACTCCGCGTTGGCTTTTTCAGATCCAGCTCGCACGAACTTGATGTTCTAGACATCAGCTGGGCAGTGCTTGCGTATCCCACCGGCGTAGTGAATTCGTGCGAGCTGTGGGATCACGTGACTCAGTTAGGGCCAATGGCAGCACACCATCTTCCATTCATAAGTTTCACATAAGTGCTGTGAAAGCTATGAATCTTACACACCCCCAAAATAACAGCTAAACCTCAATTAAATTTTTGTTAAAAACCATCACATTAATAAAATAAGTATGGTTAAATAAATTAACCATTTTAAATAAAAAATTAAATTTTTGAAAAAATTTAAAATCTTTTAAAAAGTTATAAAAATAAACTTACCTGTCTTTAAAGTCTCTAAAAAAGATATACCTGTTAAAAAAAATTCAAAATAATACTTAATTCACTACTTACCTTGTTAAAAGTGGGTCTTACTCCTCCTTTTTTCATTTCTAAAATCTTCCGTCCTTACCTGCGCGTCCAAAGCACTAAGTGCACAGCGTGCGCGCAGCCTGTAGCGCGCACGCGGTGCACCGAGGAACCGCCCCCTTTTCCAAAAACCAAGTGCCGGTTTTCAGCGCATGCGCAGTGCATGCAGAAAACCGGCAATTGGTGACAGAATACGCGAGAGTACACAGTGCGTACTCTCGCGTCGCGGGACTAATTTTTGGGCCATTAAGAATAAAACCGGCACCGGCTATGAGCACACCCTGCAAAGTCCTCCTCACCAACATCTGGGGACTTGTGCCAAAATAGGGAGAGCTGTCAAGCAACAGCCTGACACAGTTGTACTCACAGAATCATACCTTTCAGCCAATGTCCCAAACTCCTCCATCACCATCCCAGGGGTGGTGGCACAGTGGTATACAGTTGGGAAGGAGGGGCCTGGGAGTCCTCAACATTGACTCCGGGTCTCATGGCTGCAGGTCAAGCATGGGCAAGGAAACCTCCTGCTGATTACATAGAAACATAGAATCTAGGAGCAGGAGTAGGCCATTCGGCCCGTCGAGCCTGCTCCACCATTCAATACGATCATGGCTGATCATCCAAGTCCAGTACCCTGTCCCTGCTTTAATCCCCACAGTACACATATCCCACCCTACCCATGTATTTAATTCCCCCGAACATATCCTATCCTATCCCCATAACCCCACATATTTAATCCCCCCCTAACACTAAGGGTAAATTTATCATAGCCAAATCAACCTAACCCGCACATTTTTGGACTGTGGGAGGAAACCGGAGCACCCGGAGGAAACCCACGCAGACACGGGGAGAATGTGCAAACTCCACACAGACAGTCACCCGAGGTCAGATTCGAACCCGGGTCCCTGGCGCTGTGAGGCACCAGTGCTAACCACTATGCCACCGTGATCACCTACTGCCTTCCCTCAGCTGATGAATCAGTACTACAACATTTGGAAAAAGCACTGAGAGTAGCAAGGGCACAGAATATAATCTGTGGGGGACTTCATATGTCCATCACCAAGAGTGGCTCAATAGCACCACTACTGGCCGAGTCCTGAAGGACATAGCTGCCAGTCTTGGCCTGCAACAGGTGGTGAGAGAACCAACATGAGGAAAAAACCTACTTGACCTCGTCCTCACCAATCTACCTGTCGCAGAGGCATCTGTCCATGACAGTATTGGTAGCAGTGACCACCGCATAGTCATTGTGGAGACGGAGTCCTGTCTTATAGAAGATAGGAGCAGGAGTAGACCATTCGGCCCCTCTAGCCTGCTCCGCCATTCAATGCGATCATGGCTGATCATCCAAATTCAGTACCCTGTCCCTGCTTTCTCCCCATATCACTTTAGCCTTAAGAAATATATCCAACTCCTTCTTGAATCTATTTAATGAATTGGCCTCTACTGCCTTCTGTGGCAGAGAATTCCACAGGTTCACCACTCTCTGGGTGAAGAAATTCCTCCTCATTTCTGTCCTAAATGGCTTACCCCTTATCCTTAGACTGTGACCCCTAGTTCTGGACTCCCCGACCATCGGGAACATCCTTCCAACATCTAGTTTGTCCTGTCCTGCCAGAATTTTATAAGTTTCAATGAGATCCCCTCTCATTCTTCTAAACTCCAGCGAGTATAAGCCCAATCGACCCAATCTCTCTTCATACGTCATTCCTGCCATCCCAGGTATCAGCCTTGTGAATCTTCGCTGAACTCCTTCCATGGCAAGAACATCCTTCCTCAGATAAGGCGACCAAAACTGCACACCGTACTCAAGGTGTGGTCTCACCAAGGCCCTGTACAACTGCAGCAAGACATCCTTGTTCCTGTACTCAAACCCTCTCGCTATGAAGGCCAACATACCATTTGCCTTCTTAACCGCCTGCTGCACCTGCATGCTTACCTTCAGCGACTGGTGCACAAGGACACCCAGGTCTCGTTGCACTTCCCCTTCTCCCAATCTATTGCCATTCAGATAATAATCTGCCTTTCTGTTTTTGACACCAAAGTGGATAACCTCGCATTTATCCACGTTATATTGCATCTGCCACGCTTCTGCCCAATCACCCAACCTGTCCAAATCATCCTGGAGTTTCTCGGCATCCTCCTCGCAGCACACACGCCCACCCAGTTTTGTGTCGTCTGCAAACTTGGAGATATTACATCTAGTTCCCTTGTCTAGATCATTAATATATATTGTGAATAGCTGGGGTCCAAGGACCGATCCCTGCGGTACCCCACTAGTCACTGCCTGCCACTCGGAAAAAGACCCGTTTATTCCAACTCTTTGCTTTCTGTCTGCCAACCAGTTCTCTATCCAAGTCAATACCTTGCCCCCAATCCCATGTGCCTTAACTTTACACGCTAATCTCTATGCGGGACCTTATCAAAAGCCTTTTGGAAGTCCGAATACACCACATCCACTGGTTCTCCCTTATCTATTTTACCAGTTACATCCTCAAAAAATTCCAATAGATTAGTCAAGCATGATTTACCTTTTGTAAATCCATGTTGACTTTGTCCGATCGTGTCACTGTTTTTCAAGTGCTCAGCTATTACATCTTTTATAATGGACTCTAGCATTTTCCCCACTACCGATGTCAGGCTTACCGGTCTGTAATTCCCCGTTTTCTCTCTACCACCCTTTTTGAATAGTGGGGTAACATTAGCTACCCCACTGAGGACACCCTCCATCGTGTTGTGTGGCACTACCACCGTGCTAAATGGGATAGATTCAGAACAGATCTAGCAGCTCAAAACCGGACATCCATGAGGCGCTGTGGGGCAGCAGCAGAATTGTATTCCACCACAATCTGTAACCACATGGCCTGGCATATCCCTCACTCTGCCATTACCATCAAGCCAGGGGACCAACCCTGGTTCAATAAGGAGTGTAGAAAAGCATGCCAGGAGCAGCACCAGGCGTACCTAAATATGCGGTGGGAAGCTGCAACACAGGACTTACATGCATGCTAAAAAGCAGAAGCAGCATGCTATAGACAGAGCTAAGCAATCCCACAATCAATGGATCAGATCAAATCTCTGCAGTCCTGCTACATCCAGTTGTGAATGGTGCTGGACAATTAAACAACTAATGGGAGGAGGAGGCTCCATGAATATCCCCATTCAGCCAGAGGTGCCGAGTGGAATGATACATATCAGCTTCCTCCTGAGGTCCCCAGCACCATAGAAGCCAGTCTTCAGCCAATTCGATTCACTCCACGTGATATCAAGAAACGGCTGAGCGCACTGGATACAACAAAGGCTATGGGTCCCGGCTATCGTGCTGAAGACTTGTGCTCCAGAACTAGCCGCGCCTCTAGCCAAGCTGTTCCAGTACAGCTATAACACTGGCATCTATCCGACAATGTGGAAAACTGCCCAGGTATGTCCTGTCCACAAAAAGCAGGACAAATTCAATCCGGCCAATTACCACCCCATCAGTCTACTCTCAATCATCAGCAAAGTGATGGAAGGTGTCGTCGACAGTGCTATCAAGCAGCACCTGCTCACTGATGCCCAGTTTGGGTTCCACCAAGACCACTCGGCTCCAGACCTCATTACAACCTTGGTCCAAACATGGACAAAGGAGCTGAATTCCAGAGGTGAGGTGAAAGTGACTGCCCTTGACATCAAGGCAGCATTTGACCGAGTGTACCATCAAGGAGCCCTAGTAAAGCTGAAGTCAATGGGAATCGGGGGGGAAACTCTAATCTGGCTGGAGTCATACCGAACACAAAGGAAGATGGTTGAGGTAGTTGAAGGTCAATCATCACAGCCCCAGGACATTGCTGCAGGAGTTCCTCAGGGCAGTGTCCTAGGCCCAACCATCTTCAGCTGCTTCATTAATGACCTTCCCCGCAACATAAGGTCAGAAGTGGGGATGTTCTCTGATGACTGCAGTGTTCAGTGCCATTGGCAACTCCTCAGATAATGAAGCAACCCGTGCCCACATGCAGCAAGACCTGGACGACATTCAGGCTTGGGCTGATAAGTGGCAGGTAACATTCGTGCCACAGAAGTGCCAGGCAATGACTATCTCCAACAAGTGAGTGTCTAACCACCGTCCCTTGACATTCAACGGCATTACCATCGCCGAGTCCCTCACCATCAATATCCTGGGGGTCACCATTGACCAGAAACTTAACTGGACCAGCCACATAAATACTGTGGCAACAAGAGCAGGTCAAGGCTGGGTATTCTGTGGCGAGTGTCTCAGCTTCTGACTCCCCAAAGCCTTTCAACCATCTACAAGGCACAAGTCAGGAGCGTGATGGAATACTCTCCACTTGCCTGGATGAGTGCAGCTCCAACAACACTCAAAAAGCTCGACACCATCCAAGACAAAGCAGCCCGCTTGATTGGCACCCCATCCACCACCTTAAATGTTCACTCCCTCCACCACCGGCGTACCGTGGCTGCAGTGTGTACCATCTACAAGATGCACTGCAGCAACTCGCCAAGGCTTCTTTGGCAGCACCTCCCAAACCCGCGACCTCTACCACCTAGAAGGACAAGGGCTGCAGGCGCATGGGAACACCACCACCTCCAAATTCCCCTCTAAGTCACACACCATCCTTACTTGGAAGTATATCACCGTTCCTTCATCGTCGCTGGGTCAAAATCCTGGAACTCCCTCCCTAACACCACTGTGGGAGTACCTTCATCACATGGACTGCAGCGGTTCAAGAAGGCGGCTCACCACCACCTTCTCAAGGGCAGCTAGGGATGGGCAATAAATGCTGGCCTTGCCAGCGACGCCCACATCCTATGAACGAGTAAAAGAAATACATTCCCACAATTTTTTGTGTGTTGTTACCTAGCGAAAAACAAGCATCCTCCCCTTTTCCATTAAAAATTGCTTTTCATCCCCAAGCTCTGATCAAATAATAATAATAATAGATTCCAGCCGTACTGTACTAGGGAACTGAGAATATTGAGCAGGTGCAGTTGGATAAGGGGGCTGATTGAGGACGAGACGTCAAAATTGACTTGTCTGCCGCCTCAATTCCGCAGTGCCATACTGACAGTTGTTCATTACAGGATTACTTCAATTGCATTTGAATTGAATATGGAATTTAAGGATCTGCTATTGCTGGGAAGAGAGCCAACAATCATATACGTGACAGTCAGCTACATCAAAGTAATTAAAAGATTTCACTGGCATTCTCCATTCAACAGGTAAAGACATCCCAGCAGCACAAGCACTTTGAGAGATTTCGGAGATGCTTGAACCTGTATATAGATCCTCCTTGCCCAGTCTTTGGTTTCGCTGTACCTAAGCCTGGATTAGCACACAAAAGCCGCGTGTGACAATAGATGACAGCTTTTGCTCCCTCTGTTCCGCTATTGTCATGAGGCGTGTCATGTTGCCACGGTTACCAAAGCTTCTAGCATAGGCAAACATCTTTAACCCTTCACCGCATGAAGCTCCTTAAGGCAAGATAGTCATCAGCTAGTACTGCAGCCAGTCAATGTTACTGCTGCACGAACCAAACGCCATTTCAGAACGAAACCGTCACCTCAGTTGAATTTTATTGCAGATTATTCAATGATGTGGAATCATTTAATATACAACCACTTTTATGATTAAGCTGCAGGGTGACCCAGACCAAATACTTCACGCCCAAAGTCACATGGTTCAAAGTGTATTTTGTACGGTTCTTGCCCAAATTGTTACATGGAGTGTCACACAACAAGGAGCTCTACAGTTAATTAGCCTGGCAACACTCACTGTCTAGGGTCCCACGTAAATAGTGCCCGCTTGCAAAGGGCATGTGGTGCTCATTTATTGTACATGAGTCAGCATTGAGCGCCTCAGGATAAAATAGAAGAATGTGCATTGTCCACTCTGCTGAAATTATGAAGGTGGTTTTCAACTCTAGCGGGGGTGGAAAGCTGGCAGTATCAGATCAGTCGCCCATTATACACCTCACCCCATTTTCCTTTCCGATTTTCTTTTCCATTGAAGTCAATGGAAAGGAAAATCCGCTACCCCCAGTTTTCCAACCCCCACTGAAGTTGATTATTACCCTAGTGCAGTACTAAGGGAGTGCTGCACTGTCGGAGGTGCCGTCTTTCAAATGAGACGTTAAACCGAGGCCCCGTCTGCTCTCTCAGGTGGTCGTAAAAGATCCCATGGCACTATTTCGAAGAAGAGCAGGGGAGTTATCCCCGGCGTCCTGTCCAATATTTATCCCTCAATCAACATCACTAAAAAAACAGATTACCTGGTCATTATCACATTGCTGTTTGTACGAGCTTGCTGTGTGCAAATTGGTTGCTGCGTTTCCCACATTACAACAGGGACTACACTTCAAAAGTTAATTGGCTGTAAAGCGCTTTGGGATGTCCTGAGGTCGTGAAAGGCGCTATATAAATGCAAGTCTTTCTTTATGTCTCTTTACAGCTGATTAAGCAGCATCCATTGTAATTGAGCAGAAGCCTGTGACTCGGACCATTCTGCCTCCTGGCCAGAAGACGTGAGAAGGCAAATTCCCAAAGACAAAAAATAATTCTCAAAAGAAAACTGTGCGGCAGAACATTTTTCATTTGTTTACAATTGCACAATAAAATGTCCTTAAATCATGTTGAGACACAACATTAAATTACTTGCACATGACACTGCTCCTTTAAAAAGAGAGAATGGAGACATATATATGGAATGTGTGCAATTTGTTACCATACTTAAAAGGGAAACTTATTTTTGACGGGTAAAGTCATCCTTAGTAGTGTAGTGTTTCTCCAATGCTTCTTATTCCTCCGGCCAAAGGACACTATGCTCAGGTGTTTAAGACGATTGGATTCACGTCCTAATCTCATATTTTGTGGACAAATTGTTGGGGGGGGGGGGGGGGGGGGGGGGGGCGGGGGAGGTGATTCCGCAATCCTATGCTTCCAGCAGGGAAGCCGCACTCACAGGGAGTGTCGGTCGCAGATTATACTATAACATCGTAGGCTTGATTCTACCAACCCAATGCTCCCTGCATGTCCAGCTCCCCGCTGGGAATGTGCAACAACTCTCCAAGGTGTCACTACAAACTTGTAATTCTTGTGTAGAAAAGAGCAGCCCTTTGATGTTTATTTTGTTACTTAATTGAAAGGTACTTAGTGATGAGAGTTTGGAATTATCCAACTCACTCACAATTCAAGTGGTCAATGTGAGTGGCATGTTCTGACTGGAGTAATAGGAACTAGGGAATCAGTGACAGAAATTAAACTGAGAGAACAGTGAACAATATAGTAACAGCTGAGACTTTTACCACTGGGCTACAGTTTGCCTGTCAGTTCCTGTGGAAATTGAACTGTACCAAAGAATGTGCTGCAGTCTGATTATACCGTTTAACTGGTGCAAATGACAAGTTGCCCACAAGTTTGTGCAAAAAAAACATATTTGGGGTGGACAGCTCTCAAAGTGACAGATGAAACATCTGAGCAAATGTAACTTATTGTCCTTTCAAGTCTGTTATCAATCCATTGAGATTCAAAGGATTAATGGAGATTTAAAGCAGGATAGCAATCTGGAACATGTAATGAAGTCTGTCTCCAACATCGTGCCTGCTCCCCCCTTGGCTGTTCCTTACAAACTAGTAAAATATAGCAGTATCAACATTCCCAATCTCAAAAAGGCTGGACTTCTGTCACATGTTCTACGAACTTTTCAGTTTATGTTGGCCCCTAAATTTGATTTTATATAGAATCATTGCTGAAATATTCATTCCCTGTGAGAAAGGCAATGGCCCGTATTTTTCGATCCCTACGGATGTGTACGAGCTGTGTACACACCCGTAGGGACAACGGAAATGCCGGTTTCAGGCATGCCAAGCGCATGCGCTGAAAACCGGCATTTTCGATCTGTCAAGAATGCTCTTGACAGATCGGACACCTGCCTAGAGAAGGGCCTCTGCGGGGGGAGAGTTCTGCTTTCTGGAGAACCTCCGCCCGCTGAAAACCCTTAGAAATCTTACACCTGGTAAAACCAGGCGTCTGCTTTTACCAGCATAAGAGCTGAAAAAAAGTTTTAAAAGTTTTTTTCCACTCATTTATAATTTAAAAATACTTTAAAAAAAGGTAAGTTTATTTTTAGCCCCGTAAAAAACTTTAATTATTTTTTTCAAAAAATTAAATTTTTGTTTAAAATATTTAATTTATTGTAATTTTAACTAATTTTAAATTTATTTAATGTTTTAGTGTCTTTTTGGGGTGATCTCCATTCATATATTTGACAGGTCTATCTGTCAAAAGTATGAAGGGAGATTCCCTTCTCCTGTTGGCTGGCCTGGCCCACGTGATCCCAGGGACGCTTGCAAACTGCATGCGCCTCTGGGATACGTGGGCCCTGCGCATTTCGACTTTGGACAGGCCCAGGAACGGAAGTGTCCGGACCTCGGGAGCCCTCAGGTAAGTTCGTAGATTTTTTTCCGATAGGAGGCATCCGCACGCAGGAAGCCTCCTATCGGAAATTACGGGCCATTACGTTTCAGTTCCACAGAAATTCACCCATTCCTTTTAGTCTGATGATAAATGGCTGCCAACTGCTTAGAGTCCTACCTCACAATTAAATATAAGTGTCCTGTCCTTGCCCAAGTTTTACAAGGAGAGGTAGGATCTGCAATACTAAAGCTGCTCTTACATTGCGGTATGAGTCTCAGGAGAGTGAGCTGTTCCCCCAACTTTCATTTGCAATGGGCAACCAGTCTTGTAAACCGGCTGCACAGTGGCCCCCAAAATTAGGTATTTTTTAAAAATTCATTCTCGGGATGTGAATGTTGCTGGCAAGACCGGCATTTATTGCCCATCCCTAGCTCCCATCGAGAAGGTGGTGGTGAGCTTTCTTCTTTAACTGCTGCAGTCCATGTGGTGAAGGTGTTCTAATAATGCTGTTAGGTAGGGAGTTCCAGGATTTGACGCAGCAGCAGTGAAGAAACGGCGATATATGTCCAAGTTGGGATGGTGTGTGACCTGGAGGGGAACTTGGAGGTGATGGTATTCCCATGTACCTGCTGCCCTTGTCCTTCGAGGTGGTGGAGATAACGGGTTTGGGAGGTGCAACTGAAGAAGCCTTGGCGAGTTGCTGCAGTGCATCCTGTAGGACGATGGTGGAGGGAGTGGATGTTTAAGCCAGTGGACAGGGTGCCGATGTCCTGGATGGTGTCGAGCTTCTCAAGTGTTGTTGCAGCTGCACCCATCCAGGCAAGTGGAGAGTAATCCATCACACTCCTGACTTCTGCCTTGTAGGTGGTTTATTTGTAGCAATGTCACGGTGTCACCACTGAAACGCACTGCTACCAGTGCAGTAGCACATTTGCCAGTCCCAGTGAGACCGTCAGCAGCTAGGCGAACCCAATGAGAAATGGCCTAAAACAATCTGATGGTGTTTATATCCATACAGCCATCGGCCGTGAGAAACCAGGAGCCAGTGGCTGAAGACCAATAAATAGAGAGGCTTAAGATATGTTACTACCAATATATTGTCTTACGGATCTTATATTAGCTTATAGTAGCAGATGAAATCCCATGAGGCCAAATCAGGGGATCGCTAACAAGCTTGAGCCCAATGAGTAAATCAGCTCCATATTTTTCATAAGATTTTTGAACAACTGCAAACTTGGTAACCCGACCCCCTTCCTTCCCCTCTCCAATGGAGTCTTATGTCACAAAATGTTTTTTGCGAGACAGTACAACCCCATTAAAGGAGCATGATCTTCATTCATTTGCAATTATTTACAAACATGTACCAAGAAACATATAATTGGGACTCTTCCATGCAATATTATTGCGACATAATGACTCCCACCCAAAACGTTCATTCACCTTTCTCTTTGAGATGCTGACCCACATGCACCATTCTCATGTACCTCCAGCACTTTATTTCCCCCCCTCCCCCGCTCAATTTCTAGCATTTCCTTTGTTTCTTCTTAATCCCTACTAGTTGATCATATCAGCCTTTGTGTTGATACAAGGTGAAACCTGTCAACATCCAACACACAGCACCTGGCAAAGAAAGATCTCCAGTTGTGAGAGAAGTCTAGAGAGAACTCTGCTCAACAAGAGCTGGGAAAGTGACAGCCCGCTTCTACCTCCTTCCCAAGATCCACAAACAGGACTGCCCCGGTAGACCCATCGTTTCAGCCTGTTCTTGCCCCACGGAACTTATCTCTTCCTATCTCGACTCTATTTTTTCTCCCCTTGTCCAGTCTCTTCCCACCTACATCCGCGACTCTTCCGATGCCCTCCGCCATTTTAACAGTTTCCAGTTTCCCGGCCCCAACCGTCTCCTCTTCACTATGGACGTACAATCCCTCTACACCTCCATTCCCCACCAGGATGGCCTGAGGGCGCTCCGCTTCTTCCTTGAACAGAGGCCCAACCAGTCCCCATCCACCACCACCCTCCTCCGCCTGGCTGAACTTGTTCTCACATTGAACAACTTCTCCTTTGACTCTACCCATTTCCTCCAAATTAAAGGTGTTGCTATGGGTACCCGCATGGGTCCTAGCTATGCCTGCCTTTTCGTGGGATATGTGGAACACTCTTTGTTCCAGTCCTACTCGGGTCCCCTCCCTCACCTCTTTTTCCGGTACATTGATGACTGTATCGGTGCCGTCTCCTGCTCTCGCCCTGAACTAGAACATTTCATTCACTATGCTTCCAATTTCCACCCTTCCCTCACCTTCACATGGTCCATCTCCGACTCTTCTCTTCCCTTCCTCGACTTCTCCATCTCCATCTCTGGGGATAGGTTATTGACTAACATTCACTACAAGCCCACCGACTCCCACAGCTACCTGGACTACACTTCCTCCCACCCCGCCTCCTGTAAGGACTCTATTCCATTCTCCCAGTTTCTCCGTCTCCGCCGCATCTGCTCTGATGATGCCACCTTCCATACCAGTGCTTCCGACATGTCTTCCTTTTTCCTCAACCGAGGATTCCCCTCTACCGTGGTCGACACGGCCCTCGACCGTGTCCGTTCTATCTCCCGCACATCTGCCCTCACCCCTGCCCCTCCCTCCCGGAACCACGATAGGGTTCCCCTTGTCCTCACCTTTCACCCCACCAGCCTCCACATTCAACGGATCATCCTCCGCCATTTCCGCCACCTCCAGCGTGATCCCACCACCAAACACATCTTCCCCTCACCTCCCCTTTCAGCATTCCGCAGGGACCGCTCCCTCCGCGACACCCTAGTCCACTCCTCTACCACCCCCAGCACCCCTTCCCCTTCGCCCGGCACCTTCCCGTGCACGCGCAGGAGATGCAACACATGCCCTTATACCTCCCCTCTTCCCACTGTCCAGGGCCCCAAACACCCCTTCCAGGTGAAACAGCGATTTACTTGTACTTCCTGCAATTTAGTATACTGTATTCGCTGCTCACGATGTGGACTCCTCTACATTGGGGAGACCAAACGCAGATTGGGTGACCGCTTTGCGGAACACCTCCGTTCAGTCCGTAAGGGGGACCCCGAGCTCCCGGTGGCCTGTCACTTTAATTCACCGCTTCACTCCCACTCTGACCTCACCGTCCTCGGCCTAATACACTGTTCCACGGAAGCTCAGCGTAAGCTCGAGGAACAGCACCTCATCTTTCGTTTAGGCACGCTACAGCCCTCTGGACTCAATATCGAGTTCAACAATTTTAGATCATAACCTCAGCTCCAATCACATTTATATTTTATTTTATCTACCCTTTTATTTGTCCCCCCCACCTTTTTTTTCCTCCTATAAGCTGGCAGCTGTCCTTCATTCTGCCAGTAGATTTCACACTTCATTCAGCCTTAATCTGTCACATTAACACCACCTCTAGCCTTGCATATCTCTTAATGTCTCTCAATGTCTCTTCATCTCCTCCTTTGTTCCTTTATCCCCTCCCCCTTTTCCCAGCTTTACCCTGGCCTTAAATCTATTTGATTTCCAGCTCTTCCCAGTTCTGATGAAAGGTCATCGACCTGAAACGTCAACTCTCTTTCTCTCTCCACGGATGCTGCCTGGCCTGCTGAGTTTTTCCAGCGTTTTCTGTTGTTATCTGGGAAAGTGAATATTGCTTGCAGCAACTAGTTAGCTCAGGAAAAAAGAAGAAACAAGGTGGCCAGAACGGTTGAAGGGAAATCAATCAAAAGACAGCACCCTCAGGGGAAAGAACGACACAAAGACTTGCAAATCTCAATGCAAACCGTGAGCTTAGAATGTGATTTATTTTGAAGTATCCAAATAAAAAATACAGACTCAAGTAAATTGATCAAGAACCTCTTCCTCACCCCCTCCTTTGAAGACAAAGCAAGAGGGGGCAACGTGCTAGTTCGCCCAAAGCAGTTTAAGGATGAATTTTCAAATATATAAGTTAGTGTGAGGAGCTTCTTTGGTATTGCTGGGAGAAGGAGGGACAGCTGCTGTCAGGGCTTAGCAAGCCCAAGTTATAAAACAGCGAATCCCCTGCCTCACAGTGAAGAGAGCCACTAATATTTGTTTTAAATTAATTGCAAGATGATGGTAAAACTTTCTCCTTTACCCCATCTCCCAATTTCCTCACCCCTCGCATGATGCACAGCACTGTTTACCCCCCAGTGCCTTGTCCAAGAGGCTCTGCTCACTTGCGCATTTGTGTGCTGGACTTGGGTAAGTGGGAGGTATCCCTAAGGGGAGAGCGTGTGTTCTGTATTGGGGTAACAATAAATACTACGGATGGCTATAGATTTCCAAGCAGCTTGAGTTGAAGACTCAATCATGGTGTATCAGAATCCTGGCTGACCAAAACAAAAACAAAATTCAAGTGGTCAATCTTCTTGAGTAAGCATTGACAATGAGTATCACTTGTCCTGCCCCAATCTATCTTCACAAGATGTCCTCATATATACACTTTCTAGCCTGAGTCACTGGATAGTGACTTTTCTCCTCTCTAACCCGGGGACATTGGGACCAATGTAGCTCTCCTGCTACTACCCCAGTGAGATCAGTTAAGTCAGCACAGACAAGGAGGGAGTCAAACCTGGGACCTTCTGTTCAGTTCAGTTTCACAATGGACATTGCATTTATCAACTAAGTCGTTGAGGTACCACATTCTCAATTTGGCCTGCTCTGATGACCTGCATCCATATAGGAATGTGTACAATGCTAACCTCAATTGCTTACATCTGTCCATGAATCACACATTCCTATGGAAATGGGTTCAGTTTGCAAGGACCTAAAAATTAAGCAGCAGCTTCCTGAGCTGGTGCACATCCGGGTGTAGTTGAGGTGTTTTTGGATTCATACCCAACCCAAAATATCATCAATAACAACAGAAACTGCTGGAAACACTCAGAAGGGTCCCCAACTCGAAACGTTGACTCTGTTTCTCTCTCCACAGATGCTGCCTGACCTGCTGAGTGTTTCCAGCATTTTCTGTTGTTATTTCAGATTTCCAGCATCTGCAGTATTTTGCTATTGCCAAAATACCATCTGTCTTGCCTCTTTACAGATGCTGACTGACCCCTCATGTATTTCCAACATTTTGTGTTTTATTTCAGCATTCCAATATTTGCAGTTTTTATTTTTATCCAAATTGAAGAATCTGGCTGGTACCAATAATGTTTTCATTCTTTTTAAATTTAGCAAGATAAGTTACAAACCACAGCTAGTGGAATCACAAGATAATACTGTAACTTTGGCCACCACATCATGTCCACGAGGAGGATAACTCCTTTACGTTGACTTTTATGATGATTAGGTTGTAAAACCAGGCTCTCAGCATCACAAGACGCAGAAGAGAAATCCAGTAATCTGCCTTTTGAATCAACCTTGTATAGAGAAGTAGTATTTAGCTATTATGTGCTTAGAAAAGGTGTATAAGATTGAGTATACCTAGACTTAGTCGCACAAATAAAAAGGAAAGTGTAATTGCAGTCAAATCTGGTTCAGATCAAGTGATAGAATACTGGTATAGTTACTGATTCAATCACAGTTTTCAAAGAGTCATCAATGGAAAAGCTTTCACAAGGGCCAATTACAGCCTTATTCTTTGAGACGTTTACTAAGCAAAACACTTTAACTGCACCTGGATTAAATCTCACTTAAAGGTAATATATAACCCTTTCTTAACACTCATTGTTAAAAAAAAAGCTATTATTTGATGTCCTTTCACTCATGCATGCAAAAGCTCGCAGCTCCATCGTGGATGTGATACTTAATGGTCGAAGGGGCAGGGCTGTCTAATATTAAAGGTTTTTCAAGACACTTAACCAGCTTTGTAAACAAAGATGTAACATAATGCAACAATGATACTGGACCGCCCGTTAATCTGCTCTAAAAACTTCAAATTTTGAATAATTAAATTGCCAGCCTCACTCAGTGATGCTATTTAATGTGGGGTATGGAAATGTCACAATGCTGGAGAGTGTGATACTGCTCAGAGGTTGAGGCACATCACAGGGAGCGTTCCTCTTCACTGGCGATGCTGCACTCAGTCTGGGACTGTTCACCCATCACCCCTGTGCTCACTGACCTACAGTGGCTCCCGGTCCAGCAAAACCTCAATTTGAAAATTCTCATCCTTGTTTTCAAATCTCTCCATGGCCTCGCCCCTCCCTATCTCTGTAACCTCCTCCAGCCCTACAACCCTTGAAATCTCTGTGCTCCTTCTGGCTTCTTGAGCATCCCCAATTTTGATCGCTCCATGCCTTCAGCTGCCTAGGCCCTAAACTCTGGCATTCCCTCCCTAAACCTCTCTAGCTCTCTAGCTCTCTCTCCACATTTAAGGTGCTCCTTAAAACCTACCTCTTTGACCAAGCTTTTGGTCACCTGTCCTAATATGTCCTTATGTCAAATTTTATTTGATAACGCTCCTGTGAAGTACCATGGGATGTTAAAGGTGCTATATAAATGCAGTTATTGTTGTTGTTGTGTAATGTTAGCATACATGTTGCAACACAAGTTAAGGTTGCCACCTGGTCAGGTTTTCCGCTGGAACAGCCGTTTTCTCTTTCTAACCGGATATCTGTTAGAGCTGGAAAGTTGTAACTGGCAACACAGTGGGCATTTTCTTTTACAAATACTGTAACATGGACACTTGTAATGTACAAGTCACAGCAGATTTTCTTGACTCAATCAGGCTCAATTTACATGGGTGACATTATGCTTTTCAGTGCTTGGTACTGGGATAGTGTGGTCAATTTTTTTTTGTTCATTTTATTATCGTTGCAAGAAGAAGCAAAGAGGATTATTCGGTGGAGACTGTTCAAAAGTCAGAAAGAACAATATTGGTGCATTTTGTTTTGTTTTTGCCCATGCTTAGTTGCCTGAGAAGGTGGTGGTGGGTCTTCTTAAGAACATAAGAACATAAGAAATAGGAGCAGGTGTAGGCCATTTGGCCCCTCGAGCCTGCTCCGCCATTCAATAAGGCTGATCTTCTACCTCACCTCCACTTTCCTGCACTATCCCCATAACCCTTGATTCCATGAATATTCTTCTTGAACTATTGCAATCCTTGTGATGATGGTGATCCTGCAAAGGTGTTAAGTAGGGAATTCCATGATTCTGACCCAGTGATGATGAAGGAATGGTAATGTATGTCCAAATCAGTGTGTGTGACATGGAAGCGATAGAGGTTGCTGGGGAATAAGATGCTGTAAAGTAGCCTTGGTGAGTTGCTGCAACCACAGAGCACCAATGGTGGAGGAGGTGGATGCTGAGTCCATTGGCAGGGGCGGTGATCAAGTGAACTGCTCTGTCCTGGATGGTATTGAGCACCTTGAGTGTTGTAGTGGCTGCACCCATCCAGGCAAGTGATGAATATTCCATCACACTGACTTGAACCTTGTAGATGGAGCAGAGGATACAAAGTACAAAATCTACAGGAAGGGGTGACACAAGGATTGACCCTTTAGGAAGGATGTTCTTGCCATGGAGGGAGTGCAGCGAAGATTCACCAGACTGATACCTGGGATGGCAGGAATGATGTATGAAGAGAGATTGGGTCGATTGGGCTTGTATTCGTTAGAGTTTAGAAGGATGAGAGGGGATCTCATTGAAACTTATAAAATTCTAACAGGACTAGACAGACTAGATGCAGGAAGGATGTTCCCGATGGCGGGGGAGTCCAGAACCAGGGGTCACAGTCTAAGGATAAGGGGTAAGCCATTTAGGACTGAGATGAGGAGGAATTTCTTCACCCAGAGAGTGGTGAACCTGTGGAATTCTCTACCACAGAAGACAGTTGAGTCCAATTCATTAAATATATTCAAGAAGGAGTTAGATATATTTCTTAAGGCTAAGGGGATCAAGGGATATGGGGAGAAAGCAGAGACAGGGTACTGAATTTGGATGATCAGCCTTGATCGCATTGAATGGCGGAGCAGGCTCGAGGGTCCGAATGGCCTACTCCTGCTCCTATCTTCTATGTTTCTAGTGCCATTTTTCTTGTACTGCACAAATAAGGCATGGTTTCAAGGTTTTGGAGGATTCAATGCACGTTAGAGGCCAGAGGCTCATCCCAAAGTGGGCCTCATCTGAACAATTCCAAAGAGCTGCAGATGTCAATCAGGCGACCAAAGGCAACTTTCTGGTTTGCTGCAGACCAATTTGGGCCAACTGCAACGCCGGCAGCAGCCCTCAGGTAGGTCCTGGGAGGGGGAGGCAAATGAAAGGGGAGAAAACGCAGCCCGCAGTATTGCTGTGGAGCCAGGAGGAATACTCCTGCCCCCCCTGACTCCACATCGAGGTAAGTTAAAAAATAAAAATTCACTGTTTGGCTCACGGCCTCCTTTTAGCCACAGAAGGACCCGAAAAACTGGGTGGACCATTCCCGGCACATACTCTGCTCAGTTCTGCCAAATTTCGGGCCAGGATCGTGAGATATGCGAAAGGGCTCTCATTAGCATATGCAAGGGGCTTAATGTCTGTTTCAGGCAGCCGCTAGGGGCGCCTGAATATCAGCCGAGCCAATTTGGCTTCAGGATTGACCTCAGGCGCCATTCAGGCACGGGACATAGTACCACGAAATTGGTGCTTTTGCCCCAGTTTGCGCCCAAAAATGGGCGCGACGGGGTCGAATTTCTCGTCCCATGAGTCAAGGAAACAATGGTGACTATACTGGCAGTGGGGGCCAACACTATTTCAGGCTCATTGATAACCAGACGGATGGAAATATTCCAGCCTGTCAACTGAGGCATTAAGTATTTGACAAACAGTTGTGTTGTTGACTGGTTAAAGGTATTTCCCTGTTCACATAAAAATTAAGTTCAATAAATACATATAGAGCTCAGTAAAGCCAACCCCACCGTCTCATAAATCATGAGACAAAGTCTTGAAGATCGTGAGATTTGGTAAAAAACCATGAGTTGCTATTTTTTTCAAACATAAACCAATATAGATTGACAGTTTGTTTATAAGCCTCATTAGTGGCTTTATTTAATCTCTAACAGGTCACAGCTCTTTACAAAAACTATATTACTGCATCTGAAAATGCTTTCAAAAAACTTTATAAAAATCCAACCCGTTACCACCACGCTGTCCTGCACCTCAGTTTAAGGTTACAAAGAATAATATAAATTAGTTATACAATTAAGCGTCTATATTTATGGCTTGGGCCAGCTGCCAGCAGGAAGAGGCGGGCACTCCTCCAACTGCCTGCCTGTTTGATGCCTGATGTTAAAATCAAGCCTCAACTCTCCTGTGAACCAAAACCAAAACAAACGCTATGTTGTGTCTGAGATAGTTCCGAAGTAACAATACGTTTTATTGTTGTGTTTGACCACCACCATAAACTTTGCTCCTTGTTACTGACTCCATCCTCCTCCCCAGCCACTCATTCAGGCTGAAACAGACTCACGATTAAATCGTGAGAGTTGGCGTTACTGAGAGCTGATAATTCACTGCCAGAAAACAGAGGTGATTGCTTATATCTTCAGCTCCTCTGCTATTGAAACCTTTATTAATCTTTTGATTTAAGATCATTGGCAAGTGTGGAAGTGTATTTTTACTTGGACACAAAATGGCTTCCTAGACACAGAAAGAGTGATACAAAATGGCCGACTCTGACTTGCTCAGGAAAAGATAAAGTTGTTTCTGACTTCTCATGGAGATGAATTTAAACTTTGCAGACTATGTTGTTTTCATAGTCTGCTGGTACAGAACAAAAAGGCTTCTTCTAATCAACTTGAGATGACCAAGGACTAGTGAAGTAAACATCCAGCTGCCTTGACTGTAGAGATTAGCTAGTCTCATCGTAAGGCATTTCTATTTTTTAACTTGTAACTTAGCTTACTTTAAACAACATGTCATGTGATATGGAAAGCTTGCATTCTCCTTGCTGCAAGTAAATAATAAAGCCTGTCTTTGACAATACTTTATGTTTAAAGAGTCTTACTCGGAAGTCGAAACTTCGACACAAGAAAGCCAGAGGTGAGATGAGGAGTTATTATGATCTGGAATACACGTCCGGAAAGGGTGGTGGAATGGAAGCAGATTCACTAGTAACTTTCAAAAGGGAATTGGTTAAATGCTTGAAGGGGAGAAAATTGCAGGGCTGTGGTGAAAGAACAGGGAAGTGGGACTAATTGGAGAGCTCTTTCAAAGAGCCGGCACAGGAACGATGGGCCTCCTTCTGTGCTGTAAGATTCTATGGCCGCGATTTTACTTACCTCGGCATGTCCGTGGCGGGCGACGTCGGTGGTGGGTCCTTGCCGCGCTGCTGGCTCCAGCCCACTGTCCGAAATAAATTTCCCTTAATGGGGCTTGATAAGCCCGCCCAGCGTGTTTCCCAGCCGATTAGAGGAAGCGGGTCCAGTGAAGTCATTTCATGACGTGTCATCAGCCGATGTCCTTAAAGGGACCGTGTCCAAATTAATTTTGACATTTGTGCTGTCAGTGTTCTACAGCATTGAGGTGCTCCAAACACTGACAATGACTGCACAGAGGTGCAGGGCTGCATCCGTACTCTCCCATGACTCCCTCCATATGCTTATGGAGGGAGTCACAGCACACAGGGAGGTTCTCTTCCCTTCCCATGAGCGGAAGAGACCTACCCAGGAGATCAACACAACCTGGTTGCACATTGCAGAGGAGGACACAAGCAGGGATGTGGTCAGGAGGACCTGGCTGCAGTGCCGCAAACGTTTCAATGATCTCAGTAGATCACGAAACGTTACTACAAAGCCACACTCAACCTCATCCTGCTGTGCCTCTCATCACATCCCCATCACTCTGTCTTCCCTACCCTACTCCTGCACATCCTTACTCACACCAACTTACCTTGCACCTCCACCCATCCCTCTCTATCTATATTATCACATCCCCATCTCACTAGCCACCCCCCACACTCACCCTCATCCTAGTGCAATCATACCAACTAACAACACACAAGGGGAGGCATTTGGGTGTTTTATGCAATGTTCACGTAAAGTTTCTGTTAATGTGGTGTCAAACATTGGAACCTTTATTTTCAACACTGCGTTGTGTGCACCTTTGGAAGTGGCTCAGTGAGTTGCAGTGAATGATCAGACATGATGGTACCCCCACAATGGTGATGAGTATCAAAGGAATGGCTTGGGCATATTAGGGATGCTTTTATTGCCCATCCCTAATTGCCCTTGAGAAGGTGGTGGTGAGCCGCCTTCTTGAACCGCTGCAGTCCGTGTGGTGAAGGTACTCCCACAGTGCTGTTAGGGAGGGAGTTCCAGGATTTTGACCCAGCGACGATGAAGGAACGGCGATATATTTCTAAGTCAGGATGTTGTGTGACTTGGAGGGGAACTTGGAGGTGGTGGTGTTCCCATGCGCCTGCTGCCCTTGTCCTTCTAGGTGGTAGAGATCGCGGGTTTGGGAGGTGCTGCCAAAGAAGCCTTGGCAAGTTGCTGCAGTGCATCTTGTAGATGGTACACACTGCAGCCATGGTACGCCGGTGGTGGAGGGAGTTAATGTTTAAGGTAGTGGATGGGGCACCAATCAAGCGGGCTGCTTTATCCTGTATGGTGTCTTGAGTGTTGTTGGAGCTGCACTCATCCAGGCAAGTGGTGAATATTCCAACACACTCCTTACTTGTGCATTGCAGATGGTAGAAAGGCTTTGGGGAGTCAGGAGGTGAGACACTCGCTGCAGAATACCTAGCCTCTGACCTGCTCTTGTTGTCACAGTATTTATGTGGTTGGTCCAGTCAAGTTTCTGGTCAATGGTGACACCCAGGATGTTGATGGTGGGGGATTCGGCGATGGTAATGCCATTGAATGTCATGGGGTGGTAGTTAGACTCTTGCTTGTTGGAGATAGTCATTGCCTGGCACTTCTGTGGCGCGAATGTTACCTGCCACTTATCCGCCCAAGCCTGAACGTCGTCCAGGTCTTGTTGCATGCGGGCATGGACTGCTTCATTATCTGAGGAGTTGTGAATGGCGCTGAACACTGCAGTCATCAATAAACATCCCCATTTCTGACCTTATGTTGGAGGGAAGGTCATTGATGAAGCAGCTGAAGATGGTTGGACCTAGGACACTGCCCTGAGGAAATCCTGCAGCGATGGCCTGGGGCTGTGATGATTGACCTTCAATCACCACAACCATCTTCCTTTGTGCTAGGTATGACTCCAGCCAGTGGAGCGTTTTCCCCCTGATTCCCATTGACTTCAGTTTTACTAGGGCTCCTTGATGCCACACTCGGTCAAATGCTGCCTTGATGCCAAGGGTAGTCAATCTCACCTCACCTCTGGAATTCAGCTCCTTTGTCCATGTTTGGACTAAGGCTGTAATGAGGTCGGGAGCCGAGTGCTCTTGGCGGAACCCAAACTGGGCATCAGTGAGCAGGTTATTGGTGAGTAAATGCCTCTTGATAGCACCATCGTTGACACCTTCCATCACTTTGCTGATGATTGAGTGTTGACGGATGGGGCGGTAATTGGCCGGATTGGATTTGTCCTGCTTTTTGTGGACAGGACATACCTGGGCAGTTTTCCACATTGTCGGATAGGTGCCAGTGTTGTAGCTGTACTGGAACAGCTTGGCTAGAGGCGCGGCTAGTTCTGGAGCACAAGTCTTCATCACGATAGCCGGGATGTTGTCAGGGCCCATAGCCTTTGCTGTATCCAATGCGCTCAGCCTTTTCTTGATATCACGTGGAGTGAATCGAATTGGCTGAAGACTGGCTTCTGTGATGGTGGGTTCCTCAGGAGGAGGCCGATATGGATCATCCACTCGGCACTTCTGGCTGAAGATGGTTGCAAATGCTTCAGCCTTGTCTTTTGCACTCATGTGCTGGGCTCTACCATCATTGAGGATGGGGATATTCATGGAGCCGCCTCCTCCTCCCATTAGTTGTTTAATGGTCCACCAGCATTCACGACTGGATGTGGCAGGACTGCAGAGCTATGATCTGATCCGTTGATTGTGGGATCGCTTAGCCCTGTCTATAGCATGCTGCTTCCGCTGTTTAGCACGCATGTAGTCCTGTGTTGCAGCTTCCCCAGGTTGGCACCTCATTTTTAGTTATGCCTGGTGCTGCTCTTGGCATGCTCTTCTACACTCCTTATTGAATCAGGGTTGGTCCCCTGGCTTGATGGTAATGGTAGAGTGAGGGATATGCCGGGCCATGAGGTTACAGATTGTGGTGGAATACAATTCTGCTGCTGCTGATGGCCCACAGCGTCTCATGGATGCCCAGTTCTGAGCTGCTAGATCTGTTCTGAATCTATCCCAACTAGCACGGTGGTAGTGCCACACAACACGATGGAGGGTGTCCTCAGTGTGAAGATGGGACTTCGTCTCCACAAAGACTGTGCTGTGGTCACTGCTACCAATACTGTCATGGACAGATGCATCTGCAACAGGTAGATTGGTGAGGATGAGGTCAAGTAGGTTTTTCCCTCGTGTTGGTTCTCTCACCACCTGTCGCATCATATGGCAGCTAGGGTGTACAGCGTCAAGTGAAGTAAATCTGTCTATGGTGAGGCCAACCCTGGCCTTCCGGGCAGCAATGTGGCCGGGTGCTGATGCCCGCTGTCCTGTGCAGCATCAGTTGATTGCGGAGAAGGTTGGTGTTGTTGTTGGTGCTGCTGGTGTTGGGGCTGATCGTGGTGGGATTCTGAGGACCAAGGTGAGATAGTTTCAAGGACACCGATGCTGATGTAATAGATGGCAGGAGAACTTGAGATGACAGAAGCAATCTGTCAATGGTGAGAGAGGTTGTTCCAATGAGGTGACACTGGATAGTGAGTTTACTCCAAACACTTGCAATCTGCATAAAGCTCAATCTGTCTTCCAAATGCAGTAAGCAACAGCTTATGAGCTTGGAAAGTGAATAGCTGTGAGATGGGAACTTTGACAGCACATTTTCAGCTGTCAAGTAATGAGATGATTCCATGGCCATTCAACTCCCGACCTGCTTACCTGATGTGATCACTGAGCAGTGTAGACCCCGTGGCCGACCTGGTAAACTCTAAAGGTGAGCTCAAAATTGTTCTTAATCCTCTGTTAACAAGGCCATAAAGATCTGAATTGCCTCCCCCGCCGCTGCGTATCGGGTCTGCTCAGCGTTGACAGACCCGACATTTGAGAAAGGCGTGTGGCGGCGGGTTGACAGCGGGGTCCTGACCCACTGGGAAAAAAAACATTTTCCCACCCGATCTGCCACCGATCGCGCCGCTCACCCCCCGAAAAATTGTCCCCCCCAAACTGTCTCCACAAACACAACCTATTCCCTTCATCATCTTATAAATTTCGATCAAATTACCCTTAATTTACGCTTGTCTATTGCGAGCAGATTTTCAGGTACAGCAGGAAACGAAGTCATTTTTCTGAAATCTGGAATTGAATAGCGGCAACCCAAACTTACTTAAACTTAGGCCCTTTGACCCCAGTAATCTCATCAGGCTGGGTTGGATTTAGACCCATATCTCACAAGTAACAGGGTAGTGTTCCAACTGCCCCCTAGGCAGAAATATTTTAATAAGGTAATGTTGAGAATTACTTGATTGCTGACATCTTTTTTCAAATTCAGTTGCGGTATGTCATAAAATTAGCAGGATAATAGTGAGTTACAAGACTGTTATTACATTGAACAGTTCTAATGATCGTGTCAAACCCGGCCACCTCACAGAAACTGCACAAAAGAAATAAAAATGAGACTCATTTTAAGTAGTCATGTATGGAATAAATTGTTAAAAAAAATTTTGATTTCCTTCAGCAGATACTTTGAGTGATGTAATTTAAATAAGATAGAATCATAGGGCGACATTTTCCTGGGCGGGGGGGGGGTTCAGCGGGCGCGATCGGTGGCGGGTCGGGTGGGAAATTGTTTTTTCCCCAGCAGGTCGGGACCCCGCTGTGAACCCGCTGAGCAGACATGACACGCAGCGGCGGGGAGGCAATTCAGGTAATTATTACCTTGTTTAGAGATCATTAAGAATGAATTTCAGCTCACCTTTTGATTTTGCGTTCTCACCCATGGGGTCCTCGCTGCTCGGGGATCATGTTTGTGAAGCTGAGGCAGGAGTTCAGTGGCCATTGAATCAGCTGTTGAGTTGACAGCTTCAAATGTACAGTAAAAGCTCTCACCTTAGAGATATCTTCCCTCAGCCACAAGCTCTTCTTCACTGCATTTCCACAACAGATTCACCATGCTGCAAGTCTTTACACAAGTCTCTATCCAGTCTGACCTCATTACCTCTCCCACCATTGACAGATCGCTTCTGTCATCTCAAGTTCACCTGCCATCTATTCCATCAGCATGGGTGCCCTTTATACTCTCTCACCTTGGTCCTCAGAATCCCACCACGATCAGCCCCAACACCAGCAGCACCAGGCACACCAGCAGCACCAACCACAATACCAACCTTCTCCGCAATCAACTGATGCTGCACAGGACAGAGGGTATCAGCACCTGACCACATTGCTGCCCGGGAGGCCAGGGATGGCCTCATCATGGCCAGATTTACTTCACTTGACGCTGTACACCCTGGCTGCCACATGATGTGCCAGGTTGGCACCACCCCACACCAACACCATAAAGCACCCCTAAAATGCCCAAGCCATTCCTTTCACACTCATCACCATTGCGGGGGTACTGTTATGTCTCACCGTTCACTGCAACTCACTAAGCCACTTCCAAAGGTGCACACAAATCTGTCCAAGAACGCAGAAGTATTGAAAATAAAGGTTTCAATGTTTGACACCACATTAACAGAAACTTTACATGAACATTGCATAAAACACCCAAGTGCCTACCCTTGTGTGTTGTTAGTTGGTATGATTGCACTAGGATGAGGATGAGTGTGAGGGGTGGCTGTGAGATGGGGATGTGATAATATAGATAGAGAGGGATGGGTGGAGGTGCAAGCTAAGTTGGTGTGAGTAAGGATGTGCAGGAGTAGGGTGGTGAAGGCAGAGTGATGGGGATGTGATGAGAGGTACAGCAGGATGAGGTTGAGGGTGGCTTTGTAGTAACGTTTTGTAATCTACTGAGATCATTGAAAGTTTTGTGGCACTGCACCCAGGTCCTCCTGACCACATCCCTGTTTGTGCCCTCCTGTGCAATGTGCAACCAGGCTGTGTTGGTCTCCTGGGGAGGTCTCTTCCACCCATGGGAAGGGAAGAGGACCTCCCTGCATGCTGTGACTCCCTCCATATGCTCATGGGAGAGCCCGGGTGCAGCCCTGCACCTCTGTGAAGTGATTGTCAGTGATTGCAGCACCTCAATGCTGTAGAACACTGACAGCACAAACGTCAAAATAAATTTGTGCATGGTCCCTTTAAGGAAACCGGCTGATGACGCGTCATCAAATGACGTCATCAGACCTGCTTCCTCTAATTGGCCAGCAAACGCGCTGGGCGGGCTTAACAAGCCCCATTAAGGGAAAATCATTTTGGACAGCGGGCTGGAGCCAGCAGCGTGTTCGGAACCCGCCACCGACGTCGCCCGCCACGGACCTGCCGAGGTTGGTAAAATCCAGCCCTTTGTTTCAACTAAATAGGTTAGGGAGAACCATGGGTCACAATCTCAATTTCTGTAAGGCCGAAGCTAGGTTAGATGTTAGGAAGTGGTTCTTTTCCCAAAGAATAGTTGACCTGTGGAGCAGGCTGCCGGCTCGTGCAGTGACCATCTTTCAGTTGAGACGTTAAACTGAGGTCCCATCTGCCCTCACAGGTGGACGTAAAAGATCCCCTGGCACTATTTCAAAGAGCAGGGGAGTTATCCCCGGTGTCCTGACCAATATTTATCCCTCAATTATCTGTCGATTATCATATTGCTGTTGTTGGGAGCTTGCTGTGCGTAAATTAGCTGCCGATTTTCCTACATTACAACAGTGACTACACTTCAAAAGTACTTCATTGGCTGTACGCACTTTGGGACGTCCTAAGGTTGTGAACAGCGCTATATAAATGGAAGTCTTTCTTTTTTGAATACTTATTCGCTGAATCCCTTCAAGTGAGAGCTGGAGCGGTTTCTAGCTGGGGTGGAGATCACCACGTACAAATGGTATGTACTATCAGGGCCAGAGTGGTTTCCTGGACTAGTTTTGATCTGCAACAAATTACAGGAAGCCATTAATAAACTTGCAGAATGGGCATATAATTGGCAAATGAATTTCAACACAGATAAATGTGAGATATTACATTTTGGTAGGAAGAATAGCGAGGTCACATATTACTTGGGGGGTGCGAGTCTGGGTGGGGTAGTGGAGCAAAGGGATCTCGGAGTACAAATACGCAAATCACTAAAAGTAGTGACACAGGTTAACAAGGCCACAAAAAAAGCAAACCAAGCACTAGGGTTTATTTCTAGAGGAATAGAATTGAAAAGTAGTGAAGTTATGCTATCGAACCTTGGTTAGACCACACTTAGAGTACTGCGTACAATTCTGGTCGCCATATTATAAAAAGAATATAGAGGCACTGGAGAGGGTGCAGAGAAGATTTACAAGGATGATAACAGAAATGCGAGGGTATACCTATCAGGAAAGGATGAACAGGCTGGGTCTCTTTTCTCTTGAAAAAAGGCCGAGGGGTGACCTAATAGAAGTCTTTAAAATTATGAAAGGTTTTGATAGAGTGGATACAGGGAGAATGTTTCCACTTGTAGGGAAGAGCATAACTAGAGGCCATCAACATAAGATAGTCACCAAGAAATCCAATAGGGAATTCAGAAGAAACTTCTTTACCCAAAGAGTGGTGAGAATGTGGAACTCGCTACTACAGGGAGTGGTTGAAGCGAATAGTATAGATGCATTTAAGGGGAGGCTAGATAAGCATATGAGGGAGAAGGGAATAGAGGGTTATGCTGGTAGAATTATATGAGGAAAGGCGGGGATGGAGGCTGAAGTGGAGCATAAACACCGGCATGGACTGGTTGGGGCGAATGGCCTGTTTCAGTGCCGTATATCCCATGTAATCCTATGATCGGCTAAAGGTGTCGAAGAGGAATTTTCCAAATTTTTTCCGTAATTGGCCTGGGCTTTTATCTGGTTTTTCACCTCTCCCAGGAGATTACATGACTTTTGGGTGGCGTGGGGAGTGTATATATTGTAATGCACAAAGCCATTGCAGTTGTGTGGGACTGGCTGGATGAACCAGTGGGTCTTTTCCTGTCCGTCATTCTTCGTATGTTCGTAATGTTGAGAGACCGCCCCCCCCCCACCGGTCAAGTGCACTTGGAGGATACTCGCATTTGAGAGTCAGCGGCGTGGCCAGTTTTGTGGCCAGGGATTTGTTCGGACAATGATGGATGGGCGGAAAAGATCTTGGGTGTATTGTAGTTACGCAAGTAACTCACTTACGCCCACAATTCTATTAAGCCCTCGCCTGGTTCCATTCTTTTCAATCCAGTCATAGACAGAGAATCACCTGCAATGGCTTCTCTTCCCGCTTCCGCAACATTACCTCTGGAATCCCCCAAGCATCTATCCTTGGACCCTTCCTATTTCTCATCTGCCCATATCCTAATGTGCACCAAGTCCCGATCACCCATCACCCACTGTGCTCACTGACCTACATTGGCTCCAGTTTAGCAACACCTCGATTTCAAAATTCTCATCCTTGTTTTTAAATCTCTCCATGGCCTCACCCCACCCTATCTCTGTAAGCTCCAACAGCCCGACACCCCTCCAAGATCTCTGCGCTCCTCCAACTCTGGCCTCTTGCGCATCCCTGATTTTGATTGCTCCACCATTGGCAGCCATGACTTCAGCTGCCAAGACCCTAAGCTCTGGAATTCCTTCCCTAAACCTCCCTGCCTCGCTACCTTTCTCTCCTTCTTTAAAATGCTCCTTAAAACCTACCTATTTGACCAAGCTCTTGGTCACCTATCCTAATATCTGATTGTGTGGCTCAAATCTTGTTTGATAACACTCCTGTGAAGCGCCTTGGGAGATTTTACTACGTTAAAGGTGCTATATAAGTGAAATTTGTTGTTTTGTTGTATTCTTTTGCACCCAGATTGCAGGTGTATCTGGGGGGCAAGTGTGGAGGAAACTCCAGGCCCTCCTCAAAATGCATCTCATCAACAAGTTTCCAGCCGCTCCTCCTAATCACTTCTTGAAACGTGCCTGGAGAAGTTTTTTTTACATTAAAAGGTGCAACTTAAACCCAAGCTGTTGTTATTGCCAGTTTACCAATCAAAAAGTACAATGTTGATGAATCCTTCTTTCTTTATGCACACAGGCATACAATGCAAATTTAAATTGTTTTAGTGTTTACTCAAATTGGACACAGAAAACAAAGCAAACACCAGCAGTTAGTAGTTACTAAGTAACATCAAATGTAGTCTCATATGCTACTGTACGCAAAGCTGAGTTGTGTCAACTCAGTATATATTTTAAATAAAATGAACTTGTGATGAAAGGAATGATACTGGATTAACTGGATCTCTTCACAGAGCCTTACTTTGAAGCACTCAGCCAAACCCCAATCCAGTGGTGTTGATAAAGGCATGGGAGTGTTCCAATTTATCAAATGTCACTACAAATCCGTACAACAGGGCTCAATCTTTCACAAATGGTTTTCTAAAGCTTTTGCTGTAATGATAAAGCTGTTGCTTGAGGGATAAATATTGGACAGTGGCATGGGATTTTTTTTTTTTTTACAGCTACCTGAGAAAGCAGACGGGTCCTTGTTTAGAGCAGCTCCTCTGGTAGTGCAGCACTCCCTCGGTACTACACTGAAGTGTTCGCCTAGGTTAAGTGCTCAAGTAATTCTAGTGGAGCTTGAACTCACGACCCCTGACTCAGAGGCGAGAGTGCTACCACTGAGCCAAGGCTGGCACACGAAGACAGCATTACGAATCGCATTTGCAGCAATCTCTTAGCTAGATCCTTTGGGGGGCAGCAAGTCAGCTGTTGCAGCATGAGCTTGTGCTATAACAGCTGATTTGCCTCCTCAGGTAATAAAAATATTTCCATGTGTAGCCTGGCTGCGCTCTGATGGGGCTATCACAGCTAAGTCCAATTCTGTCTTTACGTGATGACCACACGTATGCACCTCCAGCAGGGATTACGGAATAGTGATCAGGATTGGGAATATTTGCCATCTTTCAGATGAGACCTTAAACCGAGGCCCTCTCAGGTGGACATAAAAGATCCCACCGCACTATTTCGAAGAAGAGCATGGGAGTTCTCCTGGCCAATATTTATCCCTCAACCAACATCACTAAAACAGATTATCTGGTCATTATCTCATTGCGGTTTGTGGGAGCTTGCTGTGGGCAAATTGGCTGCTGCGTTTCCTACATTACAACAGTGACTCCACTTCAAAAGTACTTCACTGGCTGTAAAGCGGCTTGAGAGCTCCTGAGGTCGTGAAAGGCGCGATTTGTGCAAGTTCTTTCTTTACTGCCTGATTGATCGCTCCCTAATTATTAGTTCTGTAGCCACTGGTAATGCCTCAATCGTTGCTCTGGCTGGGATCAGCTACTCAGTAAAGTACTTGGAAAGTGCTTTACTGAACTGGCCAGTTTCACACATGTTGGTTATATTAAAATACATGAATATATATATATATATATATATATATATATAAAAGAGAAGACCAAAGAAAAATGTCTGTTTAGAGAGTCAGCAGATGCAGCACATCGACCTGCAATCCAATAGCCCGGCTGTAAAAAAAACACAGGTTTAATGACAGGGACAAGGACCATCAACCCTTGTAAAGCAAGACTTCCTCTAGCTTTACTGCATTTTCTCACAGCTTTCTGCTGCCGCTCTAACTGAAACTCCCATCGTATTCAATCGCAGGATCCCAATTTGTAATAAACAGAGGACTGTGAAACTACTTCCACACAATTACTGAGGAAATACTCTTGTCCTGTTTGTTACTCGACAATACTTCCCCTGCTGTGAAACAACGCCGCCCATGCTGCCTGAAGTGCCCTAGACGATTGAATAGCAGCAGTTTGCAGGCTTGTGGGCTAACAACCCAATTTATGGTGCCAAATTTTTGCAAAAGTGACAACTTGGATGTCATCACCTACTTTGAACTCGTACGTTTGCTAAATAAAAATTTAAAAAAACCTGCAAGTGCTGAAACTAAAATAGAAAAATTGCTGGAAATACTCTGCAGGTCAGTCTGCATCTATAAAAAGGTGTAACCTTTTGTCTGAACTGCACACTGAAAGGTAAGCTCCATACGGCAAAAAGCACTGGAGGAAGTACACAAAAGATTTACAAGGATGTTACCAGAATTGAGAAGATTATATATATCAGGAAAGACTGAGTAGGCTGCTTTGGGAAAGAGAAGACTAAGAGGAGACCTGATAGAGGCCTTGAAAATTGGGATAGGGTGAAGTGGAAAAACTGCTTCCACTTGTGGGTGAGTCTGGAACAAGGGGATTAAATATAAGATAGCCACTAGCAGGTCAAATAAAGAATTTAGGTGGAATTTCTTTACACAGAGAGTGGTGAGAATGTGGAACTCGCTGCTACATGGAGTGGTTGAAGCAGAGAGTATTGCTACACTTAAGGGGAGACTTTGATGTATACATGAGGGAGAAGGGACTAGACTAGAGGGATATGGAGGTAGGGTGGGAAGAGGTAATTAGGATCGGGTGGAGTTTAAAGACCAGCATAAACCAGTTTGGCCAAATGGCCTGTTTCTGTGCTGTAGGTTCTCTGTAATTCGATGCAATATGCAAGCATGTTATTCGAACTAGAAAAAAACATTGTTTCTTTCACTATCTTTTTTCTATTAAAATGTTGGTTTATCATCTAGTTTTCAGCTCTAATGAAGGTTTTAATCCAAAACGTCAACTGTTTTCCTCTTAATGGCTGCAGACTGATCCACTGAGTATATCCAGCATTTGCCATGGTAGATTTGTTCCATGTCTAAGTTCAGAGACGCTGTGAAAACAAACAGCACAGCAATGCAAGGCAGTGTATAGCTATGTCTATTCTGCTTACAGCTGTAACCTGCACTCAAGATCCAAGTGGCATAAGGCGCCTAAATACTCACGCAAGATGTCTCAGGGAGCAGCACTCAAATGGAGATTTGCAACTGTCAAACAAGGCTCTTCTCTGCTTACTTAACCACAAGTGGACACCTTGCAGCTGCTTGCGATCCCCATGAGGATGAGAAGTCCTGGACGCCTCTTTTGTATTGACAGGGAAACAGCAGTAGGAGTGCCGCCCGAGGTACGACCAATGGCAAATTAGCAATATAAAATCGGCAAATTTCCACGTTTGGTCCAAAAACATCAAACCGGTTTACTGAATTTGGATTACCTGGTCCACTTAACTCTTGCAGCTTTGGGGGAGGGAAAGAGAAGAAAATGGCTCCTCACAAATCAAACTGAGTTTATTCTAAAACAGGAAATCTGTGCTCCAAGCCATTTAATCCTGTTTTAAAATATAAAAGCACTGAAGAAAAACAACCGATCAGATTGGGGCCGATCAGGTTTCTTGGATCAGAAGCTGGGTATATGGGTTGAGGGAAGTGGTTCAGGAATGTTCGGCGCAGTTGTGTGGATATTTATCTCTTCACAGCTGACAGGGGAGTGAAAGGTGGTTGCTAACAATACTCACCACAGTGGATGTGTTTTAAAACCACATCAGAGAGCTCTGCAATATTTTATTGCTATTTCGTGACGCATGTGTTTTATACTAATGAAGCCAAGTCAAAAGTTATGGGCTTAGAAATTTGTTGACGCCACGCATGTTTTACAGGCGTAAAACTGGCGCCTGAGCATCGAATATGGTGGGCGGCATGCGCGCATGCTCCGCACTGGAAGTGCATCACCCACCATATTGGTAAAGGCTCCAGTGTAGGTGTCCAGGGCCCACGCCTGACACAGACTTCAAGCCCCCTACTTGCATATGCAATGGGACTAATGCCTGCTTGCGGCCCGCTTCCCGAAACTTGGCTACCCTGAATGCAGCCGACGCTGGGCCCGCTACGTTTAGGATAACCAGGTCTACGCATGGCCTAAACAGCCATCCTTAAAGGGAAGACTGGAGGTCGCCACCAAAAAGGTATGTTTTAAAAAAATATATAATTACTTGAATGTGGAGCACACCCGTCACGATTACCTTTGCCATTCCCTACTTGGCCTCCTCCTCCTTTCCTCCCATCACCTCACCTCCGCCCCCTCCCTCCCCCCCTCCACTTTCCAAAGACTTACCTGAGGGCAGCTGCCGGGTTGGCAGCCGGTCCAACTTTGCCCCCATAGAGCTGGCGAGCTGCCTCTGGACGTCCGATTGGCATCTGCAGCTCGCCGGCAGTATGCTGATGAGGCCTGAGGTCAAATTTCGGGTGAGCCTCGGGCCTCATCCACCCCATGTTCTCATTGCAAAAAAAAACTTGTTACTCTCGCTCGGAATGAAATCTTAGTCAAAAGCAGCACTTTCTGAATCAAAGACAATGGCCGGAATTTTCCCTTAAAGAAACGGGTGGGTTTGGAGCGTGGGGGCAGTTAAATTGTTAAAAATGTGATTCCCGACCTGATCCCGCCTCCAACCCGCTCACTTCTAGTTTTGCCGGAGGCGGGACAGGGGGCGGGCGACCAACCCGCTCCCAGGGGGCGTTACCTCTATTTAAATATTGTAATGAGTCTGGAAGCCTCTTTTTCCCCCTCCATTTTGAACTTAACTGCCTGTGGACGGGTTATGTGACAGAGTCCCTACCTAACCCACCCTCCGCGATCGGAGACCCCGCTCACGAGGCCTCCGATCACCTCCTCAGGCCTCTCCTCCACCCCAGGCCTCCCCCCCACCAACGATGATGATGAGGCTGACCACGATACTCCGGTGGCCGGCCCCGATCCTCCGGCCCCCCTGCTGATCCTCTGTCCACCCACCTCCCCCCCCCGATCCCTGGCCGAGCCTCCCCCCCGTGATCCCCGCTTGCCTGCCGATCCCTGACCTCCCTGATCCCCTGCTGATCCTGTAACCCCCCCACCCCCCGTCGATCCTCTCTCCCCTCTCCTGATTCCCGCCCCCACCACCAATTGCCAAACCCCTCCCGATTCCCGCATCCCCCCCCCCCGATTGCCGACCTCCCTCCCGATTCCCAACCCCCCCCTCCCGCTGATTGCCGACCCTTTCCTGCGATCTCTCCCCCGAACCGACCCCTCCTAACTGAGGCCTACCCACCCGCAGCCAGCCAGACTCTTAAACTGGTTGGCTGTGGGCAGGAAACCGAGGCCTCATGTTCAAATGAGGCCCTGGCAGTAAAATCGGCAGAGCCTGCGAGAAACCCGGCCTTGCCACCCCGCCCCCAAACCCACCTCCCCGAAGAAAATTCCGGCCAAGATGTATCCAGGCACATGCAACTTACGCAGTTGCACACTTTTTTGCACTGGCAGCGAGGCACGAGTTCTGAAGACTGCACGTAGAATCACTGGTGTGATACAATACCAGGAGGCAGAAGAAATATATTCGCATTTATATAGCCTTTTATCACATCTCTCAGGAACGTCTCTAAGCATTTCACATGTAATGAATTACTTTTAAATGCCGTGACTGTTGTTATGCAGGTCAGGGGCAGCCAAGCTTTTCACCTTGGGGGCCACAAATGAAGCTTTGATCCATGCTCCCTTATTCTCCTACAAACAAAACTTTTAGGAGATAGATAACAGAAGCGGATTAACGCACGGGCCTATGGGGCTCATACCCAGAGGCACTTGCAAGTTACCCCGCAAAAATATATTTCATTTAAGCGTAATATATTTTGATATGATTTGCTTTAATGGCCCTGCATTTGTGGTCAGCGTTAGCCATCATATTGCCTTTGAAACTTACCGCCATTTCAGGATTTCTGCATGCACTTGTGCAAGCGCTAAATCCCGAACTTCCGATCTGTCAAGCTACGAATACACAGAGGCTTCGCTGCGTCTTTCACCCCCTGATAGAAATCAATGTGCTGGCCAAAAGTTGGGCTAATTGCCCACCTACTCCGAAGTAATTACACTTTCAATTTTTAAGTCTTGTGCAAGCAGGCGCAGGAAGACTCGTGCACAGCGTAAGGGGATGGGAAGAAAGGTTTTTTATTGGGAGTGACGTTCTAACACACAACAATTAATAGGTACCGTTAGGCTGTGTATCCTGCAAGAAAATGGTTTACAATCAGCAAATGCCAATTTAGAACAATCATTGTAGATTGCCATTCTTGATTTAATTTAAATCATGAGAGCGGAAGCATTTTTATTTTTAGATGTCCCAAACATGTGTCACCAGATGGTATGTTTAGTGTTGCAGTTACTGAGGAAATTGACCTAGATATTTTGTAGAATATACGCCACCGAGGACAGTGACTGTCTCGCTATCTACAGTAACATAACCACATCACAGAATGATCTCGAGTCAGTCATTAACTATGTTGTGCGTTTGCGATATTAATGTCGAAAGCTGGCAAGACCCGAACGAATAGCTTATAGGCTAAGAATCAGGAAGTAAAAGAATCACCGCCCCAGGTTTGCATACGCACAACGGTGCGCTCCTGGGCTCCGTGGAGGAGTACGCTGCGCGGAACTCTGCAGCATTTTAAAGGAAGTTCTCGCAGGGGGGATCGTACGAGATAGGTGTGGATTTACTTGTGATGTCGGCGGCGTACTCCTTAGCTTCGCCGCCGACCGCAAATTCAGGCCCATTATTAATGCAGTGTGTAAACATTGTACGGGTCATAGAGTCATAACGGCACAGAAGGAGGCCATTCGGCCCATCGAGTCCGTGTCGGCTCTCTGTAGAGCAATCTAGTCAGTCCCATTCTCCCTCTCTATGCCTGTAGCCCTGCAAGTTTATTTCCCTCAAATGCCTATTCAGTCTCCCCCTGAAAACATTGAGTGTCTCCGCTTCCACCACTTCCGTCGGCAGCGAATTCCAGGTCATTGCCACTCGCTTCGTAAAAAAGGTTTTCCTCACATCCCCCCTGTATAACTTGCCCAAAACCTTAAATCTGTGTCCCCTAGTCCTTGTACCACCAACTAGTGGGAACAGCCTTTCCCCATCTAGCCTATCCAAACCCGTCATAATCTTGTACACCTCTATCAAATCACCCCTCAGCCTCCTTTGCTCTAATGAAAACAAATCCAGCTTCTCCAACTTGTCCTTGTGGCTAAGATCCCCCATCCCTGGAACCATTCTGGTAAATCTCCTCTGCACCCTCTCAAGGGCCTTCACATCCTTCCTAAAGTGTGGTGACCAGAACTGGACGCAATACTCCAGTTGTGACCTAACCAGCGCTTTATAAAGATTCAGCATAACTTCTCTACTTTTGTTCTCAATAGCTCTATTTATGAAGCCCAAGATCCCATATGCTTTGCTAACCACTCTCTCAATATGTTCTGCCACCTTCAGGGACCTATGCACATTAGCTCCCAGGTCTCTCTGTCCTTGCACACTCTTTAAAACTGTGCCATTAAGTGTATATTGCCTCGCCCTGTTCCTTCTGCCAAAATGCATCACCTCACACTTCTCTGTATTAAATTCCATCTGCCACATGTCTGCCCATTCTGCTAGCCTTTCTATGTCCTCATGCGTTTTACTACACATTTGTTTTTAATGGATCGGTGGGGGCGGTTGTGGGGGGTGTAGAGGGCCCACGAATATTCTTGGTGCCCAGGGCCCCAAGAATTCTTAATCGTAGATAGGTAGGTAGGTAGTTAGGTTAGTTAGGTAAGCAGGTAAGGTTAGGTTAGGTTGGTAGTTAGGTTAAGTTAGTTAGATGGGTAGTTAGGGTAGGTAGGTGGGTAGATAATTTCTTGCTCATGTGACAGTTTGAGAGCCAAAAAAAGGGAGGAAAAAATGCCTTCTGGAGCATATGCAATGATACAGATTGTTATCAAAAAGAGACAGAATGGTTGCTGAACAGTCGCCAATCCATGGACCACTCCCTCCCTCGCCACCCCTTCACAAGGAAAAATGCAAGTTCAACAATGCAGAAAAAAAGTGCCAATTGTCACCTGGTTTATTTGCAAACACTTGTACTCAATCTCTATTATTAAAACAGGAACCTAGAGCTTTTCTAAAACATTTACGGAACCGACAGCTGGTGGCCAAGTGCTTGCAAATACATGTCAATTCTTTGGCAACAGTATGAGATTTTGATGACAGGACTGTCTCACTATAGGACAAAATCGCATATTATAGTAATGATCTCTGGCTACCTGATGTCTCAAATATATTAAAGAGCAATGTAATATCATATAGGAAAGAATGGGAAAACTATTTGGACTTTCAGAAGGCTTTCGACAAGGTCCCGCATAAGAGATTAGCATGCAAAGTTAAAGCACATGGGATTGGGGGTAAGGTATTGATTTGGATAGAGAACTGGTTGGCAGACAGGAAGCAAAGAGTTGGAATAAACGGGTCTTTTTCCGAGTGGCTAACAGTGACTAGTGGGGTACCGCAGGGATCGGTGCTAGGACCCCAGCTATTCACAATATATATTAATGATTTAGACAAGGGAACTAGATGTAATATCTCCAAGTTTGCAGACGACACAAAGCTGGGTGGGCATGTGTGCTGTGAGGAGGATGCAGAGAAACTCCAGTATGATTTGGACAGGTTGGGTGAGTGGGCAAATGCATGGCAGATGCAGTATAATGTGGATAAATGTGAAGTTATCCGCTTTGGTGGCAAAAAACAGGAAGGCAGATCATTATCTGAACAGCAATAGATTGGGAAAAGGGGAGGTGCAACGAGACCTGGGTATCCTTGTGCACCAGTCGTTGAAGGTAAGCATGCAGGTGCAGCAGGCGGTTAAGAAGGCAAATGGTATGTTGGCCTTCATAGCGAGAGGATTCGAGTACAGGAGCAGGGATGTCTTGCTGCAGTTGTACAGGGCCTTGGTGAGACCACACCTTGAGTATTGTGTGCCGTTTTGGTCGCTTTATCTGAGGAAGGATGTTCTTGCCATGGAGGGAGTGCAGCGAAGATTCACCAGACTGATACCTGGGATGGCAGGGATGACGTATGAAGAGAGATTGGGTCGATTAGGCTTATATTCGCTAGAGTTTAGAAGAATGAGAGGAGATCTCATTAAAACTTATAAAATTCTAACAGGACTAGACAGACTAGATGCAGGAAGGATGTTCCCGATGGTGGGGGAGTCCAGAACCAGGGGTTACAGTCTAAGGATAAGGGATAAGCCATCTAGGACTGAGATGAGGAGGAATTTCTTCACCCAGAGAGTGGTGAACCTGTGGAATTCTCTGCCACAGAAGGCAGTTGAGGCCAAATCATTAAATATATTCAAGAAGGAGTTAGATATAGTTCTGAAGGCTAAAGGGATCAAGGGATATTGGGAGAAAGCAGGGACAGGGTACTGAATTTGGATGATCAGCCATGATCTCATTGAATGGCGGAGCAGGCTTGAAGGGCCGAATGGCCTACTCCTGCTCCTATCTTCTATGTTTCTATAATCAATTACAACAATAGCTTAGAACCGTCAGCCAGGACCTTTAACAAACGTTTTGAAGTATTTCAAAAGCACAATCTTCTCAGAGAAACCACCGGATGAAGATTCTACTTTCTTTGGCCAATTTTCTTCCCTTTTCTCCACCCCTGCGCCCCCTCCCTTCCCCGCTCTCCTCTTCTCTCCTGATATTGTGTGTAGTTTGGCTATAGCCCATAATAAAAAAGAATGGCTCTCAAGATAAAGGATATCTCCCATACGCACAATTCCATGTCCCAGGTTGATTTACATTTGTTTCTAAAAATGTTTTTTTCTCCCCCCCTTATTTAAACTTTCCATCAAGGTCAGTGGCCAGCAGACAGACAGGAGCCACGATCCCTCAAAATGATTTATTTTGGAAACAATCCATTGTGTTTCTGCTGTGCGTGTAGTTTAAATCTGGCTTCCTGCAGGTCGACAGCTCACAGCACATTAGCAGAAGGTAAATCAAACATTTTAGACGGGAAATTTGCATTGCCTAGAGATGTACAGCGACACAATTTCATGGGGAACACAAGACAAAAAAAAATATGGATGCACCCAGGGAAATTGCTTTCCTTCTTTCCCCGCCACATACTGAACTTTGAACTTCCCTTTTATAAAGCACAAGCGATCAGCATGCATTACAGTCGGTGTGGTAGTTTTCCTCTGTCCCCCCAAAAAAATTCAGTGCAATTATAAAATTGTGTTTATCACTAACATTTGCAACATAACAAGGTGGTATCATAAAAGGGGTCAGGCAACAATCAGAAACAATAAGTGAAACCAAATATTATGCATTTAACATTATACTATTGTGTTAGTTTTAGCAATAATCTGTTGGTATTGACACCAGCAGGATGTTGTGTAAAGAACATTTCTATCTATATTTAGACCTTATTTATGCAGATCTCTATTTAGAAATATGCAAACATTCAGAAAAAATATTGATAGACAGATAGACAGATAGATAGACGATAGAAAGACAGATAGACAGATAGACAGATAAATTGATAGATAGATAGACAGATAGACAGATAGACAGACAGACAGATAGACAGACAGATAGATAGACAGACAGACAGATAGACAGATAGATAGACAGACAGATAGACAGATAGACAGATAGATAGATAGACAGATAGATAGACAGATAGATGCATTTGAGAAAGATAAAGATATATAGACATATTTAGAAAATGATCTGAGTTTAATTTCAGGAATTTAAGTGGGGGGGGGGGGGGGGGGAGGGGGGGAATCATTTCTGTTGCCATGGAGAGAGATGAGCTAGGAGGACCACACATCATCTTCACTGGTGTTTGCATGCAACATGATGGCGGGTGCAACAATGGGATGTCTTGGTGCAAATTACATCATTTCAATTGGCAGAGAGATGACAATATGTTTCTCAAACATATCTTTATTATAACTGTGCTCCTCTAAAATATTCAAGAATTTGTCCAAGGTGATATTCTGAACTCAGCATACAACCAATTACGTTATCATTTTGAAAGTGCTGTTCAAGAGGCATTTTGATAATGTTTTAAAAATGAAAAGAAAACCAGAATGTCCCTTTACCCTATTAGGTCCCTTCAGTTTTCCTCATACCCCATTTACTTTAAATAGTTGGCCAGTGGCCACAACAGCAAAAGCAATGCTACAGTCTGTACTGCGAAGCAAACAAAACTACACGAGTACCCTCAGAAGCATCAAGACTTCCATTTTGTGCTTCTAACCATTGTGGCCCAAGCAGCAGTTAATATAAACATCACCCGCCGGCTTTCAGTCTGGCCATAAGTGGGCTGAATCTGAGCCTGCATTGCTAGCATTTACAAGCCTTCCACTGAGATCGGGGATGGTCCCAGCCAGAACTTTGTAGCCAGGGGAATGCATGAATCTCACACATACAGCTTGCTGCTGTTGCTGAATCCAATCCTTAGCATAAAAAGGGACATTGTCACTAGGAAGAGAACCAAGTTAAACTATCGAGCCCATTCTAATGGATACAGTTCTCTTAATATATTAAAGCAAATATCTGCAAAGATCTTTAGAATGCTGACCATGTCCAGAAAGTTACAAGACCCAAAGTGATTTCTTTCATTAGTCTAATTGATACAAAACAACTTGCTTTTATATCGCGCCTTTAACATATACAAAATGTTACAAGAAGCTTCACACATGGAAATAAACAGGGAAACAAATGTCAAGCTATACAAGGAGACATTAGGAGGGGTGTCAAAAAGACTGGTCAAGAAAATGTTTGAGAGAGTTCTGAAAGAAGCAGAGAGAAGTGTAGCCATGGCCTTTTAGACTCACTTGTGGCTCAGAAGGCCTATAGGGGGAAAAATTTGGTTGCTTTGCGCCTCCCGTTAGCGCCCTAAGAGGCACAAAGCAACTAGCGCCCGGGCACGGCGCCACCAACACCTCCCGCGAAATTCAGCAGGAGGTTAGCGGCGGCGGTAACTGTTAGCGCCCCGCGGCGATGAAGTAATCGTCGTGCGCAGCGCCCCGGCCGCGATCTTTGGTAGCGCCCCCTGACTTACCGCCGGACGCTATGTCCGACGGGGTCAGGGGGGCCTACCTGCGGCCGGGGAGGCACTAATTAAAGGCGAGGTGCCGGGCGGCCATTTTTGTTGCTGGCTGCCTGCCAGCACCTACCCCCGTTGCCGTCCCCGGCCTCCTCTGCAGCCCCCCTGCGGAGTGCCGGCTGCACTCCATGAGCCCGGCACTCCTCTTGAGTACCGGGCTTTTTTGCCGGCACTCCGATCCCTCGTGGCCCAGCTGAGCCCCGGGTCACGCTGCGCAAGGCCGCTCCCCTTTAAGAAGGGGAGAAAGGCCTGCAGTACCGTGGCGCGACGTGCCACAGCGCCATAGCGCCGCAATATTCCCTCGCAGCGCCCCAAGAGGGAGGTTGGGCGCTTCTAGTAGCGCCCCGCTTCCCTCTTGGGGTGCTACCAATGAATTTCGGCCACGGGGGTGGTCATTTTTTCGGGGCGCTAAAGGGTGCGCAACTCAATTTTCCCCCCATAGTCTGTGTGTGAAAATTAGTGTAAGGGGGTAGCAGATGGTGGTGGGATGAGAGGATACTGTTGCACTTGCCATTATTTCTGCGTTTTGTTAATACAAAGTATCTCCCACTTCTGTGAGTATGCCTCTAGGGTGCTGGAGAAATTGTCTAGCAAAACAGCAAAATATTTAAATATTAAGGGCAGCCTAGGCAGCCAAAAAGTTAAATGGTGGGCCAGTCTGAAGGTCAAGTTGAGTCTGAGGACGGCTGTCTGTCACTTGTGCACATTAGACAAGTTTAGTCTCACTTCCTCGACCATTGAATGTACTAGTGTGCGATAGTCAATGATTTCAGTTTGACGGGGAAGGGAGGAACGACACAATTCAGACAGTCCCACCAGCTGGCCAATCACATAGGCCTCAAAGAAATCCTCAACCCATATCATACTGACCCTCCTCAATGAGGTGGCGGTGAAGTACAATGCAAGAAAATAAGAAGAAAATTGAATAGAAAGAGAACGTAACAACAACTTGTATTTATTTAGCACCTTTAATGTCAAAAATGTCACTAGTTGTTTGACAGAGGTGTAAGAAAAAAATGGACACTGAGCCCAAGAAGGAGAGATTAGGTGAAAAGCTTACTGTCTTGCTGCACTGTCGGAGGTGCCGTCTTTCGGATGAGACGTTAAACCGAGGCCCCGTCTGCTCTCTCAGGTGGACGTAAAAGATCCCATGGCACTATTTCGAAGAAGAGCAGGGGAGTTATCCCCGGTGTCCTGGCCAATAATTGTCCCTCAACCAACATCACTAAAACAGATTATCTGGTCATTATCATATTGCTGTTTGTGGGAGCTTGCTGTGCACAAACTGGCTGCTGCGTTTCCCACATTACAACAGTGATTACACTTCAAAAGTACTTCATTGGCTGTAAAGCGCTTTGAGACGTCCGGTGGTCGTGAAAGGCGCTATATAAATGCAAGTCTTTCTTTCTTAGTCAAAGAGGTAGCTTTTAAGGAGTTTCTTAAAGGAGGAGAGGGAGGTGGAAATCCAGAGGGGTTTAGGGAGGGAATCCTAGAGCATGCGGCCTAGGCTGCTGAAGACACAACTGCTAATGGTGAGGCAAAGGAAGCAGGGATGCACAAGAGCTCAGAGTCCGAGAAATAGAGAGTTTGGGGTGGGGTAGTTGTAGCACTGGAGAAGGTAAAAGAGAAAGGGAGGGGTGAGGCCAGGGAGAGAGTTAAACACAAGGATGAGAATTTAAAATGTGAGGTTCAGGGGAGCAATGTAGGTCAGTAAGGACAAGGTGATGGCAGGGCAGGACTTGGTGTCGGATAGGAGATGGGCAGTAGAGTTTTGGATCAGCTGGAGTTTGCAGAGAATGGAGGACAGGAAACTGTCCAGGACAACATTGGACGTGGCAGTAGGCCATCTTTGTGATGGAGAGGAAATGGGGGTCAGAAGCTCAGCTTGAGGTCAAATAGGACACCGAAGTTGTGCACAGTCTTTTACATTACAGTTAGTGGATTTGTTCCAGGAAGTCCAGAAAAAACAATGAAGGCGAGCCAATAAAACGGGTCCATTTCCTACTGAGAAAACAGAGCCTGCGGATCCTATTAAGTTGCAGCATGCTGATGATTTCAACAAGTGGGGGAGGAAATTCTCTGGGAAGTGATAGCCAAGTTTAGAAACATTTCTTACCACGCCTTAACTGCCCTACATGATGGAAGGCAGAAATGTTGATGGAGCTCACCGCCCAGCAAAAAAACTGAACAAAATTTACGAAAAAAATGGGACTATTCAGTAATTAGAAATGATCAATTGTAATCTGTGTTCCAGTTTAATTAACAACAACAACAACTTGTATTTATATAGCACCTTTAACATAGTAAAACGTCCCAAGGCGCTGCACAGGAGTATTTTAAGACAGAAAATTTGACGCCGATCCACATAAGGATAAATTAGGGCAGGTGACCAAAAGCTTAGTCAAAGAGGTAGGTTTTAAGGAGCGTCTTAAAGGAGGAAAGTGAGGTAGCGAAGCAGAGAGCTTTAGGCAGGGAATTCCAGAGCTTAGGGCCGAGGCAGCTGAAGGCACGGCCACCAATGGTTGAGCGATTATAATCAGGGATCCTCAAGAGGGCAGAATTAGAGGAGCGCAGATATCTCGGGGGGTTGTGGGGCTGATTGAGATTACAGAGATAGGGAGGGGCGAGGCCATGGAGGGATTTGAAAACAAGGATGAGAATTTTGAAATCGAGGCGCTGCTTAACCGGGAGCCAATGTAGGTCAGCGAGCACAGGGGTGATGGGCGAACGGGACTTGGTGCGAGTTAGGACACGGGCAGCCGAGTGCCTTGTTACTGAGAATCTTTGTTTAAATGAAGTATTTGCTTGAACACTAATTCATTCAACGCTGATTGCTCAACAGTAACATTTGGATTAAGAAACAATTCGGTTCACTATGAAGTTACACCCAATAAAACCCCACTTGTATGCTCCTACTCCTTGAGATCACGCTCAGTTGGGTAAACTCCAGAGTTCATGATGGGCACTGCTCAGAGCTTATGAGTGTATCAAATGATGTACCCAATGGGCGTACAGATTCTTGAGATTCAGTTTAAATCCACAGGAGGCTCTCCAGAGGCTCAGTGAATAAACATACTGCTGGTACGGTACTGACACAAATAGATTGTGAAGGTCCCAAGTTTCACCCTCAGCCTGCGCTAAGATAACTGGCCTTGGCTGGTGCAGTGAAAGCCACACTATCATTGGCCTCGGAGTCTTCAAGTAAAATCACAGAGAATCAGCCAAGCCTTGACCCCTGCTGAAAAGTATGTACGTGGGCCGAGCAGGTGCGGGCAGGATCTGGCTCAGCTGCAATGTTCTGCTTGAACAGCCTATTGACACTCACCATCTAGGCTCACGCGTGCAAAATGCTACTTGGCAAAGACACTGGGGAAGTTTCTTGGTAGCTTTGGAACCATATCCAAGCAAAAAAAAAACCCAGGGGCATCTCCTGATTTGCAGTGGTTTGTATAGGATGTGAACGCTTTAAAGATAACTGTAACTGCCGGTGGTTTAGTGCTGGTTATGAAGGCCAACCTGAAAATTGTTAGGCCGAATGGGCTTGTTCTGTGCTTAGAAATTCTTGTGTTCTTAAGGGCAAGCAGGGTTGAACACTTGTTCAAATCTAGCTGAAGGCTGTTATCTCCTTCTGAGCCAGTTGCTAAGATAAAACACTTTTATTGTACCTCATCTCACCTGCTAATTAGCTCACACTTATCTGATGTATGCTGAAGTGAAACCTCTTGACCGGCACACAAGATTCCTCCCTCCCTTAATCAATTAGGTCTGTTGTAATCCCACTCCCCTCTGTGCAATGGAGCTGTTTGTTTGCAAACAAAGAGAAACCATCTGTACAAGATAAGAATAAACACCTAGGTTAAGGACAAGTCACAGCTTTCCTTCATCTGGCAAGGGCAGCTTGTCAGGATTGTAAACTGCAGGCTGCAATCCTCGGCAGTGTTCATCAAGGTTCCGTCGCTGGAAAACACTAGAATGGCCCGGAATTTGCGGTAGAAATAACGGCGAGGCTAACAGCGCTCACCGTTATTAAGGAGTAAATCGGACAGCAACTTCCGGCGTCCGCACATGCGCAGTTAAACACGGAAATCAGGAAGTTGCTGTCCGAGTTGCCCTGTTTCTCCAGAAGCTTTGCTATAGAAAGTCTGTGGGCAAGTGTAATGAACGGCGAGCGACGTTCGTTCGCCGCTGACCGCCAAATCCGGGCCATTGCCATTCCAGTGTTTGCTCGTTTCAGTTAACGAGTCAGCTTGAATATAAAGCAGTAGAACTCACCGAGCACTTCCACTGAAATTAGCGAGGGCAGGAATTTCACTCCCAGAAGAAGCTGCTTCTTTCAATTAAGATGCAGTTAGGGTCCGTCAGGACACCTCTTCCCTAAAGCAGAGCATGTTATCAGAGTTGTTTGAAGGATTCTCTGTTAAAGTTACACTGTGACTGTATACAATAACACTTATAAGCAGGGTTAGGCAGATTTGATCACTTTTGCCACAGTTTCTGATATACACATCTCTTTTTTCCATCGCAATAAGTTTGAGCATTGTGAAAAGTGAAGCCCACATTTTTGCAATCTACCAATGTGCAATAAACTCGGCTATAAATTTAATCAATTTGTTTGGTTTTTTTGACTGACAGTTCTGTTTTTGGGGTACTAATTATTTTAGTGAGATGTCTTTACTCCATCATTGATCTTGTCTTATTTGAACGCTATCTTGCAGTGTATTAAATTAAATTTCTAAATATTCGAAGTGTTGACGGGCAGAGCACTGATAATGCCATAGTTTACATAGGATATACGGCACAGAAACAGGCCATTCGGCCCAACGAGTCCATGCCGGGATTTATGCTCCACACAAGCCTCCTCCCATCTTTCCTCATCTAAATCTATCAGCGTAACCCTCTATTCCCTTTTCCCTCATATGCTTGTCCAGTCTCCCCTTAAATGCATCTATACTATCCGATTCAACCACTCCCTGTGGTAGCGAGTTCCACATTCTCACCACTCTCTGGGTAAAGAAGTTTCTTCTGAATTCCATAGTTACCGACATTCCCATTCAAGACAAACATTCCTTCCTGAATCCCGGATTCAGTCATTGCATAGAATATAATTGACTCCACTGCCGGGCATGCCCCATAAGGCACTTTTATATCGATGCTGGCTTAGTTCGGCTAGTTTGTGAGCCGTTTCTGTGTGTCAGTTCCCCCAATTACATTATCAAATCTGAAGTGAAACCCTTAACCCTGGCATTCTGCTGCCATGATGCAAATCTACAATTCTGCTGCTGCAGTAAAAGAACCTGTGCAGAAACACTAGCCAAGCTGCAATTAACACCTGGCTGTCTCTCCTAACTGATGTGAATAGATTCCCTGCTTAAATATGTTGAGCTCCAATGATTACAAAGGTGTTCTAAAATTAGAGCTAGGCCATTCAGGAGTGATGTCAGGAAGCACAAAGGGTAGTGGAAATCTGGAACTCTTTCCCCCAAAAAGCTGTTGAGGCTGGGGGTCAATTGAAAATTTCAGAACTGAGGTTGATAGATTTTTGTTAGGCAAGAGTATTGAGGGTTACGGAACCAAAGCGGATAAATGGAGTTAATATATAGATCAGCCACGATCTAACTTAACGGCAGAACAGGCTCGAGTTGCTGAATGGCCTACTCCTGTTCCAATGGTCCTAAGTAGGGAATCTGTTCCCAGTAGTTAGGGGAGGCAGCAAAATGTTAAGTAGCATCCCTATTTATTTGAGCAATGAGGTGAAATATTTCATATGCTTGGGGGCGATGGATAATTAAAATCTGTGTACTTAGGTAAGGAATGGCCATTACAAGGTGTGAATATCTGTGTACTTAAACAATGTGTGCTTTAACCCAGTGCACATATACCAGAATATTTAATGTTGAATTAATGGTAAAAAAAAATGCTTCTGAAAGTCCACTGAACCAAGAGTATAAGGTTTGTCTTTAAAATTTCATGCTCAACGTCTGTGGGAGTGGAGTGGGCCTTTAGCTTTGTGGTAGCAATCCTGCCTCTGAGGCAGAAGAAACTGGGTTCGAAGCCTTGCTCCGGACAGTCCCAGCAAGTGGAGGCTGGAGCACCGGCTCTGAATTCTGGGTTGATATCCAATGGGATACTCATGTCCAGTGGGTGGGTGTGAGTGGTCCCCTCTCATCATATGTCAGACTGTTAATCAGCCTGCAAATCCTTCCACTATTTTCCAAGGGAAGAGTGCGAAGGTACGAAAACAACAATCTATGTGGGAATTTTTTCATCCCACACGGCTGCTCCTTGAAAAACAGCAACCTATATTTCACCCGATTCTCATCGCTCTACCATTGGGGGTCGTGCCTTCAGCTGCCTAGGCCTAAAGTCTAGAATTCCCTCTCTAAACCTCTCTACCGCTCTCTCCTCCTTTAAGACGCTCCTTAAAACCTATCTCACCTGTCCTAATATCTCCTTATGTGGCTCAGAGTCAAATTTTGTTTGATAACGCTCCTGTAAAGCACCTTGGGACATTTTACTACGGTAAAGGCGCTATATAGATGCAAGTTGTTGTTATAAGTACTAACCAGCAAGTACATGGTCACATGGATCAAACTTCACAATTCAGATCAGTTATATCACAGAGTAGACATTAATGTAAAATGATTTTGGCTTCATACTGACACAGACTGTGTGGTGTGATTAATCCCAAATCGCCTGAATCCAATTTAGTGAAAGCGTGAAACAACCTTCAGTTCGTGCAGTCTGCATCAAATAAACAGGTGTGCATCGGCAAAGTTGCAATTAATATTCCTCAGAGGGGATTTTAAAAAAATTCCTTTTATACTTTTCCTTTAGCCATCAAACATTTGTTTTACCTGATACTTTATTACATTTTTCTCAGTTGACTCTCACATTTTTATTTTAATGAAGAATGAGGAGATCATATACTAGGTTCCACTTCAAAATTGTCAAAGCTCACAATCAAGCATAGCCTGCAGCCACACAGCCATGTCTGACCAAACTTTGTATTGGTACTGTTAACTTCTTCAGCATGACTTGCTTGCAAAAAAAAATTACAATTTGTGCTGTTAGAGAGAATCATAAATGTCATGGCTGCTTGTTTGGTTACGTGACAACAAACGCTGTACTTCAAAGGGATTCAGTGAATACGAAGCACTTTGAGAGGTTTCTGAAAGACTGAATAATGCGTTATATAAATTCAAGACTTTGAGTGGAATTTGCTTTGAGCCGTTCGTTAGACTTGCACTTGCCTATAGACTTTCTATGGGGATTTGCAAGGCAAGCTCCTGTCAGCCAGGTTTCCAAAAAGCACAGCGCCCTCTACAGGACATCTGGGGCTTGAGCACCTCCTTAACCAATCAGATTGAAGAATCGTTAATGAGCAAGAAGTGTCAGTTAGAATAGTGTATTCAATATTAAATCAGAAAGCAAAATAAAGAGAAGGAAAGAAAGATTGGATTAAGAGAGAGATAAAAGAGACAGAAAGAAAAAAAGAAAAAAGTTATTTTTTTTTTAAATCTCCAACAATAATTAAAAGCTGAAGAAATGAGACTCCACACTTGTAAAAGTTAATTTTTTGTGCCAGAGAGGTTGTTTGGCAGTAATTAAGATTTGCCACAATGTTAAAAGAGTACTTAGACTGGAGTTTTTTTGGCGTGTTTAGTCTGTATCTCTGAGGTAAGTACAGCAACATCGCGCCGTTTATTGTTTTTGAACAGCAAGTCTCTCGGCAAGATACTGTTAGCAGCTTTTAGAAGAGCAGGGCATCTTGGACAGCAACTTCCAGATTTCCACGTTTAACTGCACATGTACGGTTGCTACATAAGAACATAAGAAATAGGAGCAGGAGTAGGCCATTTGGCCCCATGCAATAAGATCATGGCTCATCTTCTACCTCAACTCCACTTTCCTGCACTATCCCCATACCCCCTGATTCCCTTAATATTCAAAAATCTATCAATCTCTGTCTTGAATATGCTCAACCCCCAATCCCATGAGCCCTAATTTTGTTTAATAACCTCTTGTGTGGCACCTTATCGAATGCCTTCTGAAAATCCAAATACACCATATCCACTGGTTCCCCCTTATCTATTCTGCTAGTTACAACCTCAAAAAACTCTAACAGATTCGTCAAACACGATTTCCCTTTCATAAATCCGTGTTGACTCTGCCCAATCCTATTATTATTTTCTAAGTGCCCTGTTACCACGTTCTTAATAATAGATTCTAGCATTTTCCCTACTACTGATGTCAAGCTAACTGGTCTATAGTCCCCCGTTTTCTCTCTCCCTCCTTTCTTAAATAGTGGGGTTACATTTGCCACCTTTCAATCCATGGGAACCGTTCTAGAATCTATAGAATTTTGGAAAATGACAACCAATGCATCCATTATCTCTATAGCCACCTCTTTCAAAACCCTAGGATGTAGGCCATCAGGTCCAAGAGATTTATCGGCTTTCAGTCCCATTAATTTCTCCAGTACTATTTTTTTACTAACACTAATTCCTTTCATTTCCTCATTCTCGTTAGACCCTTGGTTCTCCACTATATCTGGGAAGTTTTTTGCGTCTTCTTCTGTGAAGACAGACACAAAGGCTGCGATTTTATTAATGGAGGCGGGTTGGGTGCGGGTCAGATGGTTTCCGGCTCCCAGTTCCACCCCCAGCTGCATCCGGCCCACAGACATGATTTTGCCTTGACTGACCTTGTTAAGCCCGCCTTGCAGGCTTGCCAGCCAATAAAGAGGAAGCGGATCAGATGACGTCATTTGATGACGCGTCACCTGCCAGTTTCCTTAAAGGGACCACGCACAATTTTATTTTGACAGTTGATTTCTCAGTGTTTGACAGCATTGAGGGGCTGAAAACACTGACAATCACTGCACAAAGGTGACCTCTTACACCCAGGCTCTCCAATGACTCCCTCCATAGGCTGGAATAGATGGCAGCTGCAGGTGAGGTGGCAGAAGCGATCTGTCACTGGTGAGAGAGGTTCTCCCAATGAGGGGACACTGGACATGGATTTAAAAACTTGTAACCTAAAGAAAAGTGTAAATGTATTAAAAATGCAGTTCCCAACATTTTCTTTCCTCTGAGACTCACCATGTGTAACATTGGATCCTTCACACCACTTCTGTAGTTATCATCAATCCAGAAACATTACAGCAGACTCACAACACGCCACACTCACCTGGCGTGGTGTCCGGACGTCGGGAAACCCGAGCCAGAAGCGGCAAAATTCAAAAATAGGCTGACAACTACTGGCAACTACCTGTTAATAGGCAGGTAATTACCTTTAATCCTCTTCCTGCTGCTAGGTGTCGGGTCCATTCGCAAATCGGGGACCCGACACTTGGGAAAATTGTTTGGAGGCGGGCTGATGGCGGGATCACAACCCGCCGTCAATCAAAATGATTTTAACCTTTGACCCACCTCCAAACCCGCCCTCTGAGCACCGGCAAAATCCAGCCCATAGTATTTGTTTAATTTCTCTGCCATTTCCTTATTCCCAGTTATAATTTCTCCTGTCTCAGCCTGTAAGGGACCCACATTTACTTTCGCTAATCTTTTCCTTTTTACATACCTATAGAAGCTTTTACAATCTGTTTTTATGTCTCTCGCTGGTTTACTCTCATATTCTATTTTCCCTGTGCAATATACACGCAAATAACGGTGAGCACTATTAGCCTCACCATTATTTCTACTGGAAAATCCAGCCCATTCTTTCTTCTTTGCTGTCCCTGCCGATACATGGGATATAATGACACCCTATACATTTATAAAAAGTTTAAACTTTTATTTTGCTGCCATCGCACTGCTGAATAAACACATAATTTATATAAACAAGAAATGTGTCTGAATAAAAGGCTAGATATTCCCCTCATTTAAAAAAAAGTCAGTTTTTCATCGTAATGTTTCATTGGCAATAACAAGAAAAACGTAGCAACCAATTACAACACATTTGTAATAATGATCCTTTAACTCTTCTCAAGTAGCCAGCGAGCTACTTTACCTGTATAAAGATCAAAGCGGTTGTTCACTGTAGATTGTGACTCAGCGGCAATTTAAGAAAGCCCTGCATGTTCCTGGTAATCGCTGTAATGGAATGTTGTAACCATTATAGTGGGTGAGGCTCACCCCAAATACACTGAGTCAACAAGTAGGGCCAAGAGTAAATTTGGTGTCATTTACTCAGAGGATCTGTCTAAAGGCCCAGAATAAATTATGCCAATTAAAAAGAAGAGCACAAAGGTAAGGTATGACTATTAATGTAAGGCAGCTTCGCAGAATGTATGTGTGATTGAATGAAAGTCGTTGTTTAAGATATATGCAAAAAAAGTGCCGTAGTGACACAAAATTCTTAGCAGGATTTAAGGCTGTGATGACAAAGGCTGTGCACTGAAGGAAGGAACTGTCTTGGGCCAGATCACCCTCATTCTCCATATACGTTCAAAGGGACAATTGCGCATAATAAAATAAGGCATGGAATAGGCACCCAGATATGAAACAACTTACACCATATGAGGAAGCATCCATTGATTTATTCAGGAGGGTAAATCCAGAAGGTGTTGAGATTATGGAGACTGAAGGATTACACGAAACTACTGGAATATACCACATTAATCATGCATTTTATGCACTCGCATCTTTCTCCAGTTTCTCTCTGATGTCCCCTCATGACCTCTCCACGCTCATCTTGTCCATGGGACCCACTTCCTGCTCCCTCAACCTTATTCCCACCAAACTGCTGAACACCCAACTTCCTATTCTGGCTCCCATGTTAGCTGCTATTGTTAATGGTTCGCTCTCCTCAGGTATCGTCGCCCTCTTCTTCAAATCTCTGTCATCACCCCCTCCTCAAAAAACCAACCTTTGACCCCTCCGTCCTTGCAAACTATCGCCCTATCTCCAACCTCCCTTTCCTCTCCAAAGTCCTTGAGTGTGTTGTTGCCTCCCAAATCCGTACCCATCCTTAACAGAACTCCATGTTTGAATCCCTCCAAACAGGTTTCTGCCCTTGCCACAGTACCAAAACGGCTCTCATCAAAGTCACAAATGACATCCTTTGTGACTGCGACAAAGGTAAACTATCCCTCCTCGTCCCTCTCGACTTGACTGTAGCCTTTGACACGGTTGACCACTCCATCCTTCTCCAACACCTCTCCACTGTCGTCCAGCTGGGTGGGACTGCACTCGCCTGGTTCCATTCTTATCTATCTAATCATAGCCAGAGAATCACCTGCAATGGCTTCTCTTCCTGTTCCTGTATTGTTACCTCTGGTGTCCCCCAAGGATCTATCCTTGGTCCCCTCCTATTTCTCATCTACATGTTGCCCCTTGGTGACATCATCCGAAAACACAGCGTCAGTTTCCACATGTACGTTGATGACACCCAGCTCTACCTCACTACCTCTTATCTCGACCCCTCCACTGTCTCTAAATTGTCAGACAGCTTGTCCGACATACAGTACTGGATGAGCAGAAATTTCCTACAACTAAATATTGGGAAGACCGAAGCCATTGTCTTCGGTCCCCGCCACAAACTCCATTCCCTAGCCAACCGACTCCATCCCTCTCCCTAGCATCTGTCTGAGGCTGAACCACACCTGTTCGCAATCTTAGTGTCATATTTGAGCTGAAATGAGCTTCAGACCACATATCCACACCATAACTAAGACCGTCCATTTCCACCTCTGTAACATCGCCTGTCTCCACCCCTGCCTCAGCTCTTCTGCTGCTGAAATCCCATCCATGTCTTTGTTACCTCGAGACTTGACTATTCCAACACACTCCTGGCTGGCCTCCCACGTTCTATGCTACATAAACTTGAGGTCATCCAAAACTCTGCTGCCCGTGTCCTAACTTGCCCTAAGTCCCGTTCACCCATCATCGTTATGCTCGCTGACCTACATTGGCTCCCGGTTAATCTGCTTAGGCCCTAAGCTCTGGAATTCCCTCTCTAAACCTCGCCGCCTCTCTACCGCTCTTTCCTCCTTTAAGACGTTCCTTAAAACCTACCTCTTTGACCAGGCTTTTGGTCATCTGACCTAATTTCTCCTTATGTGCATCGGTGTCAAAGTTTGTTATATAACCCTCCTGTGAAGCGCCTTGGGACGTTTAAGGTGCTATATAAATACAAGTTGTTGTTGTTTATGAGGTGTCTATCATCAGGGACAGAGTGACTGAGCATTTGCACAAGTATGAGCTGATCAAAGAGAGTCAGCTTGGATTTTGTGAAGGGTAGGTCATGTCTGATTAATCTAGTTTAACTTTTTTGAGGAGGCCGCCAACATGGTGGACAGGGGAATGTCTATGGAAGTTGCCTACATGGACTTCCAGAAGGAATTTGATAAGCTTCTGCACAAGAGATTATTAGCAAAATTGACAGTGAATGGAATTGAAGGAAACCTTGTGACATACCTACATTTCAAAGGTACCTCATTGGCTGTCAGGCACTTTGGATGTCCTGAGGACTTGAAAGGCTCTATACTTCCCTTCTTTCTTTCTCTTTCTTACACCTTGGACTTAATTATTGCTGTCCAGAATGGAATCTGGATTTGTTTTAATTTGGGTTGGACAAAACGGTTATTATAGTGCAAAGAGCAAAATTGAGATTTGGTAAAATGTTACAGGTATTAGGACTTCAACGATTCTATCATACATACTGCATATTTGACTGCATCTTTTTTAAGGAAAAGATTTGCATTTGTTTGCTATGCATTCTGTTGTCTTTTCTTCCCAGCAGCAAAACTACTGTAAAAACATGAAAAATTTTGAGGTTGAGCAAAAATATGCTTGCTGTGGATGCTCAACTAATCAGAAACCTCTTCAGTCCCGATTTCTTATTACCTGTGAACTCATTCTTACGCATCAATACCCAAATGACTTTGATCACTTAATGTACCAACCACTCATATTCAATAATCCACAGCAAAGGAGAAAGAAATCACAAGCATTTTATAGCAAAAAATTAAAGGGACCTGGGCCAGATTAAATGGAAGGAAAAATTGGCAAATTGAACCATAGATCAGTAATGGTAAATATTTAAACATGAAAAAGAAAGGATACATATCAATTCTATCCCGGTAAAGGAAGAAAAGAGAGAATATTGAAGTAACTGCTTTCGTACCATTTCTCTTTAAATAATAACCTCTACTAATTTTTCTACTCCAACTTCTGTTAGTTCTACATTGCCACTATCCACCTCCAATGTCATGTTCAGCGACCTTGTGTTCAATCCAGTTTACAACATAAGATATAATTATTTTTCTACATTTCAAGGAGGTATAGTTAAGCCAGTAACCTCTGTAAATTAAACAGCACATCACTGCCACTGTTCACTTATCCATTTACTGTTTAATAAATATGTTTGGCAGTTTATAGTGCAAGCCACAGACTACTGAAGTGTTTATTCCTCCGCCTTTCCAAGTCAAGGAAGATCAAATGAATGTGCGTGATATAGCCAGATGGTGAAATACAGTGACAAGGGTTTTCTGTTCAATTCCTTGGCCTGCAACAATTACCTAGATATTGGGCAGGCAAAAGCACACTCTTGAGTCATAGGGTGCGAGGAATCACCTACAGGAGTGGTCCGAGACACTTAATCCAAGGAAAATAACTAAAAACCCCAAAACATAAGTTCATTCAGAATCCAAATAATTCAAACTAGAGTAGAATTACCTAGATATTAGGCAGGCAAAGTGGAGTTGAGGTCGAAGATCAGCCATGATCTTATTGAATGGCAGAGCAGGCTCGAGGGACCGTATAGCCTACTCCTGCTCCTAATTCTTATGTTCTTATATTCTAATTCAGATTTGTGTGACGTCTAAATTATAGATGAATCCTAACTGATTTGCAGCTCAGCTTCAGTACTCATCTCCCTGCTGCTGATGGTCACGTAGAAGGACTAATATGATATTTTTACATTCTGGGTGTCCTGAGCAACTACTGAACACAGAAGCACATAATCGTGTGCCCAATGTTAGACAGGCCCGGAAATTCCGTGGGAGTTCTACCGGTCTCTTGCCATAACTCCAGTGGGAGAAACGTTCTATTGGTCTCCCGAAAGGAGTTATAGCGAAAGACTAGGAGAATCCCCACAGAATTTCAGGGCCAGAATGTTTAATCAAATCTGTACACTCCAATGATACAGAGCTGTGCCACTGGTGTACTATTTCCTCGATCAGTGTGATCCCATTACTATTAATAAAGAAGAGTACTTTGGGTGTGTTTCTACATCCTGCCATTACTTATCACTAATCAGCAGTCGGTTAAAGCTGTCGGCTGTTGGCCTACATTCACAGGCTTTCAGAAGTATCATAAATGAGATCCTGAAACTACACCTTAAACAAACATCATTTGCACAGAGGTCGGTCTGTTATAATCAATTTATTCTCAAAAGAAGCTCTAACTGGGTGGGATATTATCCACTCCAAAAATCAAAGGAAACTGCTTTCCACAATAAAAGTACTATGAATGATCTTATCTTCACCGAATCATGCAACAATGGGTTTATTAAGGTCAATTATTGGTCACAGAAAAAAATAGTCTTAAAAAGGGTATGAGCCAAGCTTTTGCTTGATTATATATTCAAAACATAAAACAGTATTGCTACAGAACTTTTTTTTAATCTTTTCATTCATGTTACTTGTTAAGTTTGTAGATATCCTGTGAAGCATTTGTAAAATGTGCAATAGATATTTAGAGGAAGATTCAAACCCCATATTTTATCCATCACTAAAACTGCATACTTCCACCAACATTGCCTGCCTTCACTCCTATCTCAGTCCCACCTCCACTGAAACCCTTATCCGTGCTTATGTTACCACAAGGCTTAACTTCAACACCCTCCCAAGCTCCTCCCTACACGAACCCCAACTTGACCAAAACTTTGCTGTCTGCACCTTGTCCCAACACAAGACACAAAAGGCATCAAGGGGTATGGGGAGAGAGGGGAATATGGTATTGAGATAGAGGATCAGCCATGATCATATTGAATGACGGAGCAGGCTCGAAGGGCTGAATGGCCTACTCCTGCTCCTATTTTTCTATGTTTCTATCACAAAGTTCAGTTCACCCTGCCCTCACCAACCTCCTCGCACCACACACCAAATTCGAAATCCTTCTTATTTACAAATCCCTCAACAACAACAACAACAACAACATGTATTTATATAGCACCTTTAATGTAGTAAAACATCCCAAGGCGCTTCACAGGAGTATTAAAAAGACAAAACATTTGACACCTCAGCAGTCTTGTTCCATCCTAGCTTTGCAATATTCTCCTGCCAGTGCCCTACTACCCTTCAACTCTGGCCTGCTGTGCCTCCTGGTGTTCCTCACCCGCTGCCAGAGTTTTCAGTTGTCTAGTCCCACCTTCGAGAACTCACTCACTAAATCTCTCCCACTTGCTCCTTTTTTCTTTGCCTTTAAAAGCCTCACAATTTACCTTTTTGAATATCAATTCATCTACTGCTGCTCAGTCTGTTCTCTCATATGTGTGTGGCACCTTTGAACATTGTATTCCATTAAGAGGATACAGCAATGTAAGTTGCAGTAATGATTAATAGCTCAGTAGCATGGTCGATAGCAAATAATCAGTTTGAAACATATTGCAACAGCAAATCACACTACAACTTGCGCAACTGTTGATTTAATGCATATTCTGTGACGTCCAAATTGTGGAAAAACACAGATTATTAATCTTTAGGGATGCAAGGAAAACAACGGAACTGAAGTTATTATAGTGCACTTCCTATAATAAAGTGTTTTAATATACAGTAGCTAGCCAATACCTTGGTGACGCTGCAACACCATTTGTACAAAAGTACTTTTAAACGCAAATGTTGCAGCACTCCTATTCCTAAAACAAACCCCAACATTAAAAAAATCTAGTAATGCAAGTGGGAAATGTCCATAAACTGTTAGCGGAGTCACTGTGAAGCTGAGTTCCGAGGAATGCACACTGACTGGGGTTCCCAACCCTGGTTGGATGTATTCCTGGAGGTTCCATCACATGACCTCCCATCTCCACACAGGCCCGCCATTGGTCGCCCAACACGTCCATCCTCACAGGGCCTTCCCGCACCAATTGGAAAGCAAACAGACTCTTCAGTACCCAACTGAATGATTCTTGACTATCAGTCAAACAGCCTTTTTTTCCAATCTCCAATAACTAATAAACAAAAGTGCTCAAAGAAAATGAAAAGAAATTTTTTTTTTAATGCCCTGATGATTTTTCTCCCGGGCTGCTCGCAGCAGTGTCCAGGAGATTCACCTTTCATTCCTGGAGACTCCAGGGCAATTCTGGAGGGTTGGCAACCCTATCACTGACTGAGAACGTTCACTGCTATCTTGAATGCTGAATTTGATGGATAATTCATTCCTTATGTTCCTATGGGCGTCGGGATGGTTCCTATCAATAACTCCAGTTACTTGGATTATTAGTAATGTGCTTCAATTGTATTTACTTTGCTTTAAGACTTTAACTGGATCAACACTGTTGATTTATTAAAAATGAATTACGGGAATTTATAGAAAGACAGAAGAAAGAAAGAGTCATAACGGCACAGAAGGAGGCCATTCGGCCCATCGAGTCTGTGCCGGCTCTCTGGAGAGCAATCCAGTCAGTCCCATTCCCCCGCTCTATCCCTGTAGCCCTGCAAGTTTATTTTCCTCAAGTGCCTATCCAGTCTCCCCTTGAAAACATTGAGATTCTCCGCTTCCACCACTTAGGTCGGCAGCGAGTTCCAGGTCCTCACCACTCACTGCGTAAAAAAGTTTTTCCTCACATCCCCCCTGTATCTCTTGCCCAAAACCTTAAATCTGTGTCCCCTAGTCCTTGTCCCATCAACTAGTGGGAACAGCCTTTCCCCGTCTAGCCAATCCAAACCCGTCATAATCTTGTACACCTCTATCAAATCACCCCTCAACCTCCTTTGCTCCAATGAAAACAAATCCAGCTTCTCCAACCTGTCCTTGTAGCTAAGATCCCCCATCCCCGGAACCATTCTGGTAAATCTCCTCTGCACCCGCTCAAAGACCTTCACATCATTCCTAAAGTGTGGTGACCAGAACTGGACGCAATACTCCAGTTGTGGCCTAACCAACGCTTTATAAAGGTTCAGCATAATTTCTCTACTTTTGTACTCAATACCTCTATTTATGAAGCCCAAGATCCCATATGCTTTGTTAACCACTCTCTCAATTTGTCCTGCCACCTTCAGGGACCTATGCACATTAACTCCCAGGTCCCTCTGTCCCTGCACACTCTTTAAAACTGTGCCATTAAGTGTATATTGCCTCTCCCATAAAGAAAGGAATTTATGTTCAAACAACATTTCTTGATGTAAGATTGGAGATGGGATGCTCATTTCTCTCTACTACATTAACGCAGCAATAGTAATTCTGACTCAAGTCCTTTGTTATTTTCTCCTAAGCAGAATATGAGAGACAGATCTAATTGGGAAGAGAATTAAACTATTATAAATTGTCAACCGTTCTCGTGAAGGGTACACCCCTGAAATGTCATAACTTGTCTTTTCTCTTTATCGAGGCTGACTTACCTGCTATGTATTTCCAGCATTTTCTGTTTTTATTTCAGCAGTTTCATAACGCCGACTTTGGAAACTCCCAGCTGTATGCTTCTGCACACAATTTCCTGTAAACTCATCCAATGTCTTTGATTTCTTCCACTGCTAACAGATCTGCATCTGTAACACAACAGTGGAATGAGTTAGTATCTTTAATCACCCATACCAAGTCCCACTCACCCATATCCTTGCTGACTTATATCGACAACCGGTTCCCAAACACTTTCAATTTAAACTTTTTATCCTCTTGTTTAAATCCCTTCATGGTTTAATCCCTTCCTATCTCTGTAACCTCCAGTCCTACAACCCTCCCAGAACTCTCCATTGCTCCAATTCTGGCTGCATTTGCACCCCCTCCCCCCCACCTTTACCCCATCTTCTAGGCCCCATGCTCTGGAATTACCGTCCTAATCCCCTCTGCCTCTCCATCCCTCTCTCCTCCTTAAAACGCACCTCTCTGACCAAGCTTTTGGTCACCCCCTCCTAATATCTCCTTCTTAGGAATGCCATTAATTTTTATCTGATTAGGCCTCTATGAAGTGCCTGCAACTCATCCAGGACTGAATGTTGGACAAACAATCCAACAGCACAGAGGCAGTGGAGGGGTCGAGAGAGGTGGTAGAAAAGTAGAACTGCCTGTTGTCAGTGGAACACGTGGAACCTGACCCAATGTCTTTGGATGGTATCGCCAAAGGGCGGCATGTGGATGAGGAAGAGGAGGGGTGCAAAGAATGGATTCTTGGAGGACTCCGAGGTAACGGTGTGGGGCGGGAAGAGAAGCCAAAGCTGGGGATGCTCTGAATGCGACCGGATAGCTAAGAGTGAACCAAGCGAGGGCATCCCACCCAGCTGGAGAGCAGAAGAGAAACATCGGAGGAGGATGGTTTGGTCAACCATGTCAAAGGCTGCAGAGAGGTCAAGAGGGATGAAGAAAGATAGTGCACTACAGTCTTAGTCACCAAAAATGTCATTTGTGGCTTTGGTTAGAGCTGTTTCGGTGCTGTGGCAGGGACAGCAAGCTGATTGAAGAGATTCAAACAGGGAGTTGCAGGAAAGACGGGCATGGATTTGGGAGGCGACAACAGGTTCAAGGACTTTAGAGAGGAAAGGAAGGTTGGCGATAGGGTTGTAGTTTGTAAGGACAGAGGGGGTCGAAGGTGGGTTTTTTGAGGAGGGGGTGATGACGGTGATTTTTAAATAAAAGAGCGCCATCAGTTGATGAATTATCTCATCTGCAGCCTGGGCAGCAAGATCATAACTTAGTAACTAGTCAGCAGTGCAGCATGGATTCAAATAAAATGACAAATCCATAATACTATCTTACTATCAACCTCAGTTGCAGTGTCCTGGAAGCAAGCCACCTGACCTCATTCCCTAGGTCTCATTTCAACATCATGTAGTCAAAATGGATTGTGCTGAAGGCCGTACATGACATAGGAACATAGGAACTGGAGTAGGCCATTCAGCCCCTCGTGCCTGTTCCACCATTCAGTGAGATCGTGGCTGATCTGCGATCTAACTCCATAGACCCGCCTTTGGCCCATATCCCTTAATACCTTTGGTTAACAAAAAGCTATCAATCTCAGATTTAAAATTAACAATTGATCTAGCATCAACTGCCGTTTGCAGAAGAGAGTTCCAAACTTCTACCACCCTTTGTGTGTAGAAGTGTTTCCTAATTTCACTCCTGAAAGGTCTGGCTCTAATTTTCAGACTATGCCCCCTTGTCCTAGACTCTCCAACCAGCAGAAAAAGTTTCTCTATCTACCCAATCTGTTCCCCTTAATATCTTGAAAACTTCAATCAGATCACTCCTTAACCTTCTAAATTCTAGGGAATACAACCTTAATTTATGTAATCTCTCCTGGTAACTTAAACCCTTGAGCCCTTACCTCACGCCAGCAGGTAAAGTAGTGACCAACAATGACACTACTGAATACTTACATTGACAAATAAATATTAGTAAATTAACATGCTTAATTCTCTCTGCAGTGCTGCTTTTAGAAATCTTTCCAAAAGCAAGTAATTTTGAAGGGCATGCCATAACAGCGCATTTATACAGATTCTCTATTGATGAGTCAGGAATAATGGCCAACATATTTGAGGGAACGTTTTAGTCAGAGACTACAAAGTTCAAAGAAACCTTGGCATTCTGGCTATTGGTATTCCCTAATTAAACAGAAGGCAAATTGCATGTGGATTTTCCCTCACTCTTGCCAGGAGGCTCACGAGGTAAATTAGAGCACTTCTTCTATATTACTGAATCAGCCCTACCCTGGATAATATCGATCTTGGAAATTCCATCGGAATTGGCCATCAACTAAACAGGGTGATTTCTTTTATTTATTTTCTCTTAAAGGGGCCTGCATAAGGGATATGATGGACAAATCTTTTGATCCTAATTTATAAAGGTGTCCCCTGAAGTATATTTGTAGCACTTGCACATATCATAATTATGATAAAGAGTCTGTTCTTTCAGAAACAAAGCAGTAAAAAAATCTTTTATAAAAAAAGACATTAAACCAACCTTGGCTTAGTTGTGAAATAAAGTAAAACCTGAATCAGTCCTTTTTCTGGCTGTCCTTTTATATCAGTGAATATGTCTGTGGGTACGTGGCTGACTCTTAATGCCCTAAATGCTGCCTTGCCAGTGTTGCCCACGTCCATAAAGAACTGAAATTGTTGAAAATAACCAATAGCAAAGGATGACCTGGTACAAAGGACATGTGTATCTTAACATTAGACAGGAACTCGGCATATAAGATGGACTGATATTCAAGAGGCATTAATGAAGTGCAGAGTTCACTCATCCCACATCAGAATCCAAGGTTGTCTTTTGAGAGATAGAGAATTACCAGCCTCTGATGAACAAGGACGTAAGAGAGACACGGGTCTGGAAATTATGTAGACCACAATCCTGGCAGGAGCGATTGCGGCCACTAGTGTTAAAAATTGGCAAAACACTCCTAGAAAAAGCACAGGAGTCTAGCCCTTACCTCGCTCTTCTTGAGCAGTACCACACGACAAGTAAAATGCGGGACAGCTCACTAACTCAAAAGACTATTTGGCAGACAAGCTAAGACAATCTTGCCGACAAAAAAAAAAGCAAAATAATACAAATGCTGGAAATCTGAAACAAAGGCAGAAAAAGCTGGAATACACAGCAGGTCACCCAGCATCTGTGGAGAGAACAGACAAGTCAACAATTTGGGCTGGGCCCTTCTTTCAGAGCTGGAGATGTGATATACTCCCAACAGCAAGCTGACATCTGCAATTTAGGTTAGTGACTGATATATAAGAGAAGCCATACCTTAGAAAAGCCAACAAAGCCTGGTTCTACAATAAAGGTACCAAAAAGATAAACTAAATAGTCATATTCCTGAAAAAGATACATTAGCCTCTTGTGGGTGGGTTCCAGTTTTCTCGTAAGTGTTGTGACATTCAATATTTTGCTCACGTCTTTTTGCTTTTGGGCATTGTTTTAATTGTAAATTAATTAGTCGCCCAGTATGTATAAGACGATCTGAAAATGTGCTATTAATCATCTGGATTAGCAGAGGACAGAACGGGCATCCTACATGCCTTCTAGTAAGTAATTTACCATGGTTGAGATTGATTGTTAGGCCTGGGCTAAAGTAACCCGAATGTGGCAGAGAATAGAGGCACAGGTTTCAATCTGTAGCAGATCTCAGCACAGTTTATCGGCACAGACATGTTGATTCGAATGGACTGTTTCTGTGCTGTAAAATCATAGAATCATAGAAGATAGGAGCAGGAGTAGGCCATTCGGCCCCTAGAGCCTGCTCCGCCATTCAATGCGATCATGGCTGATCATCCAAATTCAGTACCCTGTCCCTGCTTTCTCCCCATATCCTTTGATCCTTTTAGCCTTAAGAAATATATCCAACTCCTTCTTGAATCTATTTAATGAATTAGCCTCTACTGCCTTCTGTGGCAGAGAATTCCACAGGTTCACCACTCTCTGGGTGAAGAAATTCCTCCTCATTTCTGTCCTAAATGGCTTACCCCTTATCCTTAGATTGTGACCTCTTGTTCTGGACTCCCCGACCATCGGGAACATCCATCCTGCATCTAGTTTGTCCTGTCCTGTCAGAATTTTATAAGTTTCAATGAGATCCCCTCTCATTCTTCTAAACTCCAGCGAGTATAAGCCCAATCGACCCAATCTCTCTTCATACGTCATTCCTGCCATCCCAGGTATCAGCCTTGTGAATCTTCGCTGAACTCCTTCCATGGCAAGAACATCCTTCCTCAGATAAGGCGACCAAAACTGCACACAGTACTCAAGGTGTGGTCTCACCAAGGCCCTGTACAACTGCAGCAAGACATCCTTGTTCCTGTACTGAAACCCTCTCGCTATGAAGGCCAACATACCATTTGTCTTCTTAACCGCCTGCTGCACCTGCATGCTTACCTTCAGCGACTGGTGCACAAGGACACCCAGGTCTCGTTGCACTTCCCCTTCTCCCAATCTATTGCCATTCAGATAATAATCTGCCTTTCTGTTTTTGACACCAAAGTGGATAACCTCGCATTTATCCACGTTATATTGCATCTGCCACGCTTCTGCCCAATCACCCAACCTGTCCAAATCATCCTGGAGTTTCTCGGCATCCTCCTCGCAGCACACACGTCCACCCAGTTTTGTGTCGTCTGCAAACTTGGAGATATTACATCTAGTTCCCTTGTCTAAATCATTAATATATATTGTGAATAGCTGGGGTCCAAGGATCGATCCCTGCGGTACCCCACTAGTCACTGCCTGCCACTCGGAAAAAGACCCGTTTATTCCAACTCTTTGCTTTCTGTCTGCCAACCAGTTCTCTATCCAAGTCAATACCTTGCCCCCAATCCCATGTGCCTTAACTTTACACGCTAATTTCTTATGCGGGACCTTATCAAAAGCCTTTTGGAAGTCTAAATACACCACATCCACTGGTTCTCCCTTATCTATTTTACCAGTTACATCCTCAAAAAATTCCAGTAGATTAGTCAAGCATGATTTACCTTTTGTAAATCCATGTTGACTTTGTCTGATCCTGTCACTGTTTTCCAAGTGCTCAGCTATTACATCTTTTATAATGGACTCTAGCATTTTCCCCACTACCGATGTCAGGCTTACCGGTCTGTAATTCCCCGTTTTCTCTCTATCACCCTTTTTGAATAGTGGGGTAACATGAGCCACCCTCCAATCCATGGGTACTATTCCAGATTCCATCGAATGTTGGAAGATGATCAGCAATGCATCTACTATTTCTAGGGCCACTTCCTTAAGTACCCTAGGATGTAGATTATCAGGCCCTGGGGATTTATCGGCCTTCAATCCCTTCAATTTCCCTAACACCATTTCCCTACAAATACTGATTTCTTTCAGTTCCTCCCTTTCATCAGACCCTATGTTCCCCAACATCTCTGGGAGGTTATTTGTGTCCTCCTTTGTGAAGACAGAACCAAAATATGTATTTAATTGGTCTGACATTTCTTTGTTCCCCATTATAAGTTCCCCTGATTCTGACTGCAAGGGACCTATGCTTGATTTCACCAATCTTTTTCTCTTCACATATCTATAAAAGCTTTTACAGTCAGTTTTTATGTTCCCTGCAAGCTTACACTCATATTCTATTTTCCCCTTCTTAATTAATCCCTTTGTCCTCCTTTGTTGAATCTTAAACTGCTCCCAATCCTCAGGGTTACTGCTTTTTCTGGCCAATTTATATGCCCTCTCCTTGGATCTTATGCTATCCCTAATTTCCCTTGTTAGCCACAGTTGAGTCACCCTTTTTGTTTTATTCTTATGCCAAACTGGGATGAACAAATTCTGTAGTTCGTCCATGCGGTCTTTGAATGTTTGCCATTGCCTATCCACCGTCAACCCTTTGAGTGACATTCCCCAATCAATCCTACCCAACTCGCACCTCATACCATCGTAGTTTCCTTTATTTAAATTCAGGACCCTAGTCTCTGAGTCAACTACTTCACTCTCCATCCTAATGAAGAATTCTATCATATTATGATCGCTCCGACCCAAGGGGCCTCGCACAACAAGATTGCTAATTAATCCTTTCTCATTGCATAATACCCAGTCTAAGATGGCCTGATCTCTGGTTGGTTCCTCGACATATTGGTCCAGGAAACCATCCCATAAACACTCCAGGAATTCCTCCTCCATAGTATTGTTACTAATTTGGTTAGCCCAATCTATATGTAGATTAAAGTCACCCATGATGACTGCTGTGCCCTTATTGCACGCTTCTCTAATTTCCCTTTTAATGCCATCCCCAACCTCCGCATTACTGTTTGGAGGTCTATATATCACTCCCACTAACGTTTTCTGCCCCTTGTTATTTCTCAGTTCAACCCATACAGATTCCACATCATCAGAGCTAATATCCTTCCTTTCAATTGTGTTAATCCCCTCTTTAACCAGCAATGCTATCCCACCTCTCTTTCCTTTTTGCCTATCTTTCCTGAATATTGAGTACCCCTGGATGTTGAGTTCCCAGCCTTGGCCACCCTGAAGCCATGTTTCGGTAATCCCAATCAAATCATATTCGTTTACCTCTATTTGCGCTTCGATGTAAATTCACTGATTTGTTGGTGGGGGGTGGGTGGTGGGGGGGGGAGGGGGAGTCCTGTATTTTGATGCAAGCCAAGACTCACAAAGCTTGGCAGGACATTCAGATAACAGCTCAGTATCAGTTTTTATGATTAAAAATATAACCATTGTATAAGTTATTAAAATGGCTCTATGGGACTGATTACAGTGAAGATTTTATCTTGGTTTTCAAATGACAAGAGCTTGAGTTTCAACCCAACCATTTACCTCACTGAAGAATATTAGATGAGTGCATAATAATCACAGAATGTCAATCAGCATTAGATAATTCCTCAATTACCTTCTAGTATTGGCAACACAATTGTTAATTGATAAGAAAATCACAGCCTCAGAAATGACATGCCCCAGTAAATTCAAAGCACTCATCCAAACTCTAGGTTTAAATACAAAACATAAACCACTCAAACTTTATTGTTAGAGTGCCATCAAGCGAGCTTTACGTTTGGCAGGGTTTTAATGAAGCAGATAAGCTTTTTCCACAAAGCCAACCGTTGAAGTCATGGTACAGTGCAGCGCTAGGGTTGCCCACTCTGATTGGACATATTCCTGAAGATTTCATCACATGACCTCCCACCTCCAACCGCCCCACCCAGTAAAACAGCCTTCATCTCCATCTACTAATATTTATTGGCGCTGAATTTGCGGTGGGTAATAACAGCGAACAAACAGCGTTCACTGTTATTACCCCTTTGAAACTGACCGCAACTTCAGGATTTAGCGCATGCACATCCTAACACGGAAATCCTGAAGTTGCGGTCAGTCATTCACTGCTCTGACACTGGTTGCGCCGTGGACGCCCTCCACCCCACTCCCGCCCCCCTCCCCCATAGCCGGCAATCAGTGTAATCAGGGAAATCAGGGAAACTGACGAAACTTGAGCTCTTCTGCGGTAATATTGTTGTTAAATATCCCATTAAAAGTTAGGCCCTTTTGATCAGGTGTAATTGGGGTTTTAACAGCGTATTGACTGCTAAACAAACATTATGGCCCTGAAAAACGAATTCTAATTTTCTGGAGTGTCACATTTATCCATTTTAATAAAAAATTAACATTGTTAAGAAAATTTTTTTTTTTTTTACAAGTTTGTACATCTTTATTTCAGGTTTACCTTTTCCCCATGTGAGAGCCCCAATCTTTATTTTGCTCTCCCTAGCATTTTTAAAAAGTTAGAATAAACGGAGTTTCTTCACTTCCTGGTTCCCGGTCCGTGAGAATTCTGCACTGTGATTGGCTGCTTGGACAGCTTGTTGAGGTCACAGCAGCTCGCGTTAGGGATTCCCCATTAACTTACACTGATCTCAACTGAACATCGGAAAAGCCGAACTTGTCACCACAGGGATCGCGAGATCTTTGTGGGAAGCTTACTTTGGGGCCAGCAGCGAACGTCTTTGCTTTGCCGCTGACCGCAAATTACGGGCCATTATAACGAATAAATGAAGTGTTCAAAGAAAACGAAAGAAAACACATTATTTTAATGCCCCTTTGATTTTTCATCTGGGTTGCTCGCAGCAGTGTCCAGGAAATGAATCTTTAATTCCAGGACAATCCCAGAGAGTTGCCGTCCCAATGCAGCATGCATTTTCCAGTCATGTGGATTCTGGTGCACATTTTAAAAGGCCTACAATAGCCTGCAAAACACCTGATAACCATGAAATACAGTTGTAAGATTTGAATGTGTGTATATTCCGTTAACCAATTCAATAATCAATTGACTGCCAGAGCTTACTACCTAAAATGAATCACGATAAAGTGCCTTTGGTACCAACTACAGTAGTGCCAAGACACAACTAGGCTCGTGTCAATGTTACGCAGTTAGTGAAAGCAACTGCCTACAAATTGTTTATATGCCATCTTCCAATCAGCGAGGGGAATAGAAAGTGCATCAATAACCTACTAAGTCAACCTTAAATCTTGCCTCCCTTAGTCATCTCTACAAAGCTGCACTCAGGAAAAAACATTTACGGCTGAGCTGAGAACAATTATGCTGAGGTATCAGTTTACAAACGAACATTTTGTTAACATGTTCCAGCATTACAGAAGACCTGCATATCAAATATCAAAGTACCAGACACTACGAGCATATCGCTGTCCATACACTGGGGCAGGCAAGGCCTGCTTTTTTTTTATACATAATGGCGCAGTTATTACAACGTTCTGGTAGGATTTTGCCCCTTTTGTGCTGATTAAACAGAAGTGTTGAAAATTACTGCTATTTTTAGGTGGATCCTTTTTTCTCAATTGGCAAACAATGCAATCGATGAGTTTTATATTCTCATTACAAGTACCAAGAATGCTACAGCATTGTTAACCTCCAGAGAGTGGAAGTCGAACTCAAATCCACTCTCAACACAACAGTCTTGCAACTTTTTGAGGACTCTCTTTGACCTGGTGTCATACATGCTGCACTGCTGATACACAGCAACCAACCAGATTCTCCACCTGACTTTAAAGCATCATTAAGGACTGACAACACTGGACGACTGACAACACTGGACTGGCTATGAGTGTGTTATTTCTGGGCATTTTTTAAATTACTATTTGGCTTTTATACTAATTTTACTGAAGAACTGAGGCAAGTCATTGTGTACTTCAGCATCAGTGGAACGCATCTCGTTTTAATACAATCTGACAATCTGTTTTAATCATCTTAACTAGCTGATTAAATCGATCATGTTCCCTTTGTGTTTAAGATTTGCCTGAACGTGTACTCCAACATCAGCAAATGGAGTGTGCATCAACTGCATTAAGTGAACAGTTATCCTACTCACAGTGGGTAGAGGTCAGGCATGAGGAATGAGCACCAAGACCAGTTCCTGGTGTTTAACAACCAGAGGGTCCATTTTGCAAAGAGCACATGCTGCCTAGATGTTTAGGTTAGACAGACTTGCATTTATATAGCACCTATCACGGCCTCAGAACATCCCAAAGCGCTTTACAGCCAATGAAGTACTTTTTTGAAGTCTGGGGGGCGATTTTCTCACTGGAGGCGGGTTTCAGTTTGGGTGGGTTTGAAACCCGCCTCCACTGATAGTTTTCAAAAAATTGCGATTTTCCCATGCTTGGCCACTTGATTTCAGAGGTGTGGGATGCCCTTGGTCAATTAGTGTTTTGGGACTGAAACTCGTCTCTGCTGACATCACTTTTCCAGTCTGATTTTATGGTTTCTTGCTGCCTTGGCTCATTCAACAGCATTTCTGCCTATGCTGCACCACCTGCAACATATTCTGAGAAACCACTATGTCCAATTCCAAGGCAAGGGCCTCCCCGAGGCGCTCGGATGAGGCGCTGCAAATGTTGTTTGAGGGGGTCACAGCTAGCAGGGAGGTGCTCTTCCACTCATCTGGGAGGAAGAGGCCTCCCAAAGAAACCAAGGATATAACCTACAGATCTGAGTGCAGATTGGGAGAATGTTTCTGTGTATTGATGAAATGCCATCCATCCCTGTTGGAAAGCATTAAAATGATTTGATGCCAAAATGTTGGCATTATGGCATCTGTTCTTTCGCCTTAGGCACCGCCACATTTGCGTTGTCAGGTTGGTGGCCTGAGTGAAAGGAGGCCAGAGAGTCATGTCCATTGTCAATGATGTCTTAGGATGGAGCTAAGGATATGTGCCAACTTGGGCAACTTATGCAAATCTGGCCATGATAAGTTCATCCCTTGCATCCCAGGCAGCCATGTGCTCGTGTGCTGCCGTTGCTGCTGGTCGATACACCGGCGCTCTGACCTCCTCCTGCTCCTCCTCCTCTTCCAGATCCTCCTCCTCCTCAGCCCCCTCCTCCTCATCTGAGGAGAGCTGGAACTGAGCCACTTGCTCCTCAGGAAGCTGTAAGCCACGATGCTGTGCGATGTTGTGCAGTGCACAGCAGACCACGACCATTCTGGAGACCCTGTATGGTGTATACTGCAGGGCTCCACCTGATCGGTCAAGGCAACGGAAGCGCATCTTCAACAACCCAATGGTTTGCTCTATGATGGACCTGGTCGAAGTGTGGCTGGCGTTGTAGCGCTCTTCAGCCTCGTTAGCTGGCCTCCTGATCGCCGTCATTAGCCACTTCTTCAGGGGGTAGCCTTTGTCACCAAGGAGCCATCCGTTAAGTTGGTTTGGCGGATTGAAAAGCGGAGGAACACTAGAGTTCCGCAGGATCAACGAGTCATGGCAACTACCACAGAACTTGGCGCAAACATGCAAGAACTCCTTCTTGTGGTTACACACCAGCTGTACATTGAGGGAGTGGAAGCCCTTTCGGTTGACAAAGATAGCTGGGTTGTGATGGGGTGCCCTAAGGGCCACATGTCTGCAGTCTATGACGCCCTGCACCATTGGCATGCCTGCCATATTTGCAAAGCCAACCGAACGGGCGGTTATACTTGCTTGATCCCTTGAGAACTGGATGTAATTGTGGGCCTTAGCAAAAAGGGCATCGGGAACCTGCGTGATGCAACTGTGGGCTGCCGACTGGGAGATGCCGCTGATGTCTGCTGATTATCCCTGGAAGGAGCCTGAGGCAAAGAAGTTGAGCGCGGTGGTGACTTTGACAGCCACTGGTAAGGGGTGTCCACCTGTTCCTCTGGGCACCAGGTCTTGCTGCAGCAGTCTGCAGATCTCTCAGACAACCCCTCGCGAAAGTCTCAGCCTCCTTTGGCACTGCTGCTCACTCATGTTGAGGTAGTTCATCCTTTGTCTGAAAACCCTCTGTGGGGGGTATCTCCTGCGGTGAGGTGCCTCGATGCGCTGGCGCCTTCTGCCCTGTGCAGCATCAGGTGGCTGACGCCGAAATGCTCGAAAAATCACGAGGGCCTCTCAAAATAGGCTTAGAGAGGCTCTTAACGAGCATTTAATGATCTTAACTAGCGCTATGGCCAGCTGGAGGCGGGACCGTTTCCCGACCTCCAAAACCGGCACCGGCAAAATCCCACGGAGGCGGGTTCCAAACCCGCCCTCATTGATTCTGATTTTCCCGCCTTTCCCGCCTCCAAACCCGCCTCCTCTGACGTCATAAAATCGTCCCCGTAGTCACTGATGTAATGTAGGAAACTTGCACAGAGCAAGGTCCCAAAACAGCAATGTTCCTATGTACCGCCATAACTAGTTCCTTCTGTTGGATACAGCTGGAGTTACATAACATAGCCAAACAATGCATGTGAGAGAAGAAAAATATTTCAAAACTGTGGCAGATGGAGTTCAATGTGGGAAAGTGTGAGGTCATCCACTTTGGACCTAAGAAAGATAGATCAGAGCATTTTCTCAATGGCGAGAAGCTCGGAACTGTGGATGAGCTGAGAGATTTAGGAGTCCAAGTACAGAAATCACTAAAAGCCAGTGGACAGGTACAAAAGATAATTAAACAGGGTAATGGAGTGTTGGCCTTTATCTCGAGGGCTGGAAGACAAAGGGGTGGAAGTTATGTTACAGCTGTACAGAGCTCTGGTGAGACCCCCATCTGGAGTACTGTGTTCAGTTCTGGGCACCGTACCTCAGGAAGGATATATTGGCCTTGGAGGGGGTGCAGCGCAGATTCACCAGAATGATACTTGGACTAAAAGGATTCAATTATGAGGAAAGGTTGCACAGACTAGGCTTGTATTCCCTTGAATATAGAAGATTAAGGGGTGATCTAACTGAGGTGTTTAATATAATTAAAGAATTTGATAGGGTAGATAGAGAGAAACTATTTCCTCTGGTGGGAGAGTCCAGAACAAGGGAGCATACTTTAAAATTCTGGGGTGGTGTCAGAAAGCACTTCTTCACACAAAGGGTAGTGGAAATCTGGAACTCTCTCCCTCAAAAAGCAGTTGAGGCTCAGTCAATTGAAAATTTCAAAACTGAGATTGCTAGATTTTTGTTATGCAAGGGTATTAAGGGTTACAGAACCAAGGCGGGTAGATGGAGCTAAGATATGGATCAGCCATGATCCAACTGAATGGTAGAACAGGCTTGAGGGGCTGAATGGCCTCCTCCTGTTCCGATGTTTCTTCCTATGTTCTCGCATTTAGTAGTTGCATATCTCAAGCAAAATAACAGGCGAGTTTTCTCAAGATTATCACATCTGTCTGCATACTAAGAAGTGTTTGCATTCCCTGCACAACTGGCTATTAAATCTTTATGCTATGTTAACCAGTGTCAGGAAAATCAACAAGAAATGTTTGAGTTAACTTTGCAGCAAAAGTACTTGATCAGCACCATGTAAATAAACTACTTTACACACATCCAGATACCAGGCGTATTTCTCCGTATGAAATATGCCTTCTATTTATTGCCATTTATTTCAGATTTTTTACAGGTACGTTTGGGGAAAAAAAAAATCAGGAAAAAGTAGATTTTATTTTGAACAGTGGTAAGCTCAACAATACAAGCAGGGACCACTAGTGTTCGATTATTTTCCAACAGGCTGAAAGCGTCTAGCTTGAAATGTACAATTTTGTGAAACTTTGTGCTAAATCACTTGTCCGCAGAAGGCCAAGTGTTTATTAGTTTTAAAACCTTTAAACATGATCTCTAGGGACTGAAAAATGAACGGGGTAGAAATTGGTATGCATTGCGTCTATTCAGGCATAAAACGGGGGCAGTGACAAATTTAGCAGCAGGATAGCCCACGCCCAATGTGTGTCGGGCCACTGCTCAATTAGCTGGGCCTATTTTTCAGGCTGCCCTGCCGACCGCCTAAAACAGGTATTAGGCCCCTTACATATGTAAGTGATAGGCCTAACGCCCGTTTTAGGTCCCCTTTACGGAACTCGTTGGTGATGAGCAGAACAGGAGCCATGCTTACTCCGCTCAAGATTCTTCAGGGGCCCCCAACAATAGATTTTTTAAACAAATTCAGAAATCGTTGCTGCAGAGCCAGGAAGAGCAGGATTGTTCCCCTAACTCCACAGCTCTCTTGATCACCCCCTCCCCTCCAATGCCTTCGGACCACTGCTGGCCGACATTTACCTTTACAAAAGGAGTGAGCTGCCCAAATAATGGTAAGGAAGCTCGAAGATCAGAAAATTGGCCACAACCAATTTCTACTGCAGTATCTCTCTCTCGCTCTCACAAAACCTATGGAGTGGGTGTCCTACAGCAGAGCATCTTGATTTACCATGAGCAATGCCACAGGAGATCTGCCAATTCAAAAAGTTATATGTGGGCTGTGTAGGATCCTAGTACAGTAACAAACAATTCTGGTCTTCAAGAGACCCTCAGACTACACAGTACTGCGATGATTAAATACCAAAATTATATACATCATAAAGGAACGGTTGCACTGGAGTACATTCTATGCATAATTCTCATGATTTATGATCAGCAGCAACACTCCTTGATAGCACTACAGATCTGTATTTCAATCAACATGTTTGAAACATTCGAGAGCTTACATTACAAAATGCAGCACATGGAGCTGAAGGCAGAAGGTTTCTGTAACATCATTACAAGGGGATAATAAATTTAAGTCATTGCAGCTATGAAAACGAGCCATTTTGAGGCTTTATTTTATACATTTGAGATATTTCACCACCCCTCCCCCACTCCACACTAGGCAATGAAGTGGCCCAGAGAATGAAAAGGGATATGATTCCAGGTTCTTATTTCACTAGCAGGTGTATGGAGTCATTCACTAATCCACACTATGATCGGAATATAAATCCCAACCAGGAACATTACCGAAACTGGTTATCTGATGTGATGCAGGTTCGATCTAATCTCTGAATCAGTTCACTGCACACACACTCACACACACACAATGCAAGCCCCTATTAAGGCTCCAAGTGTTAAGCATTAGGTAATCGGAGTCTAGGGCAGAAGGTTTCAGCAACATCATTACAAGAGGGTAAGAAACAAGGGTCACAGCATTTAGAAGCTAACGTTGCTTGCACTATGCCCCCAACTGGAGATCCAACTATCAGATCATTTTTGGGGTTTTTTTTTCCTTCAACAAAGTGCTTTGTGCAAACCTGACAAAAAAATGTAGCTCGCTCAATTCTGTTACTGCTGAAGCAAACACAAAAGGCTCAGGTATCACTGCTGGAATTCCAGAACTAAGCTTTATTGCCTCTGGTGGCACCTTTCCAGATGCTGTAAGGAGATCCCCATGGTGGCATTCACTATCAAACTACAGAGCACAAACCAATATAGACATAAACTCTACTGTAACGTATGTGCTTTACATAAAGTACCCTCCAAAATAGATCTCAGTGCCACACGGCTCTCCATTGATCATATACTTCTGAACTGAGATTGGTACAAAGCTTCGTTACTTAAGCTTCATCTGATTGTTTAATAAAGATCACATGGAAGCACGCACAATGCACAATAAACCTCTATTGGTTACAAGGAGATAAAGCCATGAATGAGGGCCAACTCAATGAGGGGGAAAAGGACAAAGCCAATGAAGATGTAGGCATAGATTTTAAGCAGAAATTAACAATGCCCAATACGAGGGGGAAACACTGGTCACCTTCAGTAAGTAGGACTGATAGATACAGCCTTTCACTACTAGAACAAACTAGGCTATTCATAGTATTGCACACCTGATGCAAGGATTAAATTGTACTGTAAAAGAACCTTCTTCTAAACAAGTGAATATGATTCAACAACGCAGCTGTGTTTACAGCAGAAGTATAATTGCATTATATTTAGTCAAATTGCCAAATTTAAGTCAAGGGGTATCTTTGTACTAAAGTGCGTCTTAGGAAGAGATCTTACATATCTGAGGTAAATCCCAAGGAATTATTTTTGGAAGGGAGAATCAGTTGTTCAATATCCATTTATAGACTTTCTCTGTGGACCGCTGTATTGATCCATTTTATTTAATGGATTATAAACACTGGGATTAAACATCCATTGCAAAGTGTCCACTTTTTTTTCTCTTTTTGCCTACCTTCTCTCCTTCCCTTTCCAGAAACTGTTACCACTTGTTGGGTTATGGTTCCACAGGCACTTGTTGTCATTTCATGTGCGAGCAGCAGCATCGACTGTGAACAAGCTATTCATCCCCAGGCGGCATGACAGCCAGCCATTTAGGATAGAGATGAGGAGACATTTCTTCACTCAGAGGGTTGTGAATCTTTGGAATTCTCTACCCCGGAGGGCTGTGGCTGCTCAGTCGTTGAGTATACTCAAGGCTGAGATCGATAGATTTTTGAACTCTAAGGGAATCAAGGGATATGGGGATCGGGCGGGAAAGTGGAGTTGAGGTCGAAGATCAGCCACGATCTTATTGAATGGCAAAGCAAGCTCGAGGGGCCGTATGGCCTACTCCTGCTCCTATTTCTTATGTTCTAATCCTGTCCTCCACCAATGTCCAACCACAATTACTTCCAGTGAGGGTCGCAGGATAATAGTCAGGAGCAGGAACCCTGGAAAGTATTTCTCTCCTTAACTCAGAGGCACACATGCCAATGATAGTGTCCTTTACCACCACCCTTAGCACAGACCAGGGACTGAACCTGGAATCTTTTGTGTGTGTGTGTCACTACTCACTGTATCCTCACTGAGAATTTGGAGTGGTCTTATGAAAGGGAAATCATGTTTACCAAATTTATTAGAGTTTTTTTAGGATTTAACTAGCAGGGTAGATAAAGGGGAACCAGTGGATGTCGTATATTTGGGTTTCCAAAAGGCATTTGATAAGGTGCTACATAAAAGGTTGCTAAGCAAGATAAGGGCTCATGGGGTTGGGGTAATATATTAGCATGGATAGAGGATTGGTTAACGGACAGAAAACAGAGAATAGGGATAAACAGGTCATTTTCCAGTTGGCAGGCTGTAACTAGTGGGGTGCCCCAAGGATCAGTGCTTGGGCCTCAGCTATTTACAATCTACACTAATGACTTAGATGAAGGGACCGAGTGCAATGTATCCATGTTTGCTGTTGATACAAAGCTAGGTGGGAAAGTAAGTTGTGAGGAGGACACAAAGAGCCTGCAAAGGGATATAGACAGGTTAAGTGAGTGGGCAATATGGTGGCAGATGGAGTATAATGTGGGGAAATGTGAGGTTATTCATTTTGGTAGGAAGAATAGAAAAACAGAATACTTTTTAAATGGTGAAAAACTATTAAATGTTGGTGTTCAGAGAGATTTTGGTGTCCTCATACAGGAAACACAGAAAGTTAGCATGCAGGTACAGCAAGCAATTATGAAGGCAAATGGTACGTTGGGCTTTATTGCAAGGGGGTTGGAGTACAAGAGCAAGGAAGTCTTACTACAATTATACAGAGCGTTGGTGAGACCACACCTGGAGTACTGTGCACAGTTTTGGTCTCCTTATCTGAGGAAGGACATACTTGCCTTAGAGGCGGTGCAATGAAGGTTCACTAGATAGATCCCACAGCAGCAGCGGTGGGTTGCTAGAGGTGGTGTCAGTGGTGTACTTATGGAAGCTGACCTCACATTTGCAGACGGTGCCACCAAGCGCCAGCAGATAGATTAGTCAGAGGAGGAGAGCAGGGATGGATCCTTGGGGACTCAGAGGTGTTGGTGTGGGGCAGGAAGAGAAGTCATTGCTAAGATCAGATAAGTAAGAGTGGTACCAAGCAAGGGCAATCCCATAGAGCTGAACAACAAAGACGAGGCCGTTTGGTGTGGTTGATCGCTGCAGGATGGTCAAGGAAGATGAGAAGCGATAATGCATCATGGTCACAGTCACGGAGAATGTCATTCATGACTTTGGTTAGGGCCATTTTGGTGCTATGAAAGAGATTTCACGGAGTTGCAGGAGAGAGACACAAATCTGATAGGCGACAACACATTCACGAACCGTGGAGAGGAAAGGGAGGTTGGAGGTGAGATACTAGTTAGCAAGGACAGAGGGGTTTAGGCTGTGTGTTTTTTGAGGCAAAGAATGACAACAGCAGTTTTCAAAGGGACAGGAGCAATGGCAAATGAGAGGGAACCATTTATAATGTCATCTAGCATGGGAGCCAAAAAGGGAAATTACTTTGTTAGGAATTACAAGTTTATCTGAATTTTACAACTGGGGCGATTGAAACTAACCACAGCAATGTGCTCCCTACACATGAGGAACCAGACATAGCTTTGTCTCTTAGTGAGGGAGTTCTCCCGGTGTCCTGGCCAATATTTATCCCTCAACCAACACCACTAAACCAGATTATCTGGTCCTTTAACTCATTGCTATTTCTTTTCCTACATTACAACAGTGACTGCACTTCAAAAGTACTTCATTGCCTGTAAAGCGCTTTGTGATGTTCTGAGCTCACGAAAGGCGCTATAGAAATGCAAGTTCTTTCTTTCTTTAGTAATGGTGTGCCATTGCAGCACATTTGTGCAGTGAATATTCCGCAGAGCGTTGGTAAATGTGCTGAGCCACGTTTTACTCATTCATCTGGAAATTGGAAGGCCTGTGGAACCTAAACCAGCCAGCAGTCAATGCCTTCAGGAAAGCAGAAGGGGAGCAAATTAACAAGCAAAAAAATGTTGACATGCTGCCAGCAGATTGCCATAGGCTGTTCATTCTGGTGCCTGGATTGTAAAGTGTTTTATCATATCATGTTCACTAGAATTTTAATGTGCCATGCATGTTCCACGCATTCCTACTGTGCGGAATTGCTGCTCCAAGCAGAACTCAAGCACATATTGTTCCCAATTATTTATCTTTTAAATGCTCAGAACAGCAACAATCCACTGACAGCAGCACCATTTGGATCTCGAATCACTTTTGCCTAAAATCCCATTACTTGCTTTCTGCAACTTTGCTTAAGTGAATACAGGATTAAATGGCCTACACTAGCAAGACTTGCCAGTGGTTTTGTTTTATCTTAAGGTTATAGAATAGCCCTAATCCAATTATGATAGTCCCAGGCAAAGTAGTCGTGTGCTTATCCAGATCCTCCTGTAATTGGATTCTAAGTACATACGTGGCATGTTTCATCTCTTCAGTAATTGAGCAGCTTGCTATTAATAAAGCACTTTCACCAGTTGTTTGTGAAACACATTAATGTGGGAGTAAACTATGGCATGGGAGCAGGAGTAGGCCATTCAGCCCTTCAAGCCAGTTCCACCATTCATGGTTGATCTGTACCTCAAGTCCAACTCCACTGACCTGCCTTTGCTCCTTTCATAACCTTACCTAACAAAAATCTCTCGCTCTCAGTCTTGAAAATTTCAAATGTCCCAGCATCCACACTTTTTGGGGGAAGAGAGTTCCAGATTTTCACTACCCTTTGTGTGAAAAAGTGCTTCCCGTTTCAGAGCGTTTTGTATCCGCTCTGTGGTGTTCCGAACCACAGCACTGAGGAAGCAGCATAACATTCGCGACTCTGGGTCAGAGGTCACCGCCAGGCACCAAGAGGGAACGGTCTCCAGCACGAGGGTTAGTGGATAGCCAGAGGAGGGGGATGGGGGGGGAAGGGAATCCCGGAGTAAGGCCCACAAGGACATTTAAAAAAATGAATGACTTACCTGCCTGGGTCTCGCCTGGCCCTCGATCAGGGGAACTGAGAGCCAATGTAGGTCAGCAAGGATCTAGCTCCCGGCAGATTTGGCCTGGCGGGGATGCTGCCACTGCTCAGTCCTCAGGTGAAAATTACAGAGTTGGCCCCGCTGACATCATCGGAGCCCCATCTGCATATTTAAAGAGGACCCCACTGATTTGAGGCGGATGTCCTTGCCAACTACAATTCTGAATTGCAGTCGGTCAGATTGGGGCAGGAAAGATGTGGGTCAGTCCCCTGGTACATTTTTTCTGCTCCCCCCACCTGTTTTCTGCCAGGCTTAATAGGCTTAATGGTGGAACTGGCTTGAGTTAAAATCAAGGCCATAATCTCTGGACAAAGTACCTACGCCTACTATTCCAGGATGCCGCTGAGCCTGTGAAAATGCTCCACAAGAAAATTCCTAATAATTTTCTCACGGCAATCTCTGGAGAACTTGAAGTTTGAGGTCAGACAAGTAAAACAATTATTATAAGATATTTTTGCATTTCCTAAAGACTTTGAAACAAAGTAAGAACCGCAATTATAGATTACCCTTTTCTACTGCACGTTACACAAATATCTCACAGCATGTTACAGCGCCGTGAAGATTGAGTAGACACTGAGATCGGAGTGGGGGTCGGGGGGAGGCGGAGAAAGAGGGTCAGGAGGAGGCAAATGTACAGTCAAAAAGGATAGTCTTAGGGAGGTTTTTGAAGCCAATGTTGTGCAGGATGCAGCACACCAGTATCGTTCTGGCCACCCTCGCTGGCGAGTACTGAAGGGCGCCTCCAGAAGCACATTTTCAATATTCCGATGGCTTGCTCGATGACACACCTGGTGGCCATGTGGCTCTCGTTGTAGTGCTCCTGCTTTGGTGGGGTTCCTCAGAGATGTGATGAGCCAAGTTTGAAGTGGGTAGCCACTGTCTCCTACGAGCCAGCCCTTAAGTCTGCTTCCTGGGACAAAAAGGTCTGGGATGTTTGACTGCCTCTGTATGAAGGCATCATGACAGCTCTCAGGGAACCTGGCGCAGACCGGCCTGAGCCTCTTCTTGTGGTTGCACACCAGCTGCGCATTGATGGACGAATATCCCTAGCAGTTTATAAACACTCCTGGTTGCTGTGGCGGTACTCGGATTGCCACGTGTGTGCAGTCGTTGGCACCCTGTACCTGTGGGAATGCAGCCACAGAGGCGAATCCGAGTGCCTTCTCATTCTGGCTATTGCCATCACAGGAGAAACTTACATAATTGTCGGCCCTGGCAAACAACAGTGACCTGCCTTATGCATTTATGTGCAGCCGACTGGGAGATCCTGCATATGTCTCCAATAGCGCCCTAGAAGGATCCGAAGATGAAAACGTTGAGGGCGGTGGTCACTTTCATAACCACTGGTACTGCGTGGCCACCAAGTCCAGCAGCGAGCAGGTCTTCCTGTAGGCTGCAGGTGTCTACCACCACCTGACGTGTCAACCTCAGCTTGCGGAAACACTGCTCTTCTGGAGGGGTCAAGGAAGCTCAGCCTCTGTCTGTAAACCCTGTGACGTGGGCAGTGCCTCCTGCGACCTCGGCCCCTCTCCTGTGCACCTCTCTCTTGTGCAACTCTCGCTTGTTCACCTTCCTTCTGTGCGACTCCCTCCTGTGCACGTGCTGATCCCACCACAGCACGTATGGGAACAGTAGCATAGTGGTATTGTCACTGGGCTAGTAATCCAGAGGTCTGGACTAATGATCCAGAGACGGATCATTACAAGAGGATTTGCGTACAGGAGTAAAGAAGTCTTACTCCAATTATATAGGGCCTTGGTGAGACCACACCTGGAGTACTGTGTACAATTTTGGTCTCCTTACCTAAGGAAGGATATACTTGCCATAGAGGGAGTGCAACGAAGGTTCACGAGATTGATTCCTGGGATGGCGGGACTGTCGTATGAGAAGAGATTGAGTAAACTAGGCCTGTATTCTCTTGAATTCAGAAGAATGAGAGGGAATCTCATTGAAGCATACAAAATTATTACAGGGCTTGATAGAGTGGATACTGGGAGAATGTTTCCCTTGGCTGGGGAGTCTAGAACCAGGGGCCAAAGCCTCAGGATAAAGGGTAGGCCATTCAGGACTGAGATGAGAATAAAGGTCTTCAGAGGGTGGTGAATCTTTGTAATTCTCTACCCCAGAGGGCTGTAGCGGCTCAGTCATTGGGTATATTCAAAACAGAAGTCAATAGATTTCTGACTAGTAAGGGCATCAAGGGATATGGCGATAAGGCCGGTGAATGGAATTGAGGCAGAAGATCAGCCATGATCTCATTGAATGGCGGAGCAGGCTCGAAGGGCCGAATGGCCTACTCCTGCTCCTATTTCTTATGTTCTTATGTGAGTTAAAATCCCACCACGGCAGCTGGGGAATTTAAATTCAGTTAATTAAATAAATCTGGAATAAAAAGCTAGTATCAGTAATGGTAACCATGAAACTATCGGATTGTCGTAAAAACCCATCTGGTTCACTAATGTCCTTCAGGGAAGGAAATCTGCCGTCCTGACTTGGTCTGCCCTATATGTGACTCCAGACCCACAGCAATGTTGTTGACTCTTAACTGCCCTCTGAAATGGCCCAGCAAACCACTCAGTTGTAACAAACCGCTACGAAACATAATAAGAATGAACCGGACAGACCACCTGGCATCGACCTCGGCACCGGCTACGGACACGGCAACGGCACACCCAGCCCAGTCAACCCTGCAAAGTCCTCCTCACCAACATCTGGGGACTGGTGCCAAAATTGGGAGAGCTGTCCCACAGACTAGTCAAGCAACAGCCTGACATAGTCATACTCACAGAATCATACCTTTCAGCCAATGTCCCAAACTCCTCCATCACTAATCCTGGGTATGTCCTGTCCGACCGGCAGGACAGACCCAGCAAGGGTGGTGGCACAGTGGTATACAGGCGGGAAGGAGTGGCCTTGGGTTCCTCAACATTGACTCCGGACCCCATGAAGTCTCATGGCTTCAGGTCATGCATGGGCAAGGAAACCTCCTGATGATTACCACCTATCGCCCTCCGTCAGCTGATGAATCAGTACTCCACCATGTTGAACACCACTTGGAAGAAGTACTGAGAGTAGCAAGGGCACAGAAAGTACTTTGGGTGGGGGACTTCAATGTCCATCACCAAGAGTGGTTCGGTAGCACCACTACTGGCCGAGTCCTGAAGGACATAACTGCCAGTCTGGGCCTGGGACAGATGGTGAGAGAAGCGACAGGTGGTGAGAGAACCAACACGAGGGGAAAACCTACTTGACCTCGTCCTCACCAATCTACCTGTCGCAGATACATCTGTCCATGACAGTACTGGTAGCAGTGACCACCGCATTGTCATTGTGGAGACGAAGTCCCATCTTCACACTGAGGACCCCCTCCATCGTGTTGTGTGGCACTACCACCATGCTAAATGGGATCGATTCAGAACAGATCTAGCAGCTCAAAACTGGGCATCCATGAGGTGCTGTGGGCCATCAGCAGCAGCAGAATTGTATTCCACCACAATCTGTAACCACATGGCCTGGCATATCCCTCACTCTACCATTACCATCAAGCCAGGGGACCAACCCTGGTTCAATAAGGAGTGTAGAAGAGCATGCCAGGAGGAGCACTAGACATACCTAAAAATGCGGTGCCAACCTGGGGAAGCTGCAACACAGGACTACATGCATGCTAAAAAGTGGAAGCAGCATGATATAGACAGGACTAAGCGATCCCACAATCAACGGATCAGATCAAAGCTCTGCAGTCCTGCCACATCCAGTTGTGAATGGTGGTGGACCATTAAACAACTAACGGGAGGAGGAGGCTCCATGAATATCCCCATCCTCAATGATGGTGGAGCCCAGCACGTGAGTGCAAAAGACAAGGCTGAAGCGTTTGCAACCATCTTCAGCCAGAAGTGCCGAGTGGATGATCCATATCGGCCGACTCCTGAGATCCCCACCATCACAGAAGACAGTCTTCAACCAATGCGATTCACTCCAAGTGCGATCAAGAAACGGCTGAGCGCACTGGATACAGCAAAGGCTATGGGCCCCGACAACATTCCGGCTATCATGCTGAAGACTTGTGCTCCAGAACTAGCCGCGCCTCTAGCCAAGCTGTTCCAGTACAGCTACAACACTGGCATCTATCCGACAATGTGGAAAACTGCCCAGGTATGTCATGTCCACAAAAAGCAGGACAAATTCAACCCGGCCAATTACCGCCCCATCAGTCTATTCTCAATCATCAGCAAAGTGATGGAATGTGTCATTGACAGTGCAATCAAGCGGCACTTACTCACCAAAAACCTGCTCACTGATGCCCAGTTTGGGTTCCACCAAGACCACTCGGCTCCCAACCTCATTACAGCCTTGGTCCAAACATGGACAAAGGAGCTGAATTCCAGAGGTGAGGTGAGAGTGACTGCACTTGACATCAAGGCAGCATTTGACCGAGTGTGGCATCAAGGAGCCCCAGTAAAACTGAAGTCAATGGGAATCAGGGGGAAAACGCTCCACTGGCTGGAGTCATACCTAGCACAAAGGAAGATGGTAGTGGTGGTTGAAGGTCAATCATCACAACCCCAGGACATCGCTGCAGGAGTTCCTCAGGGCAGTGTCCTAGGCCCAACCATCTTCAGCTGCTTCATCAATGACCTTCCCTCCAACATAAGGTCAGAAATGGGGATGTTTGCTGATGACTGCACAGTGTTCAGTACCATTCACAACTCCTCAGATAATGAAGCAGTCCATGCCCGCATGCAACACGACCTGGATGACGTCAGGCTGGGCTGATAAGTGGCAGGTAACATTTGCGCCACAGAAGTGCCAGGCAATGACTAGCTCCAACAAGCGAGAGTCTAACCACCTCCCCTTGACATTCAACGGCATTACCATCGCCAAATCCCCCACCATCAACATCCTGGGGGTCACCATTGACCAGAAACTTAACTGGACCAGCTACATAAATACTGTGGCAACAAGAGCAGGTCAGAGGCTAGGTATTCTGCGGTGAGTGTCTCACCTCCTGACTTCCCAAAGCCTTTCCACTATCTACAAGGCACAAGTAAGGAGTGTGATGGAATACTCTCCACTTACCTGGATGAGTACAGCTCCAACAACACTCATGAAGCTCGACACCATCCAGGACAAAGCAGCCCGCTTGATTGGCACCCCATCCACCACCTTAAACATTCACTCACTCCACCACCGGCGTACCGTGGCTGCAGTGTGTACCATCTACAAGATGCACTGCAGCAACTCGCCAAGGCTTCTTCAGCAGCACCTCCCAAACCCATGACCTCGTCCACCTAGAAGGACAAGGGCAGCAGGCGCATGGGAACACCACCACCTCCAAGTTCCCCTCCAAGTCACACACCATCCTGACTTAGAAAAATATCGCCGATCCTTCGTCCTCACTGGGTCAAAATCCTGGAACTCCCTCCCTAATAGCACTGTGGGAGTACCTTCACCAAACGGACTGCAGCGGTTCAAGAAGGCAGCTCACCACCACCTTCTCAAGGGCAATTAGGGATGGGCAATAAATGCTGGCTATGCCAGCGACGCCCACATCCCTTAAACACATTTTAAAAAAGTACGTTGTCTCTGCTGTGGATGGTGAGGGTCTTCCTCTTCTGATGTGCTGTCAAACACATCCAAGGCACCCATCCTGATCGTGTGTAAGTTTCTCAAAATTCACAGATCTCAAAGATCCCCCAAAACTCGGAGACAAACACTAAGGAGAAGGACTTTGGACTCTTTTCTAACTACTTCAGGGTGATGAAATGCATTTGGTCTAACCGAAGGACATTTAGAGCAAAAAAAAACAAGATTTGGTGTTTTAAAAGACATGTCTGGACTTGTAAGGGAGAAAAGGCTGTAAAGGAAGGCGGGCTCAACCTCTGTAAAGACAGTTTGGATATTGGAGTTAATGCAAACTGTCTGGGGAACCGCATGACCTCGCTTGGAGTTAAATCGGCCCCTATCAGACATTAACATCCTAACAATAAACCCGAGGAAGTCTCCACCCAAACTACAGGACCCATCAAATCATGCATAAACCAGATCACTATGACCCACTCTATAGAAATCCCAGGCCCAGTCAAGAAACTCACAACCTGAGAACAACCAGCTACAATCAAGCAAGCAGATCGACAGGATGGAGCCATCCCGAAACCACTTCACACATTTACAAACAGGTTACTGTTGTTGAGCCCGCCAAAATCTAACAATGACCGGGATCTGATTTGGCGCGCAGATAAGTAAGCTTCAATTAGTATAACTGAAGGCCTGCTTTTTCTCAAGTCAGAAAGCAACAAGCAGGACAGCAGCAGCAAGGACTTCAACAGTTACACAGCAGCAAGGAGTTCAGCAGTAACAAGCGGTTCGAAGGAGTTAAGCAGCAAGGAGTTCAACAAGTTCAGGAGTTCAGCAGTTACGTGTCCAGCCAGGAGGTCGACAGCTCGGAACAAGACCGTTCAACAAGGCGAGGGGGCAACAGAAAGAAATTCAACCGAGAAGGCCAGCAGCTCTAGAAGCAGGCCGACCCACAAGAAGAAACCAGAGCACCAGCCCCAGTGACCATCAAACACCTCGCAGCAACAAGGGCCTTAGGAAACGTTTTACTTAAAAAGACTCTAAACCCTATCTCGAAGAGGAAAAGTGGGTACTCCAGCGAACCCCGAAAGAGGAAAAGTGGGTACTCCAGCGAACCCCGAAACCGCGAACCAGCTCAACTGTCAAGGATTCGTTTGGTGAGCATTATCCCTGGTCCTCTAGAGTCCAACTTAGCTAGTAAAGTGGGATTGGGAGGGGTGAGGTATTCTTCTAATGCGATTTTCCCTCGTATGTACCGAAGTGTTCCCCATTTTATTAGAGTGTTAAGATTGTTGTGTTGTATTTTACTTTCTTGAATAAAGATCAAAGTTCTTGCATCAAAATCAGTTGTCTGTTGCACTTTTGTCACAACCCCCAAATAAGTCCAAGGTCTAAAACCAAGGGAGTGGGAGCGATTCGAACCGCTCAGAAGTCAGAGGTGAAGCTGACACACACCACCACCCCCTACAGTGTCAATTTGAAATCCTCAAAAGGTTGAAAAAAGATGTATCTAAAGAAGCACTCTCTGCCAAATATTTGCCAGAGGGAACTGAGTCACCAGTTGCAATAAGTGAGCTTGAATTCAGAAGGGACAATGACAAGTTTAAATAGCCGCCTGGACAGCTGCTCAAACCTGCCTCTGTTTCCCTGGTCATGTTCTTCGCAGCCTTCAACATGTCATCGATGACGACAAACACCTCGCTAAGGCCATCCCCACGCCTCCACTACTTGCCTTCAAACAGCCGCCTAACCTCAGAAGTACCATCGTTCGCAGCAAATTACCCAGCTTTCAGGATAACAGCGACCACGACACCACACAACCCTGCCACGGCAAACTCTGCAAGACATGCCAGATCATCAACACAGATACCACCATCACACGTGAGGACACTACCTACCAGGTACATGGTACATACTCATGTGACTCGGCCAACGTTGTCTACCTCATACGTTGCAGGAAAGAATGCACCGCGGCATGGTACATCGGTGAGACCATGCAGACACTGAGACAACGTATGAACGAGCACCACGCAACAATCGCCAGGCAGGATTGTTACCTCCCAGTCGGGGAACACTTCAGCAGTCAAGGACATTCAGCCTCGGATCTGCGGGTAAGCGTTCTCCAAGGCGACCTTAGGAACACACGACAACGCAAAATCATCGAGCAGAAACTGATAGCCAAGTTCCGCACTCATGAAGACGGTCTCAACCGGGATCTTGGGTTTATGTCACGATACATGACGTGATCCGGACTCGAGTCGTCGTTGGCTTGTTCACAGATGTGATTCCCAGTAAAAAAGTAAAAATTTTAAAGCTTATCGTTTTACATACAGACGGCAGCTTTTGACACGTTAGACCCCCTGCGACTCCACCTCATTGTCTCAGTTGTATCTTGCTATGTCTTTGATGTGGTACCTTCCTGGCTGACTTGATTAACTTTATCACACCTCGGCAGATAAACAGTCAGGATGATTTAATTTAGTTGTCTGCAATTGTAAGGTACACATGCATTGTTCTCTATCTATATATGCTTTGGCGATTCTGTATCTCTTTACTTCACCCGACGAAGGAGTAGTAAGCTCCGAAAGCTTGTGATTTCTAATAAAACTGTTGGACTATAACCTGGTGTTGTGCGACCTCTCATTTCCCAAGCCCCAGGAAACCCATCCTGCTCAAATTAAATTTGGAGCCAAGTTAAAAACAATTTGAAAAGAGCTCATTAATGTTTCCTAAGGATGTTAATTGAACCAGTAAGTACCTGCCCGCATCCAATTATTAAATCTCCGACTCCGGCGTGTAGGTTTCTCGCCGGCATCCAAACGCAACTCCGTTAAACCCAGAAGTGGGCGCGTTGGAGCCGGGTTGCGCTCCCGCTCTAAGAAACACAAAGTTTCAACCCCCCTCACCTGCTCCCAGCCCACTTGTTGTTGGGGGTTAAAATCCCCCCCCCTGGTGCTTCTTCGGCCAGCAGACTGGCTGATTTGGTTGATGTTCTCTGTGGTGGCTTGTGAACATCCTGTAGTATAAAAATGCAATGACTTTGTGACCTTGACAGCTACAAGTAGCACCATACCAGCTTTGATGTGGTCTAAAGATCATCTTCCATTGGCTGGCACAGGTGTCATCACCACTCTGGTGAAGCAGTGAAGGCAGGTGACCTCTGCCATCCCCTAGTATGACTGGCATGGTCTGCACGCTTGAATCCTGGGATATTGCTGAGAACGCACATAGGACAACCATCTGCCTTTGCATCTGCAGATAGTGCGGCCTTGTGAATTAATCCTCCTCATCCAGGTCATGCATCACAATTAGTATACCCAAAAAGATTCCCATCCTCCCATGCTGCTCCTCTAATTCTGGCCTCTTGCGCATCCCCGATTTTCATCGCTCCACCACTGGCGGCCATGCCTTCAGCTACCTAGGCCCTAAGCTCTGGAATTCCCTCTCTAAACCTCTCTCTCCTCCTTTAAGACGTTTTTGTCGTTGTTGTTTACTGCACCTTATATATCAGCAGTAATGGCCAAGACTGCAGGGAAACACTTCTTAGAAAAATTGCAAAAGGGCAAAAGATAGAGGCAAACGGAACTATACAAAATGTACACTGCAAAAGAAAAACACAGAATTGCTCAGGTCACTGAAGACCCTACAGGAATAGTCAATCCGCATCCAACAACAGCCTTGCTTAAGGATAACAAAGCAAGCCAGGCATGTTTCTGAGAAGCACCCAGCTTTGTCCAACGGATGGCAAAAATCATCCATCGGAAAATTAAGCATGGTGTGAATGCAGTGCGCGAGCCAGGAGGCCTGATTTCCCAACCCCTGCCAGAAAGCCTCTGGGAAATTCAATGTTACACAGTGACAATAACAACAGCTGCTGCACCTTTAAACCTATAGGTATGAACTTGTGCAACTCAATATTCAGTCAGGTAATCCAAGCTCAAAATTTGGAATAGAAACAGTCAATCCATCCATCCTTGCCCACAACAGCATACTTCCTGTAAAAGTTTATGTTTGAAGCTGTAGCTGGTTGTTAAATGTGAAGAAATGAGCTGGCACAACGCTTTCAACATCTAGTGCTTTGTCGCATGAAGTCGTACAAGGGCTGGTTACAACGACAAAAGCAAACTACGACGGATGCTGGAAGTCTGAAATTAAAAACAGAAAATGTTGGAAGCGCTCAAAGGTCAACGACCTGAGACAATGGGCTGGATTTTGTCAATGGGGACGTGATGGAGGCGGGACTCCCACTTTTTGGGTTGTAGTCCCGCCTCCATCGACTTGTGGCCAACCCACTGTATTTTCCCTTGATTGACCTTGTTAAGCCCGCCCAGCGGGCTTAGCAGGCCAATCAAGGGTCCCTTGGATACAGGTGACATCAGCCATTGAAATTTCATCTGTCAAGAGCTTTTGACAGATGAAATTTCAGCATTTGACAGCTCTGTGAAGCTGTCAAACACTGACAATATGATTTCTAACGTGAGTCCCTGTACTTAGACTCAATTAGAAATCAATCCAGCACAGAAAGCAGAACTGCAGCTTTTGACAGCTCAGCGGCCATTCTGCTTTCTGTGCCGGTGAGATTTCTGACTCCCGAGACCTGAAGGGCTGACACCTGCAGGAGGAAGTTAAGGTAAGTAAAACTTTTTTCCACACTTTACACTTACCTTACACACTTACCTCTGCACACATGCATCCATCACTCACCTGCCCACCGGACATATCGACCCCTCCAACCCCTGCAGACCCACGGTCCGCCTCGCTAAAACGGCATGGTTTGGAGCCGTCGGGTAGCCCACACTTCAGGACTAAAAATAGGGATTAGGCAACAAACTGCCTGTTAACTACCTGTTAACAGGCAGTTTATTGGCACTAATCCCCTTCCCGCCTCGGGGAGGCGGGTCCCAGCACAGGTCGGGTACCCGCCTCCTGTGAAACTGGCATGGAGGCGGGTTGGGGGCGGGATGGGTTCGGGACCCCCAAATCTGCTATTTTCCCACCCCACACTCCTCCAAACCCGCCTCCACGGGCCGGTGAAAATTCTGCCCATTAACTCTGCTTACAATGAGTCGGAACAAGTGGTCACCCGAAAAAATTGGAGCAATCCACATGAACACTCGCGCACAATTCGAAACGGCCTTCATAGAGAGGCAATGGGAAACCACAATTGTATCATAACTTCAAACAACAACAACTTGCATTTAGATAGTGCCTTTAACGTAGTAAACCGTCCTAAGGAGCGTAATCAAACAAAAAATTGACACCAAGACAAAGAAGGAGACTTTAGGACAGGTGACCAAAAGCTTGGTCAAAGAAATAGGTTTTACAGAGAGTCTTAAAGGATGAGAGAGAAAGGTGGAAAGGTTTAGAGCTTAGGGCTTAGACAGCTGAAGGCCCGGCCGCCAATTTTTTTTTTTATTCGTTGCTGGGATGTAGGCGTCGCTGGCAAGGCCAGCATTTATTGCCCATCCCTAGTTGCCCTTGAGAAGGTGGTGGTGAGCTGCCTTCTTGAACTGCTACAGTCCGTGTGGTGAAGGTACTCCCACAGTGCTATTAGGATGGGGAATGGTGGGGTGAAGGAAGTCAAGGATGTACAAGAAGCCAGAAATGGAAGAACGTAGACCGAAACAGGCCAAAAGTTTTACCACAATTCTATCACTTATGTGCCACTGCCAATGGCACAAAGGACATGGGTGATTCCAGGTATAGCAATAGGTATGGTAATCATTACTAGCAGCTAAGATCTTCTTAAGGCCTTTTCTTTCCAGAATGCTTACAAGAACTGATTTAAGTGAAAGATACAGATTTTTGACCGACAGGTATGTTTGCAATGCTTTATAAGGAGTACCCAAAATCCCAACCTTTAGTAAATATTTGTGACACGGTACTTTTAATATTGGCTGTCAATCTGTCATCACATCTGGTGCACTTCTGCAATAAGTTACCTTTGTGGATAACTTTTTAATTGTCAGGTTGCTGAAATTAGATACTAATTAAAGTATCCTTTCAAAAAAACTTTGCCACTTATCAGCAAAACAGTATTACTTTTATCATTCTTTATGAGATGGATGCCAAAACGACTAAAATAACTGAGAAACAGTAACAGGCCAATTGCAAGTCAATTAACAGGGCTGCTCTGTCCACCTCCAGCTACGAGGCTGAATCCTATGAATCTGTGAATCATTACATGTTGACTGTCAGTCCTTATGTTGTTTAGTGAGATTTCTTGCTTCAGGGAGAAATCTTACGCCAGATGGAACAAAAAAGACATTCCATCCATCATTGGCCACAATAGCATGCTTCTTGTAATTCCTGAAGTGGTAACAGGGTAGCATAGAAACATAGAAAAATAGGAGGTGTAGGCCATTCGGCCCTTCGAACCTGCTCCGCCATTCAATATGATCATGGCTGATCCTCTATCTCAATACCATATTCCCGCTCTCTCCCCATACCCCTCGATATCTTTTGTGTCTAGAAATCTATCTATCTCCTTCTTAAATATATTCAGTGACTTGGCCTCCATAGCCTTCTGTGGTAGAGAATTCCACAGGTTCACCACCCTCTGAGTGAAGAAATTTCTCCTCATCTCAGTCCTAAATGCCCTACCCCATATCCTGAGACTGTGACCCCTCGTTCTAGACCCCCCAGCCAGGGGAAACATCCTCCCTGCATCCAATCTGTCTAGCCCTGTCAGAATTTTATACATTTCAATGAGATCCCCTCTCATTCTTCTAAACTCTAGTTTTAGGCCTACTCAACCCAATCTCTCCTCATACGACAGTCCTGCCATCCCAGGAATCAGTCTGGTGAACCTTCGCTGCACTCCCTCTATGGCAAGTATATCCTTTCTTAGGTAAGGAGACCAAAACTGCACACAGTACTCCAGGTGTGGTCTCACCAAGGCCCTGTACAACTGTAGTAAGACATCCTTGCTCCTGTACTCAAATTCTCTTGCAATGAAGGCCAACACACCATTTGCCTTCCTAACTGCTTGCTGCACCTGCATGTTTGCTTTCAGTGACTGGTGTACAAGGACACCCAGGTCCCTCTGTACATCAACATTTCCCAATCTATCACCATTTAAATAATACTCTGCCTTTCTGTTTTTCCTACCGAAGTGGATAACTTCGCATTTATCCACGTTATACTGCATCTGCCATGTATTTGCCCACTCACTCAACTTGTCTAAATCACCTTGAAGCCTCTTTGCATCTCCTCACAACTCACAATCCCACCTAGTTTCGTGTCATCAGCAAACTTGGAAATATTACATTTGGTTCCCTCATCCAAATCATTGATATATATTGTGAATAGCAAGTGTGAATAGCCTAGGTGGCACAGCGCATTCAACCTCTGGTGCATTGGGGCATGATGTGGCATGAAGACTGGTGTGATCTCGCAATTCCCCATGACAGGAAGGTTGCAAGCGGGCACTATGAAAAACTAGAGCGGTATGCATGCACAATTTGAAACAGCCATCATTTACAGGCCATCGGAAAGGCGTGGGAGCAGGCAGTCAGGACACTCCTACATAGCTGGTCTGGGCTGCGACACATGTGCATTGATGATAGATTTATAGAAACCACTCTTGATGTAAATCTGCTGCCAAATTCATATAATCTATAACTTAATACCCCAGGCAAATCTAAACAGGCCTCAATGTAAACCCCCTGAGACAGCACAATGTAGTTTGCACAGTGAGTTGAGCAAGTTACGCTAGCGAGACTGGTAGTAGGCTTTCGTCTCTTCGTCTACCAGGGAATGGAACAGGCAGATAGGCCTCGGTTTAACATCTCTTCCAAGAGGTGGAACCTCCGACAATGCAGCACTCCCTCAGTACTGCACGGAAATGTCAGTTGATATTATGTGCACAAGTCTCCAGAGAGGAACTTGAACCTACAACTGCTGACTGAAAGGCAAGAGCGTGACAACTGAGACATGGCTGGCATTTAATCTAAGTAACACATAATAGAAAAACTTAGGTTGTTACTACAATGCCAACCATGGACTTCATACTCAGCAAAGAAGGTTGTAAAAATGCAGTTCTGCTGGGATTTAACAGACTCTTCATGCAAAATTTTTTGAAAGTGGCAAAAATAAAATTGTAAATCATTATAAAGCCATACTTTGTCACTACTCCATCCTCCTCCCTCACCCCCCACAATGCTACTGACTCTGGCTGACTAGAAAGATTACTAAGTCTTTTAGCCACCCAATACAGACACACACACATGTGGCACATGAATGTACCTGTCAATCTGCTGTTGTTCAGTAAGTAGTAACCTAGTAAATTCTAATGACTCACTTCCTACTTCACATTAATTCCAGCATAGGAACAGGAGTAGGCCATTCAGCCCCTCAAGCCTGTTCTGCCATTCAGAAAGATAATGGTGGATCTGTACCTCAACTCCATTTACCCACCTTTGCTCCATAATCCCTTTGGTTAACAAAAATCTATCAATCTCAGATTTAAAATTAACAATTGGCCCAGCATCAATTGCCGTTTGCGGAAGAGAGTTCCAAACTTCTAGCACCTTTTGTGTGTAGAAGTCTTGCCTAATTTCGCTCCTGAAAGGTCTGGCTCTAATTTTTAGATTATGCCCCCTAGTCCTAGACTCCCCAACCAGCGGAAATAGTTTCTCTCTACCTACCCTATCTGTTCCTTTTAATGTCTTGAAAACTTCGATCAGATCACCCCTTAACCTTCTAAATTCTAGGGAATATAACTCTAATTTGTGTAATCTCTCCTCATAATTTAACCCTTGAAGTCCGGGTATCATTCTGGTAAACCTACGCTGCACTCCCTCCAAGGTCAATATATCCTTCCTAAGGTGTGGTGCACAGAACTGCTCACAGTACTCCAGGTGTGGTCTAAACAGGGTTTTGTGTAGCTGCAGAATAACTTCTACCCCCTTGTATTCTAGTCCTCTAGATATAAAGGCCAGCATCCATTAGCCTTATTGATTATTTTTTGTACCTGTCCGTGACATTTTAATGATCTATGTACCTGGACCCCCAAGTCTCTTTGGACCGCCACTGTTTCTAGCTTTTCATTTTAAGCAAGAGTTTCATCTTACATTTTATTACAAGATTGCTAACAATGAAATGCCAAAGAACCAGCAAGAAACAGACCTTTTCCCTGAACTGTTATGGTTATGTCATGGCGGGTTTCTCAGATAAATAAGTCTGGCAAAGTAACGACTGCCTGGATCAACAGGAAAGTTGATGGATAGAGCTATTCTGTGCCACCATTATTAGGCCGTAAAAGTGCTATCCGTAAGAAATACTAATGTAAATTCGATTAAAAATATAGGCCTAGAAATTGGAGGTGTTAGCGCTAGCCGTTAAGGCCCGTTTCGGGAAAAAAATGGCCGCTGCCTCACTTCTGCCCGCTGCCGGCGGCCGTCATTTTCAGCTGGGCGGCAGTGCTGCCGATGTCTGTGCTCGCTAGGGATACGTAGGTTATGCAGATCGTGACGTCAGCGAGTGTGCAACGCTCACCTGATGCCCGATCTGCCATTTTGGAGTTTGCCGCACCCTGTGTTAATTGCAACCAGCTGACCAAGCGTTGACAAACAGGAAGGAGCCTCCAGCCACGGTATTTAAAGGGATCATCAGCAACAACTTGCAGCTGACATATTTGGTCAGTTTGACCGGCTCTGTGAAATTTTCTGCAATTCCAGCAGCTTTCAAGGTCCTAAGGTGACAGGGAGTGTTGGTGCAAGTGGAGAACGCCTTCATTCTTATTTAAAGGTCTCTGCTCACAACACCCGCTCAGAGTCAGGGGGGCTCTACTTGCAGTCTCCCTTGCGCTCGAGTATCTTCGGGAGAGGAGCGGAAGCAGTGAAGAAGAAAAGATGCTCGCATAGGGAGGAGGAGGAGGTGCCAGGAGGGCTGTCAACAGGGGGCCTTACCCACCTAGGATCTTCCAAGAGCACTTCTCTTATATCCACTTAAGCGAGGAGCAGAGTGACGTAAGAAAACTACTAGGCACTTGGTCTAAGCATTAAACAAAGCTTTAATCAACTGTTTTTCAACATGGAGATCTAGTTGTGTCCTTCACTAGTTCCTGTTGAGGAATGTCCTAAGCAAGCTGGGCCCATGCCCGAGTATTTATATTCTCCCTGGACAGCGCCACCAGCAGGCCGCCCAGTATTACTTCATACATGAATGACAAGATTCATGCCATAGAGTATTAGAAGGCTCCGCTTCAGCAAGGAGGTGGTCACAGAACTCTGCCACCTCCTGTAACCAGACCTCCAGCTTCAGACCAGGGCAGCCACAGCTCTACCAATGGCCCTCAAGGTCACCGTGGCCCTCAATTTCTTCACCAGCAGATCTTCCAGTTTTCAAAAGGAGACATAGCTAACATCTCACAGTTTGCTGTCCATCGCTGCATCCTGGTGGTCACAGACGCTCTCTACACCCTGAGAAGGGACTATGTTGTCTTCTCTCTGATGCAGGGCGACATCGACTGCATCCACATGGCTTTCCGGGCGCCACATAACAATCCTGAGATCTTCCGTAACCGCAAAGGCTACCACTCACTTAATGTGCAGTTGGTGTGCGGCCACGTTCAGCGCATCCTGATGGTCAATGCCCGCTATCCTGGCAGCAGTCATGATGCCTTTATCCTGTGTCAGTCCGGTGTGCCAACAATCTTCCAGCCACCATGTCAAACCCGAGGGTGGCTGCTCAGAGACAAGGGCTATCCGCTCTGCACCTGGCTCATGACTCCCCTCTGCAACCCCAACACTCGTGCCCAGCACTCATATAATGAGAGCATCATCGAGCAGACCATCGGGCTGCTGAAGCAACGGTTCCGCTGCCTTGACCGCTCGGGAGAACCCCTCCAGTACTCGGCAGAGCGGGCGTCCCATTTCGTGGTGGTCTGCCGTATGCTTCACAACTTAGCCATCATGAGGGCGCAGCCCTTGCCACCACGGACCACCTCAGGAAGAGGACGAGGGAGAGGAGGAGGAAGACGAGGAAGAGGGAGACGAGGAAGAGGAAGAGGAGGAGGACGAGGAGGAAGGGAGGAGGCAGGCAGCAAATCCCTCTTCTGCATGGGCTGTCCGTGAAGGCCTCATCAGACTCCGATTCGAGTGAATGAAACCCCAGATCAGCGTTGCTCACTACCTCCCCATCAACCATATCCCCGTCATACCATCCCTCTGTCAAGGAATATCACAGCGTCCTCCTGGGTACAAAGCTGAAATGAGAGCCACCACAAAACAAACATTCCACACAAAATTAATGAATTTATCACTATTCAATTTAGATTACAATATCAACTAATCACCCTTGTGCAATCCCTTAGCGCCTGTCATTCGTGTGTCCTTTCCTACGCTGGTGTTCCTATGCAGTGTTCTCCCTGTGGCTGCAGCATGGCTGGTGGAAGGCGACTAAGTTTCCGTGGGGGAGACTTCAGATGGCCTTGCAGGACGACCTTGACCAGCTGTGGACCTAGAAGGCACGGTTGTAGACTGCACCACTTCAGCATGGGCAGTAGCAGTCTGGTTGGCTGACAAGCAGCGGCAAGGGCAATGGTGGGAATAGGAATGCTGTCCTCCTGAAAGAGGACAGCAGGTTCCCGCTCCACAGACCCACTGCCACTCCCCCGGGGCAGCACCTCAACATTCCTAGCAATCTGTTGGAGAACTGATTGCTGGCCTGCTGCTGGTAAACTCAGCCACGATGGCGTCAGTCTGAGCTTGGGTGACAGTAAGCTGAGCCTGCAGGAGAGCAGTCTGCGCTTCCACTGCAACACTCAGACGTTTGGTCACTTCTGCCTGTACTGCAATGGAAGCCGCGACATCGCCCATCACACGCAGCATCATGGGTGGGTCCACAAGGTCTCTCCTGGAGTTGTCTATCATTTCCCGCCTGGAAATCATGGGCTCCAAGCTCTGCACATAGCCCAGTCCAATGTGGGAGTCGCACTCGTCCATGCTTCTTGACATTGCCAAGAGGCTCTCTGGCAGGCTTGCCATTGCACCTAGCATTTCAGTGTGCATGGCCATCACCCTTCTTCTGAAGGCCACCCCATCGAGGTCATCATCTGAGTCTTGTGCAGCTCCAGGGAGCTGACCCCAAGCTACCCTTTCCCCCTGGCCTTGCTGCAACCCTCTCATGCCCGGTGCCTCGCCATGTGTAGATCTCGCATCTATACTAACCTCTACATTCCACGCAGTGCCAGTTTCTGAGCTGGTGTCTGCGAGTGTCAGATGCAGTGACGGTGTGCCTTCTTCTTCATCTCCACTCTCCTCTATTACGTCGGGGTCAGGCTGTGCGGGTGGTAGATCTTGGTCACCTGAAAGCAGAAAGAGTCGGGTTATGGTGAGGAGAGGGGGAGGGGGAGGGGGAGGGAAAGCAAGAGCAGCTTGAAAGTGAGAGGAGATTGTGGGGTGACGGGGAAGTGGGATGTGAGAAGAAGCATTAGGAATGAGCAGACCGTTATTGTCGCCAAGGGCTTCAACTTCGCCCGTTGCCACGGCCACGGTGACTTCCTCTCCAGTGATGTCGAGCACCGTCTCCTTCAGTTGGCTCAAGGCCCGTAAAGCGGCTTGCCCGCCTCCCGTCTGCCGCTGTTTGCGGCGATTGTGAGCCACCTTGGCCTATAAGAGAAAGGGAAATGTGTCAGTGAGTGTAGTACAATGTGTTTGGGTGATGTGCCTGCCATAGTTGAATAGCTGTCAGTGTGTGCAAGGTGTGAGATGTGAGTGTCAGTGTTGCAGCAGTGGTAGGGTTGTGAAAGTGAAGTGAAGCTATGATTGTGAAGCCTGAGTGGTGATCGGTAGAGATTGTTGGTAGGTGAGTGATGGGCGTGTGGTGCATTGAGCAGTGTGTGAGGCTTGTGGTGCAGATGGTGGGATATGGCATTTGCTGAAGCCTTCACTCACCTTGACCTGCCGTGTGAGGTCATTAAACTTCTTGCAGCACTGGATCCATGTCCTCGGTACGACACTGTTGGCTGTGACTTACCCAGCTATCTCTTGCCACAGCCTTCTCGAAGTATGCGCTGATGGCTTCCTGCCACCCTGCGGGAACAGAACAGCCCACCTCCTCTCACGGCCAGTACCAATGCCTCCAGAACCGCATCGAATAACCTTCTGGCTCGTTCTCTTTTACTGGTGCTCAGCCATGTGTTCCAACTGCAATTCCAACTCCAATGACAATGAGGTGCTGCTGTATCAAAGCACCTCCCCTTTAAGTAGTGGAGAAAGACGAGGCCAAACATTACTGGCCATTAGACTGCACCCGATATTGGTCCAACTGTTGACTGTAAGCCAATCAGCAGCACGTTTAGCGCTGAGAATTTTGCGTGCTGCCTGAACCACTTTGAACAGGCGCAGCCAAATAGCTCTGGCCATGACACCGTCTGTTTTCGGGCCATACCCAATTTCTAGGCCCTAGAATCCACGCCTCGCCATGAAATTGTATATTTTCACTGAATGAGCCAATCAGCTGAATTAGAGAGGGTGCAAGTCCATTACAGCTGATTTCACACGAGGAAATAAAAATTGGACTTGGCAGGCAGGTATCGAGCACGCTGTTCAACACATTTGCTGTGATAAACAGAATGCTCAGTACTTGCTTCTCAAATCCAATTATGGCTTCCCAAAAATATTTTTGATGTGGAGATGCCGGTGTTGGACTGGGGTGGACAAATGTGAGAAGTCGCACAACACCAGGTTATAGTCCAACAGCTTTATTTGAAATCACGAAGGAGCAGCGCTCCGAAAGCTTGCGATTTCAAATAAAACTGTTGGACTATAACCTGGTGTTGTGCGACTTCTCACAAAAATATTTTTGTAAGTGTTCATTGTCAGTTTGTAAAGCCAAAAAAGCAGATGACAGGCAACACCAAGCCAAGGCAACATAGCAAGTGTGGACATCTGGAAAATATTATCACCTTTGCCTGCCCAACTTTACCAGAGACAACATTGATTTATTCACGATGATTCGGTCAGTTGGCTTTTGAAAATCAGTAGAAAGCATTCTTTTTTCTTACTTGCTCCGTTATTTATCCCTTTTTTTTTTATTCGGTTATGGGATGTGGGCGTCGCTGGCAAGGCCAGCATTTATTGCCCATCCCTAATTGCCCTTGAGAAGGTGGTGGTGAGCTGCCTTCTTGAACTGCTGCAGTCCGTGTGGTGAAGGTACTCCCACAGTGCTGTTAGGGAGGGAGTTCCAGGATTTTGACCCAGCGACGATGAAGGATCGGCGATATACTTCTAAGTCAGGATGGTGTGTGACTTGGAGCGAACTTGGACTATAGATTACAATGATTGCACCAAACAAGTATTTCAGGCTGGCCTTAAGAGGCGAGATGTTGCACAGGTAATGATGTAATTTACCACAGCAGAGATGTAGTTCATAGTTGGCCGTTAATCACAACCGATGACTGCTAAGAACTCATCACTAGGTTTACATTGTGTACTGAAACTTCTGAATCAGTCATTCCTGCCGTTGTGTGTATTAGCCACAGATTTCTCTGTCCAGCAGATAAGCCCAAAGCAATATTGGATTACTGAAAAGCTTTCCACCTGCATTAAAATTAACTAATAACTGAACAGTGTTTGTGGAAACACAGTGGCCTACAAATTGGGCTGCGTAGCGCCTGTTTTTCAGACGCTACGCAGCCTACTGAGGCCCCAAAATGGCAGGCAGGTAGCGCGCGCACATTACTGGCTGGAAGTGCACCGACCGCCATATTGGGCAAAAACAAGTATGCGGTGTCCATTACCCGTGCCTGAAGCAGGCATTAGGCTCTTTGCATAGGCAAGTAAAGGGCCTAACGCCTGCTTGAGGTCCCCACTCAACACTGATTTGCTCTGAGGCAGCCAGGGGCTTCACGGGTTACACTCAGGGAAACCAGCCCTACGCAACGTCTGTCAATCAAGAAGGTAATCAACTTATCTGAATGTGGAGCCGGGAGGAGCAGGAGTGCTTCTCCCGATCCCACATTAAAAGGCCCCGATCATCGCTCCAGATCCTTCCCCAGTGCAGTATCTCGGGAGCCTTGGACCTCCAATTCTGGCGCAGGGTGCTTGTCCTTCTCCTCGCAACCCCCGCCCCACCCCACCGCACCTCCCCCCCACCACCCAAATGCCCGGGCTCCCCCAAATTTCTAGGCCAGTAAATTCTGACGTCTCAGTGCTCAGTTTTCTTCAGGTGCTGGTTAAAATCATGTTTTCAAATGTCTGAGTACAGGGCTGTGTGGTGCATATCTGTGTCATAAATAATATTGTTTTCAGTATAACTACATCACCTGCGTATATACTTAACGAAGTCAAAAAATTCCACTTGTTTGTCCTACAGTTTTATACATCACCCTTAATCCTTCGACTCGGCTCATTATGATATTTTAAACTGATTGACCAAGGTTTTCTAATCAGAACACCAATGATGGGCCATTCATTTTAATGAGTTACTCATAGAATCATAGAATGGTTACAGCACAGAAGGAGGCCATTCGGCCCGTCGAGCTCATGTAAGAGCACTTCAGCTAGTCCCAATCCTCCACCCTTTCCCCGTAGCCCTACAATTTTTTTTTCCTTTACGTACTTCTCCAATTCCCTTTTGAAAGCCACGATTGAGTCTGTCTCCACCACCCTTTCAGACAGTGCATTCCAGATCATAACCACTCGCTGCGTAAAAAAGCTTTTCCTCATGTTGCCTTTGGTTCTTCTGCCATCACCTTAAATCTGTGTCCTCTGGTTCTCGACCCTTCCATCAATGGGAACAGTTTCTCTCTATCTACTCTGTCCAGACCCCTCATGATTTTGAACACCTCTATCAAATCTCCTCTCAAACTTCTCTGCTCCAAGGAGAACAACCCCAGCTTCTCCAGTCTATCCATGTAACTGAAGTCCCTCATCCCTGGAACCATTCTTGTAAATCTTTTCTACACCCTCTCTAAGGCCTTCACATCCTTCCTAAAGTGCAGTGCCCAGAATTGGACACAATACTCCAGTTGAGGCCGAACCATTATGATCAGAAAATCTAGGCCATAATCTTATTTCTAGTTATCGGCACCCTGTTTGTGGTATATAAATGAATATCTCATTATTAAATGCTCAGGGCCTAAAGTCAACATTTGAAGAAAGTTGCTCCTGCTGTTATAAATTCTGAACACAAAATTCAGTCTAAAATCTTTGCTGCCCACTCGAAAGATTTTCCCATCAGTTTGCAGTGGTATTTTTTTTAAACTCTCCTTTTACGTGACATTTCCTTCTTGCAGGTTGACTTTTCTTCTGCTGCTTTACTTCTCCAATCAGCAAGCATTACCCTCAAACAGGGGGCTTTTACATTGAAGTGATTATTCCCGCCCCCCAATTACCGACCATTCAAGTCCCACTCTAGATACTTGAGCACAAAGATCTAGGCTAACACTCCAGTGCAGTGCTGAGGGAGTGCTGCACTGTCGGAGGTGCCGTTAAACCGAAGCCTCGTCTGCTCTCTCAGATGGATGTAAATAATCCCATTGTACTATTTCTAAGAAGAACAGGGGAGTTATCCCTGGTGTCCTGGCCAATCTTTAATCCCTCAATCAACATAACAAAAACAGATTATCTGATCATTATCACATTGCTGTTTGTGGGAGCTTGCTGAGCGCAAATTGGCTGCCGTGTTTCCTACATTACAACAGTGACTACACTTCAAAATTACTTCATTGACTGTAAAGCGCTTTGGGACATCCGATGGTCGTGAAAGGGTGCTATATAAATGCAAGTCTTTCTTTCTTTCGTGAAAGAGGGCCCCCTTCGTGGACAACAGAAATTGGTGCATCAAGATACCCCAAAATTTGGTCTTACAGGTATGTTATAACGGCAGTCTAGGCACAGCAATAAAACCAAGTACAACAAAAAAAACAAAAGAAACAATACATAGTTTTACTCATCAAGAAAAGGGATTAAAATACAAATAACAAAAGACCGTCTGATGAGGCAACGCCTCAGGTGAGGCTTTCCTCTGCAAAACGTCTGGCAGATAATCAGGAAGGTGAATAAGAGGTCGGATTATGGAGGTTCCACCGTGATTATCAATCTCAATCAATGCTTATCTGTCGTCTGTGTCAATCCTGAAATAACTTGTGCTGTCTGGTGCCGAGAGGGCAATAGTGAAGGGCATTTCCTTCATGAATGCTCAGGCAAGTCAAAGGCTGTTTTTACATTGCTGTGCTGGCAGCTCCTAGCATGCAGTTCTCTTGCAGTCGGCAACAACACCAGATTCAACTTGCCAGGTTTCTTAAAGCCAGCAGCGAGAAGTTCCAACACAGTATCCAAAACAGCCCTTTATATATCAAATGCGGCCTGATCGACAGTCAAGGTTAAAATCATTTGTTCTGAATTCCAATCAACAGCAACTTGCATTGACATAAAGCTCCCCAAGTGCAGGGAGATGCCTCGGAGGACTTTACAAGGAGGAAATGGTTACAGTGGACACCACACATGGGTAAAGGGGAGATAAACGAGCGACCAGGACGGGGTACTGAAGCCATGGTTAAAGAGGACAGGGAGGGAAGTGACAAGATGGAATGGATTGGGTCCCAAAATAACACAGGCCCATTAATACAAGTGCCACATCAGCTTGCTGCAAACAAAGATCTGGATATAATGCCCCAAAATGTGGAGGGGGGGGGGGGGGGGGGCGGGGAGGAGAGGAAGCAGAAGAATCAGCAACAAAAGCATTCTGAGCTAATGAACATTGTCAGTGAAAATGACTGTGACTACAACCCACAATAGTTTTCGAACTAATGGTGCCTACAGTACATACCTAAAAGAAATTCAGAGCCAAGATCCTTCCTGTCTTTATGCAGAGGTGAACAAAGTTTAAACCAAAAGAAAAAAGTCACTGCGAATGCAAGGAACGCAATGTTCAGCACTTGTTATCCATAAATCCCTGAAGGAGAGACACACCGTGAGCAAACATTGTATGTAGCCACAACTGTGAATACAATCCTCTACTCATTGGTCTCATTCCACGAAAAGTAGGTGGTATCACTTTGAAAACACCAGTCATGTCAAGAGGTTTGTCTGACTGAAAGCAACTGTATAATTAATTTGCTTTGCACTGTGAAGCACATGAATGAGTTTTTCAGCAGCTGGTTATCTACAAGAATGAAAAGCATCATGATTAAAGTTAATGACAAAAAACAAGTGATTTTATCAATTCCCAACTTAAAAGGGCTTGCATTGCTAGAGTGCCTTATCATGTTGAAATGACTCAAAGTATTTCACACAATTAGCTTCTTTTGAAGTTCAGTTACTGTTCATGACATCCCAAATCGCTTCACAGCCAATGAAGGACTTTTGAAGTGAAGTCACTATTGTAACACGACAGCCAATTTGCGCACAGCAAGCTCCCACAAACAGCAATGAGATAATGGCCAGATAATCTGTTTTAGGTGTTGGTTGAGGAATAAATATTGGCCAGGACACCGGGGAGAACTCCCCTACTCTTCTTCAGAATTGTGCCATGGTATCTTTTACGTCCACCTGGGAGAGCAGACGGGGCCTCGGTTTAACGTCTCATCTGAAAGACGGCACCTCCGACAGTGCAGCACTCCCTCAGCTCTGCACTGGAGTGTCAGCCGAGATTTTGTGCACAAGTCTCTGGAGTGGAATGTTAGCGTTCGCTAGAAACCAGGGGGGAGAAATTTGGTGAGTTAGCGCCTCCCGTAAGCACCCCCGGGGGCGATAACGACTTACACCGCCCGGGCGTGGTGAGATGAACGACTGCCACTAACTTGGCCGGGAGGTTTGCGGCGGCAGTAAAACTTTGCGCCACGATCTCCTGCAACTGGAGATCGTGATGTCATTGCCGTGCGCATCGCCCCGGTAGCACCCCGGACCCGAACTTCGGTTCCGCCCCCTGCAGCATCGCTGGGCGACAACACCGACAGCAGCAGGAGGCGCTGTTTGGGAGGCCGGGCGCTTCTAGGATGCAAGTTAAAGGGGAGGTTGCCGAGGTAAGTAGCAAAATTTCTGACATTTTTTTGGTAATTTTTTTTCCAATTCTCCTAGGCTGCGATCGTCGGGGACCAGCTCACTGGTCCCAATGCAGAGCCTGCAGCGATGACCCTTCCCTTTAAGGGAGGGAAGGAGCCTCGGATTGCGGCAGCGCTGCACGGGACATTAGTAGAGACCATGCATCATTTGCTTCAACTGGAGTGCATTCCATAGGTGCTCCAGCATGTCATTGTGGTGTGAGGAGAAGAAATGGAAAAGAAGAAGTTTGCCATAAAAGGAAGATGTACCATCTCAACATTAAGAACAGAGTTCTGGTGCTCTGTGTATTGTGCAGAGGGTGGAGGGCACTTTGATTACTTGGGCAGCAAACCAAGTAAGACACTAGGTCCAAGGGTGATCATGGCATTTGAAGCACCCCAGTTCACAGTCCAGAACAATTAGATATAGGGATCGGACCAAGTGGTGCACAGAAGCCTGGCCATAACCTCTCCAGCACTAATCCTTCATCGTCGCTGGGTCAAAATCCTGGAACTCCCTCCCAAACAGCACAGTGGGAGTACCTTCACCACACGGACTGCAGCGGTTCAAGAAGGCAGCTCACCACCACCTTCTGAAGGGCAACTAGGAATGGGCAATAAATGCTGGCCTTGCCAGCGACGCCCACATCCCAGGAACGAATTTTAAAAAAAAATCTGTCAAGGATAGATAGAATTTATAGAATTTATTTGGGGTGCCGTGCAATAGGGACATGATTTTGAGTTTTGCGTTTGGTTACTTGTGGTAGTTTGGAAACAGCCCTGAAAATCCATAATCCATTATCATAGTCATAAAAAAAACCACAAATTGACGAGTGAATGACAGAACGATGTTCTAATTATTAGAGACGACAGCGAAAGTGAAAGTGTCTGCAACATCTGTAACGAAACTTGAGAGTCAAACAATTAAAAAAATCCATCCCAAAGCAGCCAAATAGCTGCATAGCTATGTTTGGAACAAAGAGAACACCTGCAAACTGCATCTGTGACTTGGTTTGACTGCTATATATGCCTTGTGCTTCCTGAACATGCTGAAGCTATTAGCCAGAACGGAACATTTTATCAATGACTGTTGGTATTTAGTGTAAGGCACTGTATTCTCACTAGGATAGCAGCACATTCCGTGCTGCACTAAGGTTATCTGCAGTCCATCAAAGTGCGAATCACAGTAGCGGGTTTTAGGCATCATCTAAAGCTATTTTTATATTGTGTCAATGCCTCAGAGTTCACAGACGACATGCTGGGATTTGACAATACAATACTTTTGCTATATAGAACATAGAAACATAGAACAGTACAGCACAGTACAGGCCCTTCGGCCCTCAATGTTGTGCCGAGCATTGTCCGAGACCAAGATCAAGCTATCACACTCCCTATCACTCTGGTGTGCTCCATGTGCTTATCCAATAACCGCTTGAAAGTTCCTAAAGTGTCCGACTCCACTATCACAGCAGGCAGTCCATTCCACACCCCAACCACTCTCTGAGTAAAGAATCTACCTCGGACATCCCTTCTATATCTCCCCCCATGCACCTTATAGTTATGCCCCCTTGTAATATGGGGCAGGGGAGTATAGTGTGGGTAACATCTATACAGCAGAGTGGAGGAGACGGGCTGGGACACATGTCTGAAGAAGATTGCTCAGATAAAACGGAGTAAAGTCATGGAAGGACTGAGGAGACCATGGAATAAGCTTTCTGGCTCTGCTCCACTGGTTTTCTGGTGGATCTGGGATGGAGGAATGTGCTTGGGGACAGACTCTGCCATGGCCCCCACCTCTGAAGAGCAGGGCTGGTGTCCACCCATTTGTGGGTGGGTGCATTCAAATTAAATGACAAATGAGGGAAAGACAGCCTCTGCTACATTCCCTGCCATTTTGTCCTGCTTGGACGCTGGATGATAGGGCCACCTGTTAGACTCTGGTCCAGCATTCAAATACCAGTGGTCGCTGACTCTCCTCCCCCCCCCGCCAGAGAGGAGCCTATGCAATCACTCTTGAAGAGTTGCCATGCACGGGTCAAAAAAAAGCAGCATCAAAATTTTTAGCCCAAAAAAAAACTGCAGAGTTTTCAGGCAGCCTCTCCCTCCCTCTCCGGCAGGCCTGCCACAGTTTGTTTCCCGCCCTAGTTCAATATGACTCCCCGGTGTAGGCTGGAGAGCCCGCCTCCAGCAGACAAGTGACCCCAGAGCAGGAAAGGCGGCCTGGGTCGCAGGCATCTCCGTGGCGTGTGTGAAATTCCTGCTCAACCAGAGATGCCGCAAAACCAGTAAAGCCCAGGGCCATGTTCCCCACACACCATGTCAATTGAAACTGGTGGCTCCAGATAAAGGGAAAGCTAATACCCTTCATATTTTATATGTATGAAAAACACATTCTTGCACGCACACTTTACTCCCTATTGTCACCATTTTTGAGTAATGCTTTGATAACATTTATAATTAAAACTGCCTATTTAAAAATGTATGATAGATGAATAATTGCTTTGGAAATTCCTGTCATAATGTAGTTGCAGGACTCCCACTGCTGCACCTCCACAGTCTCATCTACCAGCTGAAGGGATGGGGATCGGCGGGAGATGGAAGATACTCAGTAGTGATGGGGGCAGGAGATGGTGGCAGGAGGCTCAAATTAAAGCCTTAGCAGTCACAGGTGATGAAGGGCTAAAGTAGAGTGGATGGGTTTAGACAGGATAGGTAATGAACAGAGAGCCGGTGGAAACATGAACAGCATTACAGGCAACAGGCCGGTAAGTGGTTGGGGAAAATACAATGTGTCATGTCGTCGTGCAAAAGCAAAGGGTTGGGCTAAGAACATAATTGGAACTATGCCGTACTAAGGTGAAATGACATCAGAGGCAATAAAGCAAAGGATTGGGGGGGAAGCAAAATCTTTGGAGTGAATTAGGAGGTGATGCAAGTTGGTCACTGAGGCCTACAAGCCACTACCACCCCCAACTCCCACCTTTTCCCCATCCCCAGCCTCGGCCCTGCATCTGTCACAGGAAAACATGACCTACAGCCCTTAGCAGCTTCCTTCCACACCATGCCAGTTGCCAACTCTCATCCAACAGAAAAGAACAAGAGAAAGAAATAAGGTCATAGAGAAATGGAGCAATGCACAGATGAGCAGATAAGAGAAACAGACACACAAGCAGAAAGCAGAGCGATGCAGAGAAAACAGCAACATGAACACGAGACATAAGAAACACGTGTTATATCTCCATGGCCTCGCCCCTTCCTAACTCTGTAATCTCCTCCAGCCCCACAACCCTCCGAGATATCTGCGTTCCTCTAATTCTGGCCTCTTGCGCATCCCTGATTTTAATCGCTCTGGAAGTCCATTCCTAAACCTCTCCGCCTCGCTACCTCTCTTTCCTCCTTTATGACGCTCCTTAAAACCTACCTCTTTGACCAAGCTTTTGTTCATCTGCCCTAATTTCTCCTTATGTGGCTCGGTGTCAGATTTTGTTCGATAACGCTCCTGTGAAGCGCCCTGGGACGTTTTACCATATTTAAGGTGCTATATAAATACAAGTTGTTGTTGTAGTAGTAGTAGTAGTAGTAGTAGTGAGAACTACTAATCCCGGTTAACTACCTAATGCTTGTTCTGTATACACACACACACAATCATGCACAAAACCAGAACAAACCAAGCTTTCATTTCCCAAATGGAAGCAACACCACAGAGATCTGCTAGGTTTTGGTTCTTTTTACCTTTTAAAAATTTGAATTATAGAGCAACAACTACAATATATAAAAGGGAAAAAAAACAAAGCAAAAACACTCGAAGATAAAAGCTGAACATCAGACTACACAGAAGATAGCAATATTACATTAATAATTCAGCAAATGTTTGTATCAGTCGAATATCCAAAGTACAATTAAAACAAAATCAGCAGCAACATCAAATGAGAATGGAAACAAAACAAGGATACAGATAAATACAGTTACTATCTGCATGCAATTGGATGAACACCGACATTTAACTGGGATTTTCACATTTCAACTTACATGCAAAAAGCAGTTTCAACACGAGTTATTTTCCACCTCTATCTTATCTTCAATCACACATGGTATGATAATGAAATGGCAGTGCTACTTCTCTACAGTCATAGACATGCCTGAAGTGTGCCAGGCACATGCTAGACATAACACCATGTAGTATAACTCTGCCTCACCTGGTTACTTACTTCTTCACTATTCAAGCCTGAGGCTCCAGTTCCATACAGTAAACTGCTCACAAAGTACTTCTGCTTACCTATGCTACATAGAATAAGTGAAAGGTAGTACAACTTTAATTGGGATTGCTTTTTAAAAAAATCAATCATTCTTGGCATGTGGTCACCAGTGGGAAGGCCGGCATTTATTGCCCGTCTCCAGTTGCCCGGAGAAGGTGGTGATGGGCCTTTTTCTTCAACCGTCGCGGTCTGAGGCAACTGAGTGGCTTGCTAGGCCACTTCAGAGGGTAGTTAAGCGTCAACCACGATGGGGTAGGGTTGGAGTCGCATATAGGCCAGACCGGGTAAGGACGGCAGGTTTCCATCCCTAAAAGGACATCAGTGAACCAGTTGGGTTTTTACAACATTCCGACAGTTTCATGGTCACTTTCACTGTTGCCAGCTTTTTATTTCCAGATTTTTTAAAACTGAATTGAAATTCTCAATAGCTGCCGTGGTGGGATTAGAACTCACGTTCTACTGGATCATTAGTCCAGGCCTTCTGGATTACTAATACCAGTAATATAACACTATGCTACCATTCCCATACTACAGTGAAATATGAGCAGAACATAAAATAAATGCCTACCAAATGGGAAAGAGTCAAGGGTTAAGCATCGCTTTTCAGTTAAAGGAGCTATTTAGGCCTGAAACGTCAAATAGCAATCTTCTTTAGTCACAGGAAGTCAAACCAATTATCAAGAGCTCTGATTGATTTTGTCAAATAAAGAGGTAGCTAGAAGCAAATAGAATAACCATCACAGTTTGCCCCAGCTTATCAGCCTGGCGTGTTAAGTCTCTAGGGTGAATTCATCCAAAGATGTTCATTGTGTTGAAGGCCTCAGGCCCCAACGTTGTCACTTTCCGAAAAATTCATTTTACTTGTAAAAGCTGTCTGGAATCCGCTTGACATGTACTGACAAATCCTTTCAGGAGTTAATTCATATCCAGTTATTTTTTAATATGTTGCTATTTCATGGGAGCCACATTGCAAACAGGCAGAAGATTCTGACAGGGCAGCCAGCAACAAACTGTGCAATGGTACCTCTTTCGTTGTTATGTGAAGGATGATGCAAACTCATCCAGATTTAATTAATCTGCCCAATTACAACCTGGGATACAAAAAGGCAAAACTGAGACACAAGCAAATTCATAGACAAAAATGCCGCAATACAAATTGTTTATCACTAGATGTTTTGTAAATATGTCAGGTTATTTATATCCTAGCAACAAAACACTGCACAAACTCATACACATTCAAACTTAAACATCTCTACTTATCCAAACATCAAAACAGAATATGTTGACTGTTCTGCTAATGTTTAGGTGAGTGAGTGGAGCTGTTTAGCATCCAGCCATTAATTAGCAGGCAGTAGAAACTCTCTGGGTAGAATTGAGGAACAGAAAATAAGACGTTGGTGGGAGTTGTCTACAGACCTCCTGATAGCAGCAATAAAGTAGCGGGATGCATAAAGACGGAGATCAGAGAAGCTTGTTGCAAAAACAGAGTGGTTATAATGGGAGGCTTTAATTTTCACATGGCCTGGGAGAAGCAACGTAGCTCGAGTCCCAAAGGCAGCAAATTTCTTGTTCAGTTGTTCAGCTCTGGGCAGCACACCTCAGGAAGGATGTATTGGCCTTGGAGAGGGTGCTGCGCAGATTGACCAGAATGATACTGGGCCACGTGGCGCTGCCGCATGGAAGGGTTCCTCCCCTCATTAAAGGGGAGGGCCCAAACCCACAACTTGCAGGGCCCGACCTGGACCACCGGGGAGCGGGGGGCCGTGCCAGCAGCCCGGCACTCATCCCTTCAAGGACCACTAGTTTGGCTGCTAAGCTCCTAAAGAAACTGACCACAGCATGTACAATTTTGCATAGGGGGCCTTTTTTTTTAATCAATTCTCCAAAGTCAAATTCTAAACAGACTTGGGCCTATAAACTGGTCCGTGCAGTGCCCATTTTTCAAGTGCTACACAGATCACTTAGTAGCTCAGGCAGGAAGCGTGCGCACATTTCTGGTCAGAAGTGCACTATCCGCCATATTGGGTAAGGACAAAAAATGTGTCCCCTATGCGTGCCTGAACCAGGTGTTAGTCCCTTTGCACATGCAAATAACAGGCCTAACGCCTATTTGGGGCCCCTGCTCCAAGGTTGCGAGCGATCCACTTACCTGAGGGCTCCTGCGACACTAGTAGAGGCCCCATCTTGCATTCCTCTTCGCTGGCGGGCTCTCATCGCCTCCATTGAAACGAGGCCCGAGGTCCAATATCGGGGGAGCCTCGGGCCTCACAATTCAGGCACAGGGAATGTACCTGTGCGCCCCCCCCCCTACCCTCGCAAAAGTGGGCGAGCCCAAAATTCTGGGCCTTGAAGTCTTCTCAATTGATTTGACTCTGAAATGCGAGTTTAGATTATGATAAACTTCAAGGATTCAGCATTGACCTTCAACCCGAGTCCTGAAAGTGCAGTCTGAACCTATTAAGTTCACAAGAAATTAAGATGCAGTGAGTAACACTTTCCAATAAAGCTCATCACTTTTATACACTTAAAATGAATAAGCCACTGATATGGAATTTACAGTCCAGAAGGTCATTCAGCCCATCGCTGTGTAACAGAGTGGTCAATAACAAAACTAAAGCAGGTTATAGTGGAAAACATTTGGGGCAGAATAACTACAATAAAGCAAACAAAGGTCAATGTACTTTAATGCTGTTATATATTTCAGTGCATAATTATAGCAGACTCTGGAAAGGGGATTGTTTGGCTTTTATTAAATTCATGCACCATTTTATATATAAATAAATAAGTTTTTATTAAATCCAAGCCAAATCCAAAACTTAAAATGACTACCCCTTCCTCAGAATTTAGCTCAATGGCAAAGAACCTGACTCACCTCCAGGTTTCCATTTTGCTATTAAAAAAATACAGAGTCCACTCATTATAAAGCTCAATTTTATAAAACTATCCAAATTAAGTTAACATGGATTTGGCCTAGATTTGCATTCAAAATCTGTATTTTAAGGAGCACATAATATCACATCTGTTTGATCGTTGAAAGTGGGATTAGACTTGCGGCACTTAACCACATTTTCTCAAGTATGTCTTCTGCAGCACTTAGTCTCAAAGGAGGTTCAAGTACTCTATAATGTAGGAACAAGGAAAGGTAATTTAGCTTATCCAGCTTTCTATTTCACACAGGCTCTCTTTCAAGACCAGAACTGATTAATTTTCATCTATTTCTTGTCCTAAGCTAAGTGTAGATTGTTACCTGATGCTCCAGCGCAGAACTGAGTGAGTGCTGCACTATCAAAGGTGCTGTCCTTTAGAGGAGACATTAAATTGAGTTCCTGTCTACCCTCTCAGGTGGATGTTAAAAATCTGTTGCCACTATTCAAAGAAGAGCAGGGGAGTTCGCCCATATCCTGGCCAACATTTATCCCTCAACCAACATAACTAAAACAGATTACTGGGTCATTTATCTCATTGATGTTTGTGGTATCCTCCTGTGTTCATCTACACTACAACAGTGGCTACACTACAAAAGTACTGCATCCTGAAGTGCTTTAGGACATCCTAATGTCATGAAAGGCGCTACAAGCCTTTGGTCTTCCATTCACTACAATACTTCTGCAGCCGTCGATCTGCGTAACCACTCCATCAACTACATCTTTGATGCCCTTGCCATCACCCCACTCCTCCAGTTTGAATTTCTCCAATTAGGTTGCCGCTCCTGCCACAGCACTGACAAAAGCTCTAATCAAAGTCACAAATGATATTCAAACAGAAAATGCTGGAAATGCTCAGCAGGTCAGCAAGCATCTGTGGAGAGCGAAACAGAGTTAACGTTTCAGGTCAATGACCTATCGTCACAAATGAGATCCTCTGTGAATGTGACCATGATGCTTTTTCCTTCCTCATCTTCCTCAATCTCTCTGTGGCCTTTGATACAGCTGAGGATGCCATCATCCTCCCAACGTCTCTCCTCTGTTGTCCAGCTCAATGGAACTGCCCCTTTTGGACACTGTCTCAGGTTCAACAAGATTGTTCGCAACCTCGGCATTTGCCCCAAGCTGAGCTTCCGACCCTATATCCTCTCCATTCCAAAGACCCATATTTTAACTTCCATAACGTTGCCAGCCTGTCTGCCTCAGCCAATCTGCTGCTGAAACCTTATCTTTGCTTTTGTCACCTCCAGAGTTGGCTACTCCAATGCTCTCCCCTTCATAAACTTTAGCTCGTTCAAAACTCTGCTAAACAAATCCTATCCCACATCAAATCCTGCTTACGCAACTCTCCTATCCTTGCTGACCTACATTAGCGCCCTGTCCCCAAAATGTCTCCAATTTAAAATTCTCCTCCTCATGTTTAAATCCCTTCATGGCATTGCCCCTCCTCCAGCCCTACAACCTCCCCAAAACTCTCCATTCCTCCGAATCCAGCCTCTTCAGCATCCCTACCCCCCTCCCTTTGCCCCACCATTGGTGTCTGTGAAGGACAAACCACATTAAACAGCTCCACCTTAGCAGCCGACAGTTCGGGGCAATACCTTTATGCCCATTAGGAAAGGGTCATTGATTTAAACACTTCCTTCATGATTAAATAATACACTGTGTTACATGATATAATACTCCCGTTGTTCTAAAACAGCAATGCCACAGGAAATCTGCATGTTTGAACGCCATATTAAACAATATCATGGAGTGTCAACTAGAAACATACAATAAAGAAATACTGAACGATCCAATTTTGAACGCTACAAAAAAAACCACAAACTCTGCATTTTCCCATCAAATCTATCAAGGCAACAAGCCAACACTTGGCATGGTGATTGTTTGGGTATGAGAGTTGGTTTTATTTTGTTGGCATTTATAGACTCTGAAGGATTAATGTAACATCAGTATCATAGCTTGCCTTTGATAGGCAAGACAGGTCCATATAATGTAACAGTAGCGCAAAGTGACAATTATGAACTATGACTGATGGGATCTCGGAATGCATTCCGATACACTAGTGGGAAAAGTCGCTATTTGATCTTTAGCGTGTTCCATAATTCTATTCTGAATACATGTCAACAGAAATGGAAGGCCCTTTGTGTTTTGGTTTGTTTTTTTGTCTCGCAAAAACAGATTTTGTCTGTTATGAAAAATAGTTTTGTCACTGCAATCTATTCATCATAGTGCTCCCTGGTGCAGCGCTTTGAATCTATTTCTTGAAGTTTTGAAAACTTCATCTATTAGCCATCAATCTCGCCGTGTGTCAACTATTTGGTCTCATACGTAAGCACACTGAAATCAATAGCGCTCTTTTGTTAAGCCGATGGGTCATTCATCACGCGTCGATTTGCATAAATTCTCATTGGTGCTCTGGAGTATCCAGTGGCACCTTCTAATTTTCACTGAGCAGAATCAGAAAAACATTATAAATTAAATGAGTTTTGCCCTATTAGATTCTGGTACTCCAGAAAGACTTAAAATGTCTGCCGTGCAAAATATAAATATTATATAACATCTACCTGCAATTAAAGATGGGGAAAAACCGTACGATATTCTTTTAAAAATTGATATGGAATTGGGGATGAGCAATTTTCAACCATAAAACTGGTGTTGCAGGTTGGGCATCTGTTATAAAAACCGTCCAATTTTCCTTATCATTAAAATCAATGCAACGGAAAATCTGGCTGTTTATATAGGAGGCGCCCAATCCGTAACGCCAGTTTTATGCTCCAGTGGTAAGTTGAAAATTAACCTCCCAGGTGTCTGCAGTATCATCAAATTCACTGATCCCATAAAGCTCTGTGGGCAGGTTACTAATACAAAGGAGATTGATTACCTTCAGAGGTACTTCAACCAATTACTAAGATGGGCTGAGATATCACAGAGAGTAATGGAAAATGGAGGGTAAAGGACATAGGAACAGATAGCAATAAAGAGGCATGCAACATGAAAGGGTCCTATTTTACATAGGATTACATAGGATATACGGCACAGAAACAGGCCATTCGGCCCAACCAGTCCATGCTGGCATTTATGCTCCACTCGAGCCTCCTCCCGTCTTTCCTCATCTAAATCTATCAGCATAACCCTCTATTTCCTTCTCTCTCATATGCTTATCTAACCGCCCTTTAACTGCATCTAAACTATTCGCTTCAACCACTCCCTGTGGTAGCGAGTTCCACATTCTCACCTTCTCTGGGTAAAGAAGTTTCTTCTGAATTCCCTATTTGATTTCTTGGTGACTATCTTATATTGATGGCCTCTAGTTTTGCTCTTCCCCACAAGTGGAAACACTCTCGCTGTATCTACTCTATCAAAACCTTTCATAATTTTAAAGACCTCTATTAGGTCAGCCCTCAGCCTTCTCTTTTCAAGAGAAAAGCCACCCAGCCTGTTCATCCTTTCCTGATAGGTATACCCTCACGTTTCTGGTATCATCCTTGTAAATCTTCTCTGCATCCTCTCCTGTGACTCTATATCCTTTTTATAATATGGCGACCAGAATTGTATGCAGTACTCCAAGTGTGGTCTAACCAAGGTTCAATACAAGTTTAGCATAACTTCACTACTTTTCAATTCTATCCCTCTAGAAATAAACCCTAGTGCTTGGTTTGCTTTTTTTATGGCCTTGTTAACCTGTGTCAATACTTTTAGTGATTTGTGTATTTGTACTCCAGATCCCTTTGCTCCTCTACCCCACCCAGACTCGCACCCTCCAAGTAATAAGCGACCTATTCTTCCTACCAAAATGTAATATCTCACATTTATCTGTGTTGAAATTCATTTGCCAATTAAATGCCCATTCTGCAAGTTTATTAATGTCTTTTATTGGTGGGTCAGTGGAACTGTTGAATTGGGCTTAACTCAAAAGGTCTTGAAGGGTTTATGGCCCACCCAGACTGTTTCTTTTAATGATTAAACAAACTAGCTTTTGTCTTTGTGGACCACAGAGACCTTTGGGGGGGGAGGGGAGCGGTGGGGTGTAGGTCACATATAAAATTTAAATCCATATGCCCAAGCCAGCAAATAAGAAATATAAGTACATATAGGACTGCGCTGCTTAGGCTTCAAGGGCTGGATTGACAGGCCTCGGAGTGTGCCTATGGGTCCAGTGCCACAGGTTGCACCCCCCTCAACGCCCCCCCCCCCTCCCCCACCGGTATAAGGCAGTGGTTAGGCTATATATGGAGGACTATGTGCAGTTCTGGTCAGCCAAGCATAGAAGGACATTTTTGCCCTTCAGATGGTACAGAGGTGAGCCGTAAATACAATACTGGCTATCAGGAATTTATGTTCGAGTAAGATTGAGGAAGTTGGATTTGTTTTCTTTGGAAAAGAGATTTTAAGGTCGTTGGCCCCATTAAAATTTTCAAGATTATGAAGGGATGGGTAAAATTGGTCCAGGCAAATTGTTCAATGTGGTGAAGGGGACGCGAGTTAAAAAATGAGGAAGTTAGGACAAAGAAGGGAAGTCAGGTGGAATACGGTCACCTAAAGGGCTTATTACGTAGAATTACATGGAATGTACAGCACAGAAACAGGCCATTCGGACCAACTGGTCTATGCTGGTGTTTATGTTCCACACGAGCCTCCACCCATCCCTCTTCCTCTAACCCTATCAGCGTGACCTTCTATTCCTTTCTCCTTCATGTGTTTATTTAGCTTCCCCTTAAATGCATCCATGCTATTCACCTCAACTATTCCCTGTGGTAGCAAGTTCCACATTCTAACCACTCTCTGGGTCAAGAGGTTTCTCCTGAATTCCCTATTGGATTTATTAGCGACTATCTTATATTTATGGCCCCTAGTATTGGTCTCCCCCACAAGTGGAAACATAAAGTTGTGGACAGAGTGGTCAACATTGGGAAATTGTTAGGAGTCAGATTTAGGCCAAGATAAATATCCAACAGCATCAGAAGTTGCAAGCTATGGGAAACTGTTACAAATTTTGTATCGCGCCTTAAATATTCTCGCAGCTACAGAATGGTGCTCATCACTTCTATAAGCAGTCTTATGAATGGCAAATCAAAATGGCAGCAGACAAGTTTTCATAATCCTTTCATAATCTAAATTCTGAACCTTCCAATCAGGGTACCAAAGAAAATGTAACTTCCGGATTAACTGTACTCCGTGCACTGTTGCCCACCAGTCATTTTTTCAAAGAACTGAACTTTTCACTTGAGATTTTCATAGGACAGAGTCAGCTTTATGTAGGCAGCATCCTGAGCATTCTTTTTATTACTGATTAACCCCACAATGTACTTCAGTGGAAAATGTACCCACTTGGTGGGGAAGGGGACAGTGGGCAAATACTAAAAGACCTACAAATCATAAAGGGCAAGATTTCCCTTTTAATTTTATGCAAAGGAAGAAGGAAATTAGGAGAGTTGTGCTTTATTGCCTGTTTCCTGGGCTACAGTTCATGCTTGAAACGGCTCAGTGCCCACATTGATTGCTTTGTCGGCAGGTCAACCACAAAACCTCTTAAACTGTGAAAAGTCAAAACACACACTTTATAATAAGTCAACTCGCTTAAAGCTGCAGTACTCTTTTTTTGATGCGTTCTTCCAGTCCAATCTTACAAGCATATGGGATGCCAAGAATCAGAATTGGCAAAAAGTGTGAATATTAGAGACCAAGGCCATAAATGGAGTGGAAACAAGTTAGTGGGCAAATTAGGAACGGGCTGATATAATAATTCAATCAAGTCACAACAATTTTTCAGGAGTTAAGACTGGACATGATAAATTTTAGGTTCAGGAATCTAGGGTCAGCATATGTGTACATACATGTGAGGAAACTCAAAGCACAAAATTTCTGCAAGGCACTGGACATAACCATGAATTGAGCAAATAGGCAAGGTCTGTGGCAGTGCTATAAAATGAGGCTGACTTGGAGGATAGCTGCTGTAATCCCAATATTGAGAATGGAAGTGGTGCAAATTGTGGAATTATAAATCATTTGGCCTAACACTGTTACTGCAGAAAACATGCAAGAGCTATTGGTGTTCATCTATAGAGCATAAGAGCCCATAAGCAATAGGTAACACTGCATTAACCTACTGCAATTCTATCAGGGATAATTAAATTAGTCAGAGGCTGTTCAGCAAATAATTATATAATTGGATTTTCAGAAAGCATCTGATAAAGTTCCACACCTATAACTTTTAAAAGAAGACAAAGACACATGACAATAGTACTGATTTGGCTACAGAAAGCTGCAGGTGATGACTGCAGTTCTACATGGGTCTCCTTTGAGCCATCTGCTGCCTACACTATTCATAATGGATAAAAAGCTGGATGTTTCAACCTCTATTACAACATTTTCTGACAACACTAAGCCATGTGGCCAGAAAAGTGGACATTGGGTCCAATACACCTACCTCCTCTTAAAATTCAGACAGTTGGCATCTATGGTACTATTCAGCACACCTCTAACCCTTCGGAGACCAACAAATCAAGGACACAGAGGTAGCTTTCCTATCCTCCCACCTACTCCACCCCAGATCAGAGAGATAACTTTCTCGCCCAGCCCCACCAATTCATACCATCCCTCCTTCCCCATCCTCATTTCATGCTGACAAACATATCCTCTTCGCCACTGCTGGCTCTGATCTGATGTTGCTGCTGCTTTGCTCTTAATCTTGCTCAGCTATCATGAGAACAGGAATTCATTCCTGCCTGTACAGTGTGCCACAAGGTTCTGATCCTTAGAGCAAAAACAATAGCATCATCGTGAAGGAAATAGATTCAGCTGTGAGGGTGAATCGGAGAGCAGAGCAGAGCCACCTCATGGTATTATTATACTCCAAGTACTTTGCTCCAAATCATTTATTCAGTGCACAAGGAGACCATGTGATGAGGAGAAAATTAAGCAGGAAAAATAGGTTTACATCCTCACCAAAACAAACTTATGCTAAAGAACAGGGACAAAATAAACTTTCATTTGGAAAGGCATGGTTTAATCAAGGAGAATGGATTTGTTAAAGGCAAATCGTGTCTGACTAACTTGATTGAATTTTTTGATGAGGCAACAGCGAAGGTTGATCAAGGTAGTGCAGTAGATGTTGTGTATATGGACTTTCGGAAGGCATTCAACAAAGTGCCACACAGGAAGTTTATTAAGAAGATGGAAACCCATGGAATTAAGGGGAAAGTGGCGGTATGGGTATGAAGTTGGCTCAGTGACAGGAAGCAGAGGGTGGTGGTGGATGGATGTTTTTCAGACTGGGAGGTGGTTTGCAGTGGTGTTCCCCAAGGGTCAGTTTTGGATCCATTACTCTTTGCAATTTTTATAAACGACCTAGACTCGGATGTAGGGAGCAGCATTATAAAGTTTGCAGATGATACGAAACTTGACAAAGTAGTAGATCACGATGAGGATAGTCATAGGCTTCAGGATGTTATAGAGAGGATGGTGAAATGGGAAGAAGCATGGCAGATGGAGTTCAATGTGGAGAAATGTGAAGTGAGGCACTTTGGGAGGACTAATATGGAAAGACAGTATACTACAAATGGCACGATTTTGAAAAGTGTAGATGAGCAGAGAGACCTTGGTGTCCATATACACAAATCCTTAAAGGTGGCAGGGCAAGTTGATAAGGTGAGTAAAAAAGCATATGGGTTACTTGGGTTTATAAATAGAGGCATAGAAGATAAAAGCAAAGAGATCATGCCAGAACTTTATAAACTTAGAAACATAGAAGATAGGAGCAGGAGTAGGCCATTCGGCCCCTCGAGCCTGCTCCGCCATTTAATGAGATCATGGCTGATCATCCAAACTCAGTACCCTGTCCCTGCCTTCCCCCCATATCCCTTGATCCCCTTAGCCTTAAGAAATAAATCTAACTCCTTCTTGAATATATTTAATGAATTGGCCTCAACTGCCTTCTGTGATAGAGAATTCCACAGGTTCACCACTCTCTGGGTGAAGAAATTCCTCCTCATCTCAGCCCTAAATGGCTTACCCCTTATCCTTAGACTGTGACCCCTGGTTCTGCACTCCCCCGCCATCGGGAACATCCTTCCTGCATCTAGTCTGTCTAGTCCTGTTAGAATTTTATAAGTTTCAATGAGATCCCCTCTCATTCTTCTAAACTCTAGCGAATACAAGCCCAATCGACCCAATCTCTCTTCATACGTCATAAATCACTGGTTAGGACTCAGCTGGAGTATTGTGGACAATTCTGGGCCCCACACTTCAGGAAAGATGTAAAGGAGGTTTACCAGGATGTTACCAGGGATGAGGGACTTCAGTTATGAGGAGAGGTTGGAAAAGTTAGGACTGTTCTCCTTGGAACAGAGAAGGTTAAGAGATGACCTAATAGAGGTGTTCAAGATGATGAGAGGTTTTGATAGAGTAAATAGAGAAAAAAATATTCCCTCTGGCGAGTGGGTCAATGACCAGAGGTGATAGATTCAAAATCATTGGCAAAAGATCTACAGGGAGATGAGGAGAGTTTTTTTCACTCAGAGTTGTCGGGATCTGAAACGCTCTACCTGAAAAGGTGGTGGAAGCTGATTACATCAATAATTTTAAAAGGGAGTTGGACAGGTCCTGGAGGAGGAGGAACTTACAGGGTTACCGACAAAAAGCGGGGATGTGGCACGAATCACGACTGCTCTTTCAAAGAGCCACCACAGGCACGACGGGCCGAATGGCCTCCCTCTGTGCTGTAAGTTTCTAATGATTCTATGAGAACCAACTGAAGCTGCATATCACATGCCTCCTAATATACAACAACACTCCACATGTCGACTGCATAGTTTCACTAATGCAAAAGACACGTTGCAATTCTGCTCACAATCCTCAGCAACCAAGGCAGCGAGGGATGGGTGGCAACTTGACTATTGGTATCAAAAATATATTTTTAACAAGTCAGCAGCTACTCTGAATTTCTTAATTCCTATTCAAAATAATCAATTTACAAAATATTTTTATAGCCAACACTTTTAAGCATCGGCTGCTCTTTTTAAAAATTCTAATATTCCTCATGCAACACTGAACTTAAGCTGCACGCGCATTATTAACTACAAGTCAGGGCAATGCAAAAATGCCTTGCTCTGATGCTACAATTATTGTGTGAATGCGCCCTTGATGAGCACTGTTGTAGCACCTGGTGTTTAAAGAGTTAATAACTGCTGCCAAACCAGTGGTTAATGAGTGAAAGGTGCAAATCAATGAAGCTCTCTATGCTTTCATTGCTTAGCTTTCCTTTGTCCATGAACCTTTGAGAAAGGCGACAGTGCAGTGTTAGCAAGGCAATCTATCTGAGCATTAAAGCATTTCACAACACTTGTCTATCTTTCACTACAAACAAGATAAGTTATCTTGCTCCTGCTACAGCTAGCCGGGACCATATCAAAATAAATGTATGCTAAGCCATCTGAGCACCAATTAATCCTTGTTTGCACAAGTTATGTGGGTACCAGCATTGGATACTGCAGGTACTAATGGCATGGGATCAGATCTCATCCTGCCTGTATCACAAATTACAACATCGCAACTTAGATAAATAAAAGATCGCAGGTTAGGCTTGTGTGTATACATACTCAATCCAGATGATATGTGCAACATACCATTGTCTCCAGGTACAGCAACCGTCTCCGATTTGGAATCAAGTCATAATAATGGGGCCTCGATAAGTGTGTGTATATAAAACATACATGAAGGAAGGGGCTCCACCCTCTCCAAATGTTGTTTATTTACCCACTAAGTTTAATACTTACATCAGGTGATTGTGTTATTCCTAAGACATACTGGCGAAAAAGGAAAGATATTTCATGTGCGGTAGGGTGTTTATAATGAAAGCCTACTGATGCTTAAAACATACTTGAATCCACATCCGGGGATTTAGAAATTGTGTTACATTGCACCGTATTTTACCTGGAATATTTAAAATTTGTAAGCCAAGTTTATACTCGAATAAATCGATGCAAACGGTGCTTCAGGTATTCCTAGCTCCATTCTGTTTACACATAGTGGCCCGATTTTCAGGGCCTCGTGTGGTGAGAACAGGGCGGTTGCCCCCCGAAAATCACAAGGATGAATTTAGTGCCCCGTTCTCGATTTGCCTGCCGCCATTTTTGTTGGGGCCTCCACATGTGCGGCCCAGGTGCCCGCCCATTTCATGCAGGAGCCTAGCTGTAATATGCTAATCGGGTCCTATGACGTACATAGGACCCCGATGCAACTTTCAGGCCTGACCCGACGGCTGGCCGGCCGAGCGTTGCAGCCGGCCGGCTTCCCGCCCTCCCACAACGAACGAGTTGCTGCAAAGCACCCATTCAGTGCCCACTGCTGGCCAGCTGCATGTACATGGATCGGGCCTCATGGCTGTAAGAATGGGTGGCTGGCGGGCACGTGCTCTGAACCTTCAGTTAAAATTGCCCCTCTTTTGTCTAAAGCGTAGAGCAGCATCAGAAAAAGCTCCATCTATGGTATGTGCTGCTCTGCGCTATGGGAAACCTTTTTGTGAATGCTTGGAGATAGCTCGGAGAGTGACATTTGCTCAGAAGCAGCAGGTGTGATTAGAACTAGTGATGGAAAGACCGGGATCTGGTACTTACAAGTTTTGGGATTGTCAGAGCAGGAAATGATTAATAATGCCTTCCAGTGCTTTGGACTAGGCTAAATATTTTTTTGAAACAAAAACTGAAATCGGGCAGACACTCCACAGGTCAGGCCGCATCTGTCGTGGGAACACGAGTCAACTGACATTTCAGGTATAAACCCGTCCTCAGAAAGATATTACAGATAAACTGTGTTTAAAACAGAACAAGGGAAAGGGGGAAGGGGGAAAAACACATAACAGACATAAAATGCTATGGTGAGAATCAGTTTAAGAGCAGAAGTGATATACACAGGAGACAAAAGGAGGCATAATGAGAGAAATAAAAGAAATAAAAGACCAGGTCTGAGGCACTGAGAATGTGACAGAGCTAAAGGGGAATAGGTAAGTAGATTGTGAAGCTTGATAAAACTGGCAAAATCGGGCAGGCTCCAGCTTCCCAGGGGTCTGGTGGAAGAAAAAAGTGAGTCGATACCTAAGGTACAGACCACCCATCAGCACAGTGATCCCCCACTTCTATCGCCAATCCACTTGGCCTCCCCCATTGCCAGAAACACAGGCACACCCATCCCACATTGCCAGCACCTACTGCCAGAGAGACAATGGGAACTGTAGTTAAGGTCTGCAGTTGTTAAAGTCAATAATAAGGCCAGAGGACCTGGTAGAAAGATGTGGTGCTGTTCCTCAAACCTGGGTTGAGCTTCATTGGGACAGTGTAGAAGGCCAAAGACAAAGTCAGAAAGGGATAGAAAATTGAAATGCTAAGCAACAGGAATTCAGGATCGCACCTGCGGACAGAATGCCGGTGTTCAGCAAAGGAATCTGTGTCTGGTCTCCCCGATGTAGAGCAAGCCACACCATGAGCAGCAAATACAGTATACTGGGTTGCAAGAAGTACAAGTAAATCGCTGTCTCAACCAGGAATGTTAGAGGCCTTGGACATTGGTGGGTGACATGATGAATGGGCAGGTGTTGCGTCTCCTGCAGTTGAATGGGAAGCTGCCAGGGGAAGCAGAGCAGCTGGTGAGGGTGATGGAAGAGTGAGCAAATTGTTGTGTTCATTACAAAAGCCTTGTAATCCTGTTATCAGTTTGTATTTGTACTGTTAGTCGAAGTACAACTAGAGCGTCAGCTTCTGTGTCTGTACCTGTGAAAAAAATGTTTTTTAATTCATTCTGGGGATGTGGGCGTCACTGGCAAGGCTGGCACTTATCGCCGAGCCCTAGTTGCCCTGGAGAAGGTGATGGTGGGCCGCCTTCTTGAACTACTGCAGTCTATGTGGTATTCTTTGTAGTGGTTTGATACACCTGAGTGGCTTGCTAGGCCACTTCAGAGGGCAGTTAAGGGTCAACCATGTTGGTGTGGGACTTGAGTCACATAATATCAAGGACAAGAGGTTTTCTTCCCTAAGACAGTAGTGAACCAGATGGATTTTTACAACAGTCCAACAAGCTTTTTATTTCCAGATATTTTCCTTTAAAGTGAATTATAAATTCTCAAACTTACATTGTGGGATTTGAACTCACATTTACTGGATACATTAGTCTAGGCCTCGGGATTGGCTAGTGCCAGTAACATAACCACTACACTACAAGTAGGGACTGAAAGAGGATGGGAGGCACGCACAGGGCAGTGATCCAGAAGATTGTTGTGGGACCAGGAGGAGTGTTCCTAACTCCTTCTGGGCCCACTAAACTCTCGGGGGGAAAAAACGAACCGTACATTTTTCAGCGACCTGCAGCACTGGTGGGGCCACTCAACACCTGGTACCAGTAGGCGGAGCATGTGCAGTGCATGCTCTACCTATTCGTACCTCATATTGCACTGGGGTCCTACATATATTCTAGGACCCTGACTAGCACATTATAAAAAACAGGCAGGCACCTGGGCGGCCCATGTGAAAGCCCCAACAGTATCAACGCAACTGTGTCAGCCGTGGCTCAGTTGGCGGCACCCTCGCCTCTGAGTCAGAAGGTTGTGTGCTCAGAGTCCCACTCCAGAGACTTGAATACAAAAATCTAGGCTGACACTCCAGTGCAGTGCTGAGGGAGTGCTGCACTGTTGGAGGTGCCGTCTTTCGGATGAGACATTAAACTGAGGCCCCATCTGCTCTCTCAGGTGGACATAAAATATCCCATGGCACTATTTCAAAGAAAAGCAGGGGAGTTATCCCCACTGTCCCTCAACCAACATCACTATAACAGATTCTCTGGTCATTATCACATTGCTGTTTGCGGAGCTTGGTGTGTGAATATTGCTGTGTTTCCTACAATACAACAGTGACTACACTTCAAAAGTACTTCATTGGTTATAAAGCGCTTTGGGACATCCTGAGGTCGTAAAAGGCGCTATAGAAATGTAAGTCTTTTTAACAGAAATGCATGCAGCCAGACTGGGAGCAGAAGTGGAGCAGTAAGTTTAGCCCCCGATTGTTGGACCATTAGCTCTCCATTCACCGCCTGGCAGAGAGCCTTAAAATCTTTTTCTCATGTCATTTTTGCTTGCCAACTGCTCATCTAGTCTGTTGTTAACAGTAGGTCTATATGTTTTAAAAAGATGAATTATATGTGCGAATTGAAACAATCAGCACCAAGCGACTCTCTTGAATCATGATTCATATCAATATATCCACAAGAATGCTCACACTGTCTATTGTGAGTTTAAAAAAAGTCAAACTTAAATTCACATTACCATGGAAGTTAAACATTACAAAAGGTCATGATACTGTGCTATATATTTCACTTGATGCCCTCAATTTTACACAGAGGTCACAATCAAAGCTCTTTAAACAGCACTGGGCAAACATGAAGCATATTAACACAGCTGCGCTAGGCAACAATGAGACACTAAAGTCACTAGGTTGTAAAACTGCAGGTTTACTAGTAAGCTAAGCTTCGAATAAATTTACCCACTGCTATCTTCTGTACATATCCAGCTGGAAGCAGAGGTCAGCCTGAACACAGAAATATCAGAGCTCCCAACAATAAAATAATGTCGGATCAGAAACTAGGTGTGAAACATAATTTACAACTTGGAAAGATATCAGGCACAATATTGTATTATTGTTTCATTCAGTGAACAGTGTGCTCTTCATGATGGGAGACATCAGGGGGGAAAAATTGGGTATCGCCCATTTCGGGGCGCTAATATCAGCCAGGCGCAAAGTTTAGCGCCTGCCACTAATTATCGCCCCCAACTGCAAAATTCGCCTCTATCGCCCCTGGAGGGAATTTGAGCACTAAATCAGGCGCTACACACCTCTCTTAAGGTGCAAATGTTGGGGAGCGAGGCGCTACCTCAGAACGCTACCGAAGCTCAGGCGATGTCAGTTACCATGGAAGCCAGACATACTGGCGCCGTCCAGTTCTTAAAGGGGAGGGGCCATCTTGCTGGCCAGCCACACCCTACTCATTGCAGCCTTGAATCTTGGCCTGGAGAGACCTCTAAAGCAATTGAGTTGGAAGCACTAATGGATAGGCCCAGGGAAAGAGCTCAGCGCTTAGGAACCTCAAAAGTGGTGCTGAGGGCCAAAACTCCTTAGGACAGTGTTAAATCTTTCGAGACGTCACTCTCCCTCTCAACCTGTGGGTACCAAAAATTTTGCCGACAAGAAAAGGCAGGAAGCGCCTGCCTTTAAATAGCGCTCCCTCAGCCCCTTCCCGACTTGAAAACGTTCCCCTCTACCTGTCGTTCCTAGCGGCAGGCGCTAAGGCAGGGGGCGCGACTCAATATCTGACGTCATGATCTGCGGACGCAGGAGATTGTAGCGGTAGCGTTTAGCGCCGCCGCAAAATGACTGGTCAATTTCGCGAGCGGCGCTAAAATCGCCACGCTCGGGCGCTACGTTCCTAGTGCCCCGTTAGCACCCCCCAGAGGCGCTAACGGGAGGCGCTAGCCAAACAAATTTTCCCCCCAGTTCTACTAGGGAACAGACTCTTTCCCCGCACTCTGTGTCAGCATTCCTAGGTTAGGTAGAGCATGAGTTAGGTGCAGAGTAAAACGTCCTCCCAAATGTGTCTCAAAAACGTACCCTTAGCCCCAACGGCAGAAAAGCATTAGTGTACATATTTCCATTCCTCCTGCCAGCTGCCTCTGTGACTTCCCCCAAATGAGACTGTCAAATTAGGACCAAACTATAGTTTCCCGCTGTAGACCCATGGCCACCAGAACCTAGCTGAAGATTGCCTGAATTCGTTCCCCGTACAGCCAGTAAAGAGAGACAACTTTCACCCCCCGTCAATCTGGGCTGGATTCAACCTTGGTTCCCAGAGGTCAAAGGATAATGCAGTGCGCTACTAGGTCACTCAGTGTCCATGACACCCTGCACTATTCTTCACTCATACGTGTAAATATGTATACAATTAAATAGCGGAAAATTCGCAAACCACATTCAGAGTTCCGCTCCCAGTGGCTTGGCTATTATATATAGTACAGCCCTTGCTGCCACAATAGAAATAGTAAGTTCAACTCCCAAGGTTAATCAGTTGAATCTGCTCTGCTAGAGTTTGAGCGGGTTCTACAGAGTTCAGATAGAACAATCTGTGTAGGTTTGTGTGTGTAGGGGGAGTGGGTGTGGAGGAGAGAGAGAGAGAGAGAGAGAAATAGATTAAAGGGTCAATTAACCTAACCTCATTTAACACTTCTACATTCTTATCATAGACAGTTGCCTTTAGTAAGCCAGGATATTTGTCCAGTGATCTCCTACTTCAAATCAGTCTCATAGTAAATTAATTTTATTTTTAAGATTAGCTGTTTTTTAATCTTCCATTGCCAAAGGTAGAATAAGAACATTTATTTTATTTCTGGATTCATCCGTATCATAACTAAATCCATACGGTCACTACTGATGCAATAATAAATTATGATATTTTGGATCATATCCAGCCCCGTGTCCTTCGTGATTAAAATGAACAATCTCCAAATATCAGTGCATCAAAATGTAAACAATTACAGACAGATCAATTACATCCTAACTGTACTAAAGTGGTGTTAGTAAACCAGTGAAGAGAGGAGCACATGGTGTAGGAGGGATGCTTTAACTTAAAGCTTCCACGAATAACTAAACATCAGAGAGTCTAGAACTGGGGGCATATTCTCAGGATAAGGGGCCAGCCATTTAGGACTGAGATGAGGAGAAATTTCTTCTCTCAGAGGGTTGTGAATCTTTTGAATTCTGTAGTCCAGAGGGCTCTGGATGCTCAGTCGTTGAGTATATTCAAGGCTGAGATCGATAGATTTTTGACTCTAGGGGAATCAAGGGATATGGGGATAGAGCGGGAAAGTAGAGTTGAAGTCGTACATCAGCCATGATCTTATTGAATGGCGGAGCAGGCTCGAGGGACCATATGGCCTACTCCTGCTCCTATTTCTTATGTTCTTATGCTTTTATCAGTGACACATAGTGTATCCAGCTCCTTACAGTAGATCCTATAGTGTTCATTAGTTCCATCAGTTGCTGGTCTGTACCTGATCTTCCCCAGACATCGAGGTAGGTCCCAGCCAGAGCAGCAAAAGTCACAAAGTGACTTTGCATTAACTCCACGCGTGTAGTTACTTTGAAGTCATGTTCACAACTTCAGCTGCACAAATCTCCCACTAGCACACTTATCCATTCTTATTGATCTCTCCTGCATTATTAATCAGCAGGTATAGGTTTTCTTAGGGCATCTGTTCCTCTGCAACCTACTGTTGCTCTCTCCCACCAATGGCTGGCTCCACCTCTATACTGAAAGGATAGATTCTGTTCCCTTTTAGAATCTCTGGTTAAGGTCAATGTTCAAGTTAAGAAAATGACACAGGGTGAATTCAAAGATAATTTTCATTAAGCAGTGAATAACTAAAGCATTTTTCTCTTCACTGAGATGACATGGTAATTAATGGACAGGGCCTAAAGCTATATTTTCAACAAAGCTGCAATTTTCTCCCAAACTAGAATTTTAGGTGAAAGATTCTGATACTCCAAAGAAGTTTCCTGTTGACTGCCATTAAACCTCTTTTTTACTTCACATTCCCATGTTCTAGAAAGTGCTTTTTTACCCATAAGTTTATTCTCATAATAATAATTGCCAACTAAGAACCTCATTGTGCCTCTGGCTTGCCTTTCTATTGTTACTCGATTCTCCAACTGACTAACAGTGACTGCTGGCTCGGGTGAGATGACGACCTGCCTGGTTTGAGCTCAGTTCTTTGAGTGGAGTGTCTGGAAATTTCTAAAATGCAAACCGGACATCAAAAGTTTTAAAAACAGAAGAAATCCATTTTTACGATTTACTCTTGATTGTTATGATACAGAGGCATTAAGATGTTTAACAAATCGTCATCATCAGAACTCAAGCCATGGTCCCACTCCTTGAGTTGCCCTATTCCGCCCCTGTTGCCAAAGGTTAACAACCTTAATTTCACGTTAACCATGTCTTATTTCAGCCAAACTGGCTTAGAAACAGCAGTGGCAACCCAGAAGCAGTAGCTTCTCATTTGTAAATAAGCCCAAGTGTGGGCTTGGCTCAGTTTGTGGCAGCCTCACCATTCTCGGATTTGAGCACGTGACCGAGGCCAGCACTTGAGTGTCGTACTGAGGGAGTGCTGCATTGTCAGAGATGCTGTTTTTGAGAGAAGATATTAAATCGAGAGCCTGTCTTACCTATTCAGGTGGATATAAACAAAGATCTTGCGGCATTATTTGTAAATCAAGGCACAGAGATCTCCTGGTGTTCTTTCCAACAGTACCAAAAACATATTAAGTGGTTTATTCAGCTTATTTGCCGTTTGTGGGATCTTGCTGTGCTCAGATTGTCTGTTGTCAATATTGACCACACTTCAAAAGAAATGCACTGGACGTTGAGCATTTTAGGATGTCCTGAGGATGTGATAAACTGCTACAGAAATGAGAGTTCTTTCTTTCTTTTAATCAGTTAACAGTTGCCAGGCCTGTTGACATCAAGCCATCAATACATTGGAACCAGTGCCAATTACAGCAAGTCTTTCATTTTACTCTCAATGAAAAATAAAACATACAATTGTGCTTGCAAACAAGATTTATTTGTCAAATGACAGAAACCCTGAATGTAGCTATTACAGTCTGAATGCTGATAGAATAGAAAGAATACCTCGGTGTAAATGGTCTGGATACTTAGAGGTTGAGCGATCAAGTATAGTACTTGGTAACAGTTGTGATTCCTTTTAATCAGGAACTACTTGTCAAATGTCTAATCATTAACCAGCAGCTAAACTTCATTGCCGGAACAAACATATGTTGTAATAGAATTGACAAGAAACAATTAATGGTAAAGCCTGGAGACCTGACTATTGTTTAACAAGGGTTAACTATAACAGAACCCTGCTGAATAGGGTTCGGTTTACAACAACAAGGTGTATTTATATAGTGCTTTTAATTTTTTTCAATTCCAAGGTACTTCGCAAATAGAAACCGACAAGAAATTGGAGACAGAGTCATAGAGGGAGAGATTAGGAGTAGCTGAGAGACCACCTCTGGTTCAATAGAAAGTGTAGAAGGGCATGTCAGGAGCAGCACCAGGCATACCTTCGAATGAAATACCAACCTAGTGAATCTACTACACATGGCTACCCACATGCCAAACACCAACAGCAGCAGGCTAAAGACAGAGCTATGTGGTGCCACAACCAATGGATTATGCCCATCACTAGCCCATCCACATCCAGTCATGAATGGTAAATGGACAGTCCTGCAAGTAACAGTTGGAGACTGCTCCATGAACATCGGCATTCTCAATCATAGTGAAGCCCAGCATGAGTGCAAGAAACAAGGCTGAAGTGTTTGCCAAAAGGGCCAAGTGAATGATCCTACCAGACATCTCCAACATCATAGATGGTAATGTCCAGCCATTTTGATATTAAGGAATATGACACTAAGAAAAGGTTGACACTAACAAAGGCTATGAGCCCTGACAGCGTCTCAGTATTAGTTACATCGAGTCTACAGCACAGAAACAGGCCATTCGCTCCACACGAGCCCCCTCCCACCCCTCTTCATCTAACCCCATCAGCAAACCCTTCTATTCTTTTCTCCCTCACGTGCTTATCTAGCTTTCCCTTAAATGCATCTGTGCTATTTGCCTCAACTTTTATTCATTCACGGAATGTGAGCGTTGCTGGCAAAGCCAGTATTTATTGCTCATCCCTAATTGCCCTTCAGAAGGTGGTGGTGAGCCGCCTTCTTGAACCGCTGCAGCCCGTGTGGTGCAGGTACTCCCACAGTGCTGTTAGGGAGGGAGTTCCAGGGTTTTGACCCAGCGACAATGAAGGAACGGCGATATATTTCCAAGTCAGGATAGTGTGTGACTTGGAGGTGGTGGTGTTCCCATGCACCTGCTGCCCTTGTCCTTCTAGGTGGTAGAGGTCGTGGGTTTGGGAGGTGCTGTCAAAAAAGCCTTGGCGAGTTGCTGCAGTGCATTTTGCAGATGGTACTCCTTGTGGTAACACAAACCATATTCTTACCACTCTTTGAGTAAAGAAGTTTCTCCTGAATTCCTTTTGGATTTATTAGTGCCTATCTTATAGTTATGACCCCTAGTTTTTGCATCCCCTACAAGTGGAAACATCTTAGAGCCATGTTCATAGAGTCATAGTCATAACGGCACAGAAGGAGGCCATTCGGCCCATCAAGTCCGTGCCGGCTCTCTGTAGAGCAATCCAGTCAGTCCCATTCCCCCGCTCTATCCCTGTAACCCTGCAAGTTTATTTCCCTCAAGTGCCTATCCAGTCTCCCCTTGAAAACACTGAGCGTGTCCGCTTCCACCACTTCCATCGGCAGCGAGTTCCAGGTCCTCATCACTCGCTGCGTAAAAAAGTTTTCCCTCACATCCCCCCTGTATCTCTTGCCCAAAACCTTAAATCTGTGTCCCCTAGTCCTTGTACCACCAACTAGTGGGAACAGCCTTTCCCCGTCTAGCCTATCCAAACCCGTCATAATCTTGTACACCTCTATCAAAGCATCCCTCAACCTCCTTTGCTCTAATGAAAACAAATCCAGCTTCTCCAACCTGTCCTTGTAGCTAAGATCCCCCATCCCCGGAACCATTCTGGTAAATCTCCTCTGCACCTTCTCAAGGGCCTTCACATCCTTCCTAAAGTGTGGTGACCAGAACTGGACGCAATACTCCAGTTGTGGCCTAATCAGCGCTTTATAAAGATGGGGCATGATAGGGAAAATATCTTCTCTATGTTTTCCCTATCATGCCCCTTCATTATTTTAAAGAGCACTATCAGGTCACCTCCTAGCCTTCTCTTTTCCAAAGAAAAGAGCCCCAGCCTGTTCAGTCTTTCCAGATAGTTATAACCTCTCAGTTCCGGTATCATCCATGTAAATCTTATTTGCACCTTCTCCAATGCCTCTATATCCTTTTTATAATATGGAGACCAGAACTGTGCACAGTACTCAAAGTGTGGTCTAACCAAGGTTCTATACAAGTTTAACATGACTTCTCTGCTTTTTAATTCTATTGCTCTAGAAATAAACCCTAGTGCTTGGTATGCTTTTTTTATGGTCTTATTAACCTGTGTCGCTACTTTTAGTGATTTGTGTATATGTACCCCTAGATCCCTTTGCTCTTCTGCTCTATTTAGACTCTTATTATCCAAGCAGTATGTGACATCCTTATTCTTCCTTCCAAAATGCACCACCACACACGTATCTATATTGAGATTCATTTGGCAATTAAACGCCCATTCTGCAAATGTATTAATGGCTTCTTGTATTTTGTCACAATCTTCCTTTGTATTAACTATACCCCCAATTTGCTGTCATCCGCAAATTCTGAAATTGTACTTCCGATTCCCGAGTCCAAATGGTTAATGTAAATTGTGAACAACAGTGGTCCCGGCACCGATCCCTGTAGAACACCACTTCTCACCTTTTGCCAGTCTTTTGCCTTAACCCCTACGCTCTGTTTTCTGTTTTGTAGCCAGCTTGCTATCCATTCTGCTACCTGTCCCCTGACACCAAATGCTCTGACCTTCGTCACGAGTCTACTATGCAGTACCTTATCAAAGGCCTTTTGACTTTTCTTGAGCAGACCTAAAATAAGCTTATGTTGCTTACAAGTGGTGCATCAATTGAAATGTGAATTTCAAGGTAAATTCTGCCACCAGATTCAACACTGAAAAAACAGCCAATGTGCCTGCTAGGAATTTACAGGCTGGGTGCCTTCCAAAGGTCAGCATTCATTCCTCTCCCAAAGATCATCAACTGAAAACATCCCCTCCAACCTCTCTTCCCTCAGCACACGGCAGCATCTCCAGCAACTGCATCTGCCAAGCTGCAAACACAAGTCAGTGCCAACACTATCCTCAGAACAAAGCAGTATCTACTGCCCCAGCAAAGCCAATATGAGCAAGAGCTGCCCCACATGCCTATTACTACTTAAGATAGATTACCTACCTATTCATCCAATGATATGCATCCTCTATGCTGTGTAGAAGTAAAGCTTGACTTGATTTGTTCTGGGAACCACTTGCTTGGTCATTTGCACAGCAGCTCTAATGGGTGAGACCTCAAAGGTGTTTCATGAGCTGGGGTCAGACATTCAGCAAGAATGGGGCAGTGGAACGAGTTATGGGAGATGACTGAAGGGGTGGGCAAAGACAGTTTTTGAGGAGGCTGTTGAAGGTGGAGAGCTGCAACTAGGTAGAGGAATTTAGAAACAGACTTCCAGAATGCAGAGATATGATAGCTGAAGGCTTTGCCAATAATGGTACAGTGTTCCTCAGGATGGGAGGGACTGAGAGGAGGAATAAATGCGTGGTAGGCCAGCACTGTAAGAACACGGAATGTGACTGGAGACTTGGAGCTGGATGATATTGCAATGGCCATATATTGTTGAAGATCTGTGTACCAGAGCTAGCCACTTGCCTAGCCAAGCTGTTCCACTACAGCTATGACACTGGCATCTACCAAACAATGTGGAAGATTGCCCAGGTATGTTCTATTCACTAAAAACAGGATAAATCTAACCCGGACAATTACCACCCTATGAGCCTTCTCCCACTCATTAGCAAAGTGATATAAGGAGCAATGTTCCCGTTAAGCTGTGCGGCCGCGCAGCGCTCTAAAGATCCCGCGCAGCCAGCTCACCGGCTTTTAAATGGAAAACCGCACATGCGCGGAAATCTGAATGGGCCGCGCAGCCCGATAACGGGGCCAGTTACCCCCCAAAAAATTAGAGGGAACATTGGTAAGGAGTCATCAATAGTGTCATCAAGTAACAAATAATTACCAATAACCTGCTCCCCAAACTCAGTTCGGGTTCCGTCAGAATCACTCAGCTCCTGGCTCATCACAAAATTGATCCAGACATGGAAGCAAGAGCTGAATTCTTGAGAGGTGAAAGTAGCTACCCTTGACATCAGGGCAGCATTTGAGTATGACAGCAAGGAGCCCAAGCAAAACTAAGGTAAATGGTGTTAAATGGAACACCGTCTTGTGGCTGAATCACACCTGACACAAGTGAGAGTGTCAGCGGCCAATCATCACAGCCGTAGAACCTTGCTCCAGGAGTTCCTCAGGGAAGAATTCTTGGCCCAACCATCTTCAGCTGCTTCATCATTGATCTTCCATCCAAGGTCAGGAGTGGGCTGTTTGCTGACAATGCCACAGTGTTACAACTCCTGCATGAATGCAGCAGCCAATGCCAGCCTATAGTAGGATCTGGACAACATCCAGGCTTAGGCTGACAAGTGGCAGGTAATATTCATACCACACAAGTGCCAGGTAATGATCACCTTGAACAAGAGAAAACCCAGCCATCTCCCCCAACCTTCAATGGCACCAAATAACATTGCCAAGTCACCCACCATCAAGATGCTCGGGTCATCATTGACCAGAGGATTAACTGCATAAGCCATGTCAACACTGTGGCCACAACAGTAGGGCAGGGACTACATACTCACTTCCTGACCTTTCAAAGCCTGTCTACCATCTAAAAGGCTCAAGTCATGAGTGTGACGGAATACTCACTCAGATCGGGTATTGACGAACCACTCAGCCCCTGTCCTCATCACAGCATTGATCTAGGCAGCCAAAACATTCCAGAAACTTGGCAATATCCAGAGCAGTTCACTTGACTTGTACCCCTGCCACTGGCCTCAATACTCACACCCTCCATTACTAACACACTGAGGCTGCAGGATGTACCATTTGCAGGATGCACTACACCAAGGTTACTCAGACAGCACCTCCCTCCCCTGGATCTCTACCACTAAGAAGGACAAGAGCAGAAATGTTGTGGGAACACCCTCGCCTCCAACTTTCCCTCCGAGCCACACAATGTCCTGATTTGTAAAGATAATAATGCTGTTCCTTCATTATCGCTGTTTATTTTCCTGGAATTCCCTACCTATCACTATTGTGGGAACATCATCACCACAAGGATTGCAGTGGCTCAAGGAAAGGCTCGCCACCACCTTTTCAAGGAAACTAGGATTAGGCAATAAATGCAGCCTTGCCAGCATCACAAGAACAAATATATATATTAAAAAATTGAGAAAGTGGGTTTGATCGGGAAGAAGTGTTTTGAAAAGCTTCTGAAAGAGAAAGAAGTGGAGAGACAAAGGGGAATAGGAAGTGGGTTCCAGAGAATGGGGCCAAGGTAGCTGAAGGTGCTGCCATCAATGGTGGGATGAAGTGAGGGGTGATGCACAAGCCGATCAGTGTCAGATGAATCACCAACCTCTTGCTCCCTGTGTCCACTGCAGAATCAAATGTCATGGTTGTACGCTGCAGAGATACCACATGCTGTAGCAGTAACACCTGGTCTCACAGGATGTTGGACAAAGGCCCAACCCCCTGAGTTCCCAAAAACAATTGTACTGGCATAGAAAGATGCCAGGAGAGTCACAATCAGATAGGGTGCTGTTGCTACATTGCCCTCAAATGCATGCTAGCAACATTGCCCTTGGAATAGGTCATCTATCCTGATCTCTCAGCTGCAAGTGAATAACCTGGGAGAGGCTTGCCAAGGATAACACACCACAGAGATTATTTCTGCTAAACATTACAGCCAGTTGAGATGCAAGTTGTCAGAATTCTCAGACTGTCTTGGTTCCCATTTACAATACAAGCAAATCACTTACTCCTGATGGGACTCACATCTGCTGCACTGCAGGGAACAAAATACAGTACTGTTGAGGCTGCCGCAAAACACGAATTAAGGCTGAATCCATGTGTGGAAAAAGAGAGACTTTAATGCCACTGCATGGTACAAAATGGCTGAACCCACTGCTCCCAGAATTCTCTGGGAAAACCCTGAGGCCCCGCCCACTCCTGCCTTAAAGGTAAGGTGCCTTAAAGGGAAGGTGCATCGAGATATTGTCCACGGACGGAAAAGTGGGTTATGCCCGTTTAGGTGGCGATCCGCCACACAGCTCCCCCCAGAATCCGCTTAGGAGGTGTGGACGAGACGGTGCGGCGGTCTGATGGGCCGGCCGGAGCGGCTCTTGTAGGACGCCGGTGGACGTGGAACGGCCGGGCGTGGAGCAGCCGGGTGAACCGGCTTGAGGGTAGGTCGGCCGCGTGGAGGTGGACGAGCTACAGGGACCTACTCACCGGGCTCCGAGTGTGCTGGCTTGAGTCGGTCAACCGACACTTTTTCGGTCCTGTCGCCCACTTGCAGGGTGAAAAATTTGTCCCCAGCCTGCAGCACCTTGTAGGGCCCGTCGTATGGGGGTTGAAGGGGTCCGCGGTGGGCGTCGTGCCGGACGAAAACAAACCGTGCCTGGTGCAGGCTTAGTGGGACGTGTGAGGTGGATTCGCCGTGTCGGGCAATGAGCACCGGGGCGAACTGCAGCGCCGGTGAGGCGAAGTCATGGCGTTGCTGGTCGGCTGACCAGGGTGTCGTGGCGGTGGGCAGGAACTCGCCGGGTACGCGCAGTGGCTGACCGTACACGAGCTCTGCTGCTGATGCGTGGAGGTCTTCTTTAACCGCGGTGCGCAGGCCGAGGAGGACCCACGGAAGTCGGTCGGTCCAGGCGCCGTCTTGGAGGCTGGCTCAAAGAGATGCCTTCAAGTAGCTGTGGAACCGCTCACACAGTCCGTTGGCTTGGGGGTGGTACGCTGTGGTGCGGTGAATGGTCACCCCGAGATTGCGTGCGACGGCGGTCCAGAGTTCAGAGGTAAATTGCGGACCTCTGTCCGACGTCATGTCGGAGGGGACGCCGAACCGTGCGACCCAGGTGCTGACGAAGGCTCTGGCGATGTCGGCGGTGGTGGTAGAGGTCAGTGGAATTGCCTCAGGCCAGCGTGTGGTGCGGTCAACGATGGTCAGCAAGTGCGTGTGGCCTTGCGACGGCGGCAGGGGCCCGACGATGTCCATGTGGATGTGGTCGAATCTCCGCAAGGGGACGGTAAACTCCTCGAGGGGTGCTTTCGTGTGTTGCTGTACCTTGGCCCGTTGGCAGGCTAGGCAGAAGTTGGCCCAAGTATGCACATCCTTGCGAAGGCCGCGCCAGACGAAGCGGTTAGCTACCAATTTGATGGATGCGCGGGCGCCGGGGTGGGAGAGGTTGTGGAGAATGTCGAATACCCGGCAGCGCCAGGACACTGGGACGACGGGCCGAGGTTGACATAGGGATATGTCGCACTTGACCGTGACTGCGGTCGGGCCACAGGCGACGTCGGCCAGGCGTAACCCTGGTAGGTTCTGCAGCGTTGTCCAAACCTTCGAAACTGTGGCGCTACTGAGTGATGTGACGAGATAGTCGTACTTCGTCCCATCTGTGGTGATGCGTTGCAGCCGGAAGCGCGATTCAGCTTGGAGAAACCAGGCTTCGGGCTGGTTTTCCCAAAACTCCGGCAGTTTCACGGAAACTGCATTCGTGTCCGCCATTGCAGTGCTCGGAATACGTTCTGAGCGTCGGGGTCACCAATGTTGAGGCTGCCGCGAAACACGAATTAAGGCTGAATCCATGTGTGGAAAAAGAGAGACTTTAATGCCACTGCATGGTACAAAATTGCTGAACCCACTGCTCCCAGAATTCTCTGGGAAAATCCTGAGGCCCCGCCCACTCCTGCCTTAAAGGTAAGGTGCCTTAAAGGGAAGGTGCATCGAGATATTGTCCACGGACGGAAAAGTGGGTTATGCCCGTTTAGGTGGCGATCCGCCACAGTACAAACTATTTGTAGAACTCTCAGAGGCAAAATTAGTATTTCCAGCATAAAGTGCTCAATAAGTGCTACATACCTGAATGTCTGTCCTATTGTCTGGCTTATTGCCTGAATCAATAGTGAATGGGAACCGTTGTCAATTTTGACCTTTTCTCATTTATGGAATCCCACCGTTCAGATTCATATTACACCATTTAGATGCTATGGCGCATGTACAGGTAACAGAAACAGAAAATTATGCTTCAACACTGGAATGTAATTATTGGCGGGAAAAAAAAATATTTACTCCATTTTCCCCAGCAAAATTTTAAAAAGACATTTTAGTGAATGCGGTTGTCAGGGGAAGGTCGGCACAGTGGAATGGGCAATCTTCCACTTTTGGTGCCAATGTCAACATCCAACAATCCCAGGTCAGCCAAAGCAGAGCTGGATACAAAGCATAGCTCTACACCAACATTGTGCCGACACCTTATCTTGAGTAAACCACATCTGATTACATCAGTGTGAGGGTTTCCCAATTTTCGACACCAACTAATCCTTACTGTCTCTCTGTGAGATTGTTAATTTGTGCCAAATTCTGCACCATTTTGTGTTGCAGGACTGCATGCAGTAGAAACTGAGTTTACGATTCCCCAAACTCATTCTGCAAAGAAATTTATGCAGGTAGCAGAGAAAGAAGCAGCTCTCATTCATCTGTGCTGGATTCAAACCCAGGCCCCAGAAGTGCCACTTAGTCCCTCAGAGTCCCTTTCAAATGCACTTGCTCCAAATACTAAAACTGTTCGAATGCTGCATTTTTAAACAGCTGGTATAATACAGTATTAAGGATGCACTCATCAGATGCATGCGTGGCCTTTACTGATCAGCCTTTGTCTCACTGGTAGCACTCTCACCTCTCAGTCAGAAAGTCATAGGTTCAAGCCCCACTCCAGGACTTGAGCATATAATCGATCTTTTTGTTTCAGACATTGGCCCGAAAATTAAACCTAATACGCGAGAGTACGCACTGTGTACTCTCGCGTATTAGATCCCGAATTGCCGGTTTTCTGCATGCACTGCGCATGCGCGGGAAACCGGCACTTTGTGAATTGAAAAGGGGGCGGTTCCTAAGTGAACCGTGTGCCCACTACAGGCTGTGCGCACGCAGTGCACTTAGTTATTTTTCCAGCTTTGAACGCGCAGGTAAGTGGTGAAGATTTTACACACAAAGAAAGCAGGCGTAGGACCCCCTTTTAACAAGGTAAGTAGTTAATTAAGTGTTATTTTAAATTTTTTTCAACAGGTTTATCTTTTTTAGAGACTTTAAAGAAAGGTAAGTTTATTTTTATAACTTTTAAAAAGATTTTAAATTTTTTCAAAAATTTAATTTTTTGTTTAAAGTGGTTAATTTATTTAACTATACTTATTTTATTAATGTGATGGCTTTTTTTAATTTAATTGAGGTTTAGCTGTTCTTTTGGGGGTGTGTAGTATTCATAGCTTTGACAGGTCGTCCTGTCAAAACTATGAATGAAAGATGGTGTGCTGCCATTGGCTCTAACTGAATCACGTGATCCCAGAGCTCGCATGAACTAATTGCGCCTCTGGGTCACGCAAGCACTGCACGGTTCCAACAGAGAGAGCCTTTGAAACTAAAGTTCGTGTGGGCCCGGAGCAAAAAGGTAGGCGCGGAGTGCGATATCGCGGGGAATCCTTACCCCCGCGGGAACCATCCATGTTTAATTTCAGGGCCACTAAATTAAGGCCCCGTTTTTCCTCTCAAGTCAACATAGAAGCATTATTTGAAGAACAGCAAGGGGGTTCTCCTAATGTCCTGGCCAACATTTATCCTTTAACCAACCAGTAAAACAGTTTAACTAATCACTTAGCTCATTGCGGTTTGTGGGACCTTGCTGTGCAAAAATTGGCTGCCGCATTTGCCAACATTGCAACAGTGACTACACTTCAAAAGTACTGTACTTCACTTTAAGATGTCCTGAGGCTATGAAAGGTGCTATGTAAATGCAAGTTATTTCTTTTTCTTATTTGTGCACTACAGATGTGAGCTTGAGTGTTCAATATGTCCTAAGCATGGAGCAAGAAACTACCATGAAATTCATCATTCCCTCCCTGGACCATGTGCAATCACAGACTCAACCCAACTCACTGCTCCACCCGAAGAAAGATTCAAGAGGCTTTATAGCTTCTTTTTATCACCCTAAATCAAAACTCTTACCATCTATCCACCTTCCATTTGATATTAATCCTTCCATCAGTTGCCATCTTTCTCACCATATTTCCATGGTTGCAGCAGCTTTGCAAACACCAATTTCCACATTTGGTTAACTCTGATTGTACTTATTTTTATACTTTTCCTGCATTACAACAGTGACTACACTTCAAAAGTATTTCATTGGCTGTAAAGCGCTTTGGGACATCCGGTGGTCGTGAAAGGCGCTATATAAATATAAGTCTTTCTTTTTTTTATCCTTTGTGCCCTCAATCTTTTTATTTATCAGACATTTATCCAACTTTTAAAAAAAAATTATCCATTGTGCCCTCCGACCTGATACCATCCAGTTAGTCATCCAGCTCTTTTATCATTAACTGAAACACAACTTTTTCTAGCCGAAATCTAACACCACCACCGAGCATTTACAGAGCACCTCAAACACAAGCCATCCCAAGACATTTACAAAGAAATAGTCAGAGGAACGGATGCTGACAAATCTGGCGTGCATTTGCAGCATGTTATGTTTCTATTTTTTATTCCTTAAAATAGATTGGAATTGGCTCAAGTCCGACAGGTGCTGTAGTGAGCGAGCAGCATGCTTTGTGCCCCCTCCCCTTGCCAAAAAACAACCCTTACACTCGAATTAGTTTCAGACCGTCGCAAATATGGCAGTCTATCTCGCGCTTTGTATGATTTCAAAAGAACACACGTAACCAAAAAAAAACTGTCCTTTGCATATTGTTTGCTTTTGACTGCAAAAAATTAACACGAAGCAATATCTTTGCATGCAAGTTAATGCGATCAAGTCTAAAAATACATATTTTAAAAATCCATTGAGCCGCACTCACCTTGTAAACACACATTCGTTGCAAAGAATCAAAGCGATCCTCACCTTACGCTGCAGATCGGCATTGAACGGTGATTGATCGATTCGTGCACTTAAAAGCAACGGATCTCAAACGAACGTATCTACCCCCCTCAAAAAAAATCCTAGACTTTCCTCAAGATTCTTCTGCATGCAGAGGAACCCAAAAGCTGATGTGCTTCGCGTCCCCTTTGCTCCAATTGCACATGAAGACAGAAACTCCTCCAGACTCAAAAGCAAGACTGACAGGTGAGGTTGTATCTGCCCAAACTTGTCGCTGTATTTGCATATTCAACTCCGATCCAAAAAAGGCGTGTGCGCCAGTCACCGTTCCCGCGCTGTACTGCCTGTAACTCACCACTTCAGCCGTGGTCAGTTTCAGGCTGGTTTCTTGCACTGTATCTTTGTGCTCTCACTGGTACAATTGAGCATCTCTGGGACCTCGATATAAACTTGTGTGTGTGAGACCCACCCCCTTTTATTTTGATCATAACATTTTAAGACTGCTCCAAAGAAAGCAGAATTACTATTTCCTAAGCGGTGGGGGGGAAAGTCAACACTGGTGGATATATAATACATTAGAAATCTGAAACCAAAGGGTAAGACTGTGTTTGCGATCAGTTTCTCTATATATCGACGGAGCTCAGGGAAAGTTGAACCGCCTTACGATGGATCGATCCGGACATCAAATTCGAATCCGCGCATTTTACAAAATTCAAGTCGTTCATTCTGAACCAAGCCGAAGCAAGTCAAGGCTCCCCGGGCAGTGGATAGGAAATGATCCACATGAGCTTCGACTCTGGTTAAGCGCGTGTAGATTTACTGCGGATCATTTAAACCAACAGATTTTTTTAAAAACATGCAATGATTTCAATTAGAACAGAATGGGTGCTGATCCGTGCGGACTGCAGCATCCTATTTCGTGCAGACCATGGGCGAGTGTCATAAGACTGAGCTAAAGCCCCCCCCCCCCCCCTCAAAGGAGGCAACAACTAATAAAATGGTAGCGTCCAAATCAAATATAAATTTCAAATAACAATTTTTAAACTTGGTTGAATAGTGCTCAAGCGAGAGAACCAGCAGACACCGGGTGCTCCTAACTCCTGGCCATCAGGCCCGCACTGCAGATCTACAACATGGACAAAAGCTGTCCCAGTGAGCAGCATCTATCCTCATGTTCTCCCCCATCTCTCTTCCCACACACACATGGAGAGCAGTGAGAAATGAATCACCATTGCTATACAGCACTTTTGACATTAGTGCGGTACAAGGGGTCCCATCCCACCAGCGTTGCCAATCCTGGTTGGATGTATTCCTGGAGGTGACCTCCCGCCTCCAAAGGCAACAGCTGGTCAAACAGCCTCTTTTCCCATCTACAATATTTGTTATAACTAATAAACAGAAGTGTTCAAAGCAAGTGAAAAACATTTTTTTAATGCCCCAATGATTTTTCTCCTGCTTTGCTCACAGCAATGTCCTGGAGATTAATCTTTAATTCCTGGAGACTCCAGGACACTTCTGGATGGTTGGCAGCCCTAGGTCGCACTGATACCACACACACAGCATCATTTGATATGATGCCTATAATGACTTGCATACAGTCTCAGAGACCGGCCTTGTAGGACTTCATTATACTCTACCTGGCCATGCATCAATATGGATGTTATCCAATCCCCTGTGCACAATGGCTCAAAATTGAGAGGTCGCACAACACCAGGTTATAGTCCAACAGTTTTATTTGAAATCACAAGCTTTCGGAGCTATCGATTGCCCCTTCCTCAGGTGAAGTAAATTAGATACAGAATCGCCAAAGCATATATAGATAGAGAACAAAGCATGTGTACCTTACAATTGCAGACCACTAAATTAAATCATCCTGACTATCTGCCGAGGTGTGATAAAGTTAATCGCTTTGGCGATTCTGTATCTAATTTACTTCACCTGAGGAAGGGGCAATCGATAGCTCCGAAAGCTTGTGATTTCAAATAAAACTGTTGGACTATAACCTGGTGTTGTGCGACCTCTCAATTTTGTCCACCCCAGTCCAACACCGGCATCTCCGCATCATGACCACAATGGCTCACCCAACACGATAGCTGGGATTCAGTATATTCGGGTTAAAGACCTCTCCTCGCAGCTGGAGAAGAACTTGGAGTGGGAGGGGGAGGATCCAGTTGACGTGGTCCACGTAGGAACCAACAACATAGGTAGAACTAGGAATGAGGTTCTGCTAAGAGAGTTTGAGGAGTTGGGGGTCCAAATTAAAAAGCAGAACCTCAAAGGTTATAATCTCTGGATTGTTACCTGAGCCATGTGCCAATTGGCATAGGGACCAGGAGATTAGAAAGTTAAATGTGTGGCTGAAAGAGTGGCGTGGGAGGCAGGGGTTTCGCTTCATGGGTCACGTTCACCAGTACTGGGGAAAGAGGGAGCTGTTCCGTTGGGACGGGCTCCACTTAAACTGGGCTGGAACCAGTGTCTTGGCGAATCGAATAACAAGGGCTTTAAACTAATGAAGGAGGGGGTGGGAGGATTCAGGAAAGAGTAAATTTGAAAGCAGCAAGGGAAATGTCAAGGCTCTAGAGCAGAGCAGAGTTTTGGGGAAAAATAAGCAGAGTGGGTCAAGAAGGGAAGAGAGAGTAACAAAGGTAATAGGGCATCAGTGACTAAGGTGACATCAGGGAAAAATAGAAAAAGTCAAAGCTAAAGGCATTATATCTGAATGCGTGAAACATTCGCAACAAAATAGATGAATTAATAGAGCACAGATAGAAATTAATAGGTTTGATCTAATAGCCATTATGGAGACATGGTTGCAAAGTGACCAAGGTTGGGAACTAAATATTCCAGGATACTTAACTTTTAGAAGAGATGGGCAAAATGGAAAAGGAGGAGGGGTAGCCCTGATAATAAAGGATGGGATAAAGACAGTAGAGAGAAAGGATCTTAGCTCGGAAAATAAAGAAGTGGAATCAGTTTGGGTGGAGCTGAGAAACAGCAAGGGGCAGAAAACATTGGTGGGAGTTGTTTATAGGCCCCCAAACAGTAGTTGTAATGTAGGGCAGAGTAGAAATCAGGAAATTAGAGGCGCATGTAACAAGGGTAATACAATAGTCATGGGGGACTTTAATCTACATATAGACTGGGCAAACCAAATTTGCAGTAATAGTGTGGAGGGTGAGTTCATGGAATGTATACAAGATAGTTTTCTAGGTCAGTATGTTGAGGAACCAACTAAGGAACAGGCTATTTTAGATCTAATATTGTGCAATGAGAAAGGGTTAATTAATAGCCTTGTAGTAAAGGGGCCTTTAGGGAAGAGTAACCAGAATAAAATAGAATTTTATATTGAGTTTGAAAGTGATTTAGTTAAATCCGAAACTGGGGTCTTAAATTTAAACAAAGCAAACTAGGTAGGTATGAGAGGCGAGTTGGCTAAGGTAGATTGGGAAACTACATTAAAAGGTATGATGGTAGACAAGTAACGGCTAGCATTTAAAGAATTAATACATAATTTACAACAAATATGCATTCTTTTAAGGCACAAAAGTCCCACAGGAAAAGTGGTCCAACCGTGGCTAACAAGAGAAGTTAAATATAGTATTAGATCAAAGGAAGAGGCTTATAATGTTGCCAAAAAGAGTAGTAAGCCTGAGGATTGGGAGGATTTTAGAATTCAGCAAAGGAGGATCAGGAAATTGATCAGGAAAGAGAAAAAAGAATATGAGAGTAAATTAGCAAGAGACATAAAAAAACAGATTGTAAACGTTTCTATAAGTGTGTAAATAAGAATAGATTAGTGAAAGTAAATGTGGGCCCATTAGAGGCAGAGACAGGAGAAATTATAATGGGCAATAAGGAAATGGCAGAGACATTAAACAAATACTTTGTACCTGTCTTCACAGTAGAAGACACAAAAACATTCTGGAAATAATGGGGAACCAAGGGTCTAGAGAGAATGAGGAACTTAAAGAAATCAGTATAAGTAAAGATATAGTACTGAAGAAATTAATGGGACTAAGTGGCGACAAATCCCCTGGACCTGACGACCTGCATCCTAGGGTTTTAAAAGAGGTAGCTGCAGAGATAGTGGATGCACTGGTATTAATCTTCCAGAATTCCCTAGATTCTGGAACTGTCCCCAAGGATTGGAAGGTAGCAAACATAACCCCGCTATTTAAGAAAGGAGGAAGAGAAAAAACAGGGAACTATAGGCCAGTTAGCCTGACATCAGTAGTAGGCAAAATGCTAGAATCTATTATTAGGGACATGGTAACAGGGCACTTAGAAAATCGTAATATGATTAGGCAGAGTCAACATGGTTTTATGAAAGGGAAATCGTGTTTGACAATACTGTTAGAGTTTTTTGAAGATGTAACTAATAGGATGGATAAGGGGTGTAGTGTATTTGGATGTAGTGTATTTGGATTTTCAAAAACCATTCGATAAGGTGCCACTCAAGAGGTTATTACACAAAATTAAGACTCATGGGATTGGGGGTAATATATTAGCATAGATTGAGGATTGATTAATGGACAGAAAACAGAGAGTAGGAATAAACGGGACCTTTTCGGGTTGGCAGGCTGTAACTAGCGGGGTACCGCAAGGATCAGTGCTTGGGCCTCAGCTATTTACAATCTATATTAATGACTTAGATGAAGGGACTGAGTGTAACGTATCCAAGTTTGCTGATGATACAAAGTTAGGTGGGAAAGTAAGCTGTGAGGAGGACGCAAAGACGCTGCAGAGAGATATAGACAGGTTGACTGAGTGGGCAAGAACATGGCAAATGGAATATAATGTGGGGAAGTGTGAAGTTATCCACTTTGGTAGGAAAAACAAAAAAGCAGAATATTTTTTGAATTGTGAGAGACTGGGAAGTGTTTGCATTCAGAGGGACCTGGGTGTCCTTGTACATGAATCACAGAAAGTTAACATGCAGGTACAGCAAGCAATTGGGAAAGCAAATGGTATGTTATTTTTTGTTACAAAGGGATTAGTGTATAAGAGTAAAGAAGTCTTACTACAATTATGCAGGGCATTGGTGAGGCCACACCTGGAGTACTGTGTACACTTCTGGTCTCCTTACTTAAGGAAAGACATACTTGCCATAGAGGGAGTGCAACGAAGGTTCACTAGACTGGTTCCTGGGATGAGGGGATTGCCCCTAAGAGGAGAGATTGAGTAGACTAGGCCTATATTCCCTAGAGTTTAGAGAATGAGAGGTGATCCAATTGAAACATATAAAGTTCTTAAGGGGCTTGACAGGGTTAATGTTGAGAAAATGTTTCCCCTGGCTGGGGAATCTAGAACACGGGGTCACAGTCTCAGAATAAAGGGTCGGCCATTTAGGACTGAGATGAGGAGAAATTTCTTCACTCAAAGGGTTGTGCATCTTTGGAATTCTCTACCCCAGAGAGCTGTGGATGCTCAGTCGTTGAGTATATTCAAGACAGAGGTCGATAAATTTTTAGGAACTAAGGGAATTAAGGGATATGGGGATAGTGCGGGAAGGTGGAGTTGAGGTAGAAGATCAGCCATGATATTGTTGAATGGCAGAGCAGGCTCAAAGGGCCAAATAGCCTACTCCTGCTCCTATTTCTTATGTTCTTATGTTCTCTAATTTATCCACCATTTGGGATAATTCTCACTGTCAGCGCTGCATGCTGGATTAGCATGGATTCAGGATCACCAGAATAGTACCAGAGCTAAAAGGGTTAAATTATGAGGACAGGTCCCGGGCTGAACATTGATTTCAATAACTTCAGATCACAACCACTGCTCCCATTTTTTCAGACACCAGTTGCTGGTAATGGTTCTGTTGTTGCCAGTTACAGCTCCTCCAGACCCATCTTTTGTTTCTTTACTTGTCCCATTATCACCCCCTTTTGCCTTACACCATCATCCCTTTCATCATTTAATCTCTCCTGCCTTCCACCCTACCACAGACCTTCCCTTTTGTTCTTTCCTCCCCATCTCCTCCCCCGCTTTCCTTACCTGCCTCAGTACTTGCTTAAAAACTGTTAAACCTTTACAACAACAACTTGCATTTATATAGCGCCTTTAACATAGTAAAATGTTCCAAGGCGCTTAGAATCTTTAACTTTTTCCAGTTCTGACTAAAGGTCATCGACCTGAAACGTTAACTCTGTTTCTTTGCCCACAGACGCTGCCTGACCTGCTGAGTATTTCAGATTTCCAGCATCCGCACTATTTTGCTTTGTATTCTCTTGAATATAGAAGATTAGACGTGATATAACTGAGGCGTTTAAGATGATTAAAGGATTTGATAGGGTAGATAGAGAGAAACTATTTCCTCTGGTGGGGGAGTCCAGAGCAAGGGGTCATAACCTTAAAATGAGAGCTAGGCCGTTCAGGGGTGATGTCAGGAAGCACGTCTTTACACAAAGGGTAGTGGAAATCTGGAACTCTCTTCCCCCATAAAGCTGTTGCGGCTGGAGAGCAATTGAAAATTTCAAAACTGAGACTGATAGATTTATGTTAAGCAAGGGTATTAAGGGTTACGGAACCAAGACGAGTAGATGGAATTAAGATACAAATCAGCCATGATCTAATTGCATGGCGGAACATGCTTGAGGGGCTGAATGGCCTACTCCTGTTCCTATGTTTCTCGGATGTCATTTGGACTGGCCACATCAATTGCAGGACTACATGTGGACTGGTCAAACTGCAGCATAGTTAGTCCAGTGGTAATAGCAGAAATGGGTATACTGTACGAAGCCTGTGTAGCAGGAGAAGTAAGTATCCCAGAGGCTGAGGCATTAGTTGGTGAGAAAAGAGCTTAAAAAATTGGGGGTTGCGCGCACATACAATTCAGTGCAGTCACCACCAATACTACATTTGCTGCATCTTCCAGATCTTGATGGTTCCTTAATGCATACCTATATCAATTACCCATAAAATATTTTAAGGGAATGGTAGTCTGCTGCACAGCGTGGGAATCAATGCTTACTAGTCTTGTTACGTCTTGCTGGTCTTGCCCACAGTCGAGCCCTATAATTGAAGACACATTTTTAGTTATTTTAATTACTCTTGAATGAACTCCATGGATAAGGATCTATCATTGATGGGATTTACATGTAGATTTAATTTTCTTTTAAATAATAATTCTCCTTGTATCACGGTGACAGAATATATTCATAATATTAATTAGTATCAATTTTCATTGGCATATTTGTGTCCTATTTTAAAAAGTTGATACTGTTTTGAGTTTGTAAATTTTTTGACGAATAGTAATAAAATATTTGAGGGAAGATTAAGTCTCCTTAAGGCTGCAGTACTTTCACAATCAAAGTGATACAATACCACATTAAAGAAAAGCAATTATTGAAAGCCGCACCTTTACTGTATTTAATGTTTTTGATTGTTATTGTGGAATGCGCAAAGCATTTTCAAATTAAACCAACATGGATCTCGTGTCTAGTTCCAGGAAAGCATCACGTGAAACAGCTTTCATTTAATCACTTTTACAAACGATTGTAATTGTCTCCTACATTACAACGGTGACTACACTTCAAACGTACTGCACCGGGTGTAAAACGCTTTGGGGAGTACTAAGATTGTGAAAGGGACTATATAAATGCAAGTTCTTTCTTTCTAGAAAGTATTTAAAATTATCTTAGTTCAACCAAGATTAAAGTTATAATTAAGGAATTGCTGTCATATTTATTGTAGAGAGTTGGATGAAAATTATTATGATGTTCAAACAGACATTTTTTTTAAAGGGATTATCTGAAGCCAGAAATATGTTAATTGGCGTACTGCATTCTTTTCATTTTTGAGCAATTTCTACTTTGATGAGCCTGCATTTGTGGTGTGATTAACCAGCTAGTAACTGTGGGAGTACCTTCACCACACGGACTGCAGCGGTTCAAGAAGGCGGCTCACTACCACCTTCTCAAGGGCAATTAGGGATGGGCAGTAAATGCTGGCCTTGCCAGCGACGCCCACATTCCATAAATGAATTAAATACTGTCTTGGTTCGGTAGATCTGAAAACCAGCCTTCAAAATAATTATACAAAAATTAATTACTGTTTCACATTTAAACTGTTCGTTCCGAGATCCAAACAATCATCTTCGCAGATTTGCTTCATCTGCTCCAACACAATAAAAGGATTAACTTAAGCAGATGTTGGAAATCTGAAATAAAAACAGAAAATGCTGAAAACACACAGCAGGTGAAGCAGCATCTGTGGAGAGAGGAAGGTAGGGTTAACATTTCAGCTTGATCCGTGGTAAAATGATTTCAGTGTAAAGATGTTATTACAGATTTACTTTAAAATCACTTTACTATGGAAATCAGAACAGATTCAGGTAGATGGGTGCCATCAAATTCAGATCAAAAACCTCACTTACATTTTACATGAGGCCTCTAAAGGTTATTTTTGTCTCGAAATTATATATCCTCATACTTGTGGCTGGCGCACAAAGCAGTGAGACAGAACACCGATGATTCATTTCTGTAGCTTCACTCAGGTCTCAATCTGAGTATTTGAAGGGTGCAGTGTCTCTTTGCAGTGTAAAATCGAGGAGAGTCCAAACCGGGGTGGGGTGGAGGGGTGGGGTAGGGGGTACAGAATCATGCTAGATGGCACTCGGCACCTCTGGCTGGTGGCTACAGGGGCTCAAAGAGAAGCCTGCGTACACTGAACTTTGCTTGCCATCATCCAAATGTGAGTGAAAAAAATGTTACTGAGAAAGTGAGTGTCATGTCAGCTGTTCACTAATATTCTAATATCCGAAACCTCGAGGACAATCCAGTGGGCCACCCGAGCACCTCTTAAATGTTAAAATTAAGGTTGGTTTTTGCACCAGTTGCAATTATAGTGCAGCCTGTCTGAAGCTGGAGCAGTCTCACACCTAAGGCCACATCCCGAACTAATGCTGATTTAGCTGCAGTCGCACTGTACATTTGCTGTCACTGAAGCCATTTCACAATGAACTAAAGTGTGAAGGATAACTGCACTATTATTGGAGGCAGGGCGGAGTGGAGAGCATAGCAGCTGGAACACTGTTTGCATCTATTACTAAAGGCATCTCAACGCTGTAACAACACCTACTATGTAAAGGCATATAAATATATTTAATTACAGTGCAAATTATGCTTGCTGCTACATGCTTGTTCATTCCAACTTCAACGAAGATGTCATCAAAATGCCACTGTGGCCTGTTGTGGTTTTGATGCAAAACTGCAATATGCCACCCAGATAATTTTACAACTCAGACTTTGTATAAACTAAAAGGAAAAATTATATGCTTTATAAAAAATCAATTAGCAATTCAGCAGGGGATTAAATGACATATAGTTCATATTTAGAGCAGTTTATGAAGCGGAACAGTACCAAGCATAATGAATGTCGGCTCTGCTGAAGCATTTCGGTAACCAGAGGACACAGATTTAAGGTGATTGGCAAAAGAAACAGAGGCGACATGAGGAAAAAGATTTACACAGCGAGTTGCAATGATCTGGAATGCATTGCCTGAAATGGTTGTGGAAGCAGATTCAGTAATAACTTTCGAAAGGGAACTGGATAAATACTTGAAGGGGATTAAATTGCAGGGCTATGGAGAAAGAGCAGGGGGAGTGGGACTAATTGGATAGCTCTTTCAAAGAGCCGGCACAGGCACGATGGGCTGAATGGCCTCCTTCTGTGCTGTCTCATTCTATGAGTCCCTCTCTATTTAAATTTTAAATTGAATGTTCCTCAATTTTTGAAGTTAACTAGCTTTCAATTGCCTTTACTCTTTAAGCGCCATGCTCATACTGTCTATTTTGGAGGTCATGATGTGGAGGTGGGAGAGGAGCAACATTTTTTTACAAGAGGGTGTTCATTTACTAAAAGCCAGCTTCCCGCCTCTCAAAAGTCAGAAGATTGACAACTTTGTATCATCAACATAACCAGGTCAATCTTTGACCCAATGCTTCTCCTCAACTGATAGGGCTCTTGACAAGCGTGTACTCACCAGCTATCCCACAGATTAACAGCGCTCGGATCAGTAAGCTCATCTGCACCACCTGAATACTTAATAGAGTGGGATTACTGCTTCACCCTAAATAAAGCCCTCCATTATTACCGGGCTCTTCTCCTCTCTGGTCTAAGTGACAGCCAATGGAGTCAAATGTCAGATGAACAGGAGATTCAAGTACATCCCCACTGATTGAGAGTCTGCACTGCACTAATGGAGTGCCTGTGACACTCCGCTACTGCAGTGCAGTGGAACAGTTCTCAAATAGCAGAGGTCAAACTAGACGCACGTACTGTATCAATAAGAAAGAAAGAATTTGCATTTACATTTATATAGCCCCTTTCATCTGTTTCTCTCTCCACGGATGCTGCCTGGCCTGCTGAGTGTTTCCAGCGTTTTCTGTAAGTACAGTACTTTTTGAAGTTGTATTGTAGGAAACATGGCAGCCATTTTGTGCACAGTAAGGTCCCACAAACAGCAATGAGATAATCACCAGATAGTCTGTTTTAGTGATGTTGGGTGACGAATAAATAATGACCACAAAACCGGGGTGAACTCCCATGCTTTTCTTCAAAATACTGTTATGGAATCTTTTACATCCACCTGAGAGAGCAGATGAGCTCGGTTTAATATCTCATCCGAAAGACGGCACCTCTGACAGTGCAGCACTCCCTCAGTACTGCACTGAAGTGTCCATCTAGATTTTGTGCTCAAGTCTAATAACAAGGATGAACAGCCATTTTAAGGATGTTACTAGGACTATCACACATAGTACAGATAAAATCACACACCACAATACACCGATGCAAGTGTATCACAAACCATAATAGATTGATACAAGTGTATCAAAAACCTTGAGAACTACAACATGTGTAGTTAGAGGAGATTGGATGAAAGGGAATCCTCATTCTGTCGGACTAACGTATGTCTCAGAGTGAGGTCTTGTACATAGGAACAGAAGTAGGCCATTCAGCCTCTCAAGGCCGCTCTGCCATTCAATTACAGTTTTCCATCAAACCACAACAGGGCATGGTGCTACTTTGATAACACCTTAGTTAAAGTTGGCATGAACAAGCATGTTGCAGCAAGCATTAACTGCACTAATCATGGCTGATCTGTACCTCAGTTCCATCTAATCTTAGATCCATTTTTCTTGATACCCTTACCTAACAGAAATCTATCGATCTCAGTCTTGAAAGCTCCAATTGTCCCAGCATCCACAGCCTTTTGTGGGAGAGAGTTTTAAGATTATGTCCTCTCGTTCTTGATTCCCCCATCAGAAGGAATAGTAACTTTGGGGGGAAAATTGGGTATTGTCCATTTTGGAGCGCTAATATCGGCCAGGCGCTAAGTTTAGCGCCCAGCGTTAATTATCGCCTCCGACTGCAAAATTCGCCTCTATCGCCCCTGGAGATGATTTGAGTGCTATATCAGTCACTACACACCTCTCTTAAGGTGCTAATATTGGGGAGCGAGGCGCTACCTCAGAACGCTACCGAAGCTCAGGCGATGTCAGTTACCATGGAAGCCAGACAGACTGGCGCCGTCCAGTTCTTAAAGGGGAGGGGCCATCTTGCTGGCCAGCCACACCCTACGCATTGCAGCCTTGAATCTTGGCCTAGAGAGACCTCTAAAGCAATTGTGTTGGAAGCACTAATGGATAGGCCCAGGGAAAGAGCTCGGCGATTAGGAACCTCAAAAGTGGTGCTGGGGGCGTTAAATCTCTCCAGACGTTTCTCTCCCTCTCAACTTGTGTGTACCAAAAATTTTGCCGACAAAAAAAGGCAGGAAGTGTCCGCCTTTAAATAGCACTCCCCCAGCCCCTTCCCAACTTGAAAACGTTCCCCTCTACCTGTCATTCCTAGCAGCAGGCGCTAAGGCAGGGGGTGCGACTCAATAGCCGGTCCGGTGCGCTACCGGGGCATTGCACGCTCGACTGACGTCACGATCTGTGGGCGCAGGAGATCGTGGCGGTAGTGTTTAGCGCCGCTGCAAAACGACTGGTCAATTTCGCGAGTGGCGGTAAAATCACCGCGCTCGGGCGCTAAGTTCCTAGCGCCCCTTTATCACCCTCCAGAGGTGTTAACGGGAGGCGCTAGCCAACCGAATTTTTCCCCCTTTGAACATAAGAACATAAGAAATAGGAGCAGGAATAGGCCACTTGGCCCCTCGAGCCTGCTCCGCCATTCAATAAGATCATGGCTGATCTTGGGCTCAAAGCCACTTCCCTGCCCGCTCCCCATAACCCTTCACTCCCTTATCTTGCAAAAATCTGTCTATCTCCACCTTAAATGTATTTAATGACCCAGCCTCCACGGCTCTCTGGGGCAGAGAATTCCACAGATTTACGACCCTCTGAGAGAAGAAATTCCTCCTCATCTCAGTTCTAAAAGGGCGACCCTTTATTCTGAAACTATGCCCCCTAGTTCTAGATTTCCCCACGAGGGAAAACATCCTCTCTGCATCTACCTTGTCGAGACCCCTCAGTATCTTATATGTTTCAATAAGATCACCTCTCATTCTTTTAAATTCCAATGAGTATAGGCCCAGCCTGGTCAACCTTTCTTCATAAGTCAACCCCCTCATCTCTGGAATTAACCTAGTGAATCATCTCTGAACTGCCTCCAATGCAAGTATATCCTTCCTTAAATAAGGCGACCAAAACTGTACGCAGTACTCAAGGTGTGGTCTCACCAATATCCTGTACAGTTGTAGCAGGACTTCCCTGCTTTTATACTCCAACCCCTTGCAATAAAGGCCAACATTCCATTTACATGTTTGATTACTTGCTGTACCTGCATGCTAACTCTTTTGTGTTTCATGCACAAGGACCCCCAGGTCCCTCTGAACTGTAGCATTTTGTAATCTCTCTCTATTTAAATAATAATTTGCTTTTTTATTTTTCCTGCCAAAGTGGATAACCTTGCACTTTCCCACATTATACTCCATCTGCTAAATGTTTGTCCACTCACTTAGCCTGTCTATATCCCTTTGCAGGTTCTTTGAGTCCTCTGCACAACTTGCTTTCCCACCCATCTTTGTACCATCCGCAAACTTGGCTACATTACACTCGGTCCCTTCATCCAAGTCATTAATGTAGATTGTAAATAGTTGAGGCCCCAGCACTGATCCCTGTGGCACTCCACTAGTTACCATTTGCCAACCGGAAAGTAACTCATTTATCCCGACTCTCTGCTTTCTGTTAGTTAGCCAATTCTCTATCCATGCTAATATATTACCCCCAACTCCGTGAGCTCTTATCTTCTGCAGTAACCTTTTATGTGGCACCTTATCGAATGCCTTCTGGAAATCCAAATACACCACATCCACTGGCTCACCTTTGTCCACCCTGCTCGTTACATCCTCAAAGAACTCCAGCAAATTTGTTAAACATGATTTCCCTTTCATAAAACCATGCTGACTCTGCTTGACTGCATTATGATTTTCCAAATGCCCTGCTACTGCTTCCTTAATGAAGGACTCCAGCATTTTCCCAACGACAGATGTTAGGCTAACTGGTCTATAGTTTCCTGCTTTCTGTCTCCCTCCTTTCTTAAATAGGGGTGTTACATTTGCGGTTATCCAATCCACTGGGACCTCTCCAGAGTCCAGGGAATTTTTGGTATATTGCAACCAGTGCATCCACTATCTCTGCAGCCACTTCTTTTAAGACCCTGGGATGCAGGCCATCTGGTCCAGGGGACTTGTCGTCTTTTAGTCCCATTATTTTACCAAGTACTTTTTCCCTAGTGATAGTGATTGTCTTTAATTCCCCCCTCCCTGTGGCCCCTTGACTATTCATTATTGGGATGTTGTTAGTGTCTTCTACCGTGAAGACAGATACAAAATATTTGTTCAGAGTCTCTGCCATTTCCCCGTTCCCCATTATTAATTCCCCAGTCTCATCCTCTAAGGGACCAACGTTTACTTTAGCTACTCTCTTCCTTTTTATATACCTGCAGAAGCTCTTACTATCTGTTTTAATATTTCTTGCCAGTTTACTCTCATAATTCATCTTCTCTCTATTTTTTTTTAGTCATCCTTTGCTGGTTTTTAAAAATTTCCCAATCCCACCAATCTTGGCAACATTGTATGCCTTCATTTTCAATTTGATACCATCCTTTACTTCCTTAGTTAGCCACGGATGGTGCTTCCTTCTCTTAAAATCTTTCTTTCTCATTGGAATATATTTTTGTTGAGAGTTATGAAATATCTCCTTAAATGTCCACCACTGCATTTCAACTGTCTTACCCTTTAATTTATTTTTCCAGTCCACTTTAGCCAGTTCTGTCCTCATGCCTTTGTAATTGCCTTTATTTAAGATCAGGACACTGGTTTGAGATACAACTTTCTCACCCTCCAACTGAATTTGAAATTCAACCATGCTATGATCACTCTTTCCTAGAGGATCCTTTACTATGAGATCATTTATTAATTCTGTCTCATTACACAGTACCAGATCCAAGATAGCCTGCTCCCTGGTTGGTTCCATTACATATTGTTCTAGGAAACCATCCCGGATACACTCTGTGAACTCCTCCTCAAGGCTACCATGGCCAATTTGATTTGTCCAATCGATATGGAGATTAAAATCACCCATGATTATTACCGTACCTTTTTTACAGGCCTCCATTATTTGTTGATTTATACTCTGTCCAACAGTATTGCTACTGTTCGGTGGCCTGTAGACTACGCCCACCAGAGACTTTTTCCCCATATTATTTTTTTATCTCCACCCAAACCGATTCTACATCTTGATCTTCTGAGCCAATATCACTTCTCACCACTGCACTGATCCCATCTTTTACCAACAAAGCCACCCCACCTCCCTTTCCTTTCTGTCTATCCTTCCGAATTGTCGAATACCCTGGAATATTCAGTTTCCAGCCCTGGTCACCTTGCAACCACGTCTCTGTAATGGCGATCAGATCATACCCATTTGTATCTATTTGTGCTGTCAACTCATCTATCTTGTTACGAATGCTGTGTGCTTTCAGATATAGAGCTTTTAACTTTGTCTTTTTACCATTTTTCCTTGTTTTGGCCCCATTTTCTGTTGCACTCTTATTTTTAAACATTCTGTCCCTTCCTGTCACACTCTGGTTATTATTTCCCCCATCTCTATCCTGCTCTATTATTTTCTCATTTCTCATTGACTTTTTAAATTCACCCCCACCCCCACTATTTAGTTTAAAGCCCTCACTACAGCCCTAGTTATTCGATTCGCCAGGACTCTAGCCCCAGCATGGTTCAAGTGAAGCCCGTCCAAACGGAACAGCTCCCTCTTATCCCAGTACTGGTGCCAGTGCCCCACAAATCGAAACCCATTTCTCCCACACCAGTCTTTGAGCCACTCGTTCATTTCTCTAATCTTATTTACCCTATGCAAATTCGCTCGTGGCTCAGGTAGTAATCTACCCTAGCGAATGTTTTTTTAACATTTTAAACACCTCGATCAGATCATCCCTCAATCTTCGATACTCAAGGAATACAAGCCAAGTTTATGCAACCTGTCCTCATAATTTAACTCTCTAAGCCCCTACATTTAGACAATGACTTACACTTCACAAAGTGAGGGAGTAGGACACAAGCACTGCTGGACTTGATGCCACTAACAGCCAGGTAATAAATATCTAAGTTTCCCCTATCAGCAGCAAGCCCAAGTTAACAACGAGTTAAATCTGTTTCCCTCCACGTCAATATTTATTATCACCTTGTAGTAAGGACAATGCCAGTCTCCTCAGGGGGACTCCCTCAGCCAGTAGCGACAAGGGCAGGCATCAGAACATTCAGCGTCAGATGAAAAAAACAAAATAATTTTTCATTTTGAAAAGACAAATGAAGGTTAGGTGGAAATCATTCATGTCTATATGTTCCCAGTCTGTCGTGTTGTAACGACTTCCTTGTAGCAGGTAGGGATTTAATCTGGTGGGGCTCATTCATGTGGTATAATACTGTTCCAAGAAGCAAAGGCTGGGCAGTCGGACAAAATGCATTGAACATCTGAGATCCTTGGCATTATTTTTGAAACCCAGTACGATTGCTCTGAGTAACTTCCATAATTAATTTTAAGCACTTTTTTGCTATTTCAAAGAAGAGCAGGGGAGTTATCCTTGGTGTCCTGGCCAATATTTATCCCTCAATCAACATCACAAAAACAAATTATCTGGTCAGTATCACATTGTGGGAGCTTGCTGTGCGCAAATTGGCTGCTGTGTTTCCTACATTGTAACAGTGACTACACTTCAAAAATACTTCATTGGTTGTAAAGCACTTTGGGATGTCTGGTGATCATGAAAGGCGCTATAGAAATGCAAGTCCTTCCTTCTTACAGCTAACTCATCACAGATTGGGTGTTGAATCTAGGATCTTTCTAGTCTGTATAGCTAAGCTTCTCACTGAGTCATTTAGGTGTGCATTGGCTGAATCATTTGCAAGACCACAATGAGGAATGATCAGTGCAGTTTTTTTTAAACTAATGGTTTTTCATAAACTCTGTGCAAGGTTGAGATACAAGATACCCATGTAAGTGAGAGGTGAACCAATCACACTGTCGTGAAGAGCAAAAGCAGAGTTCCCTCTCACTGAGTGAGGCAGCAGCCCAAAGGGAGCTGTATGCGGGTGTGAGGAAGCAGCATCTCTCCACTCCTCCCCTCTCCTCGTTATCTGAACAGGAGTTAGTGATGTGTAGAACCTTCCCTGTGTCATTCCCATTCATTGTCAAGATTGTTGTGGCCAAGTCCACCTTTTTATAAATTATACTTACTTTAGTAATCTGTAACCTGCACTAGTTGCTTACCAAAGTGCCCAAGTATTGGGGTGGGGCTTCAATCTTGAAGGCTTCAAGGCAGCAGAGAACCAATATTCTTCCCAACACTTACCACAAATTTGGTTATCAGGTTATTCAGATTGAATGTCTCTTGGGTGCATTATGAGCTACGAGCCTACGTGTATGATGCTTTGTTGTCACAATTCGTCATCAGAAATAAAAGATATTGGCCCAAAAATTCGGCCGTTCTCGGGTGAGTACTCAGTGCGTACTCACCCGTATTCATTCCTGAAGTGCCGGTTTCCTGCATGCACTGCGCATGCGCGGGAAACCGGCACTTCCGGTATAGTGAAGGGGACGGTTCCTAGGTGAACCGCGTGTGCACTAGAGGCTGCGCGCACGCAGCACACTTAGATTTTTTTTCAGGTTTCAACGCGAGGGTAAGTATTGAAGATTCTACGCTAGTAAAAAGGAGGCGTAAGACCCCTTTTGAACAAGGTAAGTAGTTAATTAAGTATAATTTTAATTTTTTTTCAACAGGTTTATCTTTTTTAGAGACTTTAAAGAAAGGTAAGTTTATTTTTATAACTTTTAAAAAGTATTTTAATTTTTCAAAAATTTTAATTTTTGTTTAAAGTGGTTAATTTATTTAACTATAGTTATTTTATTAATGTGATGGTTTTAAAAAAAAATTATTTGAGGTTTAGCTGTTCTTTTGGGGCCGATTTCAATTCACAGATTTGACAGGTCCTGTCAAATCTATGAATGAAAGATGGTCTGCTGCCATTGGCTCTCCATGGCCCACGTGATCCCAGGGGTCGCATCGCACTAACTGCGCCCCTGGAACACGCAAGCACTGCGCGCCGGCTCTTGGGAGAGGCCCGGGACCCGAAGTTCCTGTGGGCCCAAAACACAACGGCAGGCGCGGTGGGTAAGAGTGCGCGCGATCCTTACCCCCGTGGCAAGCCGGCCACCCGAATTTCTAGGCCATTGGTTAGCACTGGGTGAGTTTTGCATAGTGGATGGTAGGAGGTAGTATGGGGCTGATAAGTGTCCTTGATTATAAGCAGTTCCATTTTGTTTATGAGAGAGGGAAAAGAGAGGTGCTAAGAGAGTTAATTTTGAATTCTAGAAAGCAAATGAGGATGGTGAAGGGAAGGGAAAAATATATTAATTTTCAAAGTTACAAATTCAAATCAGTGGGGTGCATTTGGGGCTCTTAATATTAAGCTAAAAGAGCATCAGAGAAACTAAGCTTTAAAAAAGTTACTTCCCATTTAAAATTAGCTTATGGAACAGAATGTTATCTGGCACAGTAAATGTGGACTCAGCTGAAGTATTCAATTAAAAAGAATAGATTCCTGATTCAATAGGAAGCAATAAAAGGATATGAGATATGGAATTTGTCCCAAGGCAAAATTGAGGCTGAAAAAAAAGTCTGTGTAGATTCTGTTCATGGACCTAAAACCTAAAACAAAAGGGTGAAGAAAGATAGGTTGAATACCTTTTTTCATTCCTTTTTTATGTTTTTATAGCGAGAGTACATTTGATCTGCCACATGGAAGGAAAAAAACCCTATTGAGTTTCCCTTAACAAATCTCAGTATAGGTTGTGCAGACTTCACTCCACTGCACAGAAACAACATAATTATGCTTTTGATAAAATGAGATCTGGGGACAATAAGCAATGGAAAAAAAAATCAACCAGAGATACATTTAAAGCATAATGTTATACTCTTCACAATTAGTAGAGGGGGCTGGCTGCAGGAATCTACCCTACACATGCAACATAATTATTCCAGCTCCCTCCAATGTTTTCTTCCCCTCAAGTTGCTGACTCCTACTGGTGTATGGTACCATGGAGCCCGTCAGTAGCTCACTCAAGCTCCCTGCATCAATGTATAAGCTTGGAAAGTGAATTTTGGCAGGCTATTTGATGACGGTGTTCATCACAGCCAAGCCTGATTCTGTCCTCATTCACTATCCACATATGCACGTTTTCCAAGAGTCACTGGGTAGCAGTCGGAAGCAGAGAATCCTGACTGACGTTCCCCTCTCTAGCCCAGTGGCACTAAAGCCAATGTACTACCCCTAATACCATCCCAGTGGATATCAACACATTCTGCACAGATTGGTCTTTGAATCTGAGCCTTCCTGGTATGTATAGCTCCGTTCCATTCTGGATAGTCTCTGTATTAGCAGTGCCATTGGGAGGAGCTAGGGGTTTTAAGGACTCATGGCATGGTTTCATTCCCTTGTCACGCTATTTTCACAAGCAGTTGTGAAGGATTTGTGGAACTCTTGACAGAGTCAATGTGGCTGCTGCCTGAACTTAGCCTCCTCTGAATCTGTATGTAGGAGAGTTAATCAGTACCTGGGGTTCTCACAGATGATTTTAGCTGAGTGGCCAACCCACTCTGACACATGAGCTTCAGCTGCATTTTCTTCCCGTGTGAGGGTGGCTTCATTTTATACTTTGAGAGGTATTCTTTGACTCGCGATATAAAGTGACTGTGTAGATACTCATCTGAAAACAGAAGGGAGCCCGAGTGCAACAAGGGTTTAACTGGAATGTCTTGCCGAGTGCATGTCTTCTGATGGAGAGTCAGAAGAGTCACAAGGTTTTTTTTTTGGATCAGGTGAGTTCCTCAGTCAAGACAGCAGTATTTCAGGAGTCATATTTCAAAGGTGGGGCTGTGTTTCCTTTTCGTGGATCTGTACCACTGGTTCTGGAATTCTTTATGTGCCAGGAAAACATAGGTTTTCCATTTATCAAACCCCTTCATATAATTGTAAAGTTGCCCATCAAGTTAGCCCTTGGTCTTCTCTTCCCAAGTCCCAAGGTACAGAATTGCTCTCCATAACTGACTCCTTAAAAATTCTAATTAATCTTGTAGCTCTTGCCTGAAATTTCTCCAATAACCTGACATCTCTTTTTGAGGAACAAGGACCAAAACTGGATGATGGTCTAAATGTGGTCGCTCCTGATTGCCTACAATTTTAATGTCACCTCTTTCTATTTACACGCCATGCAGCTTAACATTTTCTTTACAACCTGGTGACACCGAGCTTGATCGCTCCAAAAAAAAAAACCTTACAGAATAATTATTCCAACCTTTCAGCATTAGGCTGCAATGGTTTCTCAGCAGCCTCTACAACAAGTCATACGTTTTACAGTATGGAGGAAACTCAGAGGTTGCAGTAGATCAAAATGTTGAGTTGCATTGCTGTATTTCTGTTCCAATGTAGCAGCTGCAGTCTGCGTGTTAGTCACAAATAAAATGCACCATGTTATGAGATATCTTCAGATTTTATTACCGTTTCAAAGAAAGAATCTGGAATCTTTGGGGTTTAAATCAACTTTATTTCAGCACTTTCATTAACCATTTCGGGTAAATTATACATCATGCAAGTCATTTCATAGCAGATTCTTACACCTTACAGGACAGCAATTTCAGTGAAATTTTAAAGACTGCCCCCAAACTTGATCATATTTTTTAATACCTCGCAGTATTCATTTGCTGTATGCTGACCATGAATATTCATTTTTATACCATTTGAACAAAATAATTGTATAGGTTTTTTTTAATAAATATAGGTTGACCTAAAATGAACATATTTAAAGACTACTGTACACACAGCCAGATAAGAGAAACACTTCTGCAATACAGATACACATCTTACAAAGTAGACACAAACTACAGAGAGCCTCACATCCCAACATCTATCAGGTCATAAGATACCTCAATACATCCCAGAGACAGACAATGAACATTGAACAATATGATGATTTTTTTTCCCCCCCACATCTTGTTAGTCATTTGGCAGGCACACAGCATTAATACGGTGTATGGATTCATTGTTCCCTAGATACACAGGCTAAACACACAGTTGGAACTAACCCTTTCAGGTTACGAGCATCCACTGGTTCCGAAAATATAAACAGTAAAAGTAATGGAATGACAGGCGAGAAGGTGTTCAAGAGTAAATCGTTACTTGGAATTTAATTAAGAAATAAAAGTGGGCTGAACTGTGAATTGAATGCTTGGATTGTCTGGTTAGAATCTCCCGCAGTCTTGTGAAAGCCTTTGGTTCTTCAAATGCTGAAAACTAGATTGACTGACTGGCTGATCAGTATCTAGTGCACAAAGGCTAACAGCAAGACAGTCACTGGGAAAATGTTGATCAGTTCATTTAATAAAGTATTTTGCATTACCCCTTGCATTGACAGTTTATTCAGCAAGCTCTTTGTCTATGCAGTATAGTCATCCTATATGAAGGGGCAGGGCAGCATTGTTGGCAGTAATAAAATAAGATCACTTACCTTGTAGAGTCTTCATCATTCTTAGAATTTTAACATTCCCCTCACACCATATCAACAAGTCCAAATTTGATTGGTTCTGTGAATCACCTTTTGGCTCTGTGAATCACCTTCTAAAAATAATCTATTCAGAGTTCACCAGGCCCTCTGCTCCTACCCTCTTTAAAGACCTAGGGCTGCTAGATAGCTCAGTTCTTTTTGATCTACACTATCCTAAAAACTACATCCGGAAGAACTTTCTAACCATAAAACAATAATAATAGCATAGCCTGAGGATTTGTGAGGGATACTATACCATTTCAAGAATGACAAAGACCCTACAAGGTAGGTAACTTTGTGTTCTTTGTCATTCAGACATCCCTCAAGAGCCATACAAAAATAGTACCAATTTAGGAAGAGTGAGGCTCAATTGTAGCTGGGATGCCCTAATCCCTGCTGCCAAAACAGATGTGCTAAAGAGTGTTGGCCAAATTCAAACAATAACCTTTTGGTAAATGTATAAAGGGTACTCACTTAGCTGCCTTACAGACGGTCAATGGAACCTGACTAAGAAAAGCCCAAGAATTAGCTGTGGAACAAGTAGAATGGTTTTTAACTGGGCCCTAGACATTTACTGAGTAAAGAGAGGCTTTCAAAATTCTGAAAAGTTTTGAGAAGGCAGAATTGTTTCCACCGGTTGATGAATTGGTAACAAGGTAGCATAGGCTTAGGTTATCGCTAGAAGGATGAAGGGAGAAGTTAGAAGAAATGTTATTAAAGCAAGGAATGCTTTACCGGCTGTAGCTACTGAGGCAGAGACTATAATAGGGAATTGGATAACCATTTGAAAACAGAATATAGAAAGATATGGGAAACGGGCAGGGAAAGAGAGTAAGATAGCTTCCATTAAAGAGCCAAATGGCCTCCTTTTGTGCTGTAATTTCTATTACTTTACATGGTAATGCCACAAAAACTGCTGCCTTCTTGGTAAGGAACTTCAAGTCATACATTTGAAAAGTTTTGAACAGTGGGCCCATAGTTTATTATGAGGGATTACATTAAGTTAGGAAGTAAGCAAGGTCTATTCAATAAAGCCATGAGAACCTACCAAACCTGATGTGAACAGTCATGAAAGATCATGATGGTGGCCACATGAATTCAAATAGAGCTGTGCTTTGGACCCAGCTCAAATATTAGATATCCAAGAATATAATTAGCCTTGCGCATGGCAGGGAGAATAACTGCAAGTGTTCACCATGCTGCAAATGTTAGCCACTTAACATTATAACACTTAACATTATAACCCCAGATAGTATAAGTTTTCCAGAAACAGAGTAGGATCCCTCGGCCACTGATACAGAAATTGATACTGTTCAATAGCCATACCGTACCCAAAAGTATTCTGGCTCCGAATGCAGATTTGGATCCTCCCCACTGCGACAGCAGCTCCCGGCTGCCCATGCAAAACTGTTGGCTCTGCTCAGTGCTAGGATTAAGAGCCAAGGTTGACTGGGCCAGTGCAGAGTGATCAGAATGAGTTTTTGTTTGGGGTGTGTGCCTTCTGCAACACCTAGAGGAGCAGAAGAAAGAGTGGAAAAGCATATAGAGGCTCTTAAGTTCAGGAAAACAAAAAAGATTGCTCCACTTCCACAGACACATTTCTTATCCTGCAATGGAACGGAGAGACTAATGATTCTCTGGGGATGCAAACAGGTCAATCTCCAGCCATGTACATTTGCAGTATATTCCTTAACTTGTTTAGGGATAGATCTTTCATTCATGTGGATGAATTGTAAGGCACCTGGGGGACTGCCTTCAAATTTTCCACTCCTGGCAAGTGGAAGGCCAAGAGAAATAATCCTTGGTCCAGGCATCATAACACCAGCCATATCTATCTCCGCACAGTAAATAGAAATGAGTCCCCCTCTACTTGTTGATGAGCTACTAAGGTACTATCTGTTGGAAATGTGGGCTGTCTTTCCCTGGATAAACATCACCAACTGCAATAATGCCAGCATTCTGCCCCAAATCCCAATGATTGAAGTGCCATGTGGACTATATCAATATCCACTTTGCTTACATCCACATCTTGGGAGATGAGCATCCCCTAAATAAAGAGGGGAACCCTAGAAGGACGTCGCTGCCCTGAATCCAGCACTGGAGATCCAGTGCCGATGCCCTATTCATGAGTTGGAGGGAGTAGATTTTGAACAATCCTCATGTCCATATTCAACAGAAAACTGTTTACCACATTCCTTCATGGTTTTAGTCTTTGAATCACTCGGGACAGATAGATCTTCTTATCTCAAAGTCCTGCAATCAAGTAAGAGCACTCCTCATAATGGATTGGAGAGGAAATCGTTCTGGTTCACCACCGCCTCTTAAGTTATCATTTAATACTGGTCATTTCTAGTACTCTCCATCTCTCTGCAATGTACTCTTGTTTAGTTTGATTTATTTAACTTGACGTCAGGGTAAAAAGTCCCATTCAAAACTGCGAAGCCCAAATGCTTTTCTCCAACAAGCTATAGAATACACTACTTACTGCATCTGGCTCTGAATGGTAAATGAAGACCATACCCAGTTAAGGGTATTTTTTTTTGTTCCATATATCTTAGGTACAACAGCAGCAGGGATCAAAAGAGTACAACTGAAGCCCCCTTCTCTCATTATATGATGTCCTTATGCTAAAGTCTGGGTCCCTAAGCAAAGCCTGTGTACCCAAAGTTAAATTTAATATGCAATTATGAGACTAGGTCCAAGGAGCAATGACATCAGGGCAAAAAAAAGCTTTAGAATTGTCCAGAACCAGTCAAGAGTGGACATGTTTCTGTAATGTGTGAGAGATTTATGAATATAAAGAATTGTATATTTGTCAATAAGGCTAGCTTTCACAGTGATGGTCTTCTATAAGGCTCGGATATTCCAGAGTTCTGACACTAGATGGACTGACTGGCTGATCAGCATCTAGTTGCAGTATGGATCCAATACCAAATTAAAGATGGTCACTGGAATGGTGCAGGTTTGTTCATAACTCAATGTCATAGGCATCAAAAAAGATCATCCGAATGGTGATTACCAACAGCCCAAAATTAGACGTATGAAAACACAGGGAGGAAAAATATAAACACACAAAAATGTAGTAAGTACATAAAGTGCAAACTTTAGTCAATGTGCAGTTCCCAAAGGATATCTAGGAACATTTGGTCTACCATAATACCTTAACTGGAGGCAGTTTTCTTTTTAAACACAATAACATAAAACACATATGTAGTGGGCATTTAGAGGTTTGTCATTGCCTCACAAGAGATTATGCTGCCTGCAAGACCAAACGTTCTCAGTACACCAGTATAGTCCCCACACTGAAGCTACCTGTGTTCAAATGGCATGAAACTAGCAGTTGAGTTATGGTAGACATCAATGGAAATACCCATGAGTGAACATACTTTAATTCACACAGTTCTGCTCTTTATTCAGAATGAGTCCTTTTCATTTCCTCAGTAAGGTTAATGGCAGCTGACAGACTGAGTTCTTCTTGAAGGTCCGAAGAGATTATGTAGTTGGACAAGTTCCATCTGCTTCCAGTTTTCCAGTGTTTCTTGCACAAGAATATAAACAGTTTCATTTGCGAGTACTAAAGGCGGCCATGTTTTCTTCTGACCCAAAATAAGGCCAATTTGCATTTATGTATGTCCTTCTTTGAGACCTTCAGTTTTCCACTCCGACATTCTCAGTGATTCAAGTGAAGTGTAAAAATCAAACAATTCTAGCATAGTTAAGGGCTTGTAGTTTTTGTACTAAAAGGCATTCTACTCCTGGTTCATTTGCTGTCCAAATTGTCCACTTTGATGACCTACACTGACCAGGCTGCCCAATGCTGCCAACGTTTTTTTTTTAGAAAAGTCTACAAGCACAAATTTGACCTTTTCACTCCCCTAAAATTTATAATTTAGCAGCAATGTTTGCCCACCCACAACCCAAAAATATAAAATAAAACATTTTATCATACAGAAAAATCAAACTCACAATACAAGGTAATATTCTTCCTAAGACACTGCGATACAATGTATAATTTTAGCTTAGCACAGTCCTGGAAAAGGCTGGGAATTAATTTTCACACACAAATACATTATATGATCCATGAGGCTAGGTGAAGTAGGATGAATGCAGTTCTATACATACTTATCTTGACCCCGGAAAAGCCAATGTACTATGACTACAATTCCGAAGAATGTATATGATTAGATGCAGGTTTCTTTTGAAGGGTTTATGAATTGGTCTTGGGTCAGTAATGCATGCTAGATTGAAGCCTCAATCTGGAAAACAAAGAAATTCCCATTAGTTTATGCAACATTTTTCAACATTTTATTTCGCTAGCACAGGACATGCAGTTGAGAAGGAATTCCCACAGATCTCGAGTGGGCTTAAACATCCACCCTTTTGTTTAAAGAACGCTAACATTGATTGTTTATATGGAGCCTAGCTCACTTGTAGTGCTCTTGCTCGAGTCAGAAGGATAAGGTTCAACTGCCCCTCCAGGGACTTGACCACATAATCTAGAATGACACTTAATGTAGGACTGAGGGAGTGCTGCATTGTTGGAGGTGCCTTTCTTTGAATAAGATGTAAAATGCAAGGCTCGGTCTTCCTACTCAGGGGAAGGAAAAAGATCCCATGGTATGATTTGAAGAGCAGGGAGTCCTCCTGGTATCCGCCAAGACAGATTACATGGAATTACATAGAATCTACAGCTCAGAAACCGCCCATTCGGCCCAACTGATCTATGCTGGTGTTTATACGCCACATGAGCTTCCTGCCACTCATGACCTCTTTCCATCTTGCCTCCATAATTCCCTCTATTCATTTTCCCTCATCAAGCCTCCGCTGAAATTAATCAATGCTACCTGCTTCAACCACTCCTTACGGCATGAAGTTCCACACCCCTCTGTACAGAACGTCCTCCTAGATTCTTTATTTGATCTGTTAGTGCCTATGTTATGTTTATACCCCCTTGTTCTGGATTCACCCACAAATGGAAACAGTTTCTCCATGTCCAGCCTATCGAACCACATCTTAATTTTAAAGATATCTACAGTATCAGGTCTCCTCCTAGTCTTTTTTTTCCTCCAGAAAAAAAAAGAGCCCCAGTCTGCTCAATCTTTCCCGATAGTTGCATCCTCTCAATTCTGGGAACATTGGTATTTTGTTTTCATCTTTTATGGCCTTATCAACTTCTGTTGCTACTTTTTAGTGATTCCTGTGTCTGTATTTCCCAGATCTCTTTGCTGCTCTACCCCGTTTAGTTTCCTACCTTCCAAAGAATAAGTGGCCCCCATTTACTATATTGAATTACGCTATATTGAATTTCATTTGCTACTCTGTAAGCCTGTCTATGTCTTGCTGTATTTTGCAGCATTCTTCCACATTATGAGCTACACACCCCCGCCTCCCCCACACCCCCCGCAATTTTGTCTCCAGTTATTTATTCATTTGCTGTTTGTGGGAAAATTAGTTGCTGCAATTACTTGCATAACAGTTACCGCGCTTCAAAAGGAATGTCCTGCACCTTATAATTGCAAGTTCCTTTTTCTTTCACAGTCAAAATCCTGGAACAGATACAATGTGTGCTTAATGTTGGATCGTATATCGTTAAAGATATCCAAGAAATAGTCATTTAGCAGGTTAACAGTCTTCTATTATCCCATGTTTAACTCCATATTGATTCCTTAGGGTTTTCACTTCCTCCCCGACTACCTCTTTGCCGTTCGAGTGTATTGGAAAAGATTTTGCCACTGTCTTTTGACTGCTCTTATGTCCCTTTCCAGATTTCACTTAGCACCCCAAATCTCTTTCTTGGCTACTTTGTATAAACTCAGTCCAATACTCGCCCTCTCCCTACATGCTTTGACCTCCGCCCCCCCACCCCCCCCCCCACCCCACCACACCCCATCTTCTCCCTTTTAATTCATCTGTTGACCAATTTTGAATCATTTTTATTAACTTTGCCTTTGCTGTACTTTGTTGCGTTCTTGTCCTGCAAGTCCCACATCATGGGGACAATTTTGACTTTGGCCGATAGTATAAAAGGAGTGATAGCAAATCAGCCGCCCCTTATACATCTCTCCGGATTAAAACTGGGAGAGATGTATAACGGGCGGCTGATTCAATATCGCCCGTTTTACACTATCGCACAAAGTCAAAATTACCCCCAATGTTTTTGAAAGGAGTCCTTTTATTCCTAACAGATTTTTTTTCTGGAGTAGTGTCCCCTTTCCCTTAAAGTGTGCCCACCTGAAATTATATACTTGGGTTTTGTTACATATTTGTGCTACTGACATAGTCAGAGTGAATGTTATCGCACTACTGTCATTGTCACCTAGCAGGTCTGCTACTAAAATCTACTCCCTGATTAGTGTTTAAGCCACTCTCAAAAACTGGGTCTAGAAGACAGAATCCTCTCAGAGTCGTTCCTACTTGATCATTCTTAGTGTATATTGGACAAGTTGAAGCCCCTCATCAGTGCTGCCTTGTTTTTCTTGCTCACTCTTCCGTTGTCAAGACGACAAGGTATTCACTGCATTGTTGTGCAGTATTCTGTAGAAAACCCTAAATGCTGCCCTTTTCTCATGGAATATATCTACCAAGAGAATTTCAACCCATGGTTTTTCTGCCAGGTTGACTCAAGCACCTGAATCTTGGCTATTTACTGAAAGTAATAAATTTAGGTAGCGGTAATCATGTGCTGTCATTATGATTTATTTTGTTGGGAAAAAAAACCCTTGGTGTCAAGTTGCCTCCAACTGGCAACAGCCCCCAGCAGGTATTGTACACAAGAAAAGGAGAAGAAAAAAAGCTTCTTTAGTAGACTGTACACAATAGCTGGCTGTGAGTTCAAGGCTGTAATTAAATCTCAGGGTTCTACTTTGGGCGAAGAACTACAAGAGCAAAGCAAAAGCAGTTTCTGCAGTCTCCAGAATGGCTTGAATTATAGACTTGTAACAACTGCTAGCCATTATCATTACACAACAATTCACACCAAAATTACAACATCTAAAAGACATAAAGGCCTGCCAGGCAGATAAACACTGCTATCACGCAATCAACCTTCTGATGTCTATAAAAATGAACTTTCCTTTCAGAGGTGTAGGCAATTACACACACCGACCTTAGTTTAAAATAATCAAAACAGACATTACTGCTGCTGCATTAATAAATAACTGCACACTTGACAGTTTTGATGTAAGATAGGATAAAGTCACAGGAAAATTTAAAGCAGTTCCTTCTACTTCAGTGCCAAGTTGGAAGAGACGTTGCTTAGCAACTGACCTATCAACTGCTACTGGCAAGAATATTCATCGCATCAGTGCAAACTTTTTTTTATTAAATAAGTTGGCCAAATTATATTTTGCTGCCATAATGCAAGGCGATTTATCGTAGTGCAAGGCAGTGGATAGTTTATTCACTGTTCCTCACATTTACAGCAGGCTGCTTCCTTTTGAAGCTTCATGTAAGGAGGGAACGGTAGTATGGTGGTATTGTCACTGGGCTAGTAGTCCTAGAGGCCTGGATTAATGATCCAGAGACATGACTTCAAATCCCACCATGACAGCTGGGGAATTTAAATTCAGTTAATTAAATAAATCTGGAATTAAAAAAAATAGCTAGCTTCAGTGATGGTAACCATGAAACTATTGGATTGTTGTAAAAACCCATCTGGTTCACTAATGTCCTTTAGGGAAGGAAATCTGCTGTCCTTACCTGGTCTGGCCTATATGTGACTCCAGACCCACAGGAAGGTGGTTGAGTTTTAACTGGCCTAGCAAGCCACTTAGATGTAACAAACCACTATGAAACACAATAATAAGAATAAAACCGGATGGCTCGGCCTCGGCACCGGCAACGGCACACCCAGCCCAGTCGACCCTGCAAAGTCCTCCTCACCAACATTTGGGGACTTGTGCCAAAATTGGGAGAGCTGTCCCACAGACTAGTCAAGCAACATAGTCATACTCACAGAATCATACCTTTCAGCCAATGTCCCAAACCATTGGCAGGACAGACCCACCAGAGGTAGTGGTATACAGTCGGGAAGGAGTTACATTGACTCCGGGTCTCATGGCTTCAGGTCAAGCATGGGCAAGGAAACCTCCTGCTGATTACCACCGCCCTCCCTCAGCTGATGAATCAGTACTCCACCGCTTGGAAGAAGCACTGAGAGTAGCAAGGGCACAGAATGTACTCTGGGTGGGGGACTTCAATGTCCATCACCAAGAGTGGCTCGGTAGCACCACTACTGACCGAGCTGGACGAGTCCTGATGGACATAGCTGCCAGTCTGGGCCTGCGACAGGTGGTGAAAGAACCAACACAAGGGGAAAAACCTACTTGACCTCGTCCTCACCAATCTACCTGTCGCAGATGCATCTGTCCATGACAGCATTGGTAGCAGTGACCACCGCATAGTCATTGTGGAGATGAAATCCCCTCTTCACCCTGAGGACACTCTCCATCATGTTGTGTGGCACTAGCACTGTGCTAAATGGGATAGATTCAGAACAGATCTAGCAGCTCAAAACTGGGCATCCATGAGGCACTGTGGGCCATCAGCAGCAGCAGAATTGTATTCCACCACAATCTGTAACCTCATGGCCCGGCATATCCCTCACTCTACCATTACCATCAAGCCAGGGGACTAACCCTGGTTCAATAAGGAGTGTAGAAGAGCATGCCAGGAGCAGCACAAGGCGTACCTAAAAATGAGGTGCCAACCTGGGGAAGCTGCAACACAGGACTACATGCATGCTAAAAAGCAGAAGCAGCATGCTATAGACAGGGCTAAGTGATCCCACAATCAACGGATCATATCAAAGTCCTGCCACATCCAGTTGTGAATGGTGGTGGACCATTCAACAACTAACGGGAGGAGGAGGCTCCATGAATATCCCCATTCTCAATGATGGTGAAGCCCAGCACGTGAGTGCAAAAGACAAGGCTGAAGCATTTGCAACCAGCTTCAGTTAGAAGTGCCGAGTGGATGATCCATATCGGCCTACGCCCGAGGTCCCCACCATCACAGAAGCCAGTCTTCAGCCAATTCAATTTACTCCACGTGATATTAAGAAACGGCTGAGCGCACTGGATACAGCAAAGGCTATGGGCCCTGACAACATCCCGGCTATCGTGCTGAAGACTTGTGCTCCAGAACTAGCCGCGCCTCTAGCCAAGCTGTTCCAGTACAGCTACAACACTAGCATCTATCCGGCAATGTGGAAAACTGCCCAGGTATGTCCTGTCCACAAAAAGCAAGACAAATCCAATCCAGCCAATTACCGCCCCATCAGTCTACTCTCAATCATCAGCAAAGTGATGGAAGGTGTCATCGACAGTGCTATCAAGCGGCACTTACTCACCAATAACCTGCTCACTGATGCCCAGTTTGGGTTCCGCCAAGACCACTCGGCTCCCAACCTCATTACAACCTTGGTCCAAACATAGACAAAGGAGCTGAATTCCAGAGGTGAGGTGAGAGTGACTGCCCTTGACATCAAGGCAGCATTTGACCGAGTGTGGCATCAAGGAGCCCTAGTAAAAATGAAGTCAATGGGAATTGGGGGGGGAAACTCTCCACTGGCTGGAGTCATACCTAGCACAAAGGAAGATGGTTGTGGTGGTTGTTGGTCAATCATCACAGCCCCAGGATATCGCTGCAGGAGTTCCTCAGGGCAGTGTCCTAGGCCCAACCATCTTCAGCTGCTTCATCAATGACCTTCCCTCCAACATAAGGTCAGAAATGGGGATGTTTGCTGATGACTGCACAATGTTCAGTGCCATTCACAATTCCTCAGATAATGAAGCAGTCCATGCCTGCACGCAACAAGACCTGGACGACGTTCAGGCTTGGGCTGATAAGTGGCAGGTAATATTCGCGCAACAGAAGTGGCAGGCAATGACTATCTCCCACAAGCGAGAGTCCAACCACCTCCCCTTGACGTTCAACGACATTACCATCGCTGAATCCCCCACCATCAACATCCTGAGGGTCACCATTGACCAGAAACTTATCTGGACCAGCCACATACATACTGCGGCAACAAAAGCTGGTCAGAGGCTCGGTATTCTGTGGAAAGTGTCTCACCTCCTGACTCCCCAAAGCCTTTCCATCATCTACAAGGCACAAGTAAGGAGTGTGATGGAATACTCTCCACTTGCCTGGATGAGTGCAGCTCCAACAACACTCAAGAAGCTCAACACCATCCAGGACAAAGCAGCCCGCTTGGTTGGCACCCCATCCACCACCTTAACAATTCACTCCCTCCGCCACCGGTGTACCGTGGCTGCAGTGTGTACCATCTACAAGATGCACTGCAGCAACTCGCTGAGGCTTCTTCGGCAGCACCTCCCAAACCTGCGACCTCTTCCACCTAGAAGGACAAGGGCAGCAGGCGCATGGGAACACCACCACCTCCATGTTCCCCTCCGAATCACACACCATCCTGACTTAGAAGTATATCGCCGATCCTTCATCGTCGCTGGGTCAAAATCCTGGAACTCCCTCCCTAACAGCACTGTGGGAGTACCTTCACCACACGGACTGCAGCAGTACAAGAAGGCGGCTCACCACCACCTTCTCAAGGGCAATTAGGGATGAGCAATAAATGCTGGCCTTGCCAGCGATGCCCACATCCCATAAATGAATTAAAAAAAAATCTACATCGCTATTCTGTATCTCCACGATGAGGTTTACTCCCCTGCTGTCTGTCCCAGTCTCTTTAAGACTCTTGTCCTGATTTTTAAGAAGTGTCAGCCTTGGCTCATTGGGAGCTCTCTCGTCTGAGTCAGAGGGTTGCAGATTCAAGCTTCACTCCAGGATTTGAGCACACAATCTAGGCGGACGCTTCAGTCACTACTGTCGGACTTGTGTAGGATGAAATGTTAAAACAAGGCTCTGTCTGCCCTCTTAGATGGACATAAAAAACCCCATGCAACTGTTTGAAGAAGAGCAGGGAATTCTCCCAGTGTCAACATTCAGCCAACATTTATCCCTCAACCAACATCGCTGAGAGAGATCATCTGGTCATTTATCTCATTGCTGTTTATGGGATCTTCCTATACACAAATTGGCTACCGTGTTTGTCTACAAAACAGTGACTACACTTCAAATATAAAGCATTAGCTGTAAAGCCCATTAGGATATCCTTAAGACATGAAAGGCGCTATATCAATGAATGTTCCTTTGTTTCATTACTAAGCGTTGTACCTCAGCTCAGCTTTTACATCTGATGGACTAATTTTACAGTGGTCACTACAGATTTGTTGAGATTTAGTGAACATATGTGCAAGCCACTGCCTCCTGTGGTGTTTACATGGGTAGTTGAGACCACGTGTAGTCTTGGATGAAGCCAGCTTGAAGGCCCTGGGATAATTGGACCAGAGTACGCAAATGTAACTCAATCCCCATATTCAAGTCATATATTCTGTCTTATTTTTATATTTTATATTTTTATATTTCCATTACAAATTTCTATTATCACATTTACGCCTATGAAAACCTGTTACACTGTAATTGCACCCTCCCAGTAGTGATAACGCTAAAGTGGGGTGGGGATGGGGGAATTACAGTGTGACATGTTTACATAGGCATTTTCCATTATAAATGTGACCATAAGAATTTATAATGCGAAAAGATTACCTACCTGATAGGGTTTTCTTCACTCTTTGAACGATGGGCATCATTCACAGAGCACAGGAGCACTGCCTAGCCTGATGGGAAAACCACGTGGCGAGCACAAATGTTAAGGTGGCACCGCAAGTTGGGGTCTATTTTGACTGATTGGCGGAGCGTGCGCTGGTTGGCCGCCCATTCCAGTGGCGAAGAGGCACCCTGCGATTTTGTGGCCATGGTCTCATTTAAATCTGGCAGGCAAGACAGGAGTCCTGGTGCAGCTCACCATATTGAAGCCTCAAAATCAGGCCGTTGCGGCTACCAGCTAGGTAAGTTGTGTGGGGGAGGGTCACAACTGAGGAGGGTGGCGGTCCTGAAGTGGCAGCGGCCGAGATTATTTTCACTCCTGCTCCTCCGAGACCCACAAAAATAATTAATAACTAACCTATGGCAAGCCTCTTCAGTTCCATCGCCCGTGGAACGGGTCAGAGCCTGCACGGCACAGACCCAAAATGGGAATCGGGGTCCTATACACGTCATAGGACCCCGATTTCCATATTAAAAAGGAGCCTATCGCTTGAAACAGGCTGGCACTTTGGACACCCGGAGGCAGGCCCCTTTCAAAATGGAGTCGGTCGCATCGCCATGTTAACAGGGCGGTTAGGGTACCAATCCCATTAACTCCAGGAGAAGGCAGTCAAAATCGATTCCATAGTCTTCGACAGTGTCTGGAGAAAGGCCGCATGAAGAAGGATCTATTTTTGGGTTACGCGCCCTACAATTTTACACGGTCAAAAAGGTACTCGCGCAGTAGTGCTCAGAGAGCATGATGTCTATGTGCGATGCTCAGCTTACTTAGTTTCCCTCCTGCTATCGCCCCAAACCAAGGCTGCAGAACCAAATTTCTCATCACTAAAAAAGAGAAGGAATCTGTATTCCTGCGTTTACTTTTACAACAGGAAAGGGATAATTGGATATTTGTAGACAGCTGAGAGAGAGAGTGGGGCAGTGGGATTAGTTTTAGATTGTTCTAGCAAAGAGCTGGCACATACATGATGAGCTGAATGGCCTTCTTGTGTGCTACAAATATCTGCGGTTCTAGGAGCTTGTGAGATCCATGTCAAGTCTCCGAGGGGCAGGTTCTCTAGATAGAGTGCTGTCAACTGGAAGAGTACCGTAAGTTTGTAATGTAAACTCACCTCATCTAAAGCTCTGTTTTACCAAATTCTCCATCAGCCACATGCAAAAAGCATTCCCAGGTCTGGCAAAGATCATTTGAGCTTGATTGTTTTGTTGATAAGTCTGAGCAGGAGACCTGTCAAGGTGCTGCTCAGGACCGAAGCTAAAACTGTCATCTATCTGGACTCTGTTGCCTGGTTGTAATAAAAAGGAACCCAACAAGGAATTCAGCTTTCCCAAAAGCTTAGACTACTTGCATCCATTGGTTAAGTTGATATTAAACGAAAGCATGCTCGGGACATTTCCCTTTCCAAGTATGCATTAAATGCCACCTTGTGGTCATTACAGGCATTACCTTTTATGTATATTTTTTTATTCGTTCATGGGATTTGGGCGTCGCTGGCAAGGCCAGCATTTATTGTCCATCCCTTGAGAAGGTGGTGGTGAGCCGCCTTCTTGAACCGCTGCAGTCCGTGTGGTGAAGGTACTCCCACAGTGCTGATAGGTAGGGAGTTCCAGGATTTTGACCCGGCGATATACTTCTAAGTCAGGATGGTGTGTGACTTGGAGGGGAACTTATAGGTGGTGGTGTTCCCATGCGCCTGCTGCTCTTGTCCTTCTAGGTGGTAGAGGTCGCGGGTTTGGGAGGTGCTGCCGAAGAAGCCTTGGTGAGTTGCTGCAGTGCATCTTGTGGATGGTACACACTGAAGCCATGGTACGCCGGTGGTGGAGGGAGTGAATGTTTAAGGTGGTGGATGGGGTGCCATTCAAGCGGGCTGTTTTGTCCTGGATGGTGTCGAGCTTCTTTAGTGATGTTGGAGCTGCACTCATCCAGGCAAGTGGAGAGTATTCCATCACACTCCTTACTTGTGCTTTGTAGATGGTGGAAAGGCTTTGGGGAGTCAGGAGGTGAGACACTCACCGCAGAATACCTAGCCTCTGACCTGCTCTTGTTGCCACAGTATTTATGTAGCTGGTCCAGTTAAGTTTCTGGTCAATGGTGACCCTCAGGATGTTGATGGTGGGGGATTCGGCGATGGTAATGCCGTTGAGTGTCAAGGGGCGGTGGTTAGACATTCGCTTGTTGGAGATAGTCACTGCCTGGCACTTGTGTGGCGCGAATGTTACTTGCCACTTAGCGCAAACCTGAATGTCGTCTAGGTCTTGTTGCATGCAGGGCATGGACTGCTTCATTATCTGAGGAGTTGTGAATGGCACTGAACACTGTGCAGTCATCAGCGAACATCCCCATTTCTGACCTTATGATGGAGGGAAGGTCATTGATGAAGCAGCTGAAGATGGTTGGGCCTAGGACACTACCCTGAGGAGCTCCTGCAGCAATATCCTGGGGCTGTGATGATTGACCTTCAACCACCACAACCATCTTCCTTTGTGCTAGGTATGACTCCAGCCAGTGGAGAGTTTCCCCCCCCGATTCCCATTGACTTCATTTTTACTAGGGCTCCTTGATGCCACACTCGGTCAAATGCTGCCTTGATGTCTAGGGCAGTCACTCTCACCTCTGGAATTCAGCTCCTTTGTCCATGTTTGGACCAAGGCTGTAATGAGGTCCGAAGCTGAGTGGTCCTGGCGGAACCCAAACTGGGCATCAGTGAGCAGGTTATTGGTGAGTAAGTGCCGCTTGATAGCACTGTCGATGACACCTTCCATCACTTTGCTGATGATTCAGAGTAGACTGATGGGGCGGTAATTGGCCGGATTGAATTTGTCCTGCTTTTTGTGGACAGGACATACCTGGGCAGTTTTCCACATTGTCGGATAGATGCCAGTGTTATAGCTGTACTGGAACAGCTTGGCTAGAGGCACAGCTAGTTCTGGAGCACAAGTCTTCAGCACGATAGCTGGGGTGTTGTTGGGGCCCGTAGTCTTTGCTGTATCCAGTGAGCTCAGCCGTTTCTTGATATCACGTGGAGAGCACCGAATTGGCTGAAGACTGGCTTCTGTGATGGTGGGGACCTCAGGACGAGGCCGATATGGATCATCCACTGGCACTTCTGGCTGAAGATGGTTGCAAACGCTTCAGCTTTGTCTTTTGCACTCACGTTCTGGGCTCCACCATCATTGAGGATGGGAATATTCTTGGAGCCTCCTCCTCCCGTTCATTGTTTAATGGTCCACCACCATTCACGACTGGATGTGGCAGTACTGCAGAGCTTTGATCTGATCCGTTGATTGTGGGATTGCTTAGCCCTGTCTATAGTATGCTCCTTCTGCTTATTAACATGCATGTAGTCCTGTGTTGCAGCTTCCCCAGGTTGGCACCTCATTTTTAGGTACGCCTGGTGCTGCTCCTGGCATGCTCTTCTACACTCCTTATTGAACCAGGGTTGGTCCCCTGGCTTGATGGTAATGGTAGAGTGAGGGATATGCCGGGCCATGAGGTTACAGATTGTGGTGGAATACACTTCTGCTTCTGCAGATAGCCCACAGCGCCTCATGGATGCCCAGTTTTGAGCTGTTAGATCTGTTCTGAATCTATCCCATTTAGCACGGTGATAGTGCCACACAACACGATGGAGGGTGTCCTCAGTTTGAAGACGGGACTTCGTCTCCACAATGACTGTGCGGTGGTCACTGCTACCAATGCTGTCATGGACAGATGCATCTGCGACAGGTAGATTGGTGAGGACAAGGTCAAGTAGGTTTTTCCCTCATGTTGGTTCTTTCACCACCTGTCGCAGGCCCAGATTGGCAGCTATGTCCTCCAGTCAGTAGTGGTGCTACCGAGCCACTCTTGGTGATGGACATTGAAGTCCCCCACCCAGAGTACATTCTGTGGTTTGCTACTCTCAGTGCTTCTTCCAAGTGGTGTTCAACATGGAGGAGTACTGATTCATCAGCTGAGGGAGGGCGGTAGGTGGTAATCAGCAGGAGGTTTCCTTGCCCATTCTGAATATAGAAACATAGAAACATAGAAACTAGGAGCAGGAGTAGGCCATTCGGCCCGTCGAGCCTGCTCCACCATTCAATACGATCATGGCTGATCATCCAAATCCAGTACCCTGTCCCTGCTTTCCCCCACAGAATCCCCATCGAGCCTGCACCGACACATATCCCACCCTATCCTCGTAACCCCACGTATTTAATTCCCCCTAACATATCCCATCCTATCCCCGTAACACCACATATTTAATCCCCCCCTAACACTAAGGGTCAATTTATCATAGCCAAATCAACCTAACCCGCACATTTTTGGACTGTGGGAGGAAACCGGAGCACCCGGAGAAAACCCACGCAGACACGGGGAGAATGTGCAAACTCCACACAGACAGTCACCCGAGGCCGGATTCGAACCCGGGTTCCTGGCGCTGTGAGGCACCAGTGCTAACCACTATGCCACCGTGCCGCCCATATTGAATATGCCATTCAACAACTTTCAGTTTTAGGTTGTCAGGGTAGCAGAATAAAACTATTTAATGCCATCAAGGCGAATGCAAAAGGTCACTATGCAGGTCGGAAGAGAAATTCAAAAGTGTTTGAGTATCAGGACTTCAGAGGCACTACTTGTCTACTTGTATTTCTCTCCTCTCTTCTGAAGGCACAGATTTGGTGAACGGCCCCACCACTGCTGATTGCGCCATGATGCCTCACCCAAGTAATCATTCTACAGACAGGATCAGCAGAATTTTCAACTGGGATGAAAGAAATGTACGATACAAGCTTGGTCTTGTCCTCACCTGAAGTCCGCAAACATGCATGTTCCTGCAATGGCCATTGGATAATAATCAGGAGCGGGAACACTGGCAGATTTTCACCCTCCCTAGTCCCAGCACTGCTGAAGCCAACTCACAGAATTACAGAATCACAGAATCCCCACAGTGCAGATAGAGGCCATTTCGGCCCATCGAGCCTGCACCGACACATTTCCCACCCTATCCCCGTAACCCCACGTATTTAATCCCCCCCTAACACTAAGGGTCAATTTATCATGGCCAAATCAACCTAACCCGCACATCTTTGGACTGTGGGAGGAAACCGGAGCACCCGGAGGAAACCCACGCAGACACGGGGAGAATGTGCAAACTCCACACAGACAGTCACCCGAGGCCGGATTCGAACCCGGGTCCCTGGCGCGGTGAGGCAACAGTGCTAACCACTATGCCACCGTGTTGCCAAACTGTAGCATTTCTACTGTCACTCCGGGTGAGATTGACTGATTCAGCACAGGCCCAAGACCTTGTGACAATGGGCGGGAAGGGGAAAAGAAACATGCACACACCATGCACGTGTGACAGCAACATAAGTGGCTGCAATAACTATTTGCAATGACGACAGGGACTTGTACTGCATCTCATTTCCAAGTATAGCAGGAACATAAAACCCAATCGAGAAACTCTAGAACCAGGGACAAGAGCTCAAGCTTAGAAAGAGGGACGAGGCACAGACTGTTTAGATTGAACTACTTTATACAGAAGATGGCGAACGTGAGGAATGGAGGCAGTACAGACAGACTAGGTGGAAACATTTAAGGGAGAATTGGATAGATATTTGAGGGGATGGGTGATTGAGTGGTACTAGTTTTTGAGAGTTGTTAGATGGACTTCAGAGTCTTTTCTGATCATGTGCTTTCTTATTTTTTTATTCGTCGCTGGCAAGGCCGGCATTTATTGCCCATCCTAATTGCCCATGAGAAGGTGGTGGTGAATACAACAGAATTGTTTGCTTGGCCATTTCAGAGGGCAGTTAAGAGTCAAGCACATTGCTGCAGGTCTGGAGTCACATATAGGCCAGACCAGGTAAAGACGGCAGATTTCCTTATATTAGGTGAACCCGATGGGCTTTTACGACAATCCGGTAATGTCACGGTCACCATTACTGATTCTAGCTTTTCATTCCAGATTAAATTAATTGAATTTAAATTCCCCAGCTGCCATGGTGGGATTTGAACTCTTGCTCACTCCAGTAACATAACCACTATGCTACCATACCCTCAGTTCCAGGAGAGCGGCTCCAGTGTTGCCAGTCTCTACAAAATAATCATAGGAACTCTGAGGCCCATGGAAACACCGTGGACAACTTTGACAATACTCCTATTAATGCGACCTATTCTTCATTCTACAATGGGAACTGAATTATCATCATCAAAATGATTAAATATGGCATTAAAAATCACCAGAAGCAGTAAAGCTAATGTCCAGTCTATAATAAGTAGCAGTAAGCAGCTAACAGCAGCAGTTACAGATGACTGGGTGATTTAGTTTACAACATTGAAACTCTCAGGTTGAACAATCCTTTTGACATTGAGTAATGCTTTCACCAGCTCCAGGGAATGTATGTCGCAGGCTTCTCAAAAGGCAAATATTTAGTCATTAGAAAGCACAAGTGTCTGATAGCAGCCATATCTATTAAAATAGGCAAGACATCTTCAACTGTTCATTAATAGAGATGTTAAGTAGCATACTTTTGTTAAAATATATTGAATACAACAGTTTGACACCAAAATAAAAATCACATTTTTTAAGCGAGCGTCTACTGGCCCCATTATAAATCAAAATTTGAAGACCTACAAGAATAGAAAAATGCTGGTAAGGCACATGGGAGGCTAAATTAGGCCGTGTAGCACCTGCTTTTTAGGCACTACACAGCCACATAAGGCTCAAAAATGGAGTCCGTGATGCACGTGCACAGGTGTGCAGAACGCCATCTTGGTAAAGTATTTTGCACGCGCGCGCCTAACGACCGGCGGCCACACGTAGAGCAGCGAGATGATGATGCGAATTAGTGTGCAACGTTGATTTGAAGCCATTTTCAAACTCCACACTCCAGCTAACGCCCGGTCTTAACTTTGCACAGCTAAACTGTTCATTAATAGAGATGTTAAGTAACATACTTTAGTCACAACTGCAGCCTCAAAGTCGGGCAAGGACAGCATTGCCTGTGGCTGTCAAGGTGACCGTGGCTCTTAATTTTTTATGCATCTGGTTCCTTTCAGACTGCTGCTGGAGATACAAGTCTTGCATGCACCTCATGAGAACTTGGCCATTTTCATGAACCGAAAGGGAATCCACTCTTTCAATGTGCAGCTGGTGTGCGACCACAGGCAGCGCATCATGCAGGTGAATGCCGGTTAACCTGGCAGCAGTCACGATTCCTTCATTCTGCGGCAGTCCTCTGTGCCACCTGTATTTGACCCACCATGGCAAGTCAAAGGCTGGTCACTGGGCGACAAAGGTTATCCCTTCATGACATGGCTCATGACTCCCGTCAGGAACCCACGCACACGTGCACAGCAGGCCGACAATGAGAGCCATGCTGCCACATGGAAGTTTATGGAGCACATCATCGGTGTCTTCAAGCAATGCTTCCGCTGCCTGGACCGCTCTGGAGGAGCCCTGCAGTACTCAACTGAGCGGGTATCAAAATTTGTGGTAGTGTGCTGCATGCTGCACAACCTGGCCATTATGAGGGTGCAGGCCTTGCCATCACCTATCAGGCAAGAAGCTGAAGAGCAGGATCATGACAAGGAAGAGGAAGAGGAGGAGGAAGTGCAACAGAATGTGGAGGTACAGGAAGAGGAAGAGGAAGAGGAAGGGAAGCTACAACGTAGATAGCCTCTTTCTGCCCGGGCTCTATGCGATCAGATTATTCATGAATGATACCAGTAACCTCAACCACACCTCCCCATTCTCCACCAGTCCCACGCTCCTTGCCTTTCCTTGATCACTGACCATCACATCGTCCTCTTTCCAACAACATAAAAATAAAAACCTCCAGAAAATGCACACTCAAATCTAATTTTATAAATTCACTCATAAAATAATGCATACAAAATTAAACTAATCATCCTTGTGCATTCCCTTAGTGCTTGTGCCTCTCCTAGTGCTCCTATGAGGTGCTTCCCTAGTGGCTGCAGCATGGATGGTGGAAGGCTGCTGACCTTCAATTGAGAAACTGCAGATTGCCTTGAGGACAACGTTGAATAGCTCTGGGCCTAAAGGGCCTGGCTTCAGACTGCACCATCTCAGCCTGGGCTGGCTGGCTGACAGGCAATAGCAAGGTCACTGGCGGAGTGGCAGGGGTGGGAGCAGGAATGCTGTCATCCTGAGAGAGGACTGTAGGTTTGTGTTCCATTGGAGCCAATGCCACTCTCCCGGGACGGTGCCTCAGCAATACTGGTGATCTGTTGGGAGTACAGATTGATGGATTGCTGCAACGCCCCGGAAGCCCCTTTGAACAGTGGTATCCAGAGCCACGATGGCAGTAGTCTGAGCTTCCACTGCAGAACTCAGACCTTTGATGGAAGCTGTTTGTGCTGCAACAGAAATGGTGATATCGGCCATCAGACGCTGCATCACGGTGGGTTCCATAGGTGTACTGATCCACCCTGGAGAGTGGTCGGGGCTTTGGTTTAACATCTCATCCAAAAGACGGCACCTCCAATGATGCAGCCCTCCCTCAGAACTGCACTGAAAAGTCAGCCTGGATTATGTGCTCAAGTCTCTGGAGTGGGGCTTGAGCCCATGGCCTTCTGACTTGGGCAAGAGGGTTGTCACTGAGCCAAGGCTGACACCGCAATAGGCAAGATATAGGAAGAGAGAAAATCCAGATTAACATTTCAGTTTGAGAGACATTATTCATCAGAATAGTTTGAAAGGTCAACTTGTTTCTGCACTTTTTCGATGCTGTCGGGCCTGCTGTGTACTACCAGCATTTTCTAGTTTTCATTTTGGTTTTCTCTTTTTACCTTAAATCGATCTAATTTCATACACTCAGCCCATTTAATATTATTATCATTGTGAAGGAACATCACATCATTTTCACTTTGGGGTTGCTAAAATGTTGAAAACTGCATTAAGTCAGCCAATGGAACAAGAAGAGTTTTCCATGACAAGGCAAGCGATCACCCCATCGTGATTAATGGCCTTCAATCAAATCAAATCGCCCTGTGGATCTTCTATCGAAAACAACAGGATTCTAAGCAGCCAGCAATTTCATGATTAAGAGATAAATTACTGGAATGCAGTTTTTGTAACTCATCCAAAGAACATCAACAAGCGCAAATGGACAAAGACAGCGGTCTTTGTTTGGCATATTGAGTCAGCATCATTGCTTCCTGCATCAAGCAGCTTGACTCAGACAGACAATAACTGCTGCCAAATGAACAACAAAACAAAAAATCTGATGTGTTCCATAGTGGGCAGACATTATTGATCAGATAAACCTACAGACTGCACAATTTGCAAGGGAGCACCTTGTCCACAGAATGCATTTCATGCACAGCCTGGAATTTCATTATGCTTTTAATACCAGTGTCTGTTTGGGGCGATGTGTTGGGACAATAGGATGAGTTTGATAATGAGAATGTTTGGATTCTCCATTTATTAACACTACAATATATGAGGAACAGTACGTCATGGGGCAGCAGGAAGATTGGCTTCCCCTGCACTGTAATGCAGATACGAACTCTGTAAAAATGCACACATTACTGGCATTAATGGGTAATCAATAGATAACGAGTTAATATTGTCCTATTATTTCAAACTACGGTTGGGGCAACACTTGGACACTTACAAATTGTGCTCTTGGGCGAGCAGGAACTGTAGCTACCAAAAACATTGAACTTCTGAACAAGTTCTGGACCTGGTCAAATATAAAAGCAGCATCTCCCCAACGCACCAAAACATTCCCTCTGCAAGATGTCCTTTTTAGACTTTGTGCCCCCACAGATAGAAGGCCAGTAAATCCTAAATATACTCATTTTCAACTGATGTTTCATCAGTCAACTGTTGACTCTTTGAGGCAAACAAAATGTCATCTGTCTCTTCCTATTCTTTTCTCTTTCGCTCCTCCTCCCTTGCCCCACTCAGGAAGCTTCACAACATCAGATGTCTTTTTAGAAGCAACAACATTCATAATAAAAACAAACAATGATCAAGGAATAGGATGAGGATTTTTTTCCTGCTCAGCAACCCACAGATTTATCACCTCCATTTTGATTAGGCTTTATTCTACTTACTACTTGTCCTTGTTCTGATAGTAACTAGAGTTTGAGATCACAGATACTCCTCCGCCACGAATAGCATGAAAGGCTGTTGGAGAGGCTGCAGGATAATGACCAGGACGAATAGGTTTGGCTAAAATGCAAGAACAAGATACAAGCAAATTAATTTACATCCAAATGTGTGCATGTGCTCTGAAATATCACAACATTTCTCTACATACTCACCTTTATCTTACAACCTTGCCTTAATGATAATTCTGAGTACATTTTTAAAATTGTTCTGATTAGTGACCACTGACCTTTGGTAGTACAATGCTGTACTTGGTAGAAATTGGATTTTTTTTTTAAACTTCAATATTGGGAAATATTGGCACCGATAATCGCAGGAAGGCGGGAAGGGAGCAGGGGGCAGATTTAGTGGCTGGGAAACCTGGAAATATGGGATTCCCGGAGGTCCTGCCGAATTTAACGGCAGGACCTGATGTAAGTTTTCTGAATCGGTTTCCAGATTGAGGCGCTGTCGGCAGTCGGGGAGCAGAGCCGGGGAGTGGGGGAGGGGAAAAAAGAGAGTCGGACATCGGAGGTCAGGGGGAGTTGGAAACCGGGGTCGAACATCGGGGAGGGTCACACATCGGGTGTCTGATTGTGGGGTGGTGGTCGGCTGGCCAATCGAGGGGCTGGTTTACAGGGTATCTTGGTGGCCCGGTGTCAGTGCCGGGGGGTGGGGGGGGGAAGCGGTGGAGCACTCCTGCTCCTCCTGGCCCACAAACAGTGCTGGAAAGGCACTTAGTGTTCCATCCAGCTATTCTCGCCTCCTTTCAGCCGCCAGGTTTCCCGAAGCCCAGAAAACCCGGCCCCCAGGATTTAAATGTGAAACAGAGGTTAAGTTTGTGGCACACAGCCTCATTAAAATATTTTACGGATGGACCCACCTCCAGAGAGCAGGTTAATCACCAGCCCCACCCCGCGCCCCCCCCCGCACCGCCCCCCCCCCCCCCCCGGCCCCACAGGCCTCCGTTAAAATCGGAAGCGGGTGGGTTGGGGTTGATTTCGCCATTTTTAAATATTTAACACCCCCCGCCCACCTGCCCGTCCTGGGGGGGTTAAAATTACCCCCATTGTTTTTATGAATAAGAGTCTAAAAACGTAACTGGACAGAGCAATGTTGAAAGTAATTCCTGCTTTCAATATTTTGAACGAATCTCAACTCTACAAAGCCCACATCTGTCCAAGACGTGACTACTTCTTGGATGTTTTTCCAATGCCTCTCTCTCATGGAGGATACAAGAAAAACCTGCCAGGCAATCTGTTTCACACCCCTAAGTCAGTGCTCCTCGCTTGTTCGTTGAGTTCCAAATACAGCATCCTACCTGCGATTAGGGAGTTAGGAGGTAAATTAAAAAATAGGACCTCAAAGGTGGTAATCTCAGGATTGCTACCAGTGCCATGTGCTAGTCAGAGTAGAAATAGAAGGATATTTCAAATGAATACGTGGCTAGAGGAATGGTGCAAGGGAGAGGGATTCAAATTCCTGGGGTGGGGCATTGGAACCGGTTCTGGGGGAGGTGGGACCAGTACAAACCGGACGGTCTACACCTGGGCAGGGCCGGGACCCATGTCCTAGGGGGAGTGTTTGCTAGTGCTCTGGGGGAGGGTTTAAACTAAAATGGCAGGGGGTTGGGAACCTGAGCAGGGAGACAGAGGAAAGGGAAACAAGGATAAAAGCAAAAGATAGGAAGGAGAAAAACAAAAGTTGTAGTCAGAGAAAACAACGCTTTAAATCAAACATGGCCACAGTAAATATTAATTCTAATAGGTCTAAGAGCGCTAAAAAAACAAGCCTGAAGGCTTTGTGTCTTAATGCAAGGAGCATTCGGAACAAGGTGGACGAATTAGCTGCGCAAATAGAGGTAAACGAATATGATTTGATTGGGATTACCGAAACATGGCTCCAGGGTGGCCAAGGCTGGGAACTTAATATCCAGGGGTACTCAATATTCAGGAAAGATAGGCAAAAAGGAAAGGGAGGTGGGGTAGCATTGCTGGTTAAAGAGGGGATTAACACAATTGAAAGGAAGGATATTAGCTCTGATGATGTGGAATCTGTATGGGTTGAACTGATAAATAACAAGGGGCAGAAAACATTAGTGGGAGTGATATATAGACCTCCAAACAGTAATGCGGAGGTTGGGGATGGCATTAAAAGGGAAATTAGAGAAGCGTGCAATAAGGGCACAACAGTCATCATGGGTGACTTTAATCTACATATAGATTGGGCTAACCAAATTAGTAACAATACTATGGAGGAGGAATTCCTGGAGTGTTTACGGGATGGTTTCCTGGACCAATATGTCGAGAAACCAACCAGAGATCAGGCCATCTTAGACTGGGTATTATGCAATGAGAAAGGATTAATTAGCAATCTTGTTGTGCGAGGCCCCTTGGGTCGGAGCGATCATAATATGATAGAATTCTTCATTAGGATGGAGAGTGAAGTAGTTGACTCAGAGACTAGGGTCCTGAATTTAAATAAAGGAAACTACGATGGTATGAGGTGTGAGTTGGGTAGGATTGATTGGGGAATGGCACTCAAAGGGTTGACGGTGGATAGGCAATGGCAAACATTCAAAGACCGCATGGACGAACTACAGAATTTGTTCATCCCAGTTTGACATAAGAATAAAACAAAAAGGGTGACTCAACCATGGCTAACAAGGGAAATTAGGGATAGCATAAGATCCAAGGAGAGGGCATATAAATTGGCCAGAAAAAGCAGTAACGCTGTGGATTGGGAGCAGTTTAAGATTCAACAAAGGAGGACAAAGGAATTAATTAAGAAGGGGAAAATAGAATACGAGAGTAAGCTTTCAGGGAACATAAAAACTGACTGTAAAAGCTTTTATAGATATGTGAAGAGAAAAAGATTAGTGAAATCAAGCATAGGTCCCTTGCAGTCAGAATCAGGGGAACTTATAATGGGGAACAAAGAAATGGCAGACCAATTAAATACATATTTTGGTTCTGTCTTCACAAAGGAGGACACAAATAACCTCCCAGAGATGTTGGGGAACATAGGGTCTGATGAAAGGGAGGAACTGAAAGAAATCAGTTTTTGTAGGGAAATGGTGTTAGGGAAATTGAAGGGATTGAAGGCCGATAAATCCCCAGGGCCTGTTAATCTACATCCTAGGGTACTTAAGGAAGTGGCCCTAGAAATAGTAGATGCATTGCTGATCATCTTCTAACATTCGATGGAATCTGGAACAGTACCCATGGATTGGAGGGTAGCTAATGTTACCCCACTTTTCAAAAAGGGTGGTAGAGAGAAAACGGGGAATTACAGACCGGTAAGCCTGACATCGGTAGTGGGGAAAATGCTAGAGTCTATTATAAAAGATGTAATAGCTGAGCACTTGAAAAACAGTGACAGGATCGGACAAAGTCAACATGGATTTACAAAAGGTAAATCATGCTTGACTAATCTACTGGAATTTTTTGAGGATGTAACTGGTAAAATAGATAAGGGAGAACCAGTGGATGTGGTGTATTTGGACTTCCAAAAGGCTTTTGATAAGGTCCCGCATAAGAGATTAGCGTGTAAAGTTAAGGCACATGGGATTGGGGGCAAGGTATTGGCTTGGATAGAGAACTGGTTGGCAGACAGAAAGCAAAAAGTTGCAATAAACGGGTCTTTTTCCGAGTGGCAGGCAGTGACTAGTGGGGTACCGCAGGGATCGGTCCTTGGACCCCAGCTATTCACAATATATATAAATGATCTAGACAAGGGAACTAGATGTAATATCTCCAAGTTTGCAGACAACACAAAGCTGGGTGGGAGTGTGTGCTGCGAGGAGAATGCCGAGAAACTCCAGGATGATTTGGACAGGTTGGGTGATTGGGCAGAAGCGTGGCAGATGCAATATAACGTGGATAAATGCGAGGTTATCCACTTTGGTGTCAAAAACAGAAAGGCAGATTATTATCTGAATGGCAATAGATTGGGAGAAGGGGAAGTGCAACGAGACCTGGGTGTCCTTGTGCACCAGTCGCTGAAGGTAAGCATGCAGGTGCAGCAGGCGGTTAAGAAGGCAAATGGTATGTTGGCCTTCATAGCGAGAGGGTTTGAGTACAGGAACAAGGATGACTTGCTGCAGTTGTACAGGGCCTTGGTGAGACCACACCTTGAGTACTGTGTGCAGTTTTGGTCGCCTTATCTGAGGAAGGATGTTCTTGCCATGGAAGGAGTTCAGCGAAGATTCACAAGGCTGATACCTGGGATGGCAGGAATGACGTATGAAGAGAGATTGGGTCGATTGGGCTTATACTCGCTGGAGTTTAGAAGAATGAGAGGGGATCTCATTGAAACTTATAAAATTCTGACAGGACAGGACAAACTAGATGCAGGAAGGATGTTCCCGATGGTCGGGGAGTCCAGAACCAGGGGTCACAGTCTAAGGATAAGGGGTAAGCCATTTAGGACAGAAATGAGGAGGAATTTCTTCACCCAGAGAGTGGTGAACCTGTGGAATTCTCTGCCACAGAAGGCAGTGGAGGCCAATTCATTAAATAGATTCAAGAAGGAGTTGGATATATTTCTTAAGGCTAAAGGGATCAAGGGATATGGGGAGAAAGCAGGGACAGGGTACTGAATTTGGATGATCAGCCATGATCACATTGAATGGCGGAGCAGGCTAGAGGGGCCGAATGGCCTACTCCTGCTCCTATCTTCTATGATTCTATGATTCTATGATTCCTCCTCCCTGAATCCCCACTGTTTTAAAATCAAGGCCCAGTGCACTCCTAGTCCATCTCCAACTCATTCTTTCTCAATCTCAAAAAATGTGGAATTTCTTACCTATGATTTTTTAAGTTTGTTCTCAGGATGTGGGTGATGTTGGCAAGGCCGCCTTTATTACCCAGGCCTAGTTGCCCTGAAAACATGGTGGTGGGGGCATTTTCTTTCAACCTACATTTTGGACCTTAGCTTCTCAAAAAAATACTGACCACAGTTTTGTTTGTCAACAGAAAGACAGCCGAGATTGCGTCTGTGGAAAAGAGTCAGATCTGGTTCTCTGATCGGGTGCCTCCAGTGAGGAGTGGTGCTAGCAGGGAGCACTCATTGGGAAATTGGGCTCCTATAGTGCCTGATTTTCCTTCTATCAATTTAAATGGAAGGAAAATTAGGCACCCCAGGCCATAACTTCCTAACCAGCACTTTCTGCAGGAGCCGTTCCTAAGGGAACCAGTCCTATTATTCTATCTGATTGGATGTGGTTGACTCTTAACTGCCCTCTGAAATGGCCTAGCAAGCCACTCAGTTGTACCAAACCGCTACAAAGTAGTGTCATGGACTGCAGTGGTTCAAGAAGGCGGCTCACCACCACCTTCTCAAGGACAATTAGGGATGGGCAATAAATGCTGACCTTGCCAGCGATGCCCACATCCCGTGATTGAATAAAAAAAAATAAAACCAAGATGACTGAAGTTGGTATCACAATTGCACTACAACTAGTGCCATTATCAATAGATGGAAAAACTACTTTGCTGCAAGTTCACATAGTACTGAAGGGCAGTTACATTCCTTCCCATTTACAAGAAACCTAATGCCCATGTCTTTATGGTCCACCTTCCTTTGGATCAGCTTAATATTTGTCCAAGATCCGTAATGATGAAGCTTACACTCCTATATAAATGCAATTTCAGCATCTTGACTTGTGAATGGGGTCGCAACCACATTTCTCAAATGGTCTGTATACAGACATTGCCTCATCACTTCCATACTTGCAAAGCTCTACTGGCTCCCTGTGCCCCAATGAATCCATTTCAAAGTCCTCATCTTTAACTCCTTCCAGTGGCTTCATTCCAAACTATCAAGCCATCTTCTCCATAAGTCCCACCCTGCACCCTTCCTCCACTCCACCAGAGTCAATCTTTTAATCACACTGTACCCACTGTCTGTAATACTTTCCCCAAACCACTTTACCTTGCTCGCTCCATCCCCGCTTTCAAAAAGCCTCCTAAAAACTCATTACTTTAACTGTGTGCTCAGTCTCCTCCCCCACCAAGTTTCTCCTTTTTCTTGCCCAATGTCCACACCTCTACTTTGTAAAGTAGATCGAGACGTTCTTTTATGCGAGAAGCACTATATAAATGTAATTTGTTATTGTGATATCAAGCGGGATCCAAACAAACAGAATTTCAGCTAACACATCATTTACCTCAAGCTTTGCTTACTTTTACATTATATTCATATTGCACAGTCAGAAACAATGAGACATTTCTTCACATGCCTGAGGAGAAGCTTTGCTTTTCAGGCAATCTCAGCATTAATAAACCCTCCAAACCAAGCATGCACAACCCACATGCACAACCCAAGTGATATGATAGCAGCAAAGCTCCTCACCAATCTGAGCTGAATGTGCCCGCCTGGCCATGTTTTTGGCTCGTACTGCTTCCTTGATTCGATCGACCTCCTGATGGTAACGCTTGCGGTCCCTCATGGCGCTCTCCTTGGCTTCCTTCAATGCACTCTCCAGTGCCTTAACTCTCTCAGCTGTAGCTCGAAGTCGTTTTTCCAGCTTAGGAAGCTCACAACGAAGATCTGCATTGTCACGAACCAGCTGGAAGAGAAAAAGAGCCAAGTAGATGACAATGAACCACCGGATAACAGGGGGCAATTCTGACTTTGGCCAATATTGTAAAATGGGCCATCATCGGCTCAGCCTCCCATTATACCTCTCTCCCAATTTTCATATCCGGTCAATGGAAATGAAAATTGGGAGAGATGTATATTGGGCGGCTGATCCGATATCGTCCGCTCGACACTATCGTCCAAAGTCAAAATTATCCCCAGCTATGTAATGAACAGAAATACTGCAACGGTATAATGCACAATAAGCCAGTAGATTTTAATGGAGCGGAGGACATTGATCCAAAATTTTATTTGGCAGGATCTAAGCAGACAAAGTAAACACTCTGGTCAATGCTCTGCAGAATTTATAGTAAGTTAGTATGCCCCACATTCATTTGATGTTTTGTTCATTTTGTGAACTCTCACTTACAATGTGTGGAAATTTTGGGAGTGACATTTACCAGGTACACCAATGGTCAAATGATGCTCAAAAGACATGAAGCATGCACCCATTCCCACAGTAAATAAAAGATACAGATAAACTATTCAAATCTTTCAAGAACTATGACCTATTTATTCTCTGTCTTTCCTTTCACCAAAACCATGAATCATTTTGCTGTCATGGTACCGGACTTAACGTTTCTCAACTGGCATCACCAGTGGCACAAATAAGGCCTATACCAAAACAAAAGTTCAGGCACCAGTTCTCATAAGATTAATGGATACTACCCTGCTACCTACACAACACACTGATGCCAACGTGGGTCAGGGAATTAAACAGTGCTCTTTTAACACGCAAAGTACAATTAGCACTATGATGACAGCACTGACAATTAGTAGATTGCAATATAAAAGAAAGAAAGGCTTGCATTTATATAGCACCTTTCACGACCACCGGATGTCTCAAAGCGCTTTACAGCCAATGAAGTACTTTTGAAGTGTAGTCACTGTTGTAATGTGGGAAACGCGGCAGCCAATTTGTGCACAGCAAGGTCCCCACAAACAGTAATGTGATAATGACCAGATAATCTATTTTTGTTATGTTGGTTGAGGGATAAACATTGGCCAGGACACTGGGGATAACTCACCTACTCTTCTTCGAAATAGTGCAAGGGGATCTTTTACATCCACCCGAGAGAGCAAACGGGGCCTCGGTTTAACGTCTCATCCGAAAGACGGCACCTCCAACAGTGCAGCACTCCCTCAGCACTGCACTGGAGTGTCATCCTAGCTTTATGTGCTCAAGTCCCTGGAGTGGGACTTGAACCCTAAGGTACCTATAGGGTACCTAAAGTTTCAAGAGTTGCTTCACTTTACAGACCACATTAGCAGATAAAACATTTTCTAACTGTAGGCCACAAGCATAGGAACAGGAATAGGCCATTTAGCCCCTCGAGCCTGTTCCGCCGTTTAATGAGATCACGGCTGATCTGTGACCTAACTCCATCTACAAACCCTAGAACCACAATCTATATCAAAAACAGTTCATAAACTGCACCAACCTCAAGGTCTGCCGAGTCATCAACTCAACAGAACAAAGTTTCTTGGCTTGTAGGCCAACTGAGTGAGATGAGGCAGAATGCTGCATTTTGTTTTGTGCAAACATGGTTTTCAGGACCTTGGAATGGTGGCTTACTGCCAAGGGTACAGTTAATACAGGAACAGCTTGCATTGGGGATACATAAAAACAGGGAGGGGAACTGAGAATTTTACTAATAGAGGTCATGCCCCCAAGTCAGGAATCACATGGCAGAACAGTAGACATATTTTACTTTACATCACAGTGAACAAGTTCAGAGGGCATTAAACAAACGATCTACAGGAGGACAGAGTTAAAACTAGGAAATGCCTTGGAGCTAAAAATTCATCTCAAGAAGGCGGATTTCGGATTGGAATTGCCAATATGGCTTCTTTACAGGGAGGAATCGTATCCGACAGTAGAAGCAGATTGGTTGATAGATTCTAACACATAAAATCAGTGAGAAATAAACAAGTATGGAAAGAAACGTCAGAAAGATGCAAGTGCAAAAAAAGTGAACAATTATGATGAAATTTCAATATGGACTTTGTAAGGCCTCAGCCACATAAACTGAAAAATATTGGTTTTGGAAGTTATCACAGAATACTGTTAAAAAGCAGTTGTAGCTGTATTGAGATCAACACTTTAACTCAGTGAAACACAATCTATATCAGCATTTTTATGTTTGAGAACCTAGCCCATCAAAAGGAAATGACAGTATTACCAAAATAGTGTCGTCTTGATCAAAAAGGGGATTAGATATTTGAAAGCAAAAGACACTACTTGTGGGGTGTTTAATGTTGGAATAATAGACTATTTTCAGACTTTTACATAGGATATACAGCACAGAAACAGGCCATTCGGCCCAACCAGTCCATGCCGGTGTTTATGCTCCACTTGAGTCTCCTCCAGTCTTTCCTCATCTAACTCTATCAGCATAACTCTCTATTCCCTTCTCCCTCATATGCTTATCCAGCCGCCCCTTATATGAATCTATACTATTTGCTTCAACCACTCCCTGTGGTAGCGAGTTCCACAGTCTCATCACTCTCTGGGTAAAGAAGTTTCTTCTGAATTCCCTATTTGATTTCTTAGTGACTATCTTATATTGACTTGGAACAGAATTTTCTACAAATCACCTTCATACCTGTTTGTGAACTTTTGTAAGCTGCTCCAGGTTGTTCTCAAGAAAGGATATTTTCTGCTTCTGTGCAGCACTCCCCCCTCCATCATCTGAGTCCAGTTCAGTGCTCTGAGGAAATGCAAAGCAAAATTATCAATCTACGACCAGTTGCAATGCATGTGACTGAAAGGAATCAATCAAAACAATTGCGTTACCCTTTTAGCCCAGCTCTGCTGGTGGTGTTTATTTAGAAACAAATAAAAACATCACGTTTATTTGGGAATAAGATCAGTATGGTTACATAGAGTGAGATATATGCATTTATACTTTTGCTGCATGTTTGAGGCAAAATTTTCAGTATGAAGTGTATTGCGCTATCCACTGCAACCAATTGTCAAAGTAAAACTCCTATTGTTTGGCCTAGAGAGATATTGTTTGGCCTAGAGAGATATGTGATTACTAAATGGAATACAGAAAATCAAAACTCAATATTTTTGTTAAACAGGTCAAAAAATACGTTTGAATACATTGGTTTAGGATAAGAGGTCATCTGGTCCTTCTACAGACCATCTGCCTGGTGTTTACTTCACTCATTTAATTGAAGGGAACGTTAGAATCATAGGGCTGGATTTTCAATGACCCGTGGAGTCGGGTTTGGAGGCGTGTGGGGGGTTAAAGTTGCAGATTCGGGGGTCCTGACCCCATCCCGCCTCCAACCCGCCTCCTCGCAATTTTGACAAAATCGGTCGCGGGGTTCCCGACTCCGTCCTGCCTCCAAGAGGCGGGAGAGGCCATTAAAGCCCTTAACAAGCCCTAAATTGGCTCTGTAATGCCATTTTGAAACGTTTTAGCTAGTTTAACCCTTTTCCCACGTGAAATACGCCTGATGTGAAACACGCCAGTGAAACCTGGCGGGAGTACAAGTGGATAGCTGACTATCAGCTGCAGGTCCACTATTACAATGGAGATGTGATGAAGGTAATAGTAGTATTAGGTCTGAAAGTTGCCTCTGATGCTGCTGCATTGAAGGTCTTCACAGACTGCCTGGCCTTTGCTGTGAGAGGACTTGGATATATTTTTTCTCTCTCTCTCTCTTTAGAGCTGCTGCTCATTTTGCATCCAGGTCCTCTCACACCAAAAGCCAGGCAGTCAGTCTCTGACCTGCAATGATACATCATCAGAGGCAACTTTCAGACGGAAACCACGAATTGGTTCATGGGTTCCCACATGCTGGAACTCAATTACCCAATTAAGTGAAAATTGCATCATTTATCCACATTAATCTGGAGTCGGGGGGGCAACACGAAATGCGGGTAACACAACCCCAACCCGACCCCAAGACAAAATCCAGCCCATACAGTACAGAAGGAGGCCATTCGGCCCATCATGCCTGTGCTGGCTTTCTGAAAGAGCTATCCAATTAGATGAACTGCCCTGCTCTTTCTCTATAGCCCTGAATTTTTTTTCCTTTTTAAGTATATATTCAATTCCTTCTTGAAAGTTACTACTGAATCTGCTTCCACCACACTTTCAGGCAGTGCATTCCAGATCATAACAACTCGCTGAGTAAAAAAAAAAATTCTCATCTCCCCCATGGCTTTTTTGCCAATTATCTTAAATCTGTGTCCTCTGGTTACTGACACTCCTGCCAGTGGAAACAGTTTCTCCCTATCTACTCTATCAAAATCCCTCATAATTTTGAGTTCTGCACTAATATTTTTCAATTACTAAAAATTAATCAAGCAACATTCTAGAATCTTTACTGGTCAGCCCCAGCCTGCCTCCACTAGGTGGTACCTCGCACTACAAAACCTTAGATGGAAACAGATGGAATTAGGGACATCAGACCTAGTGGGATCACTCTGCTAGCTGAATGTATAAACCCAATATCATTTACTTTCCTAATGTGATAGCAACTCAAACTCATGGGGTGGATTTTGATCCTGGGGCGGGTTGGGGTCGTGTTATCCACTTTTCGTGTTATCCACCCGACTGCAATTGGATGTGGGAGATTGTGCCCGCCTGCCAGTTTTCGCAATTTTAACCCCCCACACGCCTCCAAACCCACCTCCACGGGTCAATGAAAATTCTGCCCATGAAGTCTACACTCTCAATTCAGCTCTACTTAAATTCACGTCCAGTGTAATGCAGAATCTCCCTTGATTACAATCAAAGAAAAAGCACTTGTGATGAATAGGGAGTTTCAATCATACTTCTAATAAAACGTCTCTGGGGTAGACTTATGCGTTGCATCCATCTGTGGGCGTAAAACAGACACAAACCATACCAATTTAGCAGTGGGACGGCCTTAGCCCAATTTGCACTGGCATTGGTCCCACTGCCAAAGTCATGCGGTCCCATTTTTTTTTTAAGGCATCCCAGCGGGTCACCTAAAACAGGCATTAGGCTCCTTGAATGTGTCAATTAGGGGCCCCATGCCTGTTAAAGGACCCCTTTCAGAAATTAGTGACCATTGAGCGTGGGCGGTGTCGGGTCTGCTGCGCTCAGGATTCTTCAGCAGCTGCCAACCGAAAGGTAGGTCTGAAAATGTTTTTTTTACAAATCACCTTCCTGTGGAGCCCGAAGGAGCAGGAATGCTCCCCCAACTCCACAGGAGTCACGATCACCACCAATCCCGCCCTGGCTCCCGCAGCCCGCTCCAACCCCTCTCGTGAGACTTTCGAGGGCCACTGCCCACGAGGCAGGCACCCGAAATTTACGTTTTCCGTCTAGCGAGCTGCCTGTGGAGGCGCGACCAGTGTTGGCCATTCAACCCAATTAAAAAAGAAAGACTTGCATTTATATAGCGCCTTTCACGACCACTGGACATCTCAAAGCACTTTACAGCCAATGAAGTACTTTTGCAGTGCAGTCACTGTTGTAATGTGGGAAAATTATTCAGATGAGGCCTGAGGACCTATTTCTATCGATCCTTGGGCCTCCTGGTTTGGGCGCACGCTGCCTCCGCAGCACCGAGTCAAAAACGGGCCCAGACAAATTTGCAGCCTTATATATTTCAATGTGCTTGTTTAGGAGACTGACAGTTACATTAAAACATTAGTTACTGATAGCTGTTTCTTTAGACAGTTTCATTCTCTTGTACCTTGCATCACACCCAAAACACAATGGGTACAATTACCTCGAGTGCTTAGGTTTAAAATTTGGGAGGCAAAGCCTGGTTCATTAAAGATCAACTCCAAAAATATGTCCACAATTGACCCTTAGAGAACATCTAAAAAAACAGCACTGAAGTAGATCAATCGACTTACTTTCTTGACCCGAGTGGTGAGGTCCTGAACAAAAAGTTTTCGGAGGTTGTGGAGAGTTTGAAGTTCTTTTGCCTTTTAAAAAGAACAAGCAGTTAGTGTTAGAGGGTTTAAGGAATATAGATTTTAAATGAGCTTGTATCTCTTTCCAATCATTAATTATATGCACATACAAATAGGTAATTAATGAGCACAAACCCCAGTGACTACAAACACTTGCAAATATAACTTTAAATAATTGAAAATCAAATAATTTGATTTGGGTGAGGGGAGAGGGGGGAATGGAAACGGTGTTGAATACTGGCCATATCCAAGAAAAACATCCATTTGTTTAAAAAAAAATGTCGCTGATTATAAATGGAACAAACAGCATTTGCGGAGCAGAACAGGATCTTGGTCTGTTATATAGAAAATTTATCCTCCACCACCGCCCCCTCCCCCCCCCTGCCCCGGCCACTTCTGCTACCACAAGAGAAATTTAGAATGTGATGGATCAGCTATATTTGTTGGGAAAGATTACTGTTGGGAAAGATACCCACCAAAGAAAACTTCCCTGCTTGAAGCACCCATTCTCCAGTCACTGTAGACTAGTTTCAATTTATAAACAAATTGCATTGTAGTTTAACTGGTCTACATGGAAGTATATAGCTCTAGTTATTTAGATTGTAGAGCTTCTTTAAAAAAATGCCAACAATGATTTCATGCATTCGGTGTATTTGCTGGGAAGCATGGATTCAATATTGAGAAAGTTATGTGGGAAAGAAAGAGATTTACAGACATTACACTCGCATGGCGTAGTCTTTGTTCTACAGGTGCGTGATCTTAAAGTTTAGTTAAGTTACTTAGTTGGGGAGGGGGACTAGTTTGTTCTGAAGCGAGTCCATTAAAAGTCCAATAGGTTTCACATTAAAACTTACAACTGTCTCTTCCAGCCCCTTGAGGTCCTGTTTTGCTTGCTCTCTTTTGTCATTAAGAAGTCTAAAAGCAGGACATAAAAGTTATTTGGAGTCAGATTTTATTTCAGATTGACAGCGTATTAAGAAAATAATTTCATGCCTCCGTGTCATACAATTTACCAAGTTAGAGGTAAACAGATCACATTACAAGAGAATGGTCTTCAAGTAACAACAAGCCGAACGATATAATTATAAGGTTATTTAACCGTCATGCTATTGTAGTAAGCAGTCTGGTGAGGGCGTCACCGGTCAGCTCCATGGCGCCTCTGAGCAAAGCAAGAACTCCAATACAAAATGTACACAACAGATGCAAGAATTTTTATTGCAAAAGATATATAGACACTCACGTACCACCACTAGAACAGAAAAAGGAGCGAGAAGGCCAGAACTAGGATGTTTTGCCTGGACAAATATTGTTTACTGGTAGCAATGACCAAATCGATACTGTGCATCATCACATTTATGACCAAATTAGTACTCCCCTCTTTAAAAATTTCTCCTTCCAAAATGCTCATAATATCCCAAGAATGCCTGAGGCACAGACGTTTCCCCGGGTGCTATCAGTCAGACAGGAGGTGATTTTTCACACAGTAACTTTATGCCCTTAGTGTTTTTTCTCTCTCTCTCTCTTGTTTTCTATCGCCTTCCCACAGAAGTGCTTTCATCCAACCAAGACACTTAAATACAGTCACCCACCATGAATTGGCAGAACATGTATATTGAGTGTGGATAATATGGAGTATCATTCGTGAGTGCCATCAGAGCTACCAGACCAGCCTCCAGGTACCTATGAATTCTAAAGTGAAATCTGCAGCTTTATTATGAAGCGATAACCGTTAAATAACACTTTCCTCCGTTCTCCTGGTGTGAAGAGGGAGAGATCATTTTAAAAATAAGCTTACACAAGTTTCTGGAGCTCGACACTTTTTTCATGTTCCTCCGTTTTTAACTTGTCAAAATCGGAGTTCAATTTCTCCTGCTCCAGCACAAGTTTCTGGTTCAAACTGTCGAGTAAAGAAAAAACAAAAGTATTTTAGCGTTAATTTAAATAGTGAACCGTTTGCATAAAAGCACTCGGGTACTAATAATGCAAAATTTGTCAGTAATTAACTATTAACCCAAGCAACTTCATTATCTTGTCAAGGTTACGGCATTCAACTTGACATTTCCACAAGATTACGCCATTTGATTCAACAGCCTTTTTCAAATCAATTGCATTTCCACCCCCAACCGAATTAAAATTAACAAGTATTTAAATCAGCACAATTAGTACTTAAGCTGTTTTATATGGAGTAAAATATACAGGAAATACAGTCACTTAATTACTGTTTGCAGAATAACAGCAGCTGTGCTCAGCAGTGCTTGACTTCTCAGTTTTGAAGTGTATATAATTCGTATTTTGTACAAAATGCTATTGTCTTTCATAGTGCATACATTATTTTAACTATTATCACTGTTACAATTTACTCATGAATGTAAATACGATAATTTCTACTACTCAGATGTAAACACTAAGAAATAAATATTACAGTTTCAAATAAAAAGAACTTTACATTGTCCCAACCACAACAATCTTATTGTCCTCAGTCATTTTAATATTGGAATGCACAACAGTCCTGCCATATCAATAATAAACCCAGTGATGGCGATTCTGGGATTAGGGTTTATTACAATGCTGTACAACTGGTAAAATACCCCTAACTGATGGTCATAGCCTTGGTTCAGTGGTAGCAATCTTACCCCTGAGTCAGGAGGTTGCGAGTTCAAGCCCCATTCCAGAGACTTGAACACATAATCTAGGTTGGCACATGAGTGTTGCACTGTTGGAGGTGCTGCCTTTCGGATGAGACATTGAATCGGACGTGAGAGGTTTAAAGAAAAGCTTAGGAATTCTCCTTGCTGCCGCGATTGGCGATCCTCACCCCTCCCCCCCCCCCACCCCCACCTCCGATTCTGAGCCTCGATCTCGCCCTTCCTCCCTTCCTCCCAATTGCCGGACTCACCCCACCAATCCCGATCGCTGGGGACCATTCCCAACAGCAGTAAGGTTTTCTAAATTTGCTGACATCTTTAAAATATGCAAAGCAGCAGACACAGATGATTCTGCTAATGTTTTTTCCCCCCCAAAAACGATTTACAATGAATGTGCACATTAGGCGAACAAATGGCAATTGAAATTTAAATGTTAAGTATATGTTGAAAGAATGTGGATCATAAGTATACGATGAATGGAATTGAATTAGGAATCATGCAGACTTGGGATGTGGCCTGGAAGTAATTGCAGAGAGTTCAATTTTAATGCCCAAAAAAGGCTAATCGAATGCCAGGATTTAAAACCAGCTCTACGTTAAGGCTTTACAATAGGTCATGCCACACTTAGAAAACTGTGCTTAGTATTCTATGCCACAAGAAATATACACTGGCATTGGAAAGGGTACAGAGAAGAGCAACCAGTCTGATTCCAAGTGTAAAAGGTTGATCTAGGAGAATAGATTAGAGAAGGCTAAAGTTTTAAAGACTAGGGGGGGGGGGAAGAAAACTGATAACGGGAGGGACCTCATCAAAGTATGCAAGATATTAAGTGTGGAGAGGTGAGATAATGCATTTTGGAGGAAAGTCAAGGAATGGGATTATATACTGAAAGGGTGTGGTGGAACAGGGACCTAGGAGTGGAAATACGTCATCCCATGAAAGTACAAATAGAGGCAGATAATGCCATATAAATAGGGAGTAGCAAGAGCAAAGACATTATGATAAATTTGTACAAGGCAATGCTTAGGCCATAGTTATACTGTGCACAATTTTAGGTACTCCATTATGAAAAGAACATTTAAGCTATAGAGAGCAAACTGCATAGATTCACCAAGGATGATGCCAGAGGTGAGAAACTATCGTTATGAACAGTAACTTTAGCTACTGGGACTATTCCCGATGGAAAAGAGAAGGCTAAGAGGAAATGTAATCAACACTTTTAAAATGATGTAGAGATATGGCAGGTTAAATAGGGAAAGACTATTTCCATTGGTAAACAACTTAAAACGGGCACCATGAAAGAAAGAACTTGCATTTATAATAGGGCCTTTGACATCCCCAAGATGTCCCAAGATAATTACCAGCCAATGAATTCCTTTTGAAGTGTAGTAACTGTTATTGTGTAAGCATTTTGCACTCAGTAAGGTTCCACAAACAGCGGAGATAAATGACCAGTTAATCTGTTTAATGGTGGTAGTTGGAGAGAAGTGCTGGGCTGGACACCAGTAAAACTTCCCTGATCTTCGTTGAATAGTGCCAGGGGATCTTTTACATCCACCTGAACAGGTAGACAGGGCCTCAACTGAACATCACATGCAGCAGTACTGCACTGAAGTGTCAGCCTAGATGATGTGTTCAAACCCTGAACTGAGGGTGAAACCTACAACCTTCTGATTCAGAAGTGAGAGTGCCAACACTGAGCCAACCTATACTTACTAAGAAAGTGAGGCAAGACAGGGAATAGTTGAGGCAGAGACCATTGCATTTAAAAAAAAATAAGAGTTCTTTAAAGCAAGAGCACCTCCCAAACCCGCGACCTCTTCCACCTAGAAGGACAAGGGCAGCAGGTGCATGGGAACACCACCACCTCCAAGTTCCCCTCCAAGTTCTCCATCAAGTCACACACCATCTTGACTTGGAATTATATCGCCGTTCCTTCATCGTCGCTGGGTCAAAATCCTGGAACACCCTCCCCAACAGCACTGTGGGAGTACCTTCACCACACGGACAGCAGCGGTTCAAGGAGGCGGCTCACTACCACCTTCTCAAGGGCAATTAGGGATGGGCAATAAATGCTGGCCTTGCCAGTGACGCCCACATCCCAAGAACGAATAAAAAATAGACAGTTAAAGGAGAGGAATTTACAGGACTATGGGAGACAGTAGGGCAGTGAGATTAATTTAGGCCTCCTTTTGTTCAGTAAACCTCTATGCTTCTAAATTATTACTTCAAAATAAGCCAACAATGAATGGAAACTGGGAATAATAAATATAAAACAGGCATGTGAAGAATTTTATTCAGTGATAAATATTTGTAATAATCTGCCAAGCAAAGTAGTAGATGCAAAAATGTACAGATCGATGCACCTATGGGAAAGTTAGAGTCATAGAGGAGTGAGTCATCGACCTGAAACGTTAACTCTGTTTCTCTCTCCACAGATGCTGCCTGACCTGCTGAGTATTCCCAGGAATTTCTGTTTTTATTTATGTGGGATGAGCTATGATGGGTCAAATGGCCTTTTCTCATTCCTAACTTTCCTTCGATTCAATAACCTTCTCACTTGGTTAGTCAAATTACCTCAATTCAACACCAGTCATTTTTCATGAACAGAGCAAAGAAATGAGCTTGTATATGTTTGTGGATAGACTGGAGAAGCTGAGGTTGTTCTCCTTCGAGCAGAGAAGGCTAAGAGGAGAGTGGTTATGATCTAGGATGCGCTGTCTGAAAGGGTGGTGGAGGCAGATTCAATCGTGGCTTTCAAAAGGGAATTTTCTTTTAAAAGTACCTGAAGGAAAAAAATTTGCAGGGCTACGGGGAAAGGGCGGGGGATTGGGACTAGCTGAAGTGCTCTTGCAGAGAGCCAGCATGGGCTCGACGGGCCGAATGGCCTCCTTCTGTGTTGTAACCATTCTATGATTCTATGATTCGATAGAGGTGTTTACTATATATGCAGTTTAATACTTCACATTCCTTTATTGGCAAGTTGCATTCTGAAGTCCTGTCAGATACTTACTCCCTTAGTTCATCAATGATTTTTTGTTTTTCATCAATTTCATCCCTCAGACGAGCCAGTTGCTTCTGATGGGCCTCTCTATGGTTCTCCATTTGCTCTTCCAGAGTTTTCTAGATGAAGACACCAAATGAGTTAGGAGTTATTGAATTTCTGCTGCCTTTCACAGATTTAAGGTGATTGGCAAAAGAACCAGAGGCGACATGAGGAAAACCTTTTTTAAGCAACGAGTGGTTAGGATTTGGAATGCACTGCCTTATAGGGTGGTAGATACAGATTCAATAGTAGCCTTCAAAAGGGAATTGGATAAATACTTGAAGGAGAAAAATTTGCAGGGATATGGGGAAAGAGCAGGGGAGCGGGACTAACTGGCCTCCTTCTGTGCTGTACTATTCTACGATTCTATTTCTATGTTAGGATTCCTCTCTCCCCACATACGCACAATGATCTCTTCGAAGCTATTGGTTTGGCCAAATTACTTGGAGGTTCCAGTGCCCACTTCTTGATCCTGCAAGCACTTTGGATGCAGAGCGTTTCCATCACAGATCTGAAGGTGATGCTTCCAGTTTTGAAGCTTAGTATATGGAGGCCAATTAGAGCTTCTAATCATCCCCCTTTTGTCAAGTATGAAAAATCCCCAATAGAAACTTCCCTATGCAAATAGGGCCCATCTTAGAGGCTCAGTCTTCAGGAAAATGTTTGCCAAATCTTTTTGTTACCAAACACAATACAAAGATGTGTTTAGTGAAAAAAAGTATTATTGGATCACTTACACGTTACAGTAGTATGAAAATGTTATATTTATAATCTTCTACTTACGGAATCATTTTCATGAAAAGGTGCCTCTTTCATAAGAGCAAGGATCCCGTTTGTTTTATATCAGCCAAACACCGTTAAAACAATTAAAACTGTTGTAACGCGCTTCCTGCTCTGTAGTTCATTTGTCAATTTAGTGTAAATATTACAGGTCAGTACTTAGCTAAAACCAGAGGCCTCGTTAAAACTTAAAGCAGAACATTTGAGAGAAGTATTGAAAGTACCAAGAGGAAGTAACACATAGCAAGACAGGCAAATTAGACTGAACCAAAATCTGAAGTCAACATATCATGATATCGTCCCGCCCTAGTCCTCAATTTGAGATTTAAGTGAGAAATTATTTTATCGCTCATCTATCTATTTAAATATGCAGATTGGGCTCCAATAACATCATCGGTCCCCGATCGGATATTTTAACCTGAGCCCTGAGTGGGGGGGGACCAGCGACGGCTTCCCTGCCAGGAACAGGGTCCGGGGCCACAAGAGGCCCGGCAAGGCAAGTTTTTAAATAGTTTAACAGCTGGGCAGCCGCTTTCCGCCAACCTCCCGGCCGCTTTGGCCAGGAAGCGCCATGCAAATGTTTAAAATCAGCTGAGCCCGTCTGCTACCAAACCCGGACAGGCACGCCGCTCGCTTGCTGTGCCCGCTTGCTGCGCTTGCTGCGTTCCCACCCGGGAGTTAAAATCGAGCCCATAATCTCCCTAAAATGGCACCAGCACACATTGGTGAACAGGACAGCTCATTCCCAGTCTGTCTAGTGAAAGAGAATGCATTGAAAGCAAAGTGACATTATTATTTTTTTTTCTGGCGGGGGCGGGGGGGAGGGGTGTGTCGGGTTTGCTAGGTTGGCTTCGGGGAAAACGCAAGACAGAATATAAAAACCGGTGACAGCTAGGTTAGAGAGTAGCAGCTGAGAATTAATCATTTTGGCCATGCAGCAGATTCTTCTGCCAATAAATATTCCAGTCGATAACAACTCCGTGCATTGGAGAGAAGCTGCTCAGAAACCCAACACAGATCAGAATTTATTTTTCCTGCCTATGTGCCAGCTTTCAGAACAGATGAGTCACAAAGTACCGACATCAATGCATCTCGTCCATGTTATTACCTTCATTTCGTTGGCATCTTGAAGCATGCTCTGGTGCTCCTTTTCTTTGTCCTGGAAGGTCACTTCATGCATCTTTTCTATTAAGCAATTTTCAAAAGAGAATTAGCTGCACACATACACACACACACACACATACACACACATTAGCAGCCTCTACGCACTGCATGTTAGACATTTTTAAATTCAGAGCTAGAACAAATGAGAACTTTCATCATTTTAATTCTGCGTTTGTGATGTTTGAAACGGTTAAAAAAAAAAGAAGCAGGTGCTGGTTTGTTTTGCTGAAATATTTAAAGACGCCAAAGCACTTGAAAAGTTGACACAATGTCAATGTAAAGTTCTTAGCACAATAGATCAGTACAAATGAGTTCACTTCATGAGTAACAACTGGGATGTACATGTATACCAGGGCAAAAGAGGAGCCAATTAACCCTGAATTAGATTTCAACTAATAATTATAGAGACCAGTTAAAAATAACCACCGTTGTAGTGCCATAATAATCGTTTCCCCTGCAGAGTTTAATAAATGTTTGGGGTTTTTTTGCCTTCCCCTTCTCGTGTAAAATGAAGTATGTTTTTTTTTCTGGGGCACTGTGAGGAATTGTACACCTCCAGCCCCTTTCAGAAAGTTAGTACATTAAAAAAGAAATTCAATATTTTTAGTATAGATGGATGTATATATACACTGTGCTGTAAAGTACTCAGAGACAGAATAAAACTTGCAGTGCCCTAAATAAATGATCAAGTGGATTAAGGCATCTGAATTACTTAAGCTTCAGGCCAGTGCATACCTTGGGCACGGAGTTTAGCTAACTCTTCATCGAGTGTATCGTGAGACTCCTCCAGCTGTCTTCTCTTCTGCTCGACATTCTGCATGTAATCCGTCAGCGATTTTATCTTGGCTTCATGCTTTCAAAAGATTAACAGCACAAAAAGCGGATGTAAAGGCGTGCATTATACAAACCACCGGCTGCTTAGAGCCACTTAGTAATAGTCAGGTCCCTAACTATAAGCCAACACATTAAACCTGGATCTCGGACAGCGTCCAGTGTCAGAGTTCATCTTTTTTGTGCAATAGAGACCGTTCTCTTCCTACCTACATTACAGGTGTCAAAATGCTCACTCACATGATACAGCTTTTCAAATAAATGTAAGGCATGTAGATAATGTACAAACGCATTTACAATTTCTGATACGTACCACACAATAGCAGAACTGCTGTGATTTTACGTATTCATTTACCAGTAACTTGATACAATGCAGATTAATACATGTACAATTGCACTTTTGTAACTCCACTATCATGGCTTTGCTTTTTATTATTGAGAAGTCACCTTTTCAACTAAGTAATTTACTCGCACTGGCACAATGGCAACCATCTTTTCAAACAGACAAATTGTGCACTGCAGTGTAAAACTGCATATCACAGTGGTGGGACAGGGTGGCGTCCCACACCACTAAGTTCTCAATTTGAGCTGTGTTGTTACGGGAAGGCGTCAAGCAGCAGCCAGGCATTTGCCCGCAGGGGGGGTGCAGTGGGGGAAGTTAAGGGCAATTGGGAACACCAGGGGGGAAAAAAAAAATCACTTGCACTGCCATGAATTATTTGAAAAGGCATGTTAACAGATTTCCAAATGGCATACCTGAAACATTAAATTATAGGCAAAACAAAGCAAGAGGCCTCTTGAGACCCAGCACTGCAAATCCCCAGACTTAGCAATTTTGTTTGAACTCGGGTGGCGTCAGCACTTTACTGATGATCAGACAAAGCCCAACTTTCAAAATGATGCTTGTTTATCCTCCCGAGGGTTACATGCAGGGAATCTGATGAACATCTGCGAGCCCTTTCAAAAGTTATTACACATCAGGACCGCCAGCAGTCGCACTCTTATCGGTGGGGATTGGGGGGGGGACGGACGGAGGGGAGAGAGTGTGGGGAGGGGGAGAGTGTGGGGAGGCGAGAGGGGATAGAGTGTGGGGAGGGGGGAGTGGAAAGAATGCGGGGAGGGGGAGGGGAGAGAGTGTGGGGAGGGGAGGGAGTGTGGGGAGGGGAGGGAGTGTGGGGAGGGGTGGGAGTGTGGGGAGGGGAGGGAGTGTGGGGAGGGGAGGGAGTGTGGGGAGGGGAGAGAGTGTGGGGGAGGGGAGAGAGTGTGGGGAGAGGAGAGGGGAGAGAGTGTGGGGAGGGGGAGAGTGTGGGGAGGGGGGAGAGTGTGGGGAGGGGGGAGAGTGTGGGGAGGGGGGAGAGTGTGGGGAGGGGGGAGAGTGTGGGGAGGGGGGAGGGGAAAGAATGCGGGAGGGGGGAAAGTGTGGGGAGAGGAGAGGGGAGAGAGTGTGGGGAGAGAGTGTGGGGAGAGAGTGTGGGGAGGGGGGAGGGGAAAGAATGCGGGAGGGGGGAGAGTGTGGGGAGAGGAGAGGGGAGAGAGTGTGGGGAGAGAGTGTGGGGAGAGGGGAGAGAGTGTGGGGAGGGGGGAGAGTGTGGGGACAGCGGGAGTGTGGGGAGGGAGGAGAGATTGTGGGGAGGGGAAAGAGAGTGTGGGGTGGGGGGGGTAGAGAGTGTGGGGAGGGGGGAGTGAGTGTGGGGAGGGGGGAGGGGGAGAGAGTGTGTGGGGAGGAGGGAGAGAGTGGGGAGGGGGGAGAGAGTGTGGGGCGGGGTGAGAGAGTGTGGGGAGGGGGGAGAGAGTGTGGGGAGGGGGGAGAGAGTGTGGGGAGGGGGGAGGGAGAGAGTGGGTGGGGAGGAGGGAGAGAGTGTGGGAGGGAGGGGGGAGAGAGTGTGGGGAGGGGGGAGAGAGTGGGGAGGGAGGAGAGAGAGTGGGGAGGGGGGAGAGAGTGGGGATGGGGGAGAGAGTGGGGAGGGGGGAGAGAGTGGGGAGGGGGAGAGAGTGGGGAGGGGGGAGAGAGTGGGGAGGGGGGAGAGAGGTGGGGAGGGGGGAGAGAGTGGGGAGGGGGGAGAGAGTGGGGAGGGGGGAGAGAGTGGGGAGGGGGGAGAGAGTGGGGAGGGAGGAGAGAGTGTGGGGGAGGGGGGAGAGAGTGGGGATGGGGGAGAGAGGTGGGAGGGGGGAGAGAGTGGGGGAGGGGGAGAGAGTGGGGAGGGGGAGAGAGTGTGGGCGGGGGGAGAGAGTGTGGGGCGGGGGGGAGAGAGTGTGGGGTGGGGGGAGAGAGTGTGGGGCGGGGGGAGAGAGTGTGGGAGGGGGGAGAGAGTGTGGGGAGGGGGGAGAGAGTGTGGGGAGAGGAGAGGGGAGAGAGTGTGGGGAGAGGGGAGAGAGTGTGGGGCGGGGGAGAGAGAGTGTGGGGAGGGGGGAGAGAGTGTGGGGAGAGGAGAGGGAGAGAGAGTGTGGGGAGCAGGGGAGAGAGTGTGGGGAGGGGGAGAAGCGTGTGGAGAGGGGAGAGAGTGTGGGGAGGGGGGAGAGTGTGGGGACAGCGGAGAGAGTGTGGGGAGGGAGGAGAGATTGTGGGGAGGGGAAAGAGAGTGTGGGGAGAGGGGAGAGAGTGTGGGGAGGGGGGAGGGGGGGAGAGAGTGTGTGGGGAGGAGGGAGAGTGTGGGGAGGGGGGAGAGAGCGTGGGGAGGGGGGAGGGGGAGAGAGTGTGGGGAGGAGGGAGAGAGTGGGGAGGGGGAGAGAGAGTGTGGGGCGGGGGTGTGAGAGAGTGTGGGGAGGGGGGGAGAGAGTGTGGGGAGGGGGGAGAGAGTGTGTGGGGAGGAGGGAGAGTGTGGGGAGGGGGGAGAGAGTGTGGGGCGGGGGGAGAGAGTGTGGGGAGGGGGAGAGAGTGTGGGGAGGGGGGAGAGAGTGGGGAGGGGGGAGAGAGTGGGGAGGGGGGAGAGAGTGGGGAGGGGGGAGAGAGTGGGGAGGGGGGGAGAGAGTGGGGAGGGGGGAGAGAGTGGGGAGGGGGGAGAGAGTGTGGGGCGGGGGGAGAGAGTGTGGGGCGGGGGGAGAGAGTGTGGGGCGGGGGGAGAGAGTGAGAGTGTGGGGCGGGGGGAGAGAGTGTGGGGCGGGGGGAGAGAGTGTGGGCGGGGGAAGAGAGTGGGGAGGGGGGGAGAGAGTGGGGAGGGGGAGAGAGTGGGGAGGGGGGAGAGAGTGGGGAGGGGGGAGAGAGTGTGGGGCGGGGGGAGGAAGAGAGTGTGGGGCGGGGGGAGAGAGTGTGGGGCGGGGGGAGAGAGGGTGGGGCGGGGGGAGAGAGTGTGGGGCGGGGGGAGAGAGTGTGGGCGGGGTGCGAGAAGAGTGTGGGGAGGGGGGAGAGAGTGTGGGGAGGGGGGAGAGAGTGTGGGGAGGGGGAGAGAGTGTGGGGAGGGGGGGAGTGAGTGTGGGGAGGGGGGAGTGAGTGTGGGGAGGGGGGAGTGAGTGTGGGGAGGGGGGGAGAGAGTGTGGGGAGGGGGGGAGAGAGTGTGGGGAGGGGGGAGCGAGTGTGGGGAGGGGGGAGAGAGTGGGGAGGGGGGAGGGGAGAGAGTGCGGGGAGAGAGTGCGGAGGGGGGAGAGAGTGTGGGGAGGGGAGCAAGTTGGAGGGAGGGATTACTACCCACTGCAGTAGCAGCTGCCAGTTGGACTCCTCATAAATATATTCAGTACGGAAAATGGATGTTAAAAAAAAATCATGAATATTTAAGTTGTGTCTAGCACATTTAACTTGAAAGAGAAACTGTAATTCTAATTAAAATTTCAATGCAAATAGCCCCATTAATCTTGTGTTACATGCCAGGCATTCCTTCATTATGATGCACTATTAATAGGGACAAAAAAAAACACACACACACACGCACACACAAATATTATTTACTTTGAACACGCTAACATCTGCATTAATGAGACCTTATTTTTGCAGTCACCATTTGCTGAAGCCTCACTCTAAGAATTCTGCAGATTAAATGTTCTCTCCGTGTACTGGGGCCAATATCATCCCTATTGAAGTCTGTCTTATCAAAACAGGAATAGCGTAAGAATATTTTACAAAGTGTGTGATTTAAACAAGCACTGTTGTGGGAAATGTTGTATCAAAGTCCTGAGAGACAGTTAAAAAAACACGAGGGAAACATTCGTCTGTTCACACGCACACACGTATTCGATGGGGCCGTGTGTGAAGCACCCTGCAGGGTAGGAGGCAGAATTGTCAAATGATTCATTGAGCAAGTAGTCCTAAGTGCACCACAGACTGGTAGATTACAGGTCCAATCCTTTACTCTGCTCGCTCCTGAACTCAAGTGATTTGCTTTGGGGTGACATCTGGCAGAGAGCAGCAGATGTTTACGAGAGAAAAGGAACAGTCATCCCCAGCCCATTCTCATGCACATCTTTACAATCCTCCTAGCAGGATTGCCAAGAGACATGGCAGCAAAGCACACCCGACACTTGGCTGCAGCTGCTGTATTGTTCAAAGAGAACAGTTTTAAAAAATACAAACTTTCTTAATCTCATAGTAAAGAAGCATTTAAGACCGCATTTAAAAGCGGGGCCCAATTGCACTGAACTCTTTTAAACATCAAGGGAAAAAGTGCTCGAGACTGTGCATAAACAAATGAAAATCTATACAATAAAAAATGATGATCTTGATGTCTTGTGGACTACCTGCAGTTTGAAGAACCTGAGCTGCATTCTCATTCTTCAATCAAAATGGCAGTGCTCAGTTTAAACACAGTTACTATACTGCTTACAACAGCTAGTCTACAGTAAGCGGTTTCAGCACCAGGAGCTCAGTATCCATCCGCAAACCTTCAAATGGTTAGCAACTAACTCTTGTGGTTGGCATAAAACTTACCATTGCTAAGAGCTGGTTTTCAGAGAATCACGTGCATCTATCTCTCTCACAGACAGACAGAGACAGAGAGGCAGGCAGAGAGACAGAGGCAGGCAGAAAGGCAGAGAGAGGCAGACTCAGAGAGAGAGGCAGACACAGAGAGAGAGGCAGACTCAGAGAGAGAGGCAGACACAGAGAGAGAGGCAGACACAGAGAGAGAGGCAGACACAGAGAGAGAGGCAGACACAGAGAGAGAGGCAGACACAGAGAGAGAGGCAGACACAGAGAGAGAGGCAGACTCAGAGAGAGAGGCAGACTCAGAGAGAGGCAGACACAGAGAGAGGCAGACTCAGAGAGAGGCAGAGAGGCAGACAGAGAGAGGCAGACACAGAGAGAGGCAGACACAGAGAGAGGCAGACACAGAGAGAGGCAGACACAGAGAGAGGCAGACACAGAGAGAGGCAGACTCAGAGAGACACCATTCCCCTTAAGTATGATGAACTGTTGATTATGGATCAATATTTTTTACCTGCCAGGTTGGTAGATGGGAGACAGGTATATGACATAATTGATAATACAATGTCACCATATTACTCACGGCACCGACCCAAGACAATGGCCGGGATTTTCAGAGGTAAGAACGGGTGGGTTGGGGGCGGGGGGAGGAAGTGAAAGTTGAAAAAATGTGAACCCCGACCCCAACTCGCCCACTTTCACCTTTCACTCAGGCGGGACGGGCGTGGTGCGGGCTGCCAACCCACTGCCAGGAGGCGGGTTGGCAATTTAAACATTATAATGAGGCCTGAAGCCTCTGCTTTAACCTGCTTTGCAGGTTTTACTGCAGGCGGCCGGGGATCCCAGGGCTCGGATTTCCCAGTGGCTGCAATGAGGTGGCCTCAGCCTCGGTGAGGAATGCTTGTGGGCCGGGAGGAGCAGGAGTGCCCCAAGCTCTCCCACCATCAGCCTGGCCCTCTTCAAGGTCGGGGTTCGGACCCCCACCTCCCCCAGGATCGGACCACCCCCCCACACCCCAGGGATCGCGATTCGACCCCGGGGTCGGGGATCGGATGCCTCTCCCACCATCCTGGGCCCAGCACTTACATGTTGCTGCTGCCTCCTTCTCCGAGTTCCCCACGCGACTGGAAGCCAGCTTGTCAATCAGGCTGACTTCCAGGCGGGGAACCCGCCCGACGCACGCGCCGCACGCTGTGGAGTTAAAATAGCGTGCCGGGAAACCCGAACTTCCGGGTTTCCCGCCGTCTCCCGGGCCCCCCCGCACCGCGCAGGGGGGACCCAGCAAAATCCAGCCCAATATCACAAAAATCAATTAAAAACATAGAACTAGAAAGAATTCTAAACCATATAGGATGGGTTACAAGCCTCCCCGTGAAAGGATTCAGGTCATTGAAGGCGACGCTCATTTTCTCTTTTTGGCAACTGTGGTAAAACCCATGCAGCCCTACCTCAGGAAGAATTGTTGACACTTTTAACTTCAGCAGGGCATAAAATGGGCAATATCATATCGAGCTCCTCATGTACACCCCATCTGATCTTCCTTACCATTGAAATTGGACTGACGATCCAATCTCACCCGTTTTACACCCCCACCGACATTGAACATTACGTCCGATGTGTTTAAAACAAACACACACACACAGACATAAAATGCAGCCAACAATTTAGAAGGTCTGCTTGGCCTCCATCAGCCTTCAAGTAATATCAAAACGAACAGCCTATTTTACCTGGATTTCTATCCTTGAACCATCTGTAGAACTAGAAACAAGTCCTATTTCGCAGTAAACTTCCATTTTCCATACCTGAGACACCAAGAGCTGACAAGCTGCCAGTTCCCGCTCATTCTCATTCATTTTTTTATTGCAGTCCAGTTGTGTGCTCTCCAGCTGTTTGGCACGCTTCACCAATGTCTTGACCTCAGACTTCATTTTGCTAACATATAGACGAGCAACCGTGAACTCTTCTTCTAGAACGCCATTCATTTCTGCCATCTGGGAGAGAAGATGGTGGTTAGCTTGTCAACTATAAAAATATGACAATGGTTGGAATCTTCCTGCCTCTCCCAAATTTGTAATCAATGGGATGGGGACATAATTCCACCCTTTTATCTTAGTTGTCCAGCATGCGCATCACTTTGTAATAGAAAATATCGCAACAGTAACATAATATAAAATTCTTAGTGGCTCAGTGGGTAAATGCACGACATGGTGTAGTACTGAGCCACTGCTGAGTTAGCACATCTCAGCCAGGACAATGGGGTGGTACCATGGTCACAGTATCCCTAGACTAGGGCTCGTGGAGGGGGAAGAAAAGAGGGGGGAAGAGAAAAAAAGAGGGAGAGAAAAGAGAGAGGGAGGATGTAGAAGAGAGGGGGGAAGGAGAAAAGAGAGAGGGGGGAAGGAGAAAAGGGGGCAAAGAGAAAGGGGAAGGAGAAAAGAGGGGGGGAAGGAGAAAAGAGATGTAGAAAAGAGGCGGAGGAGTCAGCAAAGGTTCTTATCCAGTGTTTGCCCATCTACCCAGATTAGGGTTAGGTTTGGGGTAATGGCAGAGTTTGCCTAGCAACACTCACTGTCCAGCCTCACAAATGAAAAGTGGCTGCTCAGTTGTGGCACTGAAGGTTGCTTGTCCTGTGGAATGTTACCCCAGCATGAGCTGCCACCTTCACAGAGGAGGAGAGAGGAATTGGAATTTAAAAAAAAGTGCATTTGCTTGTTTTAACTTCCAGAGATAGGTTGAGTGAAAGTAGTTTTTATGAAGAGCCGAGATCTTGATGCTTTCCGTCCTTCCAACAATGATGCACCATTTTCCTGTTTACACATGTCATTTATACAGTGCCTTACTCAGCCCATACCACTGAGCTGAAGCTATGCAATCTTTAAATGAAGCGTCTCGTCTCGCGTGTGGGAAGGGAAGAAAAAAGATTTTAGAAATTGTACAGAACAGGTCAAGCTGTTACTAATAATCGATTCATTCGTCAGCATTCTTTATGGAACCAGATAGAACGTGGACAATTTAAAAATGATTGCTGAATAATCTTCACATTGAAGTTGCTATTTAAAGATTAAACACCTGATGAAATCTCAGACGTGATCATGACAGATGGTTTGTCGCCATCTCAGATGCTACCAGGAGAGCCATTTGATTTGAAACAGAATTGTCATCATCAAAGGCAGCCCCTTTAAGCTCATCATGCAGGGAAGAGTTGTAAAAGTTCACAGTCAAACCTCAGTGTAACAAATGTGTGGGAACTGGCAGAATGGTTCTGTTGGAGGCGATTAAGAAAAAAAAACCAATGTTGCAGTTTCAGTTCTCCAGCAGCTAATAGAGATTCCACCGGGCTGGGCAATGAGGTCCATGCTAAAGGCTCCATTACATCTTTTCTTAAAAAAAAAATCAGATTCTGTGCAATGCTCCCTCTAATTTTTATTTTAGGTGAGCGGTCCCTTTAACTGTCTGCACGGCCCATTCAAATTTTCATGCACACACGGTTTCTACCATGTAAAAGCAAGTGAGCAGCCTGCGCGGGACCTCCAGACCGCTGCGCGGCCGCACGGCATTAGTGGCAACGTTGGTTCTGTGTACGTGGAAGATTTACTGTGCACATTCAGGAGAAAATGCAGCAGCAACCTCAAACACGAGTCTTGTCTACATGCAACCAGTAGAGGGAGCAAGAAGCTGCATTTATTTAATGAAGGTTTCAGATAGACTTTGGAATCGTCAAGAACATTCGACTGGTTCTCCATCTTTTTGCAGTATTATTTAACATACAGCAAAGATGTGATCAATGATCATTTCCCTCCATTTATAGAATAAATGATCACAATTCAGCTCCTTTGCGAGCCAACATTTACATCCATCTGGATCTGTTTCTGCTAAGTGGAAAGTAAAAGCAACATTCTATTAAGCATATGTTTACACTGCAGATGTCCTACCATTCCAGAAATGGAGTGATTTGATTTCCTCATTTTAACTTTATCTCTAATAATACTACAAATTGAGGGCAAATCGCAAATGAAATAATTTTTTTCTGCTCAAGATGAGGAATGTCACTGGTGAAGAATGCAATGTTTTTCCACATTGAACATCGAATATCAGCAACAAAACCCCTCCCTGACCAAGTATAGCATGGGTTAGATGCAGGGCAATGCTGTCTCCACTCTGACTGACAATATAACTCAAGCTCAACCTCAGAAGAGCTCTCCCCACGGCAGGGGTGTCCAAACTGTGCCCCTCAGGCCAGGTGCGGGCGACCAGGCCTTGGCCAACCCTTGATGCCAAGTCCTATTGTGCTTCTGTTTCTTATTTGCTGGTTTATTCTGTTTTGAATTTCGTGGGCCTGGAGGCTTGGAAAGGGCCGTTCTGCGCTCTGATAAATCCATAAATCAAAACACCAAGATCTGTTAATATCAGCGACTTGAACTGTATAACCTTTTTTTTTCTATTCATTCACGGGATGTGGGCGTCGCTGGCAAGGCCTGTATTTATTGCCCATCCCTAATTGCCCTTGAGAAGGTGGTGGTGAGCTGCCTTCTTGGCAACCAAGTGGTTGCTAGGCAGTTAAGAGTCAACCACATTGCTGTGGGTCTGGAGTCACATATAGGCCAGACTGGGTATGGACAGCAGATTTCCTTCCCTAAAGGACATTAGTGAACCTAATGACATGGATTTAAGCATTATATCTCGTGGAATTGCCAATTTGTGCCAAGAACCCACATCCACTAGGAACTAGATCGACACCGCCCAGACTCATTCCATACAGGATCCTCGCAAGAGGAGGCTTTCATCTCATGCCAGAGTTGCATTCACACCCTGTTCCTAGAAGTGAAAAGAACAAGGTGCTAAATCACCTAGTTCCCCAACATTTACAATATTTTATGAAAGAGAAACTCAGTCCTTAAAGAAAAGTGGTTCAATGCACTGCCCAGTGTGACACTGATCTATACAGATGAGGACGGCCTCGGGTTCAATTCCTTATCTACGTGGAGTCAATTAATCTCAAATCAGAGCAGCCGTGAGGTTCAAAATGACTAGCCTCAGTATACCTGGACTGAAATGTGGGGGGGGGGGAGGAAAGAAGAGAAGAAGAGCAAGCAACTCTTGCTAGAAACAGCTTATGATCATTGAGCAAGAACAGGATATCAAGCTCACTTTTCACAGTGCTCAGATATACAGCCCACCAACACCAACGGTGCAGGCTCTTGAAGAATGATTATTAGCTTGGAATATGACGCGCTGTTGTCCAAAAAATTCGTACCCAGCCGCCTTCAGTGGAAGCATGGCAGAGGAATTGAACCATATTTGACAAATGTACTGAAAAAAGTCTAGCTCAAAACCTTTTTGCTGCTCTTCGCCAGCACCCCCCCCCACCACCACCACGATGTGTGGCAATTCTTTCACAGGTGGCCTCGTTCTAAACAAATCGCCTATAAACATTAAGCCTATTTTACAAAACTGCTCTCGGCAGGCAGCCTGCTGGAGGAACTCATCAAGAATTTGGATGTGCGCTCTTTGTTATCCGGTCGGTTAATTAGCACAAAATTAGCCCTATGGTTCCGAGTACCAGGTTTCGAAATACTGTTGCAGTCAAACAGATCAAATAAAGTTCATGGTTATTGGGAAACCTAGCCACAAATCATGACAGGCATACTGAAAGAAACTAAGACTCATTAAGCCAAACTGCTAGTCCAATTCTATAAGCTCAGTGAATGGGCAGATAGCTCAATATTTGTACAGTGTTATTGAGTACAGTAGAAACCAGTTATAGTGCTATATGTTCAATAGCCCAAATGATCACTATAACCAACTGATCAATATAGGCAATTCCTAATGTCTACGGGACTGCTGAGCACGGACATCTGCTTAACCAACCTCTCCTTCCATTGCGCTATTCAGAATGTGAGCAGTCTTAATGTTACTCCTCTCCTTTAATCATTCATCTTCAGGCCAAAACTGGCAAACTGAGCAGAGTGCTGGTCAACACTTACCAGTCGACCCAGGTCACTATTGTGCACTTAGTTTCAATAGCGGAGGCACTAGAAGATTGTGAAAAAAAGAGGGAATACCTCAAAAAGATGGTGAAACCTCACAAAAAAAACTTGTTTCTTCACTGCAATACATTATTACTTTGTTATACTACATCAATTAATTCATGTCCAGACCAAGTTTTCAAGAACATTCTCTAGGGACCTACCATTTTTACTTCACTGTTGCCAATGATTCCCCCTATTTCTCCCAGGTCCTTCAACAAGACATTCAGTATCTCTGTTGCCCTCTTCTTCTGGTGGTTACTGAGCTCCTGGAGTTGGTTGAATTCTTTCTGAACAACTATTAAGGTACTCTACAAAACAAAAGTTTAAAAGAAATCTGCAGGTTAAAGAGAAAATAATTTGACACTCACTAACCATTTTAAAATAATGAATAGCTTCAGTAGCAATTTTAAATTATTATAAATGAAAAGAAAAATGAACAATATTTAGTTTCAAAGTTGGATTGTTTTGGCAAGGCCTTTCAGGGAATACTTAAACCCAAATTGTTACTTTTAGCAATGGACTTTCTCATCCACCAAGGTCTAAAATAAGGCTAGCCAATTTTCTCTTCCCTCACTTTCTTCTCCTCCCCCAAACAGCATCAAAATTGTGACAATTACCGTTTTTTGTGCCAGTTCATCGGTCAGCAACTCATTGGCCTTAGACTTGTCCTCCACCTCTTGGGATTTCTGGTCATAGTTGACAGCCAGTTCCTCCAAGGCCTGAAGCACTTCCTTCACCTCATCCTTCGCTGCCTCATTTTCTAGCTGCAGTCGGTTCAGTTCCTCTTGGATCTTCTCATAATCTCTCCTTGTGGAGATCAACAGCTGGAAATAGCCACACATTTTTAACATCAGTTTTAGCCAGATCAAAACCCACATGGAAGTCACAAAGAATTCAAGACATTTCACTGGAAGAAAAGCCTGTAGTGCAGTCCCAGCGATAACTGCCACTTAAAATCTACCTCAAGTGAACATGTCCTTCCTATCATCAGGTCCATACATTGTATTTGACTCAAACTCTAAAGACTTCAAACAGTTCATCCCCATTTTTGGCCATTCCTTTGACCTTGATACATTTGGATTAAACAGCCATAAACATTGACATTACCATACGCAAAAACTCACCTCCTCTTGGTCCAGCATCTGCTGCTTTAGGTTCTCAGTCAGCTGGCTCTGCTGGTTGATTTCTTCATCCTAAACCAAACAAAAATCAGAGGGAAATTCAGCAGGAGATTATGGTAACATCCTAAATTCCCGACTGACATGGATTCCCAGGAATGTTTTGCTGTAATCTGCTTGTACAGGAAATATTTCTGTTTTATAGAAAAACACTCAATGTTATCACCCATTCAAACCCGCGACCTCTACCACCTAGAAGGACATGGGCAGCAGGCGCATGGGAATACCATCATCTGCAAGTTCCCCTCCAAGTCACACACCATCCTGACTTGGAAATGTATCGCTGTTCCTTCATCGTCGCTGGGTCAAAATCCTGGAACTCCCTCCCCAACAGCACTGTGGGAGTACCCTCACCACACGGACTGCAACGGTTCAAGAAGGTGGCTCACCACCACTTTCTCAAGAGCAATTAGGGATGGGCAATAAATGCTGGCCTTGCCAGCAACACCCACATCCCAGGAACGAATAAAACATTTTTTTTAATACATATTGACAAGAGCAATTTCAGACAAATGTGCTAAAAGTTCATACTCTAATACCCAATGGAGTAATTGCTGGACATTTAACATTAGAAAATGCCCATATCCATTTTAGTTCACAGAGATTTCATTCATCACGAACTATATAACAAACCATTTTAAGAGAGATTTGCAAATGAATGCATCAACCATTCAAACACTAATGGTTGCTTAACTTAATTTTCAGGTCCAATTGTGCTTATGAAGGCCCTGGCTGCAAAACAAGGCTAAAACTAGGCTTAAAAATAAAGATTATGGTGAACTCATCCATCCTACCAGTGTTTGAAAAGGACTGCTTTAACTAGAGAACAACACATGCACAATGCAATGTCTGTTTATGTTTGATATACGCATTACAGAAAACAGCAAATACCTAAGTTAATGGCCCAGAATTTGCTGGAGCGGATCATAAGAACATAATAAATAGGAGCAGGAGTAGGCCATTCGGCCCTTCGAGCCTGCTCCGCCATTCAATGAGATCATGACTGATCATCTGCCTCAACTCCATTCACCGGCCCTATTGCCATATCCCTTGATGCGCCATGAGTTGGATTTTTTTCTCACCCTTCAGTTCCAATTATTTTTGTGCTACAAATTGCTGGAAGTGCGAATTGATAACGAGGTCAATGGGGTATCTGGGCCCTTGGTGAACAACAAGACCAACAGTCTATCTCCTTAACCAATTAATTTTAAGGATAGAGAGAATGAAACAGACCAAACAATGAAGGAGGAAACAAGGTGAATTGGAGTCAAATTAGATACAGAGGGAGAAATAAAGAGGGAAAGAAAGATTGGATTAAGAAAGAGATTAAAAAAAAGAAAGAAAAAAAATTATAAAATTTTAAAACCTCTAGGAACAATTTACTACTTGTAGGAGTGAGACTCCACAGTTTCAATTGTTCCCTTTCTGGCCCTACAAGGTTGAGTGGCATGTCGGGACCATAAATCATCCCATTGACAGGGTCCTTACGCCGCGATATAGCAGCCCTAACTTTCTGTGGCGAGTTTATTTCGTATTTACGGCGCAAATCCAGCAATTTCTTGAAACTCGCAGGGAAGTTGACGAGATCCCGTTTTTGCGAGGCTAACGGTGGAGCGGCGCAAATTATCCAGCAATTTGTGGTGATTCGCAATTCACGGCGTATCTCTTCCTTACCTCAAACTGCTGTGTTTGTTATGCACGAATAACGGCATGCGTCGTGAACTCGCCGTTATATACGAGCAAATTCTGGGCCATTATTTCCACAGCAGAACAAGAGGGCAGAGCATACTACGGCTCAACTGTAACAATGTGAGTGTCCATCGGTCATCAAATACGAACCTTGTCATCAAGCTGCTTATACAAATTGCTGATCTCTTCCTCTAACTTCACCCTCTCCCCTGCTGTGATTTTGGGTGCCGGAGCAACATTGTCAATGGTTGTCTGGTTGTCACATGGCTCCAAGGTCTTTTGGTCTTTGGCGTCAATTTGCTCGTCTTCAGGCACAGACTCACCTGCAAGGAGAGTAAGGACACTGCATGTTGGAACCAAGACAACTGGTTTATTGGCAACGCAACCTGCCCATGTACGTGTAAGACATGCACAAGAAGGAGAGGAAACTTCCATTTCAAGACGCCACCAGCAGCAGGCCAGCAATGAGTGAAAGACTACAGACTCACTAAACAGAAACAAAATCATCACATTTAAAAGGCTCTTGTGACTTGTGTTTTATTGATTTAGTTGTTAAGTATTTGGGGCAATTGTCTCTTTTGAAAATAAAGGCCAATTGCACTACTATTTATTCCACCAAGAAATAAAAGTGGTTAATGGATGTTGCTGCAAAGTGGATTTTAAAAGATCTCGGCTGTTTTAACTAGAGAAGTAAAACCAGATTTCCAATAAAGCAAACAGATGATGTAAGGATATAGCTGACCATTATTTGCCACACCAAATTCTGTGCATGCCCAGGAGATGCATCGCTCGTGGTGCAAGGAGACTGTTTCCAACAACCACAGAATCAGAATACACTGCTAATATGGTAGATCTGCCCACAAAGGTTCCTTACTGTTGTACTGCTGACCAATAATATTGATTACTAACAAATCCATCCTCCTCTCTTGCACTCCATCAAAAACAAAGCACTTTGTACATTATTGATGCCGTCCTTTCCCCCTTGATCAGTTTGGCACCTGCTGCTATACAGGGTCCAGATTACACTTCCAATTTCCTTAGAAATCCAAAATTCACAACCTGTTACTACAGCAGAATGCTACACACTTTGCATGATTGCTCTTTATTATAGACCAGCAGCTCTCCTGTTGCATTACTCACACTAAGCCAAAGGATGCACTATTTTATGACAGGAACTTCACATCATGTAATGCACAATATATCATATAACAAGGGGAATCTTTACATCTATTAGGAAAGGGCTACCAAGACATAAAAGGGACTACCGAGAGGAAATCCACCTGCCGCTGATGTGTTTAATCTGGCCTGTCCCTTTAAGGTCCCAAATGACCCATCTAGTCCCTGTAGGAAGTGCTCTAAATTGGCATATCATGAGGTAATATTAGATACCAATAAAGTTTGTTTCTAAATTAGCAGCCTAGAGGGGTATGACAGGTATTGTGGGATATTATATTGCCATGACATTGGTACCTGCCAAATGGACTACAATAGCTTTTCTGGTCCTATACACTTCTGTGTTCCTATGCTTCTCAATCCCCAACTCCTCTTAGAGAGAGGCCCAATTATCATATTCAGCAGAAACCGGCAGGAAGTGACTGGCTTTCTCAAAATTCTTTGGTTATAATTTCTTGCTGGTTAATGAACAACGGGGGAAAAATTTGGTTGCTTTGCGCCTCCCGTTAGCGCCCTAAGAGGCGCTAATAATGTAAAGCTTCATCCTACATTTAATCCATTCTTGATTTTGCACAATGGAGACACTGGATGTAAACAATGGAAGAAAGGCTTCCACAATGGCTTAATGAGTTTATCAATGAACAAATAAGTCACACAGACCAAAGAGGCTCCAAATTCAAGTCAGTGGTCTTTGTTGAATTAGTCGGTCTCAGCCAGGTCAACATGAGGCGTTATTATTGATCGTGGTGCCTGAATGTTAGATTTTGGAGAAACCAGCTAGGCCTCCCCGCTCCTCATCACCATCCAGTGATTTCTGCTAGAGTTGTGCTTGAGTGAGTAAAAAGTGAGGGGAGGGGAGGGGTCAGGCTGGGTTGCAATGCCCCGTCTCCCACTGTGAAGGGTCACACATGAATAGGTAGCACTTGGTTGAGTAATTAGAAGGAAAACCTCACGTGTGCTACCGTACTCCAACAAGGAGTCAACACCTTCAGGATCCCCAAAGATGAGAGGGACAAAATTTATTTTTACTTACAAGCAGCATCTAAAATAAAGGGCAACTAGGAGCACCAAGGACATCTTTCCAGTGCAGGGACAAAGTGACAACCCCATTAGCCCAAGAGACTTCTGCTGGACTTTTCAGACACTTCAGTGTGGCGACACCCTAGATGTACTCACCTGCCAAAGGCCTCCTAATTGTGGTCATTCCAAACTTTGGTGGGGTAAGTGGCAGAGGCCGTGGCCAGAGGATCCCACCCCTTATACTGGGGTGTGCCCCTTTCACCTCCCACCAATTTTATGGCAGCTTGCCTTCCTATTGCTTTCCCACTTGAACAAAAATCCTGCAACTGGAAATGAAGGGAATGGTACCAAGAACAGGGTCTTAATCAAGGTCACAACGACCCTTATCTTCATCAACTAACATTTTGAGAGGCTGAACTGCCAATATTTTTATCCTCAGAAATGAATACTCAATAACCACAGGCACTTAAATTACATAGAATTTACAGCCCAGAAACAGTCCATTCGGTCCAACTGGTCTGTGCAGGTGTTGATGCTCCACACGAGCCTCCTCCCATCCAACTTCATCCAACCTTATCAGCATATCCTTTTATTCCCCTCTCCCTCATGTACTTATCTAGCTTCCCCTTAAATTAATCCATGTGATTCGCCTCAACTACTCCATGTGGTAGCGTGTTCCACATTCTAACCACTCTCTGGGTAAAGAAATGGCAAAACTCCCCCAACTTAGAATAGGCAAGCAAGAAATCATGATTTTTCACTTGGCAGCTCATCCTCTGCTCCTGGGACATCTACACTGCCTCAGTTATAAGACCTACTGAAGAAAACTCCGGGAAATCTGAAGTCTCAATATAGCTCTTTTATTCAAGAGAGTTTGCATTACAAATAATACAGAAACGCTGACACTGAACTAGCAAGTTCCGTGCAAATGTTTCCACAGACATTCTAATCAAAATCCTACACTTCACAATTCCTTCTTATTGTCACTAACTATTGATTTTATAGATGTGCATAATTTTAACTGATCTGGTTGTATCATTCAATGACTTGTGCAGTTGTGAAAACAGTTGGAACTTTTTAAGATGCATCCTAAAAATGAACAACTGCTGCTTTACTATATTCTCCGAACAAGCTGAACTCAAATTGTGCTATTTTTCCAAACTAATATGTTTCAGTAAATAAGTATTTAAAAGATTTGTTTTATTCAAAATCAACTTGTGATTCTTAATACTCTACATTATGCATATACAGAACAATAAAACACCATGCCCTCACTACCTTGGCTAACTGGATAACTAGGCCGTGGATACATTTTCTAATCAGTTGAAAAATAGCTATAAAAAATTATGTGCAACAAACATCTTTTCTCACACCCTGGCTCCACAAGCCTAGTGAGGATTACTTTCATTTTTACTTGGCGTAACTCGGTAAAGTATAGCTTGAGAGAGGAGCTAAATAATGGCAATAAATAGAACATCAATTTTCACATTATGTAAAATTACATTGGGACCACCAGATAAATCAGAACAGAGCACTGACATTATCTCTTGCTGATGTAACCAAGGTATTTTCAGAGGGGACAGAAGAATTTAGTGCACAACATGTATAATATCTAGTGCTAAAGACCGCAGTAAAAGGGGAACTTTGAGTCCTGTGGCCTGCGATTCCTTGATCTCATGCATAAAGTTTCACGTTTCAGATCATAGACTCAATTTATGGGAATTGCCTTTTTTCTGTGAACGCAAATGAAGAGATGGCAAGGTGTCCATCAGAACATTGGCTTTCAGAGTTATTTAGCGCTGAGTAGGAAGGATCCCAACCCCCAGTGACAGGTCCGTCACTCCAGGTCCTATTAATAAGTCAGAGTGTCTGGACAATTATCAACAATGCCTTGGATAACTACAGACCTGCCTGGCTCTTGTATTGGGTTACCAAGTCTGCCATAAAGAGTTGACTCAGTTCCAGTCCCAAACATGTCATCTGAGAGCCAACATGATCCCAAAGACTAGTTGTTTTATAGAAGTTGGATTGGACTTTGATTCATCACCAGCTCTCAATACACATCCATTCATCTAGCAAGTATCTCATTTCATCACACAGCCAAAGAATTATGATTCCCCTCACAACTCATTTCTATATAGTCAAATTTTGAAAATGAAGTATTAGGAAGAGACTCAAAGCTTTGGAATTTGAGTTGCTCATGTAAGAAAATCATTTTGCAATCCACAAAGACTATGATGGCACGTTTTATTTGCATAGAGACTTAATTGGGACAAATGTGAAAAAGAATTTCATTATAGTTGCTTCGATAACAGTTTGGCAAGAGCTCATCAATAAAAAATCCACATTAAATAACTGAGTCATGCAAAAGATGTCTGTACTACCCTGTGGCACAATGTACTTAGATTATTTAAATTCTAAGCAACGCAAATATGGAATAAAATATGGTTCATCTTTTAGCAACATTTCTTCAGCTTCAAATAAATGCTAACCTTAATTAACTATTCAAAAACTCTCTTCTGCAGAGTTCATTCAATTCAGTAGTTCTATTTACCAAAATTTATTACACAATGAATAAAGGTTTTAAGAATTCAAGACCAACTCATTAAGCCATTGAACTTGTAGGCCGTGATTTTGCCGGCGTTCAGAGAGCGCGTTTGGAGGCGGGTCAGAGGTTAAAGTCATTTTGATTGACAGCAGGTTCCGAACTCGCCATCATCCCGCCCCCACACAACCTTCCAAAGTGTCGGGTCCCCGATTTGCGAATGGACCCGACACCTAGCGGCAGGAATGGAGTAAAGGCAATTAACTGCCTATTAACAGGTACTTGTGAGCAATTTTCAGGGTCTTTTTCGATTTTCCAGCTTCTGGGTCAGGTTTCACGATGTCTGGACACCACGCCAGGTAAGTGTGGCGTGTTGTGAGTCTGGTTTGATGTTTGTGAAAAGATGACAGCTGCAGAAGTGGTGTCAAGGATGCCATGTTGCACATGGTGAGTTTCAGAGCAAAGAAAATGTTGGTTACTGCAGTTTTAATACATATACAGATTTCTTTAGCTTACAAGTTTTTAAATCCAACTGTATATCCAGTGCCACCTCAGTGGGAGAATCTCTCTCACCAGTGACAAATTGCTTCTGTCATCTCACCTGCAGCTGCCATCTATTCCAGCAACATCGGAGCCAATGAAACAATCAGACTTTGGTCCTCCGAATCCTTCCACAATCATCCCCGACACCAACATCACCACCAACCTTCGCCGCCATCACCTGACACTGCACTGGACACAGGGCATCAGCCCCTGACAAAATTGCTGGCCGGGAGGCCAGCGATGGCATTACCATGGCCAGACTTTCTTCACTTGATGCTGTAAACCCTGGCTGCCACATGATACGCCAGGTTGACACCATCCCACACCAGCACCGTGAAGCATCCCTTTAATGTCCAAGCCATTCCATGCACACACATCACTGTAGCAGGGCAGGGGGTGGCGGGGGGGGAGTTATGACTGAACAATCACTGGAACTCAGTAAGACACTTCTCAATGTGCACTCAGATCTGTCCAATAAGGGGCACTTTTTGAAAAAGAGATTTCACTGTATGACAACACATTACCAGAAACTTCACACGGACATTGGCTAAACCTCTCAAGTGCCCACCCTTGTGTGTTGTTAGTTGGTATGCTTGCAGTAGAATGAGGGTGAGTGTGAGGGGTGGCTAGTGAGATGGGGAAGTGATAAAGTAGATAGAGAGGGTTGGGTGGAGGCACAAGGTAAGTTGGTGTCCTGGGGAGGTCTCTTCCGCTCTTGGAAGGGAAGAGAACCTCCCTGCGTATTGTGACTCCCTCCATAAGTATATGGAGGGAGTCATTGGAGAGCCTGGGTGCAAGAGTTCACCTTTGTGCAGTGATTGTCAGTGTTTTCAGCACCTCAATGCTGTCAAACACTGAAAAATCAACTATCAAAATAAAATTGTGCATGGTCCCTTTAAGGAAACTGGCAGATGACGTGTCATCAAATGACATCATCAGACTCGCTTCCTGTTAATTGGCCGGTAAGCCCGCAGGGCGGGCTTAACAAGGTCAATCAAGGGAAAATCACGTCTGCAGAGCAGAGGCAGCGGGGGGCAGGACTGGAAACCAGAAACCAGCTGACCCGTCCCCATCCCGACACCGCTGAGAAAATCACGGCCGTAGTTACTGTGTTGGATCTGTGGGAACAGTGGAGCTTTGACATAAGCAAGCTGCACTGGGGAGCTGTGTCAGCAATACAGGGATGACTGTGGACATTTCAGTGTTGAAACACACCTATGTGCATCTTCACAAAAGCACGTCAGATTCACTTCCATGTACATATTCGGATGTCAGGCGTGCAGCACAAACAACATAATACTTTTATGAGTCAACAATAAATACATAGATTTTGGTTAAGCCCATAGTAAATTCCATACTTGCTCTCTGATTCCCCATCCATTGCACTCTACTTAACGGTTAATAGTCTTGTATTAGATTCAGCTTTGATTAATTACCATTTCTCCATCTGTTTAGTTCCATCTCCAGATGCTGGAGAGCATTCTTCAGGGACTTATTTTTCTCTTTTTCCTTCTCATATTTCTTCTTCCATTCCTCTGCCGTCAACTCCAAGTTGACAGATGCAGTATTCTTGATGGTCTTGGCTCTATTAGAAGCAGATATTTATAAAGAGCGATTTACTGATTAGATATAGTGTTTGTTACCTTTCCTGGCCATCCTGCTTCAGTGAAAACAAATCAAAAGGCTAACAAAACTTATTTCTTCTCAAACTGAAATACATCATCATACGGAATTATACATTGCACATATCGGCGAAAGTCAAAAGAAAGAATTTTTTTTAAAATTTGCATCCGCGTACATGTAAGGTAATCTCACTGTAAACAAACATACTGTCTTCCTGATGAACTGCCCAATACCACGTCCTCACTTTCCAACTAACTGACACCATGGGAGGTGGAGTTCACCCATCCTCTCGAGAAAACAACCAGTGACGCAAGAAAGCATTGCTCAAGGAAAGGTCATTTGGCCCATCAAGCGCACTCCGTTCACAAAGAATGTCCCAGCTACCTTAGCACAGACTCAGTTCTACCTATTTAAATCACCCGAGGGAAAGTTCCACATAATTACTCCACGACCCCAAAGGTCATGACAAAAATACTCCAGAATTTTCATCATCCCTACATCGACACTGTTCACCTGGCCTGCAGTTCTTCACAAGCAATGCTCTACAGCCTGACCACCCCCCGCCTTCCTTTCCCCAGCTCAAGTAGTATAGAAACCACTATTAGAGTATCTTGGTCTGTATGTACTACTATAACTTCTAATCCCATTCGGAAGGGAGTCTGTGGGGAAAGCGGATTTTACTTCTTCTAAACCTCGAAATTATTGTTGGTATGGCATTGAATGGTTAACCAAATGATAGTTTAGATTTTTCAGCAGTTCAAAGATAGTTACGTAACATATAATCTTACAGATTTCAATTGGTCTGTTAAAACTTGCAGATTAACACCTGCATAATGGACCAGCCAATAAAATGGAAAATTCAATAATCTTGATAATCAGTTGTGAACTGCAACTGGGAAGCCAGGACAGATGGTAACTGACCAATATTGCTGAGGAGTTAGAAAATTCATGTTTTCTGATCAGGCATTAGAAATTCCCTCCTGAAAGGAGTCAAGGACATATTGTATGAGACTAATGACCACCAACCCTCATTTGCATTCCCTTTATCTATCCAATCAGTCACTTGTTCAAAAAACTATTAAATTTGTCCAACGCAACTTGCCTTTAACAGATCCTTTTTGGCTGTCCTTGACTTGGATAATGCTTCCTCAATCTACTTTATACAATGAAAATATGCTCAGCTCCTCTTAATGACTAAGGGGGAAAAATTCAGTCGCGCCCCGTTTGGGGCGCAAATATCGTCCGGGCGCAAAAATTAGCGCCTGGCGCTAATTATCGCCACCAACTGCAAACTTGACTTTTATCGCCCCTGGAGGTGATTGCAGCGCTAAATCAGGCGCTTCACACCTGTCTTAAGGCGCAAAGGCCGAGGAGCGAGGCGCTACCTCAGAGCACTGGCGAAGCTCATGTAATGTCAGTCAGCAATGGAACACACACACAATGGCACGGGCCAGTTCTTAAAGGGGATGGTTAATCTTGCTTTCCATCCACATCCTGCTCATTGCAGCCTTGAATCTCGGCCTGGAGAGACCTGCACATCAAATGTGCTGGAAAGAACAATGGAGAGTACCAGGCCAAGAGCTCAGAATGCAGCCCCCACAGTCTCTTCTAAATCGATACAAGGAATGGCAAATCAAAATGAACCTGCAAAGTGCTGCTCAGTACCCAAAACTCCTTCACACAACGTTGAATCTCTCCAGAAGTCTCTCCCTCTCTCTCTCAGAATGCGTAGTTCAAAAATGGCACCAACAATAAAAGGCAGGAAGCGGTCACCTTTAAATAGCGCTCCCCCTTTCCCTTCATGACTGCAGAACGCTCCCCTCAACCTGTCGTTGCTAGCGTCAGGCGGTAAGGCAGGGGGCGCCACTCAATATCCGCTCCGGGGCGATACCGGGGCGTTGCGCACTCGAGTGACGTCATGATCTGCCGGCGCAGGAGATCGTGGCGGTAGTGTTTAGCGCCGCCGCAAAATGTCTAGTTAATTTCGCGAGCGGCGCAAACTTCGCCGCGCCTGGGCGCTAGCTGCTTTGCGCCCCATTAGCGCCCTCTTAAGGCGCTAACGGGAGGCGCAACCAACTGAATTTTTCCCCCTAAGAGTTCTAAGTCCTGAAATCACTCTGGTGACTCTTTTCTAAACCCTCTCCAATGCATTGTGTGCTTTTGAAGCCAGGATAACCATAATTGCTTATTCAAAGTTTCTAATCAATGTCAAAGGTCTTAGCATCAAAGCTAACCAAATACTCGGAACCGTCTTGTGGGCATAATTGCAGACACTGTTCCAAATATGACCACGCACTGATCTGTACAAAGTTAGAATAATTTCCTTTGACTTATGGTCAAATGCCCTCAAGACGGATCTGAGTATTTGATTAGCTTTGCTGTTAAGACCTTTGACATTGATTAGAAACTTTGAATAGTCAATATTCACATCCAAAATCTTTTCATTTGCTTCCCTAACAAACGAATGTGATTGAAGTCCATGCAAAATGCTTATCTTATAAAACTGGACCAGTCCACTCATAGATCAAAAGCCCACAAGTAAAATGGAATCTCTGCACAAAATTCTGATTCTTTTTAAATAAACAGGTTAATTTATACAAAAGAACTGGTAAAACTATCGTTAGCTAAGTTGCTAGCAATTTAGTAAAAGCATACCTCAGTTAAATGAGCCTACGGTCGCGCTTAATTAGTTGTCACTCTCTTGTGAACTTACTCTAAAAGCATGATAAGCTAGTTTAGATGAGACTCCTACCTCTGGCCAAACATAAGGGTGGTTTTTGATTCAGCATCGTTAAAACTGGAGGGTGAGCAACAGATAATGATGGTAGTGCGGCAGTTCCCACCGAGGGAATCCTGGAGAATTCGAGTCATTTTACTGTCGCGGTATGGAACGTGTGTTTTCTATAAATAAAGAAAATATATTCATAGAATCATAGAATGATACAGCACAGAAGCAGGCCATTCGGCCCATCATGCGTGTGGTGGTTCTTTGAAAGAGCTATCTAATGAGTCCCACTCCCTGCATTTTCCCCAAAGCCCTGCAAAATTTTCCCCTTCGGTTATAGGTAAACATGAAAGACAGCTGGATTTGATATTGCAAAATGTTAACTTGGTGTTATCAGCAATTGGCCACTGGTACAGTTTTGATCTTGTGGAATTAAATAAATATTTTTAATGTCTCAAATATGTCACTCTTTGGGCTTTCATTCAATTGTCTGCTAAAAGTTGAAATCTAAGATTTTTATTTTGGGGTAGAGAGAGAGAAATGGAGGAAGGAAATAAATGTCTTTGTGCCAGATGCTAGGAAGCCAGTCAAGTCATTCATTTGCACAACTTTATGCTGGGAAATATTATATGACTTGGGGGGGCTGTATTGGAAATAAGGAAAAGAGACAAAATTATATTCCATGTATCCATTTAGCATTCACTTCTTTTAACATTTCTTTTTCAGATGTTGACTAACTGATTATATATTTCCAGCAGTTTTTGATCTTGGTTTCAATATTTTCCAACAATCACTGGTTTTCGCATCTCTAGCCATTATTGTTTCTCTTCTCCCAAATGTTCTCCCACTGCTTTCCTGATGACGTTAACTCCTTGCTGGGGTCCGATTTCATCAGCATAGGATGCCCTCCAGTACATTTCCCGAGTGGCCATTATCTATGTGTGTGCCTTGACAGCAAGTGGCGACAGGCTACTCACCACAAGAGGCGTCATAACCAAGCCCAGTCCCATCGTCACCTAACCACCACATATGCACTTCCAGCAGATAGCAAACAGGAAAAGGAAAAGTTGGGCAACTTTCCACTTCCTAACCCAGGATGTTGAGGCCAACTCTAGGGACCTTACTGATTTAGATCAGCTAACAGCATAAATTTGAAATCTAACTTGGGATTTTCCTGATCTGCTTGACTCAGCTACTCGCTGGGCAAACCTCACCGAACCACTGGGAGACCAGTCCAGGATCTTATTTATATTAAGTGACCCGAGATCCACACAATACTGATCTAGAAATGTAAGTTTACAAATTGAAGCCTGAAAATGCCCACAAATATGGTCCATCTTAAGCATCTCAAATCAGTGTAATTATATTTATTCAAGGCTCCACTTCTGTCGTGGAGCATTGCCAGATGTAAGTGGGGTTAGCAATAGAGCTATGACACAATACCTTCATTATCTGACTCATGCTCGTTTCTATGAAATTACGCCTTATATGCACTTCTGTGGAGACAAGGATAGGGAACAGGGATAGATGAGCATCTTTTGAATGACAGGGGCTAAATTAGCACTATTCACTTTAAATTGGGCTGTGAAAAGGGTTCTTCTTACACAAAGAAAGATAATAGAACTAGGCTCAAATTGATTAGCCAAGATGACAAGTTACCAAAAAAATAATCATTTATACAATAACAGAATTACTGAGTCTAAAGCAATCATGATGCTTTTGTGTACTTTTTGTTGCAAATTGAATGCACATGGAAATTAAATGAGATAAGAAAGACACAGATTTATAAGGCATCCGTCATTGTAATATTTTCTTAAAACACAGTCCCTCCTTTAACACTACACCCCTTCCTCAAACAAAGCAGGTTTATTAAAACCCCGTGCTAAGTGCGTCGTGTGCTTTATAGTCTGGAATCTCTTCATATAGCATACTGGGCCCAAACTAAGACTGACTTCTCCAAGATCAGCCCAGTCTAGGTCTTCTCTTCCAATTACACAAATAATTGAAGGATAGGCTGTAGACAGGTAAGTATACAACAGTCATAGGATCATCTCCTCGGCAAATTTAAAGGCAAGGAACGCATATAAGGCATAATTTCATAGCAACAAACGCAAGTCAGTTATCAGGGTTATAGTGTCATAGCTTTATCGTTGAACCCACTTACATCTGGCATGATAGAAGTGGAGCCGTGCAAAATTATCCCTGTGTTGTATGGTTTGATAAAAGCTCTATACTTAAGCCACTTGTGATCACTGAATTGACCCACAGTCCATTAATGACATGTTCGCTGGGTTTATGGCACTTTTTTGATAGTTGTAGTATATAATAATATACTCATTCATGTTTTCACTATTTGATAATCATATTGTTCAACTACAAGGTTGAAACGGTGTACAGGTTTATATGCATCCCTTCAAAGTTATGTGGTTAGACAGTTCTCCCCCTCCACAGTGCATGGGATTCGGTTCAGTTATCCATCACATCATTATGGCATCAATGCATCATCAATCCTCCCTTGCCAATCAGATGGTATCATTCAAATGTGATGTAGTTGAATAAATATTAGCTTGTGGTAAAATCACAGTGTAAATACAAGGCAAACAGGGAATTCTGTGAATCATAATACTTACAGTTCCCTCAGCCAGAGCAGAAATCACATTCCCCAGAGCAGAAAGAGACTTATTGATATTTTTAGCTTCATCAAGGACAGATCCTTCAGCTCCAGTTTTGCTGACCTACAGTGATCAGATACAAACAGACAGTTTGGCATGAAGATGTTCTAACTAACTAGCTTACATCTTTCTTGCATAGATGTATCAAAGTGATTGGATTGAGTCTAGTCAAGAAAAGCCTAAATATTTTTTTTAAAACTCAGAATCAAAATGATATTCAGCTATTTTTTTGTTAACCCTTTCCATCTATTCCATATAGCTTCTCCCTTTCTATAATATGGCTGAGCTTAAGGCAATTCACATCACTGGGAATGAAAATGGTTTGAATAAAATCAAAGTAACAGATGGAACCCTAATTGCAGCTTTGGGCATTGCGAGTCAGCCAAACTGATCCAGACCTCACACCTGCACATTTTGCAGCACAAGTTACTGGATGTGATAAGGAACAAGAATCCTGGCTGTCTCTTCCCATTCCTAGCCCAGGAACATTAAGGTCAATTTTAGCAACCTCACCTCTGAGATCGGCAAATTTAGCACAGGGATCAGCCAAGGGAATGGGCAAAATTAGGCAAGGGGAGGCGCAACAAAATGACCCGCTGGGAAATGCTCAAACGTGAGATTTGTGACGAGCCTTAATGTAGATAAACAGGTTTGAAATGTGATTTTTTTTGGCTCTGATTTGAAACATTCCCTGGAATTTCACAAAGGAAAGCTACCGAGTACAAGGTCATCTGAATGATGGTACAATGGCTAAAGCCACCGTGGAATGATCGTTGGGGGAAAAAAAAGTACAACTGTAAAAACTAGATTTTTCCATGGCACAGATCACTCAGTCGATAAAAATTTTAAAGCTACATGACTCACGATTGCTTTTGTTAAAAAGTTACAAGTCAACACTAAAAATGTAAACATTCCCCCCAAAAAGCCGAGATTTTTTGCATGTATTGTCTGTGGTATCACTTATAGTAAAGAGATCACAAAATGAATCACGTTTGTTCGAGTCACACAGCAATGGTTCCGAGGGCAGGAGCAGAATGATTGCTTTCAATTCTGTTTAACAACCTAATATTTAAATTTTAGACTAATCGTATTACAACAAAGAAAAAAATATTTTGGCGTGCATCTTATTGAGTACCATTAACTTCAATAAACTAAATGGGGCGGGGGTCATGTAGCTTTGATTTCTCTTCAGGGTTGGTAGTTAAATCAGGATCACTGCACCATGACTAAACATCCAAAAACAGGTATCCTTCACCTTTTCACTGCCAGCTAAATCTACGAGGTACAGTTTTCCACAGAGTTTCTTCTCGGTTTCCACATTCTCCTGTTTAATGTTAATGAGGAAGATGCTGTGGCTTCGAGAACTGTGTTCATTCATGTCTGTATAGACAAAAAAGGAAGTTAGTTAGAAGAGTCAATTGTTTACTTGTTTAACTGTTCCCTGTCAAGTGAGATTCAAAAGTTAATTGGATAAATACATGAAGGGGAGAAAGTTGCAGGGCTATGGGGAAAGAACAGGGGAGTGGGACGAATTGGATAGCTCTTTCAAAACAGCCGGCACAAACGTGATGGGCCGAATGGCCTCCTTCTGTGCTGTAAGATTCTATGATTCTATGAAGTGACAATCGGCATCAGTAAACCAGCAACAATCACCACACACCCACTGAGTTGGGAACTGAATGAAAAGGAATGCATGGCACATTTATATTCCACGGGAAATGTTTTGGTGCCTGCCCCCTTTAAGCTGAAGAGCACCAGTAACAACACGGAAGCATGAGCAAGATGAGGTGCAGTTGTTTAAAATTACAATCGCAGTTTAAGGTTTCTGGCTGTGACCCTGCAATAACTGCATCCCTGTACAGGCCGGTTGAGAACTCAGCCTGACTCATGGCCTGAGGAAAATGGTGGCCCATCGGAACAGACACTGCCAACAACAACAACCACTTCTGTTTGCCACAATTGGTGTTTTTTCTCTGGCAACTTGGGGAGTAACCCATGCTTGCATTAAAGCACAGCCTCCAGCAGCAACTATCTAGTACAAGCAAAGTGACAGTTACTCTGCTTTCCACTTAGTTGCTGTTAATGCTGCTCAAGCATGCGTTTTTTTTAACCAATTGAGCATTTGGCATTAAGGCGAGCATCCTGGATTTCTTTGTGAACAGTTCCTAGCAGGAAAATGTCCCAAGTGTGATCATCAGAGCAAAACCCATTGCTTTGAGTAATAATCCACTATCACAATAAGTATGCTTTGCATCAGAGGTGTCTGAGCTTTTTGTCTTCATGAGCTGCACAACTGCATATCATTGAGCCCTGGGGTGGGTGGGTGCAACATATAAAACCATGTTCCCATTAATTCATGTATATCTCAAGTTACAGACATCAACAGGTCTTGAATCTTCTGATTTAAATGATCTCAGCCAGGATGGCAGTCGTGGTACACACATGGGGCTGGATTTTGTCTTGGGGTCGGGTTGGGGTCGTGTAATCCGCATTTCGTGTTTCCCCCCCGACTCCAGATTAATGTGGATGCCTGATGCAATTTTCACTTAATTGGGCAATTGAGTTGGAGCATGTGGGAACCCATGAACTAATTAGTGTTTTCAGTCTGAAAGTCGCCTCTGAGGGAGGGAGGGAGGGAGGCAGGAAGGAAGGAAGGAAGGGAGGGAGGGAGGGAGGGAGGGAGGGAGGGAGGGAGGAAGGAAGGAAGCGTTTTCCGAAGCAAGTCCTCCCACGCAGTCTCTGAAGACATTCAATGCAGCAGCATCACAGGCGACGTTCAGACTTAATACTACTACTACCTTCATCACATCTCCGTTGTAATAGTGGACCTGCAGCCGATAGTCAGCTATCCACTTGTGCTCCCGCCAGGTTTCACTGGAGTGTTTCACACCAGGCGTGCTTCACGTCAGAAGAGGGTTAAACTAGCTACAGCGTTTCAAAATGGCATTAGAGCCAATTTAGAGCTTGTTAAAGGCTTTAATGGCCTCTCCCGCCTCTTGAAGGCGGGACGGAGTCAGGAACCCCGCGACTGATTATGTCAAAATTGCGTGGAGGCGGGATGGAGTCGGGATGGGGTCGGAAACCCCGACCCCGCAAATTTAACCCCCCACACGCCTCCAAACCCGACTCCATGGGTCATTCAAAATCCAGCCCATTGTCTCCGTACCCCTGGGTTGGGGAAGTTGTTCAAATTTGGGTGTGGCATAGATACCTTCTTGGGTTCAGTTGGTATCAGCTACTCATGAAGCAATCTGAGCACCTTATTTTTAATTAGTTGACTCACACTGCCCTATATCTACTTGTACAATGGTATTCCCCTAGGATCTAAATTGGATGTCCGGGTCTTTTCATGTATGATTGTTCACTCTCTCTGAAGGCAGTTAACACAAACACTTGGTGAGATGAGGCACGACACTAATTGATAAGTTGCTTTTTTCCCCCCACAGTAAGGTGAACATACCGAAGTACAGTTACGATCAGACCCACTTAATTCAATCAGTACAACTTATCTTCATGTAATAACACAAAATAAAGAATTCACCACGCTTCACCACATCAGTGGGTCATCTTACTTGACTTAAACAAGATAACTACTGATTATTCTCTCCTGCACTCCAACATTCTCTCAACCTTTTTGCCCTGACTACTTCATAGAATTCTGTTTCAAGAAACTTTCTCTCACTATTCACAACCAGAAAAGGGATCAAAGAATTTTCAAATCAACAGGTGTGAGGCGCGGTCTAATGAATTGCTTATTACTTACAGTCTATGAGGAAATAACATCAATGCTTGCTCATTAGTATCTTGACTACCTGTCATCTAAGAAGCCTTAGATGAAAAGTCACAGTAAATTTACAGAGGGAGAGGAAAAGTAACAGAACCAGCAAGGGAGACTTAGGGCAAGTAATAACAAAAAAACTTTCAACTAATTACATATTTTGATTTACAAATTCTACTACAGTTCTCGGAGATAAAATGATTAAAAAGAGGAGAGATCACAGAAATATTTGGTCTTCATCCTTTCTAAAACAAATCAGTCTCTATAGGGTATATCATACAAAAACCTATGAATAGGAAAGAACTTCTAAAACTTTCGTAGCCAAATTTAAATGCTGAAACATCAACAGACCCTACAAAGCCCCCGAACCCATGTAAAGGTTACTGGATGTGGCATGAACCAGTTACTTACTGGTGACAGCTACATGGCGGTTAGCCTTTCCTTCGTCAATAACGTCCATTACCTCTTCAGGACTAGAGACAAACCTCTCCGTACAGCCCTTTTAGAAAGTTTACAAAAAAGTTATTGGAAAGTTTCCAAAGACTTGCAAAAACACAATAGTCAGACATTCTAGCTCAGGTTAGCAGTGCACAGCATTTATAAAGCGACAGTGAATTTTGCGTGGGGGTTGCTATTTTTGACTCCCATTAGAAATAATTCCCCGAAATGATTTTCACTCTGTAACTAATACCGAGGAACATAAAACTAATTCCTCTCAATTGCGCACTCCCTCAAATATCTCTCTCTTAAATCTTTCCACATTATGTGCCTCCCGGAGTACCTTGTTCAAGAAGTTTGCAAGCGGCATGCTAATGAGGGGAGATGAGGAGAAATTCTTTTGTACAGCGAGTTGTGATGCTCTGGAATGCACTGCCTGAAAGGTTGGTACAAGTAAATTCAATAGTACCTTTCAAAAGGGAATTAGATATATACTTGAAAAGGAAAAATTTGCAGGGCTATGGGGAAAGAGCAGGAGAGTGGGACTAATTGGACAGCTCTTTCAAAGAGTTGGCACAGGCACGATTGGCCGAAGGGCCTCCTTCTGTGCTGTAAGATTCCTTGTGTTGTCCCTCTCATTTTCAGTGCGTATGATGCGTGCATGAGCTTGTGTGCATCATCATGCAAACCATGCACATGTCCTGGGGCTCTGAACTTAGTTTGGCTTCGCTAAAACTTCATGCAATCGGCGCAGCAGTAAAGCATGGAACCACTGAGCACATGAATGCAGGTCTATCTCAGATTTATTTGGTCAATATAACTGCAGCGCATAATACTTTGTAAAACCCGTGGGGCTGGATTTTCCCGGGTCCCACCCTCACGGTGCGGGGGCACCTGGAAGATGGCGGGAAACCCAGGAGTTTGGGTTTCCCGGCCCGCCGTGGAGCTTTAACTCCACAGCGTGCGTGCGACAGAAAGGGCGGGTTTCCCGCCCGGAAGTCAGCCTGATTGACAGACTGGCTTCCAGTCGTGCAGGGATCTCGGACCAGGACACCGCAGGACCAAGTAGGTGCTGGGCCCGGATGGTGGGGAGGGGGAGGGAGGGGGGGACTGATCCCCCGGGGGCCGGGGTGAGTTAGAGCGATCCTGTGGGGGCAGGGGGGGGGGGTCCGATCCCGATCCCGGGGCTGAGTCACGCTCCCGGGGGGTATCGACCCCCGACCCCGGGGCTGAGTCACGATCCCGGGGGGTCCGATGCCGATCCCGGGGCTGAGTCGCACTCCCGGGGGAATCCGATCTCCGACCCCGGGGCTGAGTCGCGATTCCAGAGGTGGGGGTGTGTTCCAGGCCCCGGGGGTGGGGGGGGGGGGTGTCCGATCCCCGACCCTGGGGAGGGGCAGGCTGATGGTGGGGTGCTTGGGGGGCCGGGAGGAAGCACTCCTGCTCCTCCCGGCCCACAAGGATTGCCCCCCGAGGCTGAGGCCACCTCGTTGCAGCCACTGGGGATCCCAAGCCCCGGGATCCCCGGCCGCCTGCAGTAAAACCTGCAAAGCAGGTTAAAGCAGAGGCTTCAGGTCTCATTATAATATTTAAATTGACAACCCGCCTCCTGGCAGCGGGTTGGCAGCCCACCACCACCCCCCCCCCACCCACTCCACAGAGTAAAAGGTGAAAGAGGGCGGGTGGTGGGCGGGTTTTGCATTTGTACAACTTTCACTTCCCCCCACGCCTCCAATCCATCCGTTCTTACCTCTGAAAATTCCGGCCTTGGATTGGTTTGCCTCCATTACTGTAGTCTTCAAGGAACAGCTGAACTATTGAGCCAATAGCTAAATCTAGTTGACCTCAGGCTGTGTTTATAGCAGTTAGAATTTGTGGCCTTAAAACTAGCTTAAACGCAGCTCTGTCTTGGCAACAGAATAACAGACTGTGTAGTCTATGGCAAACCGCTCCGTTAATTATAAAACAGTTTTTCATCCAAATCAATGTGAGCAATGTCGCAGGAGATTCTCTACTTTCATAATAAAATCTACACCCACTTATTTATAAACACAGTGTTCTGCGTCGACACATTGGCTACAGAACTTATTCCATTTGCGAGTGGTACCTATACAACTCACTTGTGCTTGGAACACTTCAGAACTTATTTGATCTTACTCTTTCAAATGACATTTGAAGGCTATCATGTGAGCAATTCCTATTTTTGCTTCAGTATTGAATGCACTTTGCAACAATGATTTGCTGTCAAATTAAAAATAGAGAAATATGGTGTCAATGAAGTGCGTGTGTCCAAGTTTTTCTTACTGATGAGATGGGAAGTGAGCTCATCAATTTTTGAGTGCTACTCTATTCAGTCAAGTATTAAAATTTTAATCTTTACATTTTTTTTTCTCTGTTCCCATGGCGAAGGAGCCCATGCTTATGCTTGGTGCATTCCTGGATCCTTTTGGAATAGCCAAAAACTTTGAGATATGATGGACCTGAAGCACTATCTTACCATTCTTTGCCACATTACGATTTGGAGGAGGGGACCGAGTGTAACATATCAAAGTTTGCAGATGATACAAAGATGAGAGGGAAAGTAGAGAGTGAAGAGGACATAAAAAACCTACAAGGGGATATAGACAGGCTGGGTGAGTGGGCAGAGATTTGGCAGATGCAATACAATATTGGAAAATGTGAGGTTATGCACTTTGGCAGGAAAAATCAGAGAGCAAGTTATTATCTTAATGGCGAGAAACTGGAAAGTACTGCAGTTCAAAGGGATCTGGGGGTCTTGGTGCAAGAAAATCAAAAAGTTAGTATGCAGGTACAGCAGGTGATCAAGAAAGCCAATGGAATGTTGGCTTTTATTGCTAGGGGGATAGAATATAAAAACAGGGAGGTATTGCTGCAGTTGTATAGGGTATTGGTGAGACCGCACCTGGAGTACTGCATACAGTTTTGGTGTCCATACTTAAGAAAAGACATACTTGCTCTCGAGGCAGTACAAAGAAGGTTCACTCGGTTAATTCCGTGGATGAGGGGGTGGACATACGAGGAGAGGTTGAGTAGAATGGGACTCTACTCATTGGGGTTCAGAAGAATGAGAGGCGATCTTATTGAAACATATAAGATTGTGAAGGGGCTTGATCGGGTGGACGCGGTGAGGATGTTCCCAATCATGGATGAAACTAGAACTAGGGGACATAATCTTAGAATAAGGGGCTCCTCTTTCAAAACTGAGATGAGGAGAAACTTTTTCACTCAGAGGGTAGTGGGTCTGTGGAATTTGCTACCCCAGGAAGCTGTGGAAGCTACTTCATTAAATAAATTTAAAACAGAAATAGACCGTTTCCTAGAAGTAAAGGGTATCAGGGATTACGGGGAGCGGGCTGGAAATTGGACATGAGTTTGAGTTCAGATCGGTCAAGGCCCTGTGGGTGGCGGAGCGGGCCCAGGGGCCGAGTGGCCTGGTCCTGCTCCTGCTTCTTGTGTTCTTTAGAGTTGAGTTGGATCAGATCAGCCATGATCTCATTGAATGGCGGAGCAGGCTCGAGGGGCCGATTGGTCTACTCCTGCTCCTATTTCTTATGTTCTTATTAATCTAACACATTTTTATTGTTTTTCTCCATTCCATGATGCTGGAGGAGTTCCAATGAATTGCTCAATTGGTTAAGTCTGCAGCCAATAATAATAAAGTGTAGTGACCATTTTACTCGCAATATTGTCCATGGGGGCACTCAACAGCTTTGTAGATGAAGCCTATATAATTCAATTATCACGGTCCCTTAAGGTGAATGCTGAGCAACAAGAACTCAGTTTGAGATATGTCAAAAGTTTATCCATATGCAACTTGTAGTTTTATAAATTGGTACAAATTTGTAATACACACCAGTAATGAGGTGTTAGCGCAATAACATGTGGCTGAAGATTTTTTAAATCCTTGCATAATTGAGGTTGCAGGCAGGACGATATTGGCTATGCTGTGGTAGAATACAATTACTTTGGTTTGTGAGTTAGGGATCTAGCTTGGTTGGGAAGGCGGCTGATGAATAGCAAATGGCATTTAGTCCGTATAAATGCAAGGTAATGACACTAGGGAAGGGAAATAAAGAATGGGATATAAACTAAATGGCACTCGTCGAAAGGACAAAACACAGCAGAGGGACCTGAAAGTATTGGTGGCTAGCTCATTGAATCCAGTAGTGCAGCGTGTGGCTGCAGTAAGGATAGCTAATGGGATCTTGGGACCTATAGCAAGAGGGATAGAGCACAAATCCCAGTAAGTGATAATGGGTCAATTTTTAGTCCCGGGTGGGAACACGGCCGAGTGAGCAGCTGGCACTTCCAGGAGTGGTAGCTGGGAGGCTCGGCCGATTTTAACGGATGCCCTGGCTTTTGTGCCAATTACCTTAAATCAGTGTCCTCTGATTACTGACTCACTTACCAGTGGGAACAGGAAGAACCTTGTGCTGAAAGCTTAGAGCAATAGCTACAAAAAAAAAAACATTTTCTATACATTTCACTGCCGAGATGCAGTATTAGGCGTTCCTTTGATATCCTGGAAGTGGGTGGGACTGGACTTGCGCCGTCACTGTAAACTGAAAAAGGAGTTTGAAACCTCATACCCTTACTTTAAAATCTCCTCTCCTATTTCCTCCTCTCCCTGTAGTTAGGTTGTCATTACTTTGCAATTAACACTGTTAAGTAAAAGTGGTAGTATAACTGTAGTGTTAGATGTAAGTAAGTAAGTGTTATGGTAAGTAACTTATAATGTGTCACAGTCTTACGGAGTTCAAGCAGATTGCTAACTATAGTAGACTAACACTGATTCTGTTTCCAAGACATTGTTACAAGCCAATCTAAGTGTGGTTTACCCAGCTAGACATTTCAGAATCTTATGATTTACTTGCAAAAAAGTCAGAAAAAAGTGTAATTTCTTTTCCAAATTCTCAGTGTTTAAAATGTCCTAAAGTTTCATATTGAACCCATGTAAATCTAAGTTAGTGGCAGCAATTGATCTCTGCAGTGATACAACTTTAAAGTGAAAGTCTTTAATCATTCATTGAACAAAGTCAAAATAAGGCTGCCATTCCCCATAGGTCAAAAAGAGATTGTGACAAATCCATCTCCAGAGTAGGTCGATTGACTTATTACATTGCATTGGCGCAAGCAGGAATCATATTGTTACACTGAAGTTTGTAAAACATATAAGAAATAAATCTTACCTTAACAAATGGTACTCTGTTTTTATCCTCGTGTACTGATAGGTTGGTTTTTGAAACTGTAAAATGAAATTAAGTCTGTGAACAATTTATAAAGTAATTGTATTTATATCTTAACCAGCTGAAATTGCAGTAAGGTGACCATCTGATATAAAGGATTTCTGGTCAGATGTTCTGTTGCTTCTTTTATTAAGTAGAATATCAATTGGAATTCATGCAATTTATGAAAGAAAGAATTTACTAAATAAATCTTTGCAATGGAACGATCCCATTATAAAGCACACAACATTATCATTATAATTGAGGTGGATGGAAAGAAGTGCGATGAACCAACTAAGCATGCTCTTAAATAAGGTAGTCACTGAGGTAATGACTTCAAATGGAAAATAAAATTGGACGGCATGTAAAACAGGAGATCAATCCGATCATATCAGTTTCCCACCAGGCAAATTAGGTTGAGGTGACCACCCTCCCTTTCCTCGTTCTTCTTCATAGCTTGCCATATTCCTTAATATGGCAACATCTGAAAACTTTGATGAAACTCTTGCACTACCCTATATGCAAATCATTTATAGATATGGGGGGGGAAAAAGAGGTCCCAGCACAGATCCATGGGGCATTACCATTAACCACATCCTGCCAATCAGAAAAATATCCATTTACCTCCAACCTCCATTCCCTAACCTTTCTGTATCCATACGATTATATTCCCTTTAATACCTTGTGCCTTAATCGTCTCTCATTTGGCACCTTAGCAAATGCCTTCTGAAAATCTATTTCTGCAATATTTCACCAAATTCCCTTTATATACTCTATGATTTTACCAAAAGAATGCAATGGAATTAGTCAAGCATGACCTGTATTTTACAAATCCTTGATGACAGTCTGATTAGTCCATGCCTTTCTAAGTGTTTACCAAGTTCACTCTACATTATGGACTCGAGGGCTGATTGTCCTCACACTATTGAATAGCTCCATTAGATTTCTGAAGCAGTGCAGGAGTTCACCTCGTGCCCCAGGAAATATTCTTCCCTCAACCAACGTCATCATCCTCCCTCATTTATCTCATGGCTGTTGTGGGATCTTGCTGTGTGCAAAAATGGCTGATGCATTTGCCTATTACCAGAATCACTGCACTTCACTGTATTCGATGCTGTGGGATCGCAAAATAGGCCTGTGAAACAAAACCTGACTCCACTAGTCTTTAAATATATATTAACCAAGGCTGTAGGGCGGTAATATTAGAAAACATGTTTAAAGGATGGTTAGTTCACTTATAGAGATATATTAAAGGCGTGCATATAGCCTTTAGATAGTTGCAAAGCATGATGGACTATTTTGTCCATTATATTAACCCTTTTTAAATAGTACTGTAAGAATCGCTGCTTACAACAAGAAGCCAGACTATTGGTGCCACAGCACTGATTTCCAGGCATTTCAGAATGTCGTTATCAGTGCTACAGAAGCAGTGTTTATATGTAGTTGGCCTTCTGAAGAGATAAGGGAAACTGAACTGTACAGGGAGTCGGCCATTTCTCTCTTGGTCTCAAACACCTTATCTCCCTTTGGAGCTGACATTGTTTATCATAATAAGCTTTTTTTCGAGAATTAACGAAGTATTGGTCAGGTACAACAATATGGGAAAGGAAAGATAAGCGTGGTACGACCTTGTTTAAGAGACAAGATGGAGTCTAGTAGACCTCGCTCCCAGAGACTAGATGAAGACCCCATGTATAACAATTATGTGTTATGTTTAATGTCACAGAACATTTCAGGGCGGCTCCCAACATTGAGTGACTGATCATTAACCAATAAGGGAGTAATGGTAGCGACGCTGTTTGTATGTGTACGCCCACTTTTGTAGCCGGTGGGTGTTGCCTATCGAAAGGTATATCAATGCTTGTATGTAGTTTTTCCTTTGAGAGTTGGGTGCGGAACTGAGGAGACCAACCTCTCTCCCTTTGTGCACAAGGCCTTCTGGCTGGTTTCTAATAAACTTTTACTTTGTCTTCAGTTCCGTCTCCGTCTAGTTTTGCTCCAAAAATTCGAATCTAACAGTTGGTGTCAGAAGTGGGATGCTGGATTGCAGGGGTGCAGAGGTAGGACGTATAATTAGTCCGAATCGGAAGGTAACTCCTTAAGAGACCCGGAGTCAGGCTTTTCCCAGTGACTCAATCAAGCAGGGGTGACCCAAGGAACAGGCCCCTGTGTAAAGCCCTCGTAAAGCGAGTCGCGCTCGCTACATGGCACCTGCCACAGTATTAAATTATCCACGTAGTTAAATTACTCCTCACGGAGACTCACGGATTGACGGAATTGACTAGACCTAAATGTGTATTTCTGATTTAAAGTATAAGTCTTTGCCATTGTTCTGATAAGATTGGATCCTTGAGAGTCACGGGTGATCGACACAGACAAGGTGGTTGTCTATCTCAAACACCTAGCCTGAGCCTGAATTAAGAGGACGTAGTCCCACGTGATGGCCAGGATCAAGTAGGTGTAGGAAACCTCGAACACCACAGGATCGTGATCCCGTGACGAGTAAGAGTGCGTAAAAATAAGTGTGTGAGTGATACGGAAAGATCGGGTGACGATCCGGTGATATAGAGTATAAGGTGATACGTTTGTGCCGATTAAAGTATAAGATTAGAATAAAGTAAGTTAAAGTATAAGATAAAGCATAAGGATATACGTAACCATAGACATGAGTGACGAGGGGAGACCCCTTTCACCGGACGTTCCGGCTATGGCCACCAGTGTCACTGTTGTTAAACGGGTCCAAGAGGCTAATCTGAAATACCAGAGTGAGATGATTAAAAATGGGTGGAAAGAAATAAGTCCAGTAGCCGATCAAATAAAGTGGTGGGCGGAACAAAAGGATGCCAAGCAAGCTAACTACGGGGCGGTTTTGTGTGCCAGTTGGTTGTATCAGATGGGACCCGGCTGCCCCAGGGATTCCACAATTCCCCCACTATCTTCCACGAAAGTCTGGAAAAAGCTCTTCAACCAGCCTTAGTGGATACCCGCATGGAAGGTTCCGCTTGCCTTCAGTACGTAGATGACATTCTCATCAGCAGCCCCTCACCCTCAGCACATCTGGACACACTGACGTGTGTCTTGGAGACTTTAATCTTGGGTGGGTTTAAACTGAATCCGACCAAAGCTCAAGTCGGACTTCCCCGTGTCACTTATCTCGGTCAGATCATCTCCCCAGAGGGACGAACTATGACTCCTAAGAGGGTGCAAGCACTGTTACAAATGCCACGACCTATAACTGTCTCTGGCCTGCGGAGTGTGATGGGATTGTTCATCTATTGCTGCACATACGTAGCCGACTTCACCGAATTGGCAAGTCCCTTAAATGACCTCCTAAAGGGAGGGCCCCCGGGAGAGGCAAGACTGGATTGGACACCTGAGGCAGTCGAAGCCTTTGATATGGTCAAGATCACTCTGGCCAATGCACCTGCCCTGGGTCTCCCAGACCCCACAAAACCCTTCCACTTGTGGAACTGGGTGGGCAATCGGGCGTATAGTGCGGTGGTGGGACAATTCCGAGACGATCGTATATGACCAGTAGGATACTATTCTTGCCCAGTAACGCCCTCCCTGACGGGACAGCCCCCATGCCTGGCTGCCACCGATTGTGCAGCCTGGGCGGTAGAAGCGATAGAGCCCATAGTAGGTCCCGGTAAGGTAATCCTACACACCCCTCACAGCCTTGTCAAACTTCTTACGGGCAGCAACTATCTCCAACCAGAGGCGTGCGAGATGGGAGGCTTGTTTGTTAGGTAGGGGGGTCCGGATTGAGGTAGTAATGGACCCTCGAACGAATCCGGCATCCTTCCTGATAGATGAAGGGACCCCACATGATTGCACTACTATTTTACATCACGATAGTCAGGGACCTCTCCTAACGGAACCCATAGTCGGGGCTTGTTTAGAAATGTATGTGGACGGATCCAGCTTCTATCACGAGGGCAGACGGGTCACTGGATGGGCAGTGGTGGGTCCGTCAGGACAGACCCTTGCTCAAGGGGCCCTAGGAATGGGAGGAGCCCAACTAGCGGAAATCATCGCCCTCACTAAAGCTCTTACGTTGGCAGAAGGAACAACCGCCAATATTGATACAGTCATAGCCAGTATGCCTATTCTGTTGTCCATGATTATTCCCGCCTTTGGCAGCAACGGGGTTATTTGACTACTCTGGGCCACTCAATCAAACACGCTTCCGCAATTGCGGAACTCATTTGGGCAGCGGACTGCCCCACCTTGGGAGCAGTAGTCAAGGTTTGCGCCCACCAGACAGGAGAGACCCCGGAAATCCAAGGTAACCGGGCGGCTGATCTGGCCGCAAGACAGGCCGCTTTAGCTCCCCCTGTGATGGCCCTCAGTCCGTCCCCTGAGAATATACAGTTTTGGGTGCGTGAGGGAGCATACCAAGACCCCAGGGGTTTTGGCGCCATGAGGCTCAGTACGTGGTCCCTACGTCACTTAGACGAGCCCTGATACAGTCATACCACGAGCCCGCACACCTGGGAGGGTATAAATTATACTACCTTATAGCAGACACCTGGTGGTGGCCCAGTATGGCCAGAGAAATCCACGAATATGGGCGCCTATGTCTGCCTTGTCTTCAGACGGGAATTGGGGGTCACATGCGGGTGCGTATGGGACACGCCCGACGGCCCAAGGGTCCTTGGACACACCTCCAAATGGATTTTACAGGACCCCTCCCTCCCAGTGGAGGGTACAATCACATCTTTGTAATCATAGATCTCTTCACTCGTTGGGTTGAGGCCTTTCCCACTACGAGAAATACATCTGAAGCGCTGCAAAAATCCTAGCGATGGAGGTCATTCCCCGGTGGGGAGTGCCCTACCAGATAGATTCCGATCAAGGAACCCACTTCACTGGCAAAGCCATGAAACAGGCTTTGGTCCTCCTGGGGGTCCGACAACGATTTCACATCCCTCATCACCCTTAATCCTCAGGAATGGTAGAACGAATGAACCGCACTCTAAAACAGTCCATCACTAAGGCCAATTTACAGACTGGGAGGGGATGGCACACGGTCCTCCCCGCTATTCTTTGGGGCATACGAGCTACGCCAGCAAAAGGCACTGCCTTAACCCCATTCGAGTTAATGACCGGACGAGCCATGGTGTTACCCAAAGATGCACCCCCGCAGGGTACGGGAGACACCTCCCAATTCCAGACCACCCTCCTGACATACTCAGTATGCTCAGTGAGACCAATCAGGCCAATCACTTTCGGGTTCAACACCTACAGGAGGCACAGGATGATAAAAGAATGGAGGGGGTTTGGAAAACACCTAGTGTGGGACAGTGGGTGATGGTTCAGCGACCGGTTCGAGGTACGTTTGAGCCGCGGTGGGATGGACCTTTCCAGATCCTCCTTAGTACAGGACCTCCGTTTGCCTGCAAGAAAAATTAGATGAAAGGTGGAGACACTGGAGCCAGACTAAGCCGGTGATGATGCCCGGGGAAGGAATTTCCCCTAACCCTTAGGACCCCTAGGGCTGAGGATTAAAAAAAAAACCTGCAGACTGGGTTCTGTCATTTTCAGTGTACTGTCTCTTTAAAAGCCTGTACTTTCCTTCTCAAGGTCACAGGCTGCGCTCTCTCTCTCTCTCTCTCTCTTTCTTTGAGATTGTTGCTGTTACATGAAAAGATCTGATTGAAGTTGAGTGGAATGTATGTGTCTGTCAACTGAGGCAATGAATTATGAAATAAAAACGACCTTATGGTTAAGAATAATGCAAGTTAACTTTCTTTTCCTCCAAGTACTTGATTAGGACCAAGTCCGGAGAATTACGTAGATTCTTCGAGTTGTTATTTACCTTTTTCTTTCTTACAGACGTTCAGCCCGGCCTCAGTACTGTCACCACTTCCGGGGACACCGACCCTTCAACAGCTCAGAGTATTTCCCCTTCTGACTTGAAGTAGTATCATTTTAAACACTATGGGGTGGCCTATATTAGGAATGATAGGGCTGCTGTTTGTCAAACAGACCGCAGCCGCCACAGAACTGGAGTGGTGTGGGAATGATTTCGGCACACATACATGTTATATGGATGACCGCCGAATAGGTGTATGTGTAGATTACGAGACCGGGGAAAGAATGGCTCAATGCTGTCAGAATAACCAGGGAATTTGGCACCCCTCATGCACGCCCACTCGAGTCAAGTGCCAACAATATGGGAAAAGTGTGGTACCGAATGGCCCTCCGCCCCCTATAGTTCATTGTTATTGGGGTCATGATCCACCCCAAGCCACTGACATGACACCGGCCTACAGGCCACTGATTTGCCCATTTATGAAGGAAGGACCCGTTAGTGGATTGGTGTTCACCCAAACCGGAAACATATTGTACGATAACATACGACACGAATTAGTTCCAGTAGTCTTGAACCTGACCGACACCGCCCTGCCCGTATGGTGCTCGCGACAAACCCAGCAATTGTACCAGCGCCTCGTAACACAGGTATTGAGACAAGGCGCGGTCCGCAGCGGAGGTGGATACAATAAAAGGAACAGGCGGGTATGGCGACGGAAAAGGGATTTACTAAATAATGCAGCGACGGTTTTTAATACAGGCGCGTCAGTTGTTAATACCATCGATCTGGCTGCATTAGATCAGAAGGTTCGAAATCTGAGCTCACGGCTCAAAGCCATCTTACAAGAACAGAATAAGAACGAGGGTCAAAAATCAAGGGAGGATATAGCTACCGTACTAGAAGCACACGCGCAGACAATAAATAAGATAGTCAAAGAAGAACACAATTTCTCACAGCAGGCAGCGGCGAACGATACCTGCAGCACCTATGGTAATTGGATAGCTGAGCAGACCTGACAGAATTTAGACCAGATACAGGGAGGGGAGGTACCCTTGTGGATTACCAACCAACAATTAAAAGGGACTCCAACCCACGGGCATACTGGAAAGGGTACACCCAAACACCTTCTGGATAGCCTTAACATTACGACCTGTCAATTTCGGGCCATGATACGGGTATACCCCACCCAAGTAGAATGTAAGCCAGATGGGGGGGGGGGCTCCTGGGTTTAGTGCTGGTCATTCCGGTACTGACCCCGGAGACTCAAGGACGCGAGGTATACCAAGTACAAAATATTGGTGTAATAAAAGATGGCATGCACATATCTCACCATAATATGTTACCTTACACAGTGATGATAAATGGAAATCTAGTGGGTACCAGACTGGAAGGATGTATTACCCGACATGCCATCATCATGTGCCTGCACGTAATCAACCAAAGCCCACAGAGCCGATGCGGTTTTAATACCACAGACCTGGAGATTAACTGCACCATGGAAGCATTGGATGCCGCCGCAAAACCCACCCAGGTGGCATACGCCGGCAGGGGTGAATATTGTGTTACGACCAACTTGAATACGTTCCAGTACGGCAATTTAACATGTGACATCCCCAGCCCAGAGTTCTGCTTCACCCCAGAAATCCCCGTACGAATTGGACACGAGGAACTGGTGGATATACATCAGTATAATACCACTTCTCTCCAAGTATCCGAGGACATCAAGAATGATTTGAGGAACTACATCAACACTTTTGGGTACCCGATACCCCCACTGCCCGAACATTTAAGACAGTTACGGGAGAGGATTCAACATTCCCAACGGGTGTATTATACCCTGCAACAACGGAGCAAGGATCTGAAGAAAGATATCGACGCGATCAAGGTGACCACATGGTGGGATGACATCTGGGACTGGGGACTAAATATACAGATCCATCCATGGATCAGACTGATTTCACACATATTAATCGTGGTGCAGTTAATACTGGTTGTTGGTCTGTTATGTATGGCATGTAAGAAATGTAAACGGATTCGGGCAAAACGAATTGCAAAACAAATGATTAAAACTGTTAGTGCATGCACTGCTCCTGCTACGCATATTTCGGACGACTTTGGTCGTTTGTTGGAAAAATCAAGTGTATGAATAATGAAGCAATCGTATGATGAATTGGGGAAGGCCGAAATATTAACTTTACTCATCTGATGCATACCTGGTGCCTCGACGGGTGGCCACCCCGACAGGATTCACACCAGACCATATGCAACAAATGTGCGGCCTACCTGGAATAGCCAAAGGCCTAAAGGGGGGAGGGAAGTATAGAACAAACTAGGGGGGGGGGGTGGTTACAGGGAAACTTCATCATTCATGCAATTTGAGCTGGGAAAACCTATATGCGGTTCTGCAATACTATAAACCCAGCAGTTTATCACACTAACGTAGCGTAGAGAGCACATTCTTCAACCCCACTTCAAGAGTCCTTTTCGGGGGTTGAAAGGGGGGACTGTGGGATCGCAAAATAGGCCTGTGAAACAAAACCTGACTCCGCTAGTCTTTAAATATATATTAACCAAGGCTGTAGGGCACATGTTTAAAGGATGGTTAGTTCACTTATAGAGATATAGTAAAGGCGTACATATAGCCTTTAGATAGTTGCAAAGCATGATGGACTATTTTGTCCAATATATTAACCCTTTTTAAATAGTACTGTAAGAATCGCTGCTTACAACAAGAAGCCAGACTGTTGGTGCCACAGCACTGATTTCCAGGCATTTCAGAATGTCGTTATCAGTGCTACAGAAGCAGTGTTTATATGTCGTTGGCCTTCTGAAGAGACAAAGGAAACTGAACTGTACAGGGAGTCGGCCATTTCTCTCTTGGTCTCAAACACCTTATCTCCCTTTGGAGCTGACATTGTTTATCATAATAAGCTTTTTTCCGAGAATTAACGAAGTATTGGTCAGGTACAACAATATGGGAAAGGAAAGATAAGCGTGGTACGACCTTGTTTAAGAGACAAGATGGAGTCTAGTAGACCTCGCTCCCAGAGACTAGATGAAGACCCCATGTATAACAATTATGTGTTATGTTTAATGTCACAGAACATTTCAGGGCGGCTCCCAACATTGAGTGACTGATCATTAACCAATAAGGGAGCAATGGTAGCGACGCTGTTTGTATGTGTATGCCCACTTTTGTAGCCGGTGGGTGTTGCCTATCGATAGGTATATCAATGCTTGTATGTAGTTTTTCCTTTGAGAGTTGGGTTCGAGTCTAAGGAGATCAACCTCTCTCCCTTTGTGCACAAGGCCTTCTGGCTGGTTTCTAATAAACTTTTACTTTGTCTTCAGTTCCGTCTCCGTCTGGTTTTGCTCCAAAAATTCGAATCTAACAATGCACGGGGATGTTTAAGAGAGGTAATAAGATGCTATATAAATGCAACACATTCTTATTCCATTTTTTGTTTTAGCAGAGCACTAAACAAGGCTGTGCTGTACCTTAAAAATAAGAACATTTTCTTACCATCTAGCAAGTCCCGAATTTTGTCCAAGTAGATCTCAAAGTAGGAAACCTATAACAAAACACAAGATATTTTAAATAAGGTCATAATCTCAAAGAAATGGTCTTTGTTTTTAAACTGGGTAAATTTGGCTACCAAAACCACAAAGTCTTTTACTCAAAATAAATCTCTTCGGGCTGGATTTTCCCGTTTCCCACCCGCATGGTGCGGGGGTATCCGGGAGACAGTGGGAAACCCGGAAGTTCGGGTTTCCTGGCACGCTGTGGAGTTTTAACTTCACAGCGTGCGTGTGACGTCAGGGGCGAATTCCCCTCCCAAAGTCAGCCTGATTGACAGGCTGGCTTCCAGCTGTGCTGGGAATGCAGAGGAGGAGGCCGCAGAAGGCCACAGGATCTCGAGCCACGGGATCCCCGGCCGCCTGCAGTAAAACCTGCAAAGCAGGTTAAAGCAGAGGCTCAGGCCTCATTATAATATTTAAATTGCCAACCCGCCTCCTGGCAGCGCCTGAGTGAAAGGTGAAAGTGGGCGGGTTGGAGGCAGGTTGGGGTCGTGGTTCACCCGTTCTTACCTCTGAAAATTCCGGCCCAAGTGTTTGTCACAATCGTAAGAAAGATCAGATTTTTTTTATATCTACATCTATGAAATGTGGTGTTAAATTTGGTGACTTGCTTTCACCAGGCTGTAAGGGGCACATGTTCCTGTTTATTACATACAATGTCACTTCAAAAAAAGAGGTTATTCCTATGCAAATACATTTTGATTGCAAAGTAGAAATTACTTGACACAAATTGCTTGCTTTGTTCTGAAATCTATCAAATTAAAGTGCTTGGTAACACAGGTTGGGTTCGGGAAACTATAGTGTGAATGTGATAAACTTAGTTCATCTACGGAGGAGAACATCCTCCTATAGTCCAGTTTTCAACTTCAAAGTGTATTCCAGGGGGTGTGCTGTCCGTTTTATAACAGTGTATCACAGGTTGTGTGTATTGTCACAGAGCTCCACAAGCCATTTATAAAAGAGTTACACTGTAGTAACTGAGGCGAAAGTGCAAGCTAAAAATTCACTAACAGCACATACTACTGCATTGTCGATTACTATTGCTCATCTGTCCATTTTAATAAACTTGCTCGTCTCCGATCTCCATTTTGAAGTTTGGTCAAGGGAGGTCAGATTGTGTCTTGGCTTTAGCAGTTTCAAAATTGTGTAAATATTTTTCTTCCAATTTGAAGTAGGACAATAACTCTGCCAAGTAGCACACTGCATCTTTAACTTATCGTATTAACTAGATCAGAGCAGACCAATATTAATTTTGTTAGCACTTTCCTTTCTCAAACAGTTCAGCTCCCAATGAATGCTCATCAAACCGCAATTTTTGACCATTTTTCTACAGAAAGGACTTATGAAAAAAGTTACTCTTAAATGTTGTGTTTTAAAGCATAGCGTGCTCACACAAGCTTAAAATAGCACAGAGATGATAAGTGGTTAAAATGCTGTTTCCCCATAGACTACAAATAATAATAAATTAGTCAACCTGTCTCAGTAATTGTTAAACACCTCACACCCATCGTGTTAGAAAATCTCTGATCTCTTTCGGCTGTGAACAGAGGAAAATTAAAACGGAGAGACAGACGAACAGGAAAGCATTCAGGTCAGTCAGTTTAAAAAAAAAAGCTGCAACTCAGTCAACCCCAGAAAAGGCCACAAGAAGTTTAGACTATAGAGGAGTAGGTAGAATTTATTTTAAGCAAAGCTAGATGATCCAATGATGTGAGGAAGCATAGCGTGTTCATTATTACACAAAGACAAATTGTATTGATTGAATTAAGTGAATCTGTTCCCAACTGTTGTTCTGGATGCTTACTTGCTGTGAAATAAAGTGGTTTAACAACTTGTATCTCGCTTCAGCTCACCAAGTGTTTGGTTGGTCTGCATTCAGAGAGATTGATGCAGCACACAAACAAACAACACACATATCCAGCTCAGATCATGAGAAGGTTCTGTTGTTACACCCCTGGGTTACGTTATTGTGTAGTTAGATATTGGGCAGTACAGATGCACGACTAAGAGTAAGATGCTCAGGCCACTTACGGGAGCGACAAGCTTACTTGAGAGAATATTTAAGGCAAGATTGTAACAATGCTGGTTAAAGTTTACATTAGGCAGCCATAAAGTGGAATGCTAAAATCCAGGGAATTTAAATCAACTCTGATTTTATGATTTACAGGTACCTCGCTGTAAAGAAGAAGTGATGGCCTTAATCGTGCATTGGCAGTTGAATGCTGACCGAATTACGAATTCACTTGCGTTTCTCAGATCATGAGAGTTTTAAACGAACTAGAGAGAGAATAATACCCATATTATAAGAAGGTTTCCAGAATTAGTGCAGGGCATTAAACACCATCTCACATGTGCCGACTTACCTTCGTCCACAATGTTCTTATTTCCTTCAACAGTTTGAGCATCACTGTCCACATGTAGGCATTGCATGTACAGTGGCACTCAAAGGTACCATCGTAAATGAAGAACTTAGCAGGTGGAACTTGTTTTATCTGGTTGCATACACAAAGCTGCAAGTCCATTGAAAGAGGAGGTGAGGAGAAACTCACATCACTAAGCGAAAAGAGCAATTCCAACAATGCACATGAGTGCTAGAAAACTACTCTACATTGGTATTTTCATACTCAATTAATGTCAATGCAAGCACAAATTCACACACAAGCATGGCGTACGAGACAAAAAAACTGCTCAACAGACCACTACACAGGATGCCAAGACATGGTTACCGAGGAACAGACTTTTCTTGAAGCTGCTGCTTCACATTTACCTTAATATGGAATTCTAGATTCTCATCCATGGAATAGATGTGATCGAAGATGTCATGCGCTATTCTGGGAATAATGCCCATCAGCTGATGATTATGAAGCTTTCCCTGTGGACATAAGTTTCAAAAAAAAAAAATTGCTTTATGTAGTTGAGATACGTTGCAAATAGTTCTGTTATTTACTGAAGAGAATGTCACTGCATATTAAAACAAATTAGGTTCACCTCCAGAATACCGCACCACCCAAGCCATTAACCTTTGAAGGACTATGGAACATGTTTACACTGAAAAAAACATAATCCAACCAATTGTGAACAGTGTGCCGAGGGCTTTCACCGAAATCCATCTGGTCTTCAATAAAGATAACTATTTCTTCAACACGCAACAATTCTGTGTCTGAAATTGACTTTTAAAATGCCTGAGGGGAAGAAAGCAGCACCCAAGAAGTGCGCCATGAAAGCTGTGAATAGCGTGCCAGCAAAGGATGGCAAGAAGTGGAGAAAGTAGAGGAAGGAGAGTTACTCCATCTATGTCCACACGGTGATGAAGCAGGTTCACCCCGACACCGGCCTCTCCTCCGAGGCCACAAGCATCATGAACTCCTATGTGAACGATATTTTCAAGCGCATCATGGGCGAGGCTTCCCGGTTGGCCCATTACAACAAGCACCACATCATCAGCTCCCGGGAGATCCAGATCGCCGTGTACCTGCTGCTGCCCAGAGAGCTGGTCAACTACGCCATGTCAGAAGGGACAAAGGCGGCGGCCCAAGTGCACCAGCTCCAAGCAAAACTCCACAATATACTGAAAAAACACAAAACGGAACTTAATGTGCTATTTGTAGTGAAATTGTGAACATGTCTACGAAGAATGCATTTATAATTTTGCCACAAAATCATCTGCTTTAACATCTAGCCTAAAAGCAAACTTACTTATTAATGTCATCTAATAAAAAAAAAACACGGAATCTGAAGCAAACTGATTCAAGATGACAGCAACACCATATAAGCAGACGGATATTCCATTGGTGCATGAAAAAAAATTGGCTGCAGTATTCAAAAACTGCTTTTTGGCCAGTATGTTAGAAGAATGGAACAACTTCACCACCTCAAGAAATTAAAATCTGCTTGATCTGTTGCTGATGGGCAACTTCAATTTCAATGTAGCATGCTCATCATGTATTTAGAAAAACTGCAAACTTTTGGAACAGTAAACAGCCACTTCGCTCAATAGGCCTGTCCCTTTGTAATCATCTTAACCTTGCGTTTCCACCTTCTTCATAATATCCTGCAGCCCCTTCTCTCAAAATCATATCTGACTTGCATCAATAGCTTTCTTAGCACCTTATTCCATATGTATATTACCCTGGTTGTGAAATAGTTCTGCCTGAATTCCCATTTGCTCTTAACTATTGAATTGTATTCTCTTGCTTTTGAACATTTTGACAAGTGTGTCGAATTTATCTGGATCAGCTTCATCAATTCCCTTCATAAATTTGAAAATAAAAGTTATCTCAAAGTCCTTTCTTTTCCATAAAAAATAAGCATAGCTTTCTCAACCTATCCTCGAAATTTGGTTTATCAGACCAGATCGGGTGGATATTCCTGAAGTGAGTGCAGGTCAGACAGGGCTATGGTAATGAGAGTGGTAAGGGGCATTCCTATCCTGCTGCCCTATTTCCCTGTTGGTCTATTTGCAGAGTGCAGAGGGACCTGAAGAACATTGGGCGGAGGTCTGTGGGGGCTTGGGGAGCAGGCCGAAAGCTTGAACACTACAATAAAGCAACTTTAACATTCACCCAGTTCTTTCTGTTTGCTGATCCACATCAGCAGCCCTGAGTCCCAAGATGCAGCTGAGGCCCAAGTGACCTGCAGCTACGTTTAATTTTCCTGCACCTTGCCAGGTCTTGCCAGAGGGGGAGTCTGTGCTGGGGGTGCCCCTGGGCCATGTAAATGGTGAAATGTTGCTGTCTAGCACTGAGGTGGGGGACGGAGGGCAGAAAAATCTGCCCAAATTGCTTTGTTGTCCTATGATGCATCCTCAAGTCAATATCATTATAATAGTACGTGACCAAAACTGCAAACAGTGCACCAGATGGGGTCTAACTATTGCTTCATACAGTAATATCACCTCCTCTTTTAAAGTGTATTCTAACCTTCTGATAATGCACTTACTTGTCTTTTCCACTGCAGTTATACATGGTGATGATGATTCTTCCACACTAACTCCCAAATTATTTTCCTGATCAGTACACTGCATCATTAATTTCCATTTCTCTGGCAGAAAAAAGTAAATCTCAGGCATTGTTTACAGAAAGCAGCTGTAGATATGGTTTGGGGCCAAATCAGAAGGGGAGAAGAAAAAGGACTTCACGAGTAGTCCATGAATAGCAATTGGGAGATGAAACTTTAGCTCTTTCCCTTCGTAGACCAAGGACATTGTGGTCAATTGCGGAGGCCCTACCAGGGTCTTGGCTGAAGGCATTTAACAAAATGCAGATCAAGGACCAAGGACCAAAGCTCTGGCCTGTGTGCTTTAGTCGCACACCACACAGTCAATTTACCTACTGAATCATTGAGTGAGCCAATGCTAATGCATCGTCTTAGGGGGAAAAAAAATACACTGCCTTCTGGCAATCATGTTAAAGCAAGCTGCATAATAACAAAGAGAAAATAATGGCAGATATTGCTTTGTCACCCCACAGGGATGCCAGGAGTGCAGCATAAATTATGTCCAAATACTTTCTAATCAATAACCCAAATTATTCATCGCTTTGTATTTTCCCCCGAACCAGAAATGTAAAATTCTTCACATTTGCCCATCAATATCTAAACATCATCTGCAACCAATTAAAGCAAATATTATGTGAAAAGCTTCCCTTTCATTCTGGAAGTGCTTAATATTTCCTTATTACACTCATTCTAATGTTTTACATTAAAAACAGCATAAGGATTACTTAATAACCTTGGCACGAACAAGACTGATGGAAAATCGGTTTAGAGGATTATTTCCTGAACGAAGGTGCAACAATCTCCTTAAGTACTCCAGCAATTCATGATTTAATTAACACCAAGCTGCCAAAATCACAGAACTGCGCCATCTGCTCAGTTTCATCCATGAATTTATAAAAGGGACAACAGGGACACGAACACGGTTAGCATTAAATAAAACCTGATGGTTTCAAGTCAGTCATGCATATAAGAAACAATTTTTTTTATATTTCAAACAATGGAGGAAGCGTCAATACAAAATGAAATCTGAAGATGGATGGCAGAGAGCATCGGAGCCCTGAAGCATCACACAACAGAGAAGTAGGGTCTGGATTTGCACTTGCATGGGTGATTTCCCAACCTTAGCCATGTTCCTGTGGTAAGGTGAAATGTTACTGAGAAGCTCGTTTCAGACCGGCACTGGTGTAAACATGAGGCAAGTTACTTACCTGGCCTGTCAACTGAGGATAGGGAGATTATGGGATGGGGGCGGGTGGTTGCAATATTCAAAATAAACAAACACTCTTTTACATCATTGGTTTGCACCATGGAAGCAACTTAATCAATTTAGTCCATGAAAAGTCCTCTGTATTTTTCAAGGAGGTACAGATTTCGGGTTGCAACATTTTTGTGCTACTGTATATCTATATCCAGATAGGAACTCACTGACCTGTAATGGGCTGCATAAAATAGATTCCCCATTATCACAGAAAATCTGGGCAACTTGTCAGGCCTCAACGCCACTGAACCAACATGCAACAGGATCTCTCAACCACATAAGAAGAGGGAATTGACACCTAGAGAAAGCTCAAAAGGAACGCTTGAAGAGTCATGCTCAGAGTCCGGGACAAACCAGCCCCATCTGCTGTGTATCTTAAGCTTTACCTGAAGAAGGAGCGGAGCTCCGAAAGCTCATAATTTTAAATAAAACTGTTGGACTATAACCTGGTGTTGTGCGACTTCTCATTTTTATCTTAAGCAGCTCACAGCACTCCTCTGTCTGCATCCTCATCTGCAGACAACATGAGTTAAGAACATAATAAGAACATAAGAATTAGGAGCAGGAGTAGGCCATACGGCCCCTTCGAGCCTGCTCCGCCATTCAATAAGATCATGGCTGATCTTCCACCTCAACTCCACTTTCCCGCTCTATCCCTATATCCCCTGATTCCCCTAGAGTCCGGGTTAGCCCTAGAGTTAGGTATCTGTCAGCTCAGAATGGAAACCGTTAACTCCAGGTGAACTGGCGGGTATCAATCCCTTGGCTGAGGAGGCTGTCAGCATCAAATATTGAGCTGGTTTGGTCCTGGTAATGCAGGAACTGCTACAATAGCTAGTTGAACAAAGTTAACCATTTTGTCAGAACGTAGTAACAGCTGAGGGATATCTATCAAGAAACACTTAAAGGAAAGTTTGTGACTATTGAGTACAGGTAAATACTAGCGAGAAATAATGTGCAGTGGTATAACTGTCAATTTGGCTCAAGTCCGTGATTAGGGCTAATTCAGAGAAGGTTACTTTGAATAAAATCAAAGTATGCATCAATAGGAGCAATAAGCTGCACGATCCTTAAGCAAGCAGTGGGAAAGGCTGAAGAAAATAGTACAAAGGGGTTCAAGAGGCAACCAGATGCATTTGTGCAGATAGGAGGGAAAGAAAGGCGAGAACTGAAATTAGTTTTGCTCACCTTCAAGATGTACTTTGTCGAGTCATTATGGCAAAGATATTTTCAGAAATGGATACTGTCTGCTTTTGGCAGCATACATCATAAAACACACGTCAACCACTTACCTCCATGTGAGAAGTCGCACAACACCAGGTTATAGTCCAACAGTTTTATTTGAAATCACAAGCTTTCGGAGCGGCTGCTCCTTCGTCAGGTGGATGAAGGAGCAGCCGCTCCGAAAGCTTGTGATTTCAAATAAAACTGTTGGACTATAACCTGGTGTTGTGCGACTTCTCACTTTTGTCCACCCCAGTCCAACACCGGCATCTCCGCATCATGCACACTTACCTCCATAGTATGTGTTTTGCCAGAGGATGTTTGACCATAAGCAAAAATAGTTCCATTGTAACCATCAAGCACATCTGAAAAAGAATGACAAATTAGTATAATTAATTATGCAAATAAGTGTAATGTTGAACTGAATTTTGTTAAATTTATGAGCACTAAATTGCATTATAAACGACTGCAACTTAATTTGCCCACACAATAACTGTCACTCCACTTCAGGAGTAATTCATTGTATGTGATGTGATTTGAGATATATGACAAGGTGCTACAAGTCTTTCTCTCGATTTTATGGTCGTCAATTTGGATTATTAAATGTTTACCTGAACACAAGATATTTGAAAATCATTAAACATCTTTGAATAGTAGTGAATCTTTGGCCAACTAAACACAACTTACCTTCAAGAGAGTAAATGGAGTTAATCCCCCTCAACAGTACACATTTGCCAATTTTCACACTAAGCAAACAAAATCAGATGTGCAGCTCAAACAAGATAATATATTATATATTGACCAACCTAAATAAGCTAGAATCTGTATAGAATGACAATCCTGATTGAGGAGATGATCCCTAATTTTGGAAGGAGGAGGTCCACTATGAAGCAAAAGTGGTCCAAGGAAGAACCACTGATTAAGAGTATAATATAAATTATAAATTACAGGAGAAAGAGCTCAAGCATTCCTAGATAGGGCAGTATACAAATGTGCAACTAGGGCTGTAGGCAGCAATTTAGAATTGTACACACTTTCTTCCAAATGTTGTTGCCCCAATGCCCACAGGTTCATACCTCTCCAGGAAGTTCCAAGGACATGTTCCCCAGAAAGTTTTGAATTTTCACATTTAAAATTATGTATTTGTTTAAATACTTTTTAAAAAACTTGATATTATAAATGTTTTGATTTCTACAAGTGACATTTGGATTTATCCATATTCCATAGACCAACCAGACCATCACTTCCCCAAAAAGGGATCTGAACAAGTCACTGTCCCTTTCACTGAGGCACACCCCTCCTCCCTTTGTAAAAGCACGCTCTCCTTCTAACCCTCCCCCAGGTCACAAACACTCTCACCCCATGTTCACATAAGCATTCATCCCCCTCCAACCTCCTCAAGTCTACACTCTTCACCTAGCCCGCCCTGTTCACCGAGGTAGTCTTCCCCCTCCAACCTCCTCAAGTCTACACTCTTCACCTAGCCCGCCCTGTTCACTGAGGTAGTCTTCCCCCAGCCACCTCCTCAAGTCTACACTCTTCACCCAGCCCGCCCTGTTCACAGAGGCAGTCTTCCCCATGTCACCTCCTCAAGTCCACAAAGACGTTCTTCACACCCAACCCCCACCCCCTCCCAGCTCCTTGTTCACAGATATACTCTTCTTCTATGATGATCTGCTCACTGCTAGTCCCACCTACGTGTTGTATCGAGACTGTTGTGTTATGGGCAAAAAGCAAAACAGGCAGCCTCGGGTAGGAGCTGCAGTCAGGATCAGAGTGCGTGGATCAGCAAGGAGTGGCACAGTAGCAATTTCCCAGATGGATCCCTTGGGGCATCAAATCAACTTTGCATCACAAGCTTGCCAATTTGCCACTGCCGAGGACAAAGAACATAACATAAGAAATAGGAGCAGGAGTTGGCCATTTGGCCCCTCGAGCCTGCTCCGCCATTCAATAAGGTCATGGCTGATCTGATCTTGGCCTCAACTCCACTTCCCTGCCCGCTCCCCATAACCCTTGACTCCCTTATCGTTCAAAAATCTGTCTATCTCCACCTTAAACATATTCAATGACCCAGTCTCCACAGTTCTCAGGGGTAGAGAATTCCACAGATTCACCACCCTCTGAGAGAAGAAATTCCTCCTCATCTCCGTTTTAAATGGGCGACCCCTTATTCTGAAACTATGCCCCCTAGTTCTAGATTCTACCATGAGGGGAAACATCCTCTCTGCATCTACCTTGTCAAGCCCCCTCAGCATCTTATATGTTTCAATAAGATCACTTCTTGTTATTCTAAACTCCAATGAGTATAGGCCCAGCCTGCTCAACCTTTCTTCATAAGACAACCCCTTCATCTCAGGAATCAACCTAGTGAACCTTCTCTGAACTGCCTCCAATGCAAGTATATCCCTCCTTAAATAAGGAGACCAAAACTTTACGCAGTACTCCAGGTGTGGTCTCGCCAATACCCTGTACAGTTGTAGCAGAACTTCCCTACTTTTATACTCCATCCCTTTGCAATAAAGGCCAACATTCCATTTGCCTTCCTAATTACTTGCTGTACCTGCATGCTAATTTTTTGTGTTTCATGTACAAGGACCCCCAGATCCCTCTGTACTGCAGCATTTTGTAATCTCTCTCCATTTAAATAATAATTTGCTTTTTTATTTTTCTTACCAAGTGGATAACCTCACATTTTCCCACATTATACTCCATCTGCCAAATTTTTGCTCACTCACTTAGCCTATCTATATCCCTTTGCAGATTCTTTGTGGCCTCTTCACAACTTGCTTTCCCATCTATCTTTGTATCATCAGCAAATTTGGCTACATTACACTCGGTCCCTTCATCCAAGTCATTAATGTAGATTGTAAATAGTTGATCCCTGTGGCACCCCACTAGTTACAGTTTACCAACTGGAAAATGACCCATTTTTCCCGACTCTCTGTTTTCTGTCAGTTAGCCAATCCTCTATCCATGCTAATATATTACCCCCAACCCCATGAGCTCTTACCCTGTGCAGTAATCTTTTATGTGGCACCGCACCTTATCGAATGCCTTCTGGAAATCCAAATACACTACATCCACTGGTTCCCCTTTATCCACCCTGCTCATTACATCCTCAAAGAACTCCAGCAAATTTGTCAAACATGATTTCCCTTTCATAAAACCATGCTGACGCTGCTTGACTGTATTCTGATTTTCTAAAAGTCCTGCTACTACTTCCTTAATAATAGACTCCAGCATTTTCCCAATGACAGATGTTAGACCTTTAGTCCCATTATTTTACTGAGTACTTTTTCTCTAGTGATAGTTTTAAGTTTCCCCCTCCCTATAGCCCCTTGATTATCTATTATTGGGATGCTTTTAGTGTCTTCTACCGTGAAGACCGATACAAAATATTTGTTCAAAGTCTCTGCCATTTCCCTGTTTTCCATTATTAATTCCCCAGTCTCATCCTCTGAGGGACCAACGTTTACTTTAGCTGCTCTCTTCCTTTTTATATACCTGTAGAAGCTCTTACTGTCTGTTTTTATATTTCTTGCTAGTTTACTCTCATAATCTATCTTCTCTCTCTTTATTATTCTTTTAGTCAACCTTTGCTGGTTACTAAAAATTTCCCAATCGAATGGCCTACCACTAATCTTCGCAACATTGTATGCCTTTGTTTTCAATTTGAACGTGTGCAGATTTCCTATGCCTGGCTACACCTCTGTATCTAACATATACATTGCAAGCTAAAAGAGAGCAGGAATGTGCATTTGAAAGGCTGCACATAAGTTTCCTACTGGTTCAGCTGCTTGTGTCAGTTTTACACTGATTCTTACACCAATGGTTGCACCACTAGATATGCAAATGAGCATAGCCAGGAAACCGCCATGTGGCTCCCTCTAGAGGTCTGTGGTGGATGTACCACTTTTTTGTAAAGAGGCAACAGCAGTGTAAAATCACATTGAGGAAATTCTGGGCCACTGTAACCATTGCAGAAAACATTTTGCTATACAGCAAGAGAAGTAGTATGTTCATCAACAAATAGACAACATACAGAAATCTTCGGACACACAGGAAGAAATTGGATGACCTCACAGATCTCAGTTTGAAAACTTGTGATGCAGGTAAACCCTGCATCCACTCTTAAAAAAAAGTAATATTTCCAAGGAGTAATGTTGGCCAGAACATTAGGAGAATTCCTTGCTTCTCTTCAAATAGTGACATGGGGTCTTTAACACCTATATAAACCACTTAAAAGTCATGTCTTTTCAAACTGCAAGGGGGAAAAACTGGGTCACGCCGCGATAAAGTTAGCACCCCACACCCGAAATTGAATGGTAGCGTCCTAAGTAGGAGGCGGGGCACTACTGGAAGCACTCCCCCTCCCTCTTGGGGCACTCTCATTCAATATCGCGGCGCTACGTGCAGCAGCGCCACAAGTGTCAGCACGTAGCGCCGCGGTACTGCAGGCCTCCCTCCCCTGATTAAAGGGGAGGGGCCTAACGCAGCGTGCACCGGGGCCCTGCTGGACCACCATGGAGCGGGGTGCCAGCAAAAGAGCCCAGCACTCAAGAGGAGCGCTGGGCTGATCGATCGCGGCCGGCACCCCGCAGGAGGAGGTGAGAGGGGTCAGGTGCTGGCAGGCAGCCCAAAAAAAAATGGCTGCCCGGCACCTGCCCTTTAATATTCGCTGCCCCAGCCGCAAAAACACCACCCTGACCCTGTCGGACATAGCGTCCGGTGGTAAGTCAGGGGGCGCGAGCCTAGTTTGTGGCCGGGGCGCGAGCGGGGTGCTGTGCACGCCGATGACATCATCGCCGAAGGCGCAGCGCCGCAGGGCGCTACCGGCTACCACCGCCGCTAACCTCCCGCTGAATTTCGGGAGCTAGGTTCTTTTCCCCCCAAAATGTTTTAGTGGGGGTTCAGGAGAATGAGGGTGAAATAAGTGGAAAAAGAACCTCAATGGAGCAAAGAGGAAAACAATTTATAGTGTTGATCTGTATAAAATAAGTTCTGTTACTCCAGGAACACATTTAGTAAATGCATTTAAAGTCCAGTCAGCAAATTGAATGATAGATTTATCATCCTTTCAGTCTGATATTGCAACTAATTCTTTGTTTTACATCTATATAGACAACATGGAGTGTATTTTCCTCCAGTCTGAATTTTAGTAAAAATGTAGAAGCAAGTATGAAGTAATTTTCCTGCTTCATGCTCATTTCACATCCCCTTCTCCCTTCCAACCCCACTTCCTTCTGTGTCTGCCCCTGGAAAAAACTCTTCCCCAAAGTCACTTACAACGGCACTTTCAAATTCCCAACTGTTGAGTTGTTGGCCCTCCATTCACCACGGCATTTCTGCTCACCTCCACCTTCGATGCCCTTGTCCCCATTAAAACCATTACTCTCTCTCACCCTAGTCGTTTCCCCTGGTACGGCCCCATCCATTACAAACCATCTTCTTAAACCCCTCTCCCCTGTCCCCGCCATCCTCACCTCCAACAACAAGTGCGAGGACCTCATTTATCACGAAGATCGAGACCATCCATTCAGCTGCCTCTGCCGCTTCCCTCCCTTCCCCAGCTCACCAGGCCAAACTTCTCCCAAGGTTGCCCCCAGCCCTAGCCCTGAACTCGCATCTTTTTCTAGTTTCTCTCCTATCTCCTCTCATGCCCACTCTGTGCTCATCTTGTCCCTAAGACCCACCTCCTGCTCCCTCAACCCTATTCCCACCAAACTAATCAACCAGCTTCCCTTCCTGGCCCCCATGTTAGTTGATATTGTTAATGGTTCCCTCTCCTCAGGTAGTGGCCCCTTCAAAGCTACCATCATCACCCCCCTCCTTAAAAAACACACCCTTGACCCCTCTGGCCTTGCAAACTACCATCCCATCTCCAAACTACCATTCGTCTTCCAAGTCCATGAACATGTTGTCGCCTCCCAAATCCATGCCCATCTTTCTTGCAATTCCATGTTTGAATCTATCCAATCAGATTTTCGCCCTGCCACAGCACTAAAATGACCATTATCACAAATGACTCCTTACATGACTGTGACCATGATAACCTATCCCTCTTCATCCTTCTCGACCAGTCTGCAGCCTTTGACATGGTTGACCACACCATCCTCCTCCAACGCCTCTCCTCCATAGTCCAGCTGGGTGGGACTGCCCTTGCCTGGTTCCATTCCTATCTATCCAGTCTTAGCCAGAGAATCACCTGCAATGGCTTCTCTTCCCACTCCCATACCATTACCTCTGGAGTCCCCCAAGGATCTACCCTTCTATTTCTCATCTACAAACTGCCCCTTGGTGACATAATCCAAAACCACAGTGTCAAGTTCCATAACGACTCCCAGCTCTACCTCATCACCACCTCTCTCAACCCCTCTACTGCCTCGGATTTGTCACGCTGCTTGTCCGACATCCAGTATTGCACGAACGGAAACTTCCTCCAATTAAAAATTGGGAAGACCAAAGCCATTGTCTTTGGGCCCACCACAAACGTTGTTCCCTAGCCATCGATTCCATCCTTCTCCCTGGTCACTGGCTGAGGCTAAACCAGACTGTCATGCTATTTGACCCCGAGCTCAGCTTCTGACCCCATATCCTCTCCATCACCAAGACCGCCTACTTCCACCTCCATAATATCACCCGTCTCCACCCCTGCCTCAGCTCATCTACTGCTGAAATCCTCATCCATGTCTTTGTTAACTCTAGACTCGACTATTCCAATGCCCTCTTCGCCGGCTTCACACCTTGCACCCTCCATAAACTGGAGTTCATCCAAAACTCTGCTGCCTGTATCCTAACTTCCTAACTTGCATCAAGTCCCATTTACACTACACCGCTGTGCTCACCAACCCACATTGGCTCCCAGTCCAGCAACGCCTCGATTTTAAAATTCTCATTCTTGTTTTCAAATTCCTCCATGGCCTCGCTCTTCCCTATCTCTGTAACCTCCTCTAGCCTTACTACTCTCCAAGATCTCTGCGCTCCTCCAATTCTGGTCTCTTGCACATCCTCGGTTTTCTTTGCTCCACCATTGGCGGCCGTGCCTTCAGCTGCCAAGGCCTGAAGCTCTGGAATTCCCTCCCTAAACATCTCTGCTTCTCTACCTCTCTCTCATCCTTCAAGACACTCCTTAAAACCTACCTCTTTGACCAAGCTTTTGGTCGCCTGTCCCAATATCTCTTTATGTGGCTCGGTGTCAAATTTTGTTTGATTACACTCCTGTGAAGCGCTTTATAAATTCAAGTTGTTGTTGTCTAGTTCATTTTCTGCTAAAGTTACCAAACAAACGGCCCTTGATCTCAGACAGCTGCAAGTAGATGAAAATCTATCGTCAAAACAGAAAATGCTGGCAATGCACGGCAGGTCAGTCAACAGCTGACAGAGAAAGAAATTAGGCTCTCATTCTTTCAGATGCTGATCGAATTGCTGTGCATTTCAGCTTTTTCTGTTTTGATTTCAGATAGCCTAATTTGTGCCTGTGTTCATCAATTCTTCAATATCATCCTTGACTGTTCATCTTACCCATGTGCTTGGAACAGAGTTTTTAATTAAAAAAAACACAGAGAACATAATTCCACACTTGGGGCTACAAACAGTACTTTGTGCAAAACAACATGCTCAAATGAAAATATAAATATTGGTCTAAATTTTTGTTGTAAGACTAGAAAATAAGAATTCTCTACCCCAGAGGGCTGTGGATACTCAGTCGATGAGTATATTCAAGACTGAGATCAATAGATTTTTGGGCACTAAGGGAATTAAGGGATATGGGGTTAGGGCGGGAAAGTGGAGTTGATGTAGAAGTTCAGCCATGATCGTATTGAAAGGCGGAGCAGATTTTTCATATATCCAATTTTGCCGAAGACACAAAGATAGGCAGCATTGTCGGCAGTGTAGATGAAAGCATAAAATTACAAAAAGGGATATCGACAGATTAAGTGAATGGGCAAAACTGTGGCAAATGGATTTTAATGCAGGCGAATGTGAGGTCATCCACTTTGGACCTAAAAAGGATAGAACAGGGTACTTTCTAAATGGTAAAAAGCTAAAAACAGTGGACTCCAAAGAGACTTGGGGGTCCAGGTACATAGATCATTAAAATGTCATGAACAGGTACAGAAAATAATCAGAAAGGCTAATGGGATGCTAACCTTTATATCTAGAGGACTAGAATACAAGGGGGTAGAAGTTATGCTGCAGCTATATAAAGCCCTGGTTAGACCACAACTGGAGTACTGTGAGCAGCTCTGGGCAACACACCTTAGGAAGGATATATTGGCCTTGGGGGGAATGCAGCGTAGGTTTACCAGAATGATACCCAGACTTCAAGGGTTAAGTTACAAGGAGAGATTACACAAATTAGGGTTGTATTCCCTAGGATTTAGAAGGTTAAGGAGTGATCTGATCGAAGTTTTCAAGATATTAAGGGGAACAGATAGGGTAGATAGAGAGAAAGTATTTCCGCTGGTTGGGGATTCTAGGACTGGTGGGCATAGTCTAAAAATTAGAGCCAGACCTTTCAGGAGTGAAATTAGGAAAGTTTTTCATACACAAAGGGTGGTAGAAGTTTGGATCTGTCTTCTGCAAACAGCAATTGATGCTAGATAAAATTGTTAATTTTAAATCGGAGATTGATAGCTTTTTGTTAACCAAAGGTATTAAGGGATATGGGCATGTGGGTATGTGGAGTTAGGTCGCAGATCAGCCATGATCTCATTGAATGGTGGAACAGGCTCGAGGGGCTCACTGGCCTACTCCTGTTCCTATGTTTCTAGCAAGCTTGAGGGGCTCAATGGCCTACTCCTGTTCCTATGTTCCCTATGGATCTTGGGTTTATGTCACGATACATGACGTGATCCAGACTCGAGTCGTCGTTGGCTTGTTCACAGATGTGATTCCCAGTAAAAAAGTAAAAATTTTCCCAGTAAAAAAGTAAAAATTTTACAGCTTATCGTTTTCCATACAGACGGCAGCTTTTGACACGTTAGACCCCCTGCGACTCCACCTCATTGTCTCAGTTGTATCTTGCTATGTCTTTGATGTGGTACCTTCCTGGCTGACCTGATTAACTTCATCACACCTCGGCAGATAGTCAGGATGATTTAATTTAGTTGTCTGCAATTGTAAGGTACACATGCATTGTTCTCTATCTATATATGCTTTATCGAGTCTGTATTTCTTTACTTCACCTGAGGAAGGGGCGATCGATAGCTCCGAAAGCTTGTGATTTCAAATAAAACTGTTGGACTATAACCTGGTGTTGTGCGACCTCTCAATTTTGTCCACCCCAGTCCAACACCGGCATCTCCGCATCATGACCCCTATGTTTCTAGCAGGCTTGAGGGGCTCAATGGCCTATTCCTGTTCCTATGTTCCCTATGTTTCTAGCAAGCTCGAGGGGCCATATGGCCTACTCCTGCTCCTATTGCTTATGTTCTTATGTTCTTATTTCAGTAACTTGAAAACTATACTCTGCATCACTTACCTTTAACAATCTGCTTGGCACATGCATTGTAAACTTGTTCCTGGGTCGTGTTCGGAGAAAACACTTTGTCAAACACGAAAGGTTTTCCTTGCTGGAAGAAAAAAAAAGAAATTCACATTCTAAAATATTTCGACATATATTCAAACAGACTATTTACTGTTTGTGGCTGGTATTTGTTATCCAGCTCTGGAAATTATACAAATGAATATTCAATTGGCAAGACTGACTGTCAACAGTTGGAAAACTGACTCCTGTATGAAAGTATCTACACCGTACATTCAACAGTGCATCCATAGTTTTGAAAATGCCTTGGGTAATGCAACCTACAGCATAGAAACACATATCCTTTGTGACCTTCATTTATTTCCAGTATCTACAGTCACAACACTGGAAATGTCACTATTGGCACTCATTCGCAGCAATAAAAAAATGCATTAAATTAAACACAGATGGATCAAATTATACCTTTTTTGCAAGTTTGATCAAATTTGAAATCAAACAGATTACTTGTCCATATGAAGTGAGAAAGCTTCCCTCTGAAACTAAATTCTAAAATCTGTCTGCTGTATAATAGCATCACACCCACAATGCTCATGATCAGTTATGTACTTGAACCCCATAGGCTTTATTGTACAAACACCCAGACTTATCTTGTGCATATTCTATTTTTTGCATGCATGCAGGGTACAACCTGGTATTCATAGAATCAGAAATTTATGGCACAGAAGGAGGCCATTCGGCCCATCATGTCTGTGCCGGCCGAAAAAGAGCTGTCCAGCCTAATCCCACTTTCCAGTTTTTGGTCCGTAGCCTTGTAGGTTACAGCACTTCAAGTGCATATCCAAGTACTTTATAAATGCAATAAGGGTTTCTGCCTCTACCACCCTTTCAGGCAGTGAGTTCCAGACCCCCACCACCCTCTGGGTGAAAAAAGTTCTCCTCAACTCCCCTCTCATCCTTCTACCAATTACTTTAAATCTATGCCCCCTGGTTATTGACCTCTCGGCTAGGGGAACTAGGTCCTGCCTAGCCACTCTATCTGGGGCCCTCATAATTTTATACACCTCAAATCAAGTCTCCCCTCAGCCTCCTCTGTTCCAAAGAAAACAACCCCAGCCTATCCAATCTTTCCTCATAGCTAAAATTCTCCAGTCCTGGCAGCATCCTCATAAATCTCCTCTGTACCCTCTCTAGTGCAGTCACATCTTTCCTGTCACGTGGTGACCAGAACTGTACGCAGTAGTCTAGCTGTGGCCTAACTATACAGTTCTAGCATAACCTCCCTGCTCTTATATTCCATGCCTCGGCTAATAAAGGAAAGTATCCCATATGCCTTCTTAGCCACCTTATCTACCTGTCCTGCTACCTTCAGGGATCTGTAGACTTGCACTCCAAGGTCCCTCTCTTCCTCTACATTTCTCAGTATCCTACCATTTATTATGTATTCCCTTGCCTTGTTAGCCCTCCCCAAATGCATTACCTCACACATCTCCGGCTTGAATTCCATTTGCTACTTTTCTGCCCACCTGACCAGTCCATTGATATCTTCCTGCAGTCTATAGCTTTCTTCCTCACTATCAACCACATGGCCAATTTTTGTATCATCTGCAAAATTCTTAATCATGCCCCCTACATTGAAGTCTAAATCATTGATATATACCACAAAAAGCAAGGGACCTAGTACTGAGCCCTGCGGAACCCCACTGGAAACAGCTTTCCGGTCACAAAAACATTTGTCGACCATTACCCTTTGCTTCCTGCCACTGAGCCAATTTTGGATCCAACTTGCCACATTCCGTTGGATCCCATGGGCTTTTACTTTTCTGACCAGTCTGCCATCATGAGTTAAATTTGACAGGCTGAGTTGAAGTGTTCTAATTTGACATTATAGTGCAATTATAAAGAGTTTGGGGGAAAAATTCAGCTGCTTGCGCCTCCCGTTAGCGCCTTAAGAGGGCGCTAATGGGGTGTAAAGCAGCTAACGCTCGGGCGCAGCGCCGCCCACGCCTCCCGAAAAATTTAGTGGGAGGTTAGCGGCGGCGGCAGCCGGTAGCGCCCTGTGGCGCTGCGCCGCCGGCGATGACGTCATCGCCGTGCGCAGCACCCCGCTCGCGCCCCGGCCGTGATCTTCAGTCGCGCCCCCTGATTTACCGCCAGACGCTATGTCCGATGGGTTCAGGGAGGCATACGTGCGGCCGGGGCGGCGATATTTAAAGGGGAGGTGGCAGGCGGCCATTTTTGTTGCTGGCCGCCTGCCAGCACCTGCCGCCGTTGCTGTCCCCGGCCCCCGTGAAGCCCCCCCACCGTGAAGTGCCGGCTGCGCTCCAAGAGCCCGGCACTTCTCTTGAGTGCCGGGCTCTTTTGCCGGCACTCCCGATCCCTGGGGGCCCAGCTGGGCCCCGGTTCGCGCTGCGCAGGGTCCCTCCCCTTTAAGAAGGGGAGGAAGGCCTGCAATACCGCGGCGCGACGTGCCGCAGCGCCAGCGCCAGGATATTCACTCGCAGCGCCCCAAGAGGGATGCGGGGTGCTTCCAGTGGCGCCCCGCTTCCCTCTTGGGGCGCAACCACTGAAGTTCCATTTCTGTTATGAAAAGTGAGCATCGTTATCCAGCTTTCGATAATAAGCACTCTCAGGTACTGCACAGGGCATAGAGTAAAACTCATCCTCACTCCAACCTCAAAAGAGAACTCCCTGCACCAGTCTGAACTTCCAAACCTAATTAACAAAGGGACACTGGTTAACTTGCCCAGGAACAATGCACATTGGCAATCTTCTGAGCAAGAGATCTTTTGGTTGTCCAGAGAGTGCACAGAGGGTGTGGAGGCAAAAAGTGAAAAAGGAAGACATCCTAAAAAATTACCACTAGATCCAGCAATTGCTTAATCATGGACGAGGGAATGAGGGTGAAGATTATTTTCCATAAATTAGGCTGGAACAGTTTTGGACAAGGCAGCACTGGCCATATTTATGCAGCAGATAGTCCAGGAGCTACATGTGCTGTTCTATTGATCCAGGAAGCTAGATGTCAGGGTGGCTAACCTCCTGAGGCACCCAGGACAATATGGCATGGATGCCTAGAAGGTAAATTCTGTTTGGTGGTATTTTATTTTTGATCCCGGTAATTTTATTCTTATGCAGATATAAGGCGGGGTTATAATCACGTTTTCTAAAACCGCTGAATGCCCTAGTGGCAAACTGTTTGCATAAAAAACTATAACACAATAACCCAGTTAAAAATAAATAAACCACTTTACACAAATAACCACCTGCACATTTCTCCATCTACGCATTCAACCCCTTTCCTACAAACGACACAATTCCCAATTAAAATGTAAATAATTATGTAAAAGCATAAGCACCAGTTAGGGAGAATAAACTACGGCAGCCAAATTAGATGTCAGGACTGCTGGTCTATGTAAAAAATGGCTGTAAATGAGCCTGTCAGCACTTAAACCTCTAGCTACACAGAAAAGCGTCTGAATGGAGGCTGTATTGTTGAAACGCTTCCAGCCAATCTGCAGTGCTCAAAATACTGCAGTTGCCTGGACGCAGCCACACTGCACAATTGCTGGTTACCCTGCTCTCCCCACAGTTTGTTTACACCCACAAAGCTGACTTGTAAGCCAAAAGATTTCCAAATGCAGTCAAACTGCCCAAACATCAACGCCTGTTAAATTACAGCATCTTTCACATTAGCTTTATTATCTTTACATTCTTAATGATATTGCTGTGTGCCTGTGTTAATTACATTGTTAAATCAATCTTGCACAACGCGAGACAGTAATTAGACATTTGCTGTACTTTGTAAATAAAAATGTCTAAAGTGCATTATCTTAATGGAAGAGTACTTGATAAGTTTTTTTTAGAAAAGGAACATGCAATGCAGTGATATAAATCATTCCAGACACATCATGGTCACTTGCATATGACATGAAGGAAATAACATTCAGCTCTCCTTCCTATCCAACGTCTTGCTAAACATTTTCAACACAACCCCCATTAGAAAGCTTCACCATTTGTTTACACTTTTTTTTTGCTTCATGAGGCTTTACAGCAGGCATGACGCACAAAACAAGCAAATAAGGAGAGGAAAAATTTTGGTCCTGTTTTGTATTCTGCTCCGAGTGCAGCAGGCTTACATCAAGAAAATTCCCAAGCGTAAACAGGTAGTTTCTCACAGCAGCCACGCAGATTAATACAGTGCTGCCCACGGCACCTGAAAAATAATTACTTCTTAGACACAAGCCAGCTGAGACTGAGTTTCGATCAAAATACACGTATGGAATCAAAATTTGGTAATTAAAGGCGAAGCGTTTAAATTGATTGCAACTGTGTTTCACGATTAAAGCAGACTAATTGTTACTTATCCATTTGGCATCTGTAGCTACCAACTATACTGTAGCACATGTTGAAGGGTTTTAAGCAATGCAATCTGGGCAAAGTAATTAGGGATCAAATCTACACAACTTTTGGATATGACTTGGACTTGGGTATAGGGAGCATAATTTCAAAGTTTGCAGAGGACACCAAGCTTGGAAATGTAGAAGAAGAGATGAGGATAGTAGCAGACTTCAGGAGGACAGACAGACTGGTGTAATGGACAGACACATGGCAGATGGAATTTAATACAGAGAAGTGATCCATTTGGAAGTAAAAGTGACAAGAGGCAATATAAACTAAATGGTACAATTTTAAATGGGGTGCAGCAACAGAGAGACCTGGGGGTTCACATACACAAATCATTGAAGGTGGCATACAGGATCTTCGGCTTTATAAATAGAGGCATAGAGTACAAAAGCAAGGGAGTTATGCTAAACCTTTATAAAGCACTGGTTAGACCTCAGCTAGAGCACTGTGTCCAATTCAGGGTACCACACTTTAGAAAAGGACATCAAGGCCTTGGATAGGGTGCAGAGGCGGTTTACCAGAATGGTACCAGGGAAGAGGGGTTTCAGCTATCTGGAGAGACTGGAGAAGCTGGGATTGTTCTCCTTAGAACAGAGAAGGTTAAGGGGGGATTTAATAGAGGTGTTCAAAATTATGAGGATTTTAATAGAGTTGATAGGGAGAAACTGTTTCCACTGGCAGAAGGGTCGGTAACCAGAGGACACAGATTTAAAATACATGGCAAAAATGCCAGGGGGGTGATGAGGAATTTTTTTTTTTATTCACAGTGAGTTGTTATAATTTGGAATGCATTGCCTGAAAGGGTAGTGGAAGCAGATTCAATAGTAACTCTCAAAAAGAAATTGGATCTCTACTTAAAGGAACATTTGCAGGACTATGGGGAAAGAGCAGGGAAGAGGGACTCAGAGAGCCGGCGCAGGCACGATGGGCCGAATGGCCTCCTTCTGTGCTGTATGATTCTAACTTACCAGAAGATTAAAAAGTTCGTGCACACTTTGTGCTTACTCCATTTTTTCCCCTTTATAAAGGAATCTGTTCTTAATTCTAAATTTATTTTGATTGGAGGATAAGAAGGTTAGCAATGTCGACATGACTGTGTGTTGAGAGAGAGAGAAAAAAATCAGAACATTACTTCAAAATTGTTTTTTTTAAATAGACACTTACCAAGTAGATGTTGAAAAAATTGAATATTTAGGGGCTTGCACATAAAAATCATCTGCCAAAATGGAGGAAAGATATGGTGACCCCATTGTGCATTAACTCCTCATGTAAGTGGCCCGTAATTTCCGATAGGAGGCTTCCTGCGTGCGGATGCCTCCTATCGGAAAAAAATCTACGCCCTTACCTGAGGGCTCCCGAGGTCCGGACACTTCCGCTCCTGGGCCTCTCCACAGTCGAAATGTGCAGGGCCCACGTATCCCAGGGGCGCAGGCGGTTCGCAAGCGTCCCTGGGATCACATGGGCCAGGCGAGCCAATGAAAGAAGGGAATCCCCCTTCATACTTTTGACAGATAGAACTGTCAAAAGTATGAATGGGGATCACTGAAAAAGACACCAAAACATTAAATAAATTCTTTAAAAAACCATCACGTTTTTAAAATGAGTTAAAATTACATTAAATTAAATATTTTAAACAAAAATATAATGTTTTGAAAAAAATAATTAAGGTTTTTTACAAGTCTAAAAATAAATTTACATTTTTTTAAAAGTATTTTTAAATTATAAATGAGTGAAATTTTTTTTTTTACTTTTTTAAAACTCTTATGCTGGTAAAAGCAGGCTTTATGCCTGCTTTTACCAGGTGTAAGATTTTTAAGTGATTTCAGCAGGTGGAGGTTCTGCAGAAAGCGGAGGATTCTTGACAGATCGGAAATGCCGGTTTTCAGCGCATGCGCTTCGCATGCCTGAAACCAGCATTTCCAATGTCCCTACGGGTGTGTACACAGCGCGTACACACCCATAGGCATCGGAAAATACAGGGCCAAGGTGACGGCAAGACTTTCTTCTCTTTCCTCCTTTCTTTCTCCCACCTCCAAGCATGACTTAGCTAGTAAGGTTCAAGTTCCATTTGGAGAATACATGCACGGAAGACTGCACGGCTACAAGTCTTTACCAATGGAACTGACAAACCAGCTGTAAACACAATAACCCTCTTATAATTTGGTCTTAAAGGTTGGCCAAAGATTTTCCAGCCAAGGTATGTACAAATAGCATTTCAAAATGAAGCATAAAATAGAGTGGCAAGCTGATCTACTTTCCCTTCAGGAGAACAGGATAAGAACCACTGAAGGAAACAAACTTTTCAAAAGAAATGTGTCAAATATCTTCACAAAGGACCAGTCAGCTGGCATCCTACTCAAAGATGGGCCTGTTGCCTGGTGAAATCGGCTTGGATGTGGCTTTAGCATGCCAAATGGCTAGCTGGTAGTGATATCCAGCTGGAGGAAAGAAGCGACATCTGCATTTAAAGTTGGCAGATAGCCAGTGTTCCTCCCTGCTTGGTTCACATCGAATATGGTCCTCTGGTTGTCCACACAGAAGTAGAAAATACAAATGCTAAATCTCACAAAATATGTGCAAAACACTGCATCAGAAATTCCAATATGTAACCTACATTAATATCAGATGAATCTGCCTCCTCCTTTCACCACATATTGAATTGGGATTTACCATTCATGTCTAGGGTTTCAAATGTGATGCCTAAATTAGCTCATTTCGATTGTCCCACATATCCCACTCTAAAAGATATCAATTGTTAACCAAGACAGATCTGTAAACAGCAGAACGACATTACAGCCGTGAATGAAGTGTAGCTTAACTCCTAATTGCCGAAGCATCAAATACGGAGTTGAACACAAAGATATGTTAACTACCTTAATTATAAAAATGATTTGCACCATCACAGGTTAAGTGTTGGTGATTACAGTGAAAATAATCTGCTACTTAATATCAATCAACAAAATCTAAATCATAAGCGCAACAATAAATTTAATGCATCACAATATCCCAACCATAGCTGGGTTTGGCTTCGTGACAGCAGACCTGTCAATATCCAAGATTGGTATATGGACTTAACATGGCTATGTTTACAGCCTGTATTCTATATATTACTAGTATGTTTCCAGTGCTAAGGCTGTCCCTTTTGTGAAGTGCACATAAATCGGATAACCTCTCTTCTTGCGTAGCATGCTGCTGTGGCATTGGGCAGTTCTGTCGTCTCCTGGGATATTCTAGCTTGACTTCTGTTGATGCCTTTGACAAGCAGTCATCTGTGTTTTTAGTCTTCTTTCTTCCACGGTCTTCTCATCCTAGCTTTAGCTAACCTTGCATGCACTGTAAATTCTCCGTTGTAGTAATATTGTACTTTCTGACCCTGCTTTAAACTTAGGCGGTTGAATTAATGGTTACATCACATTTCATAGAATCATAGATTGGTTACAGCACAGAAGGAGGCCATTCGGCCCATCGAGCCTGTGCTGGCTCTCTGCAAAAGCACTTCAGCTAGACCCACTCCCCCGCCCTTTCCCCGTAGCCCTACAATTTATTTTACTTTAGGTACTTATCCAATTCTCTTTTGAAAGCCACAATTGAATCTGCCTCCCCACCACCCTTTCAGGCAGTGCATTCCAGATCCTAAACGTTTTTCCTCATGTCGCCTTTGGTTCTTCTGCCAATCACAAATCTATGTCCTCTGGTTCTCAATCCTTCTGCCAATGGGAATAGTTTCTCTCTATCTACACTGTCTAGATCCCTCATGAGTTTGAACACCTCTATCGAATCTCCTCTCAAACTTCTCTGCTCTAAGGAGAACAACCCCAGCTTCTCCAGTCTATCCATGTAACTGAAGTCCCTCATCCCTGGAACCATTCTTGTAAATGTAGACCATTTACATGATCTACATTTACTTAGATGCAACAAGTTACCCTTTCTGAAACCTTCCACTCTCATCTTCTAAATACCTTCTTGAACCATCTTTGAAAGCTCTCTAGAATATCCCAAAACCTTCCAAATTAGATCGCAACTGTGTTTCACGATTAACACATTAAGGCCGACCAATTATTACTTATCTATTTGGCATCTGTAGTTGTCAACTATAGCACATGCTGAAGGGTTTTAAGCAATGTATTCTGGGAAAAGTAATTATGGATCAAATCTGCACAAGTGACCAGAAGATTGAAAAGTTCATGCACACTATGAGCTGGCTCCATTTTCTCCCCTTTATAAAAGGAATCTGTTGTTAAAATTGCATTTATTTTGTTTGGAGGATAAGAAGATTAGCAATGTCTACCTGACTGTGTGCTGAGAGAGAGATCTTAAATACCTTGAAAGAATCAAAAAAGAAATCACTCTTCAAGGTACATAAGGACTAATCAGAATTATCAATTCAGCCACATGGATCACTTTCAAATCAATTAACTAAACAGACGTATGTCAGAAACTATAACTCATATTTTAATTCATTTGACAAAAAGAGCCTCCCCATTTTTTAAAAACTCATGGCCTAGAAATTTGGGGGCTTAACGCCACCCATTACCAGCAAAAAGTTGCATAAAGAGGGCAGCCCTCTTTCGCCAGCTGGTGACAGGTCCCGTGGTGTCCTTCATTTTCCCAGGCCCGGCAGTAAGATCCATCAGCCTGCAAATTAAAATCAGGGAGAGGTGACGAACGTCACCACGGCCAACTTTGACATTTGCGCTGAGTTCAGCGCTCAGTCCTAAGCTAGCAATGTAAACCTAGCGAGTAGCAAACAGACAGAGGCGCTGTCAGCACCTCTTGAAAGGGACACACACATCTTTCAGGCAAGTTTGCATTTAAGCTTTTGGACTGGGTTTTTTTTTTATTTTATTGAAGTCGTGGCTTTCTGCAATACATGTTAAAAGTTTTTTTTAAGTGTGCAGGGAGTGCTGCTGGACACTTGCAAGGCCTCGGATGGTAAAGGAAGGCCTCCGAGAAGACAGAAAATGCTGCAAATACTCAGCAGGTCAGGCAACATCCGTGGAGAGAGAAACAGAGTTCATGTCTCAGGTTAAGATACAGCCCGACCTACTGAGTATTTCCAGCATTTTATGCTGTAATTTCAGATTTACAGCATCTGCTCGCAGAAGGAAGAGGAAGACGCAGAAGAGGAGGAAGCAGAAGAGGAGGATACAACCCTGACAGCACCTTTCTGGCTGGGATATCTGGGATGGAATCATCCGCCTGCGGTCCCAGTGACCACAACCCCAATTCCCCTTTCAACATTAGTCCCACACCTTACCTGCCCTCTATCACAGCGTCCTCTTGGCCATGATGCTGAAATAAAAGCCACCACAAAGCAAACTTTCCAATCCAACTTTATACATCTATCCATCCAATATGGCATCAAGAAATCAACTCATCACCCTTATGCATTCTCTTAGTGACTGTCTTGTGTGTGCCTTTGCCTACCCTACTGATATCACGCAGTGCTACCCCAGTGGTTGCAGCAGGTGGAAGGCTGCTGACTTTCAGTGGGGACACTGCAAGTGGTCTTGCTGGTCGACCTTGAGGAGCTGGTGGCTGGGAGTGTCAAATCAAGTGACGGTATTTCTTATTCTGCTGCTTCTTCTTCACTCTCCTCTCCCTCTTCTCGGCCAACCACTGGCTGGCCAGGCTGCATTTCTTGGATGTGTGAAATGAGGAAGGCACAAGGGTGTAGCTGTGGTGAGGGGAGGGAGGGAAAGCAAGAGGTGCATGCCAGAAGGAGGATAACATATGAGGATACCAGCATCTTGTATATTTTCTGCCCCACCACTGGCCAAGGCCTCAGCCATGCCCCTGCCAAGAATGGCCTGCGCCGTCTCCTCCAAGAGGGTGAGGTGAAGCTAGGAATGGGAGATGTGCCTCGTGATTGGTGCAGATTGTTGGTAGTTGAGAGTGATTGGGGGGTGGAGGGGGGCGGCGAGTCGTGCATTGAGCAGTGTGCGAGGCTGGTAGTACAGTTGGTAGGAGACGGCTTTTGAAGATGCATTCACTGACCTTGACCAGTGGTCTGAGGTCATGAAGCTTCTTTGGGCACTGGAGCCAGGTGGTGGGGCGACACTACTGGCAGCAACGGCCTCGGTGATCTGGTCCCACATTGTTCTTTCTGGAGGGCCTCCTGGCCCCTGTGGGTAGAGGATCTCATGAAGTGTTGACCCTCTACACAAAGCTGGAGTGCTGCGTGCGAGACCCTGGGTGCCCCTTCCCTGGCTTGCTGAGCCATTTGTGTTTGTACTGAGGCAGTTTCTCCATTTTTTGAAGTTCGGAAGGGAAATCAGGTTTAAGAGCTGTCGGGGAAAAATTTGGTTGATTAGCACCTCCCGAACAGGGTGCAAAGCAACTAGTGCCTGGGCGCAGCGATGTTTGTGCTGCTCACGAAATTGACCAGACATTTTGCGGTGGCGCTAAACACTACCGCCACGATCTCCTGCGCCCGCAGATCGTGACATCAGTCGAGCGTGCAACGCCCGGGTAGCGCCCTGGACTGGATATTGAGTGGCGCCCCCTGCCTTTCCGCCTGCCGCTAGCAATGACAGGTAGAGGGGAACGTTTTGAGGCCGGGAAGGGTCTGGGGGGAGCGCTATTTAAAGGCGGCCACTTCCTGCCTTTTTTTGTCGGTGAAATTTTTGCACCACACATTCTGAGAGAGAGAGTGAGAGACTTCTGGAGAGATTCAACGCTGTGTGAAGGAGTTTTGGGTACTGAGCAGCACTTTGCAGGTTCATTTTGATTTGACCTTCCTTGCATCGATTTAGAAGAGACTATGGGGGCTGCACTCTGAGCTCTTTCCCTGGGTGGGCCTCTCCATTGTTCTTTCCAGCAGAATTGATGTACAGGTCTCTCCAGGCTGAGATTCAAGGCTACAATGAGCAGGGTGTGGCTGGAGAGCAAGATCGACCCTCCCCTTTAAGAACTGGCCGGCGCCAGTCTGTCTGTGTTCCATCGCTAGCTGACATCACCTGAGCTTCGCCAGCGCTCTGAGGTAGCGCCTCGCTCCTCGGCGTTAGCGCCTTAAGAGAGGTGTGTAGCGCCTGATTTAACGCTCCAATCACCTCCAGGGGCGATAGAAGCCGAGTTTGCAGTCGGAGGCGATAATTAGCGCCAGGCGCTAAACTTTGTGCCCAGCCGATAATTGCGCCCCAAACAGGGCGATACCAAATTTCTCTCCCTTAGTGTCCCATATGGGACTTCATTTTAATGTAAAAAATTTTTTAAAAGGCAGTAAGGGCTGAAAGCTGCATTTTTCACACTTCATTTTTATTAGCTCACAAGGCATTGCCCTTTTAATTTCCCACAATGCGAACTCTACTGCCTCACTTCCAGAGACTGTTAGAAGCTGGAACGCCGCTCCTGGGCAGAAACTTAGACTCCCATGCCTGCACGAATGCCACCAGGAGGACGTTACATGGTAAGTTAGCGCTGGGCTAAAAATCTTTAGCCCCCAGTGCGGATTTTTCTTGGGTAGCGGTTCGTCCATTTTCAGCGGCCGGTAACCCGAGGCTGCGGTGACACCGGCAACTCTCCTGGCGGCCACAAATTTTTAGCCCTTCTTCGTCGTGTCTAAACCACAATAAAGAGATAAACTTCCGATAACAACTCTCTCCCAAGTTCTCAAATATCTTATTAACAGTTATCTGTCCAAGCATAGCACATTAATCTATCTTTGTTCTTCAAATTTTAGATGCCTTGCTTGAGCTGGTACGTCTCGAGTCCCTTGTCAAATAGAGGATGAGTCACAGTTACTATGGGTGCACTGATGGGAGAAGAGCCCATCAAACTGGCTATATACGACAATGTGTACATACTGTATTTGTTGAGAATAACAGGAGATTCATCTGACCTGATCACATGGCAAATACTGGCCTTCAAAATTTTTGCGAAATAAAATTTTTACCTAGAATTTGATGGTAAAACTGTCTATACTGAGAAAGTTCGTATTGCAGAGATGTTTATCCTTACAAGTCATTGTGAAAGCGAACACAAACACCAGAAGGATGTTACAAGAAATCAGGCACACCCTGTAATTGCAGCTTGTAATTACAACATTGGTCTAAATGGAATCCCATTTCTCATCTGAATGAGTAAGGATGAGACAACACTTGAGAACAGCAAAAATAGTAAGCTTGTTGAGATGGCTTCCCAGTGCAGTAAAAAGGACTAAAGAATCAACAGTGATCATAGCGGCCGATCTCCAACCAGCTCACGTGAGGCAAAGAAGCGACAAATCAAACTCATGCCAGTTGCAAGTTCTCTCTGTGGAGAGGTGCTCTCCCTCTGTAAACCTGCATGTAAGGATTTTCATTTTACGTCATCTCGTCAATGCACAGTTGGCAATGTGTGTGTTAATGTGGAAGTTTTTTAATGCCGATTTAAACTATTCCCTATGTACTTTACTGCTGCAGTTTTAAGATATCTTTACAAATGAGCACTGAAGATATTTTAAAAATGTTTAAGTGATTGGGGTCAGACCTGACAACGTCATGCCTAAAAGGGCAGTGCAATTCCACTCATTTCCTCCTACACTTCAGATTGTCTAGAATGGAGATTTTCCAATATTTAGTAAAATATACAAAACAAAATGGCTCAGTAAAGTCTTCACTGATTGTTAAAACTGATCTAAAATAAGACATTGTATAACTACTATTAGGAAATTTTACACACCCACAGCAATAATTAGACAACAGTATTTTCTATAACAAGCACAGAGTTAAGGTTTATGATGATTTCGTAGGTTAAGAGCAGGCATTAGGAGAGTACACGCTTGCATTTGTAAAAAGAAAGACTTGCATTTATATAGCACCTTTCACGACCACCAGACGTCTCAAAGCACTTTACAGCCAATGAAGTACTCTTGAAGTGTAGTCACTGTTGTAATGTGGGAAACGCGGCAGCCAATTTGCACACAGCAAGCTCCCACAAACAGCAATGTGATAATGACCAGATAATCTGTTTTTGTTATGTGGATTGAGGGATAAATATTGGCCAGAACACTGGGGATAACTCCCCTGCTCTTCAAAATAGTGCCTTGGGATTCACCTGAGAGCAGACGGGGCCTCGGTTTTAACATCTCATCTGAAAGATGACATCTCTGACAATGCAGCACTCCCTCAGCACTGCACTGGAGTGTCAGCCTAGCTTTATGTACACAAGTCCCTGGAGTGGGACTTGAACCCAAAACCTTCAGACTCAGAGGCAAGTGTGCTACCAACTGAGCCACAGCTGACACATAGTAGACCTGCTATTGTTTCAGGTTAGTGGTAATGAATATTTTGAACATATTTTGGAATGGGAATGGAGCTAAATTAATCATCCAGTTTTACGTCATGCACTAAGGATGCAGGGCTAATTTTTATTCTTATACTTTTTTCCTTTTTTAAAAAACAAAGCTATATGCTGAATACTAAAAACCATAAACAAGTCACAGCAGCAAGCACAAGACTGAAATGCAAGCTATGATTCTGTTGACCATCATTATCTGCTCATAGTTCAAATCATTCTGAAAATTAGTCAAACACACTGCCATCTATTAGCATACATGTAATTACTCTCATTATAAATAATTGGTGTGCTGCCCACTTCATAATGCAAGCAAAACAGCATGTCTTTGAGGATGTTGGATTCAATGCAGACACTTGGACATCCTAAAGCAGTTAGGTTTATATTCTTTCAAAGATCATTTTCAGCAGCACTTTGTAGGGAAGCTTCAGTGTTTAATTAATCTAGGTCATAAAGTTACGAAAGTTTTTCAGAAGATATATAATGAGGGACTGTTTCCACTGGTTGGTGGATTGGCAACCACAGGGGCCATGGCCTCAGGATTTTAATCAGAAGAACAGAGAAAGAACCAAGAATTTTTTCACAGTCAAGATTATTAAAACATGTTTTATCACAGTGGTTATTGAGGCAGAGACTATAATATTATTTAACAGGAACCGGATACGTGTTTGAAAACAAGAATATAAAAGAATACATGGAAAAAAGGCAGAGAAATGGAATTAGAATCGATAACTCCAACTGAAGAGCTAGCACCAGCAAGGGTGCGATGGGTCAAATGGCCTCATTTTGTGTTGTAAATTCTATGATAAATGTTTCTGTCTGTAGTAACCATCATGACTGTAGTGTATGTGACAAATTGTCAACTTTCGTCTTTGTCACTGTTTAAGTCTCTTTTCTGCATAATAACATTGCAGCAAAAAACGTGCCTTATCGCATTGCTTCTCCTATGATATTCCTCACCTAGGCTCGGACCGAGAGGAAAAAGAAGCAAGGAATGAATCCTTAAATTCTTGAATCAGGCCTTACCTCGACTGTGGGAAACCCATTTGAGACTTTGATGAGGTATAGCATGAGGAAAAGCAAATATCATTATCTCCTTTCTCAGGTTATGCATGAATTGTACTGTACTTTTAGGTAGAAAAAAAAAGACCTTGCATTTAAGTAGCAACTTATGACATCCCAAAATGCTTCACATCTAATTAATTCAATTTTGCAGAGTTGCCACTCTTCCTACATAGAAGCATAGAAGATAGGAGCAGGAGTAGGCCATTTGGCCCCTCGAGCCTGCTCTGCCATTTAATGAGATCATGGCTGATCATCCAAATTCAGTACCCTGTCCCTGCTTTCTCCCCATATCCCTTGATCCCTTTAGCTTTAAGAAATATATCTATCTCCTTCTTGAATATACTTAATGAATTGGCCTCAACTGCCTTCTGTGGTAGAGAATTCCACAGGTTCACCACTCTCTGGGTGAAGAAATTCCTCCTCATCTCAGTCCTAAATGGCTTACCCCTTATCCTTAGACTGTGACCTCTGGTTCTGGACTCCCCCGCCATTGGGAACATCCTTCCTGCATCTAGTCTGTCTAGTCCTGTTAGAATTTTATAGGTTTCAATGAGATCCCCTCTCATTCTTCGAAACTCTCGCAAATATAAGCCTAATCGACCCAATCTCTTTTCATACGTCATTCCTGCCATCCCAGGTATCAGTCTGGTAAATCTTCGCTGCACTCCCTCCATGGCAAGAACATCCTTCCTCAGATAAGGCGACCAAAACTGCACACAATACTCAAGGTGTGGTCTCACCAAGGCCTTGTACAACTGCAGCAAGACATCCTTGCTCCTGTATTCGAATCCTCTTGCTATGAAGGCACATCTGGTGCGAGCTGATGGTGGAATGTTCACCAGGATAACTCGCTGCTCTCAAATAGTGCCAAGGATCTTTTATATAATGAGAGTCTTATAAAGATCTGCAGATTTTAGTGGCATTACTTCCTTCAGGTTCAAGGTTCAATCTTTCCAGGGGCTTTGGTTAGACAGAGAGAGTACATCTGGAGGCTTGCAGGGCTTTGGTTTTGGTCAATATATGGGTCCTATGAGTGCATATTCTTAACGGGTTTTGTGGCATGGAGCTCACAAATTTCTGTATGTATTGTGCTAACAACATTTACGAACATTTAACTGACACTCTTGATCTTGGATGTCAGGTTTGATTATTTAGCTGGCTCCCTAGATCCTGCAGGAAGGAAGAGAGAGGAGCAGAATCAGTGAAGGTAGAGGGCTGGCTGGATTTAACTGGCCAGCATGGGGAAGATTATAAACACAAATAGTAAAAAGGTACCCAAAGGAAGGGTGAGGCTGATTAGGGACCAAAAGGAGATCTTCTTGTGGAGGCAGAGGGCAATGGCTGGGGTACTAAATGGGTACTTTGTATCAGTCTTCACTCGAGAAGAGGATGCTGCCAATGTAGCAGTAAAGGAGGAGGTAGTAGCGATATTGGATAGGATAAAAATAAAGAGGAGGTACTTAAAAGGTCGACGGTCCTCAAAGTAGAAAAGTCACCCGGTCCGGATGAGATTCATCCTTGGTTACTGAGGGAAGTACAGGTGGAAATTGCAGAGGCTCTGGCCACAATCTTCCAATCCTCCTTGGTGCCAGAGGACTGGGGGATTGCAAATGTCACAGGGAGAGGGATAAACCCGGCAACTACAGGCCAGCCAGGTTAACTTTGGTGGTGGGGAAACCTTTAGAGACGATAATCCGGGACAAAATTAATTGCCATTTGGGAAAGTATGGGTTAATAAATGAAAGTCAGCATGGATTTGTTAAAGGCAAATCATGTTTGACCAACTTGATTGAGTTCTTTGATGAAGTAACAGGGTTGAGAGGGCAGTGCGGTTGATGTTGTGTATATGGACTTTCAAAAGGCGTTTGACAAAGTACCACATAATAAACTTGTTAGCAAAGGGGCAGTGGCAGCGTGGATACAAAATTGGTTAAGGGATAGAAAGCAGAGAATAGTGGTGAATGATTGTTTTCAGACTGGAAGTACCACTGCTCTCTTTGATATATATTAATGACCTGGACTTGGGTGTACAGAGCATAATTTCAAAGTTTGCAGATGATACGAATCTTGGAAATGTAGTAAACAATGAGGAGGATAGTAACAGATGTCAGGAGGACATAGACAGACTGGTAAAATGGGCAGACAAATGGCAGATGAAATTTAACGCAGAGAAGTGCAAAGTGATATATTTTGGTAGGAAGAATGAGGAGAAGCAATATGAAGTAAATGATACAATTTTAAAGGGGGTAGAGGAACAGAGACCTGGGGGTGTATGTACACAAATCTTTGAAGGTGGCAGGACAAGTTGAGAAGGCTGTTAAAAAAGCATATGGGATACTTGGCTTTATTAATAGAGGAAGAGTACAAAAGCAAGGAAGTTATGATAAACCTTTATAAAAGACTGGTTAGACCTCAGCTGGAGTAATGTGTTATATTCTGGGCACCAAACTTTAGGAAGGATGTCAAGGTCTTGGGGAGGGTGCAGAAGAGATTTACTTGAATGGTACCAGGGATGAGGGACTTCAGTTATGTGGAGAGACTGGAGAAGCTGGGATTGTTCTCCTTAGAGCAGAAGGTTAAGAGGAGAATTAATAGAGGTGTTCAAAATCATGAATGGTTTTGATAGAGTAAATAAAGAAAAAATGTTTCCAGTGGCAGATGGGTTGGTAACCAGAGGACACAGATTTAAGATGATTGGCAAAAGAACCAGAGTGAACATGAGGAAACATTTTTTTTTTTACACAGCGAGTTGTTGTGATCTGGAATGCACTGCCTGAAAGGGTGGTGGAAGCAGATTCAATAGTAACATTCAAAAGAAAATTGGATAAATATTTGAAGGGAAAAAAATTACAAGGCTATGGGTAAAGAGCAGAGGAATGGAATTAATTGGATAGCTCTACCAAAGAGCCGGCACATGCACAAGCCTTCTACTATGCTGTATGATTCTATGATTGAAGATTCCTTCCTCCTGCAGTAAATAAATGAGGCTTGCCCGAGGTCAATGGCCTGGGGGAAAGGGGGGAAACTTAGTGAGTCACTTGAAATCTCCCCAATAAGCAGTAGGAAGGGGAGGGAGGGAGGGAAGGCAAAAGGCGTTAGGAATATTGGATCATAGTTCTCTTTGACTGCATACGAAACTATGCCATTACCATCACTGCATCATTTAGAGAGATGCTGTTGTCATATTAGAGAGAAATATATGATAATGATGGACAACAAACCACCAGCTGGTCCATGAAGTCTGTCCTGTACAGTCATTTCACCGCCCCAACTCCCACCAGCCAATTAGGGAATCTCCTGAGAGATGTGAAAAAACCTGAGGGCAATTTAGGGAAAAATTAATTTGGGAAACTCCTCTCCAACTCAGAGGCCAGTGGCCAGGAGACATGTCCCCCAATATGCCAGCTACTTTTTATACACTGATGTCAGCCACAGTTAGGAACTCATCTAGTTCTCTTTTGAGAACTTGCAGCTAATCCACACTCATCATGTGTTTTAGTGTTTTTTTTTAATTAGTAAGTCCTCAAACAGATCCAGTTGCTGGAAGAGTTACTCAAAACTTCAGCTTGTTGCCACTGAGCTAGGTTTGTACCGCAGCATAAAATTTTAACATTCACTAAAACAAAGGGTTGGGTCATGGACTTTCACTGCAGAGAACAATGCTTAAATATAGGCCAGATTCTTGGGGCAAAAGCCTTCTGTTAGATAGCTTTAAGTATTACTAACTGAAATGAGTGTGAGTGATCAACCTAATTCCTGTCCTACAGAACAGAAAATGGCCATAATTTTGCACTGAATTAGCACTCACTCAGAAGCAGACCATGAGAATGAATAGTGGGTTAAGTACAGGACCTTTGGAGATTGAAATGAAAGCATTCTTGAGGTAGAGAGTTGTACTCAGCATCTAACACAAGCTATTCCAATCAAGGAGTTCCTAATGCTGACCCGGTGTGCTAAAAGTGGAAAAAATAATGCTCCATTCCAACACACATCCTCACTGATGGGCACCAAGTCTCCATGAAAACTAAAAAGCAAGCCTTTCTTTTTTTAAAACACCACCGTTCAGTCCGTAAGGGGGACCCTGAGCTCCCGGTGGCCTGTCACTTTAATTCGCTGCTCCACTTCCACTCTGACCTCACCGTCCTCGGCCTATTACACTGTTCCACGGAAGCGCAGCGTAAGCTCGAGGAACAGCACCTCATCTTTTGTTTAGGCACGCTACAGCCTTCTGGACTCAACATCGAGTTCAACAATTTTAGATCATAACCTCGACCCCTATCACATTTATATTTTATTTTTTCATCCACCCTTTTGTTTACCCCCCCGCCTTTTTTTTCCTCCCAGAAGCTGGCAGCAGTCCTTCATTCTGCCAGTGCATTTCACACTTCATTTAGCCTCAACCTGTTACATCAACACCTCCTCTTGCCTTGATTATCTCTTAATGTCTCTCAATGTCTCTTAATCTCTCCTTTTGTTCTTTCATCCCCTCCCCCTTTTCCCAGCTTTAACTTGCTTTAAATCTATTTCATTTCCTGCTTTTTTCCAGTTCTGACGAAAGGTCTTCGACCTGAAACGTTAACTCTGTTTCTTTCTCCACGGATGCTGCCTGGCCTGCTGAGTTTTTCCAGCGTTTTCTGTTGTTATTTCGGATTTCCAGCATCCGCAGTATTTTGCTATCACAATAAAACACATGTTGTTCTCAAGATTGCCATTGAATTTATATAGCACTTTTAACATAGAAAACATCACAGAGATAAAACTGAATGCCGAGCAGTAGGAGAGAGAGAGTTAGGAGAGGTGACTGAAAGCATGATCGAGAAGATAGGTTTTGAGGGGAAAATTTTTTTAAAAAGGCAGAATCAACACCAAATATACTTACACCCTACAGAGTACAGAACTGAAACCTGTTAAGGAAGAAAAAGATCTGTGTAATAGTACATAATTTTCTTAAGGTTCATAATCAATGTCATGTATTAAGTTACATTCTCAGGATGATCCAGTATAGAACCAAATGTATTTAGGGTCGTGGGGGGGGGGAAATCTGATCGATGTGTTTAAAGTAACGATGGCACCAGACAGTTTTCGTACAGATAATTTCAATTAGATAGCTTAAGGAGAACCATGGGGACATGTGTATAAGTTACACAAGGGCAGAACTAGGCGAGATATTAGGAGGTTATTCTTTTCCCAAAGAATAGTGGACTGACGGAACCAGTTTCTTGCTTGTTCAGGGAGTGCGGATTCACTGCATGACTTCGAGAGAGAGTTGGACCAGTTCCCGGCTGGGGTGGAGATTACGGTATACAAAGGTAGGTGGAAGACTACGTAATACGAGTCATGGTCAATGTGGTCTTCTGGACTAGCTTTGATCGCCTTAAGGAGGAGGCTGGGGAAGAATTTTCCAGAGTTTCTGTCCTTAATTGGCTTTGTTTTTCTTTTAACTCTACTCTTTTGCCTTTCTCAGGAGATTACATGCATGCTGGTGGGTGGGGAGGGATTTGTAAATCATGATGCTCAAGGCATCACAAATGTGTAGGGCAGGCTTGATGAACCAGTGGTTCTTTTTCTGTCCATCATTTTTGTATGTTCATAAGTTCAATCCTCATTTACAACAGTGGCAGCAAATGAAAGACATGCTGTTCCAATCAGTTGCTGACAAACACATTTGGATTGCAAAATGTAGGACTATCAGCAGCTTTTTGAAGGAGTAGCAGGGTTAAACTACACTGGTGACAGATTGCAGCAGTCACTCTGAATATCTTAAACATAGAAACATAGAAACGAGGAGCAGGAGTAGGCCATTCGGCCCATCGAGCCTGCTCCACCATTCAATACGATCATGGCTGATCATCCAAATCCAGTACCCTGTCCCTGCTTTCTCACACAGAATCCCCATCGAGCCTGCACCGACACATATCCCACCCTATTCCCGTAACCCCACGTATTTAATTCCCCCTGACATATCCCATCCTATCCCTGTAACCCCACATATTTAATCCCCCCCTAACACTAAGGGTCAATTTATCATAGCCAAATCAACCTAACCCGCACATTTTTGGACTGTGGGGGAAACCGGAGCACCCGGAGGAAACCCACGCAGACACGGGGAGAATGTGCAAACTCCACACAGACAGATAAGTAGATACGCAGATTGTACAAAACCAGAACAAACTTTTCAACACACTATTTTGAAGTATCACATGGTGATCTCGAAAGCAATGCATAAAATAATCTTGAAATCTTCAAAACAAAGAAAGGAAGCTGGAGATGATCTTAGACAAAGTTTTCCATTTTGCTAACTGGCTATTTGATTTATGTTTCTGCTTTGCGAGCCATATAATTCTAATTTAAATGATTAGAGCAGGAATTTCTACATTTATCACAAATCTCATTGGAAGAAGATGATGTCCACAGTGTTCACAACATCACAGTACACAGCAGCTTTTACAAACGCAAATTTCTGGCTTCGAGCATCTATGGCCATATAGGCAAACCTGAGCGAACCCAAATGAAACACATCACTCCCCCCAATGTGAAATAGGTGAGCACTTTAAATCCAATAGAATGGCATCAAAAATATTGGTTTTGCTCCAATTTATAACCAAGTTAAAGATTACATGGATAAACACCCGAGGGTGGATTTTAGCAATCAGGCGGGGCAGCTGCCCAATCCCTCAGGCAGAAGAGGCCTCGTCCATTTCGAGGGCCGGGCCTCATTAACAGGTGGGTGTCCCACTGCAGCTCGCCAGCTCCGGACCAGGTGGCTCGGAGACTGGCCTGCTTCAGGATGGCAGGTCTACCGGGGGGGGGGGGTGATTGAGGAGGGGGAGAAACTCACGACGGCAGTGGCTCACATTACACGCCACTTTTTAATTTTTTTTAATTCATTCATAGGATGTGGGCGTCGCTGGCAGGGCCAGCATTTATTGCTCATCCCTAGTTGCCCCTGAGAAGGTGGTGGTGAGCCGCCTTCTTGAACCGCTGCAGTCCGTGTGGTGAAGGTACTCCCACAGTGCTGTTAGGTAGGGAGTTCCAGGATTTTGACCCAGCGCCGATGAAGGAACGGCGATATATTTCTAAGTCAGGATGGTGTGTGACTTGGAAGGGAACATGGAGGTGGTGGTGTTCCCATGCGCCTGCTGCCCTTGTCCTTGTCCTTGTCCTTCTAGGTGGTAGAGGTCGCAGGTTTGGGAGGTGCTGCTGAAGAAGCCTTGGTGCGTTGCTGCAATGCATCTTGTAGATGATACACACTGCAGCCACGGTACGCCAGGTGGTGGAGGGAGTGAATGATTAAGGTGGTGGATGGGGTGCCAATCAAGCGGGCTGCTTTATCCTGGATGGTGTCGAGCTTCTTGAGTGTTGTTGGAGCTGCACTCATCCAGGCAAGCGGAGAGTATTCCATCACACTCCTGACTTGTGCCTTGTAGATGGTGGAAAGGGAGTCAGGAGGTGAGACACTCGCCGCAGAATACCTAGCCTCTGACCTGCTTTGTTGCCACAGTATTTGTGTGGCTGGTCCAGTTAAGTTTCTGGTTAATGGTGACCCCCGGGATGTTGATGGTGGGGGATTCTGCGATGGTAATGCTGTTGAATGTCAAGGGGCAGTGGTTAGACTCTCACTTGTTGGAGATAGTCATTGCCTGGCACTTGTGTGGCGCAAATGTTATCTGCCACTTATCAGCCCAAGCCTGAATGTCGTACAGGTCTTGTTGCATGCGGGCATGGACTGCTTCATTATCTGAGGAGTTGTGCATGGCACTGAACACTGTGCAGTCATCAGCGAACATCTCCATTTCTAACCTTATGTTGGAGGGAAGGTCATTGATGAAGCAGCTGAAGATGGTTGGGCCTAGGACACTGCCCTGAGGAACTCCTGCAGCGATGTCCTGGGGCTGAGATGATTGACCTCCAACCAACACAACCATCTTCCTTTATGCTAGGTATGACTCCAGCCAGTGGAGAGTTTTCCCCCCCGATTCCCATGGACTTCAGTTGATGTCAAGGGCCGTCACTCTTACCTCACCTCTGGAATTCAGCTCCTTTGACTATGTTTGGACCAAGGCTGTAATGAGGTCTGGAGCCGAGTGGGCTTGGTCCCGCATAAATAATTTTAACACTTACCCTTTTGAGCCTCTTCTGCTGTACTGCCAAGTTTTACTGAGCGTAGCGTCCACAGTGCATCGTCTGCCTAGTAGACTGTTAAAATTGCATTGGGGTCCTTTGTACTTCATAGGACCCTGATTTGCATAGATTGATGAGGCTCCCACCCGATTCAGGAGGAAGCCTCGGACACCCAGCGAAAAGCCCCAGGAAAAATGGCGGCGGAGCAGGAACGACCTCCATTTTAAGGCAAGTACGCCACCTCCATTTTAACTCCATGACCACCCCGTTTCTGTTGGGTGGAAGGAGTTCAAATCTCCCCTCCTCACTTTATACTGAAGTGCATGTACAATTTGATAAAAATGACATTAAAGCACTCTATATCCAATGCACGGGATATGATTGTGGATGAAGGAACCATTTGGGTGGAATCCTAGCATAAATTTGCAACTGAAATTTCACCATTTCTAAAGAACAAAGTGCAGCCCGCACTCTGTGAAATTACCGGTTACCCAAACATAAATATACATCAGATATACGGCAGCTGTCTGCATGCAAAATCTATTATCGCAAAGCAGATGCTCAAAATTGCAGAACTGAATGACTCCTGGCAAGACTGTGCAGGGTGAAGAACTTAAATCAGTGGTTTAGAGCCACAGTTGCTGCTGTGTAATTTAAATCTAATGTCCATTACATTTTGCCATTTCACTGAAGAGAAAATGCCATTACATGGAAGGATTTCGCAATAACAGGAACCCACCATTTCACAATGTTGTCCTTGATATTAATGATCCTTTAAGCGGGGAGAGAGAGGGGTGGGGGGGGGGGGGCGCAGAGGAATGCAAGTGTGAACTCGAAGGGTTGGCAGTGGAAGAGAATAGGGGTGTAATTGGTCTCGAGGAGGAGTAGTAGAAAACAGGCGATAGCGAATCGGCAGCCCGTTTTACCTGCTGCCCGACATTTTTTTCCATTGGGAAAGGAAATCGAGCTGAGTGTACTCTTTTTGATGGGACCATAAACAAAAAATACTGTAACTAATAAAACATTAAATGAAACTTAACAACTTAAATTAAAATTTGGTTTGTCGGTGGTGATAATGCACTCCAGTCCCTGCGGTGTCCACCGGTCACGGAAGACCTCGAGCGTGTCGGCGGACACCGCGTGCTTCGAGCGGAGTGTAAAGCAGGCTATCGATGCGCTATCGTGATTTTGTGCTAAAGACCAAAACAAATTTCATCCCCCAATGTCTCTGAACAGGCTCGGGGTGTGGGAGGAAGTGGTAAAGGGGTCTTTGTGAACTGGACCTAAAAGGGGGTGGGGGGGGGTGCAGGTGAGGGTAGAGCACCTCTGTGAACTAGAATCGAGGGATTTGCAGGGGGAAGAGAGTGTAACTGGTGCAGGACATGTGTTTAATCATCCTGTCGTAAAGCTAATAGTTCGTTAATTTTTTTTGCCTTTATCTAAATCAATTAAGAATCTAAATATTGTTAAGTATTTTCCACTCCCACCCACCCCCCCCCCTCAAAATCTTTGATCAATTGAGGCAGCCAGAAGGTCCCAATCGTTCAGGCTAGACTTGGAGCTGTGCAGTCGGTCCCTTGCTTTCCTGGACCTAGCGCCAGGGTTAGGCCCTGCCAGGATTTGGGTCCATCCCTGGTCTGGTCCCCACGCCATATAAAATGACCCAGAACAGGAAATCCAGGTGCAGCACACTTATGATACGGGGGGGGCGGGGGGCAGAAAAAATGGCCATTTTTTTCCTGCCCACCAAAAGAAAAGATCAGAATTAACAGAAGTCTATATACCAGAACAAACTTTAACCAAACAACACTATCAATGTTTGAGATACATGACATTTTACTTTAATTTCTTTCAAATTCCTATTCAATATCTTTGCACCAATAATATAAAAAATACACTCTGGCATGGGAATCATCTTTCATTATTTTAATTGTATCTAGGGAAGAGAAAAAAAATCAATAAATAATAAATCAATACTACTTTCAACAAACCAGCACATACTGGTTCTGGATGGAATGACTGAATTATCTTGAAGGTCAAAATGATTTGGGTTTTCTTTTACATACCCACTCACTAAATGTAAATGCACCTGTTTACAAGGAGCAGCAAGTGGAAGGAAGTGAGGAGGAAGAGACAGCTTGAAGTTATGTTTCAGTCTACAAGAGAAGAGAGACTTTCAACAAGTCAGTATGACCCCATAGGAACAGGAGTAGGCCATTCAGCCACTCGAGCCTATTCCGCCATTCCATTAGATCATGACTGATCTGTATCTTAATTCCCATCTACCCGCCTTGGGTCCATAACCCTCAATACCCCTGCCTAACAAAAATCTATCAGTCTCAATTTTGAAATTTTCAATTGACCCCCAGCCTCAACAGCTTTTTGGGAGAGAGAGTTCCAGATTTCCACTACCCTTTGTGTGAAGAAGTGCTTCCTGACATCAGCCCTGAATGGCCTGGCTATAATTTTAAGGTCATGCCCCACCAGAGGTCTGGACTCCCCCACCAGAGGAAACAGTTTCTCTCTATCTACCCTATCAAATCCTGTAATCATCTTAAACACCTTAATCAGACCATCCCTTAATCTTCTATACTCCAGGGAATAAAAGCCTAGTCTATGCAACCTGACCTCAAATTTCAGCCCTTTCAGCCGCGGTATCATTCTGGTGAATCTGCACTGCACCCCCTCCAAGGTCAATATATCCTTCCTGAGGTGTGGTGCCCAGAACTGAACACAGTACTCTAAATGGGGTCTAACCAGAACTTTATATAACTGTAACATAACATAGCATATCTCTTGGTTCTGTGGGCCTCAGTTTGGCACCGTTCTTCTGCAGAGGGTGGTGTCATCAGAGAGATGAAAACTCAGCAACACAGAGGAAATTGAACGTACAGCACTTATTGTCATGGTGCTCCATCAAAAGGTTTAATGCACACCTCTGTACTTCTGAACAACTAAAGAAGCTCAGGCTGTTAACCAGACTTGCAGTGGACATGTCTAAACAAGGAGCAGATTGTCGCTTCAAAACTACCATGAGCTTTTTTTGTTGCACTAAATCATCTTTAATGGCTTATAGAAATGTAATTAGATGCCGAGAGGCTGTTTCCTCTCAGTGAAGAAATTTCTCCTCATCTCAGTCCTCAATGGCCGACTCTAGAGTCTAGAACAAGGGGTCACAGTCTCAGGATGAGGGGTCGGCCATTGAGGACTGAGATGAGGAGGAATTCCTTCACTCAGAGGGTTGTGAATCTTTGGAATTCTCTACCCCAAAGGGCTGTGGATGCTCAGTCGTTGAGTATATTCAAGACCGAGATCGCTAGATTTTTGGACACTAAAGGAATCTAGGGGTATGGGGATCAGGCGGGAAAGTGGAGTTGAGGTAGAAGATTTGCTATGATCCTATTGAATGGCGGAGCGGGCTTGAGGGGCCGTGTGGCCTACTCCTGCTGCTATTCCTTATGTTCTTATGGCTTTACAACAGGACAGTTTTTTGGAACTGTAGACATAACGTTCGAAGAAGTACATATCACTCCTGCTTTAGGTATTGATGGCTAAACGTTAATTAATTCAAATCTTTCTCTCCAAATTCACAAGGGGAAAATTATCCTGCAAATATGGACTGCAGGATTATTCTCATATCATTCTAAGAGGACAATAGGGGTAGAGGTTTGAATAAGACTTGCACACAAAGTCAGAACAACACATGACTAGGGAACAACAAGGATTTAAGGCTAGTAGATTTTACATTTGTCCAGTTTACGTTGTAAGTGGATTGTCTTGCAAAACACTCACACACACACACACACACACAGAACAACAACAACAACAACAAGTATTTATATAGCACCTTTAGCGTCCCAAACAAAATTTGACACCAAACCACATCGGGAGATATTAGGGCAGAAGAGGTAGGTTTTAAGGAGCGTCTTAAAGGAGGAAAGAGAGTTAAAAAGGCGGAGAGGTTTATTGGTTACAAAGGGAATCAGAAAACAACTTAATCTTGCAGTAGCTTTCACCCACACCAGTTTACCAATTATTTTATACATTGCTTTGGTTTGGAAGAGGGAAAGGAGGAGACGATGAACCCATACTTGCCCATACACTACAGTGCCAGTTATATTATCAACAATGACTTCCTAAAGCATACAGAAAGGACTTGCCTTAATCGGATATTGGGATATCCCCAAAAGGGATTTAAAGCCAAAAGTGTGTTCTGCAACAAGGATTTTAAGACTCAACGGCCTAGAATTGGCACCTCATCTTGATTGATGCCCTGCTTGATTGGCACCCCATCCACCACCTTAATCATTCACTCCCTCCACCACTGGCGTACCGTGGCTGCAGTGTGTACCAACTACAAGATGCACTGCAGCAACTCGCCAAGGCTTCTTCGGCAGCACCTCCCAAACCCGCGACCTCTTCCACCTAGAAGGACAAGGGCAGCAGGCTCATGGGAACACCACCACCTCCAAGTTCCCCTCCAAGTCACACACCATCCTGACTTAGAAATATATCGCCGATCCTTCATCGTCGCTGGGTCAAAATCCTGGAACTCCCTACCTAACAGCACTGTGGGAGTACCGTCACCACACAGACTGCAGTGGTTCAAGAAGGCGGCTCACCACCACCTTCTCAAGGGCAACTAGGGATGGGCAATAAATGCTGGCCTTGCCAGCGATGCCCACATCCCATAAAAACGAATTTAAAAAAAGAATTAGGCTTTCCAGCACGAGCTGAGCACAGGGAACAATTCCTGCACCGGAATGGATAGGCTTGAGGCCCACCCATTATTGGGGGTCGGGCCTCATTTACATGAGACTGGTGAGCTGCAGACACCTGCTGGGCATCCCCAGGCAGCTCGCCAGCGAAGTGGATTGCAATTTCAGGCCGCTGAGTCGCCGGCATCGGCCCTCAGGTAGGTCCTGGGACAAGGGAGCCTTCAATGGTCTTTGCAGCTGCAGTGGAGCTGGGAGGAGCACTGCCCCTGCTCCGCCTGACTCCACATTCAGGCAAGTACATTTTACAAAAAAAAAACTACCTTTGTGGTGGTGACCGGCCCAGCATGTTCAGGGCAAACCAATTCGGTAAAGTGGGCATCAAACAGGCTTTAGGCCCCTCATTTGCATATGCAAAGTGCCCCACACCTGTTTTAGGTGTGGACACCTCTTTTGATGCCTATACCAATATGGAGGCTGGCGCATTTCCGCTCAGAATGCGTGTGCATGCGCACGTCGCCCACCATATTGGATGTTTATGCGCCCGAACAGACGCAGTGTCATCGAATTTCTCGGCCAACACATTTTGGCTGCAATTAGCATTCTGTACAATTTTCAAAAGCCCAGCAATGAAGCTGCTGCATTAGACAACCTTTAAAAGCCCAGGGGTCGGAATGAACATCAGCACTCTGAAGCAATTTTGGAACGATTTCTCGCTACAGATGCAAATTGTGTTGGAGCAGCAGTTCTGCAAGGCTTTTAAAGATATCGACTATTCCACACACGCACAATTTACATTCAGTGAACAGATCGCCGAACAGATTACGCAACACTGGTCTGTCAATTTAAAAGCAGAGTCTCATTTTTCAAGTACCAAAAAACAAATGCGAGGTCATAAAGAGAAATGAGAGAGGAAATGTCTAGATTCCAAGATTATCTTAGAACACTCGACCTGCATCAAAGTGATTAGAAATTAATTGTATTTTGCGGGGTGGGGAAGAGATAAATGGTTAAACTATAATCGAGGCAGTGAAAGATGAGGGCTATCAAAGATGGAGGTCCCCTGCATCAATAACGTGTTAAACCCATCTTGGGAGCAGCACCCCAAAATGTCTCACAGCAAGAAGAATTCACTTTCTTGGCAACCAGAATTGGAGCAGATATTCAAAATCTGATCTGACCAGAGAACTATACATTCTGATAATTACATCCTCTGACTTATATCCTACTGTATTGGTTATACAGTTCAACATTCTATGACTGTTGTTGTAGTGTCAGCTGTGGCCCAGTGGGTAGCACGCTCACCTCTGATTTAGAAGGTTGTGGGTTCAAGTCCCGCTCCAGAGACTTGAGCACAAAAGTCTAGGCTGACACTCCAGTGCGGTACTGAGGGAGTGCTTCACTGTTGGAGGTGCCATCTTTCAGATGAGACATTAAACCGAGGCCCCGCCCATCTGCTCTCTCAGATGACATAAGTGATCCCATGGCACTATTTCGAAGAAGAGCAGGGGAGTTAGCCCCAGTGTCCTGGCCAATATTTATCCCTCAATCAACATCCCTGAAGTATTATCTGGTCATTATCACATTGCTGTTTGTGGGAGCTTGCTGTGCGCAAATTTGCTGCTGCATTTCCTACATTACAACAGTGATGACACTTCAAAAGTACTTCATTGGCTGTAAAGTACTTTGGGGAGTCTGGAAGTCATGAAAGGTGCTATATAAATGCAAGCCTTTCTTTGATGCTCTGCTCTGGTTGGACTAAGACCCCTAGGTCTCTTTCAAAAACATCTGCAACTATTTCAACAGCATTCACAGAGTATGTGTAGCACTTAACGCTTGTCTGCATTACATTTCATCTGTCATTGTTCTGCCCACTTGCATATTTTGTCCGACCTGTTCTGTACTTTCTCATCTGCCTCTGCCGATTCCACTGACCTTCTCCTGGGCAGTTATTAATCTCCCATACAGTGTCATTGAAGTGTATGTTCAGGAATTAGTACTAAAATTAGTACATTAGAATATGATAGCAGACATGAGTGAATTGTGCATAATACTGATGTGTCTACTTCTGGGGCTCTCTGAAATGTCATTATATAGATGCAAGATTTAAGGAACAATATTGTTTTACAGTATAGGAGGATGTACGTGTTTATGTTGAACTGTTTCCAGAGCAGTAAGGAGAAAAAATTTCAGGGATATGGGGAAAGAGCAGGGGAGTGGGACTAATTGGATTGCTCTTCAAAAGAGCCAGCGCAGACACGATGGGCCAAATGTCCTCCTGTGCTGTACTATTCTCTGATTCTATGAGAGCATACTATTGTTGGGCTGATCAGAAGTCTGAATAAGAAGGGAAAAATACATTAGCAGACAACCTGGGACACCTACAGAGGTCTCCTAGTGTGATACTGGCACAAGTAGAGTGTCCTTTAAAAACATCCTTCACTCCAACTTTCTAGACTGAATTTTGACTTGAAATGCCCTTGAGTGTTGTGCTGTACATTAAAGGTTCAATATTCAGTTGAATGAAAATGGTTTTCTGAGCACCTACATCTGCAGCTATGACTTTTTAAGAGTCAACAAAACTTAACATTTCCTCAATTTGGTGATTTAGGGGTGGCCAAACCATTATGTTTACTCCTATTTATAGTATAGTGAATAGGTAGACTCGAACAAAATGGAGTAATGGTAGAAAGAGAATTAAGTAGCTCTCCTCAGCTTATTCCTTGGTGAAGAACTTCCTTTCCAATCCCTTTTGGTAGATTTGCTTCCATATTGGATGTTGAAGACCTTAGAGATTGAGAGGCTTCCTACAATAGGCCCAGTCTTAGCCAGTTTATCATATAAAGGAACTGCTGAAGTGGGCTCTGTAGTAATGCAAGTAGTTTCTGTACTCTGTCTCTTTACCTGGTTTTCCTCTTGTTTTTTTTGTTCATCCTTTTAATTGAGATGAATCACCACTTCATCTTCCATCTCCGATTTCAAGTTGAGAGTTTCTCACTGTCGTATATCCGTTTCTCTGTTACCTCCATCATTTTGCTTTGTTCCCGTTTCAATTTGTCATTAATTAAGGTCATCATAGTTGGCAACGGTTTGCTTTTGACATGAAAGGCTAGCGTTTTTGGCCTCAATTCATGCTGCAGGGCCAAAACTCGACTTTGTTTTGCAGTATGTCGCCTCACCCCATAAAGCACTGCGAGATACCTCTTCTGCACGCACGTGATGTTTCAGTGAATGCACAGGAGATGGCGGACAACGCCTTGTGGGGTGAGTTCGGCCAGCTGTTCCCAGCTCCAGGGAAATAGTGCAAGCAGGGCTCGATGGCTGGTAGGCATGCTGTCAGGAAGCATCTGCCCATCATTTGGCATCTCCTCACCTGGTAATGAGCTGATTGCAAATGTAGGAGCTTGACACAAACCCATGTCCCAGGACCTTGTGCAGCTCTCAGCTGTACCACCACTTTCTCAAATTCCCCAATGACAAACTGGCTCAACGTCAAAAGCGAAAGTTTGAGGAAAATGTATCCCATTATCAGACAGGTAGAACCCAAAGTAATTTCCTTCAGGTCCCAAGTAAAAGTGACTGGAGTTTCTTATTGACATCAAATGCATAAAGCTACAAAAATAGTAAGAAAAAAATAGCAAAATTTTCATGATATAGCAAAGGGGGCTTCGTAGTATGCAAGTGGGCATTGGTCTGCGACAGACAAGCATTTCTCGGGGCTTTTGGTGTTTACGTCCATGCACTGAAACCCAGCAGAATAAATATATACAAAAGCAAAATACTGCGGATGCTGGAAATCTGAAATAAAAACAGAAAATGCTGGAAATACTCAGCAGGTCAGGCAGCATCTGTGGAGAGAGAAACAGAGTTAACGTTTCAGGTCGATGACCCTTCGTCAGAACTGGAAAAAGCTGGAGATGGAACAGGTTTTTAAGCAAGTGCAGGGGCAGAGAAAGGGAGAGGGGAGGAAAGAACAAAAGGGAAGGTCTGTGATAGGTTGGAAGGCAGGAGAGATTAAGAGACATTAAGAGAGATTAAGAGATGGTGCAAGCTAAAAGGAGATGGTAATGGGACAAGTTAAGAAACAAAAGATGGCTCTAGATGAAGTGTAAATGGCACTGGCAGAATGAAAGACAGCTGCCATGTGGAGAGAGAGAAAAAAATGGATAGTAGAATAAATACATAAATTGATTGTGTGTCTGATCAAACTGATTTGCAGAATGTGATATCAAAACATAGAAACATTCAGCCCCTCAAGCCTGTTCCGCTATTACAGCCCATCTTCATAATAGGCCCATGTCTCCATGAAGATAATCAATCTTTTCTACCCCTTACCTGCCCACATCTCTGTCTCATAAGCAAATTTAATTTTAATTCTCCTTCTCCTCCTGCAACCACTGCAACAACAGAAATCCTTTTCCCAAATCATCCACCAGTACTGATCTCTGCGGAACACCACTGGTTATATTTTCCCTGGACATAACATTCCCCATTTATCCATTACCATTCTTGGTCTTCCATTAAGCCAATTCTTAATCCATCATAGACAATTTGTTAGAAAAACAGAAAAAGCTGGAAACACACAGCAGTACAATCAGCATCTGTGGCTAAGTTAGATAGACAATGTTTCAGGTGCATACCCTTAAAAGCTGAAATACGATAGATGGACAAGCATATTAATATCAGAAAAGGGGAAATATATCTTTAAAAAAAACACAAAGAGGAAGCATCCGTAAAATGATGTATAGAACAGCAAAGGAATTGAGAACCGAGGTAAATGTGAGGAGATGGAAAACCAGAAATTAAAACAGGCTCTTATCAGCACCCGTCTCCAGCTCCAACTCATTCCACATGGATTCCATTTCACATTTCTTTCTTTGTTCCAGTCCTACTCAGGCCTCCTCCCAGATCTCTTCTCCTGTTACATTGATGACTGTGTGGCTGCCGCTTCTTGCTCTGATCTTGAGAATTTCATTAACAATGCTTCCAATTTCCACCCGTCTATCACTTTTACATGGTCCATCTCCAAATCCTCCCTTCCCTTCCTGGACTTCAATCTGTCTTTCTCTCTCTCTCTCTAACTCTGGTGATGGCATTTACCCCAGAACTTCCACAATTACTTGGAAGTATGCACCTTCCCATCCCACTTCTGGTAATGACCCCATCCCTTTCTCCCAGTTTCTCTGTCTCTGTAGCATCTGCTCTGCTGACTCTATTTTCCCCACCAGAGTTTCTGAAATGTCCTCCATTTTCCTCAGTTGAGGATTCCCCTCCACAGTGGTCAGCAAGAATCGTGACTGAGTCCATCCTAGTTTTCACGCTTCTGCTCTCAACCCCTCCTCCTTCTGTCAACTGTGGCAGAGTCCCCAGGTCCTCAGCTTCTACCCCAGCTGACTTTGCATTTGCCAGATCATCTACAAGATGTTCCAACCACTGAACAAAGCTTCCACTTCCCTTGCCTTTCCATTTTCTGGAGAGACCATTCCCTCTGCAACAACCTGATTCACATTTCCACCATTTCTTCCCCAGACACCTTCTCGTGGAAGATGCAGGAAATGCAACACCAGCACATTCACCTCCTCCCACACCTTTACCCAGACACTCCTGTGAGAGACAGCAATTTATGTGCACTTCATCTAATTGTGGACTGATGTGAAGATTCCATTTAATGTATGTGCCAATGTTCTGCCTCAGCTCATCTGCTGCTGAAACCCTCATCCATGCCTTTGTTACCTCTAGACTTGGCTATTCCAACGCACTCCTGGCTGGCCTCCCACATTCTACCCTACGTAAACTTGAGGTCATCCAAAACTCGGCTGCCCATGTCCTAACTCGCACCAAGTCCCGTTCGCCCATCACCCCTGTGCTTGCTGACCTACATTGGCTCCCAGTTAAGCAGCGCCTCGATTTCAAAATTCTCATCCTTGTTTTCAAATCCCTCCATGGCCTCACTCCTCCCTATCTCTGTAATCTCCTTCAGCCCCACAAATCCCCCCACCCCCCCGAGATATCTGCGCTCCTCTAATTCTGCCCTCTTGAGCATCCCTGATTAAAATCGCACAACCATTGGTGGCCGTGCCTTCTGTTGCCTAGACCCTAAGCTCTGGAATTCCCTGCCTGATCCTGTCCACCTCGCTACCTCTCTTTCCTCCTTTAAGACGCTCCTTAAAACCTACCTCTTTGACCAAGCTTTTGGTCACCTGCCCTAATTTCTCCTTATGTGGCTCGGTGTCAAATTTTTTGTCTTATAATACTCCTGTGAAGCGCCTTGGGACGTTTTACTACATTAAAGGTTCTATATAAATACAAGTTGTTGTTGTTGAACTTTGCTCTAGTATTAATCTATAGTTGTAAACCCTTTGAGTGCCTCTGCTACCCTCTGTGATTGATGCTCTATTTCTCATGTTTCTACGTGTCAGCTGTGGCTCAGTGGGTAGCCCTCTCGTCTCTGAGTCAGAATGTTGCAGGTTCAAGTCCCACTCCAAAGACTTGAGCACAAAAATCTAGGCTGACGCTCCAGTGCAGTACTGAGGGAGTGCTGCACTGTTGGAGGTGTCGTCTTTCGGATGAGACATTAAAGCGAGGCCCCGTATGCTCTCTCAGGTGGACGTAAAAGATCCCATGGCACTATTTCGAAGAAGAGCAGGGGAGGAAGTTATCCCTGGTGTCCTGGCCAATATTTATCCCTCAATCAACATAACAAAAACAGATTATCTGATCAATATCACATTGCTGTTTGTGGGAGTTGGCTGCTGCGTTTCCTACATTACAACAGTGACTACACTTCAAAAGTACTGCATTGGCTGTAAAGCTCTGTGGGTCATCCTGAAGTTGTGAAAGCTGCTCTATAAATGCAAGTCTTTCTTTTTCATGCTTTTTTATTAAGCTATCCTCGGTTGTATGAATCCCCAATCTTTACCATCTTTTTGCTTCATTGCACCTTTAAAAATATTTCCACTCATTATATTGAGGTCCTTGTAGCCTCCTTACTAAACCACTGTGGGCAAAGTACTGCTGTACTTCCTTTCTTCATCTTTTATATATCCTTCAATGCATTCCATTTCTCGTGTGCCAGTTTACAAGACAGAAGCTGTGTCAGATTTGGTGGCTATCAGTCGGCCAGAGCTGAGTGGCAACTTAGAAGCTGGTAAGCAACTGGGGATCCAGCAATAATTGTATTGTTAAATTTGATATTGTTGTTAAAGCAAAGGCCAAAAGTAACAAAGGGGTGGTACAAGAAGTTACAAGATCGCAGTGGAACAGGCCTGAGAGGCTGAATGGCCTTCTCCTGTTCCTATGTTCATAGGGAAAGTGAATTGGAAAACTATACTTAAGAATAGAATAGGAAAAAATGGAATATATTTATAGACAGTCACAGGATAGGACTCACAGTACAGCTAAACTGGTTGCAATTGGTTCTCCAATACAAATAAAGGTCTGCACTGTTGAAAACACAATTGTTATATTTGTTTTAGGGAATGAAGCAAATGTCAAGAAGAGCTCGAATAGCACTTGTGTAAAAAAAAAAGTGCTAAGAGCATTAGGAATAGTTTGGTAAAATTAGAACACACGTACATACATACACACTGCAATGTGAGAATATAGATCTAATTGAGATCACAGAATTACGATTTAGCAATAATGGTGGACCGGAAATGCAGTTGAAGGGTTGTAAAATATTTTGGAAGGATAAGCTAAGTCATAAAGTGGGTTCTATCAGAGCCTGATTAAGAATTCTTGGGGCCCTGGGTACTGTCAATATATGGGGGCCCTCTGCACCATTCTCACACAATGCCCACATCCCCACCCCCGATGATTAAAAAACAGTGTGTAGTAAAAGGCATGAAGGATTAGGCACGTAGAATGTTTATACATTGCATTAAAAGTAAAGCGAATCCTAAATCACAACATACTAGGCCCATGTTTTCACAAAGCCCCTGGAGGGGGCCCCATATTTGACTGGGGCCCCAGCGCACGGGCTACTCACGCCCATGTGTTAATCCTTTTCTAAGCGTTTTATAATATCCTACTAATATAGTGAGAGGTAAAATTGAAGGAACGGATCTAGCGTATCAAGAAGGGTTAAGTGGAAACAGTTACCAACTGTTATCTATTGTAGACTTCCAGGACAATGGCCTGAAGAGGGAAGAGGGCTTTGCAAGCAAAGCAGCAAAGAAGTGTGGGTTATTATAATGAAATCAGACAGCGAGTGGGAGGAGAGGTAATGTAGAGGAATTTAGTTAAACAATTGACAATTACTTCTTGACTCAGCACGTTAGGGATGCCGCCAGTGAATGGGGGAAAATTTTATTGCAAAGCTTCCCAATTATATTCAGACAAGGCGCACTGAACTCATTAAATCCATCTTATTAGGGTCTGAACAGGACTCTACCTCAATTCTGTATTTTATACTGTCAACAGAAGCCTCTCTCTCTATCACACAGGCAATTTTTACTTGTCTTAGTTACTACTTCCATCTATCCTCCTCTCTGTTTCATCACTTTTCTTCCTCTGTTGCTCTCTCATTTGGTGCGGAGGCCGATCGTAGCAAGTACACGCATCTAAAAGAACAGTGATCTGACAGAAAGCTCATAGGCTTTAGAGGTTTGAGCCTCCTGCATTTATGCAGGAAGTTTTCTGTTCTGAAAGCATTTCAAAACTCGTCTTCACATTTCGTAACTTTGATTTAATTCAAGCCCATCTTTGAAAATGCATTATTAACGAAAGTATTTATCATTCAAAAAGGCTGGAATTATTTTTCATTAATTTCCTCTTCATTCTCTTTCTTCTCACTCCTATTATTTTCGAGCTTCCCTTTTCCTTAGTGTATTTTCTTCCTTCTCCTCACAGCTACCATTGTAACATAGTTAATCGCACTGGCCGGAATTTTCCGTACCTGGGCAGGTCGGGTGCGGGCGGTCGCCGTGGCGGGTCGTGACCCCGTTCCTGATTCCATGCCGCTCCAGAGATCGACATTGCATTAATGGGGCCTATTAAAGCCGCCCTGCGCGTTACCCGGCCCTATTAAATGGTGCGGGTCTGATGACATCATCAATGCACGTTTTCAGCCGGGATATTTAAGGGGGCCATGGCTACATTACATTTGAAGGCTCATCTAGGAGTGTGCAGTCAGCACACCGCACAATTGGACTGCTGGAAAGAGTGTCAAATATGACTGCACTGAGACAGAGGCTACACCCAGGTTCTCCGATGACTCCCTCCATATGTTTGTGGAGGGAGTCAGAGCACGCAGGGTGGTCCTCTTCCCTTCTAATGGGTGGAAGAGACCTCCCTAGGAAACCAAAAGAGCCTGGTTCCAAATAGCAGAGGAGGTAAACAGCAGGGTTGTGATCAGGAGGACCTGGGTGCAGTGCCGCAAACGTTTCAATTATCTCATTAGATCTGGAAAGGGGAGTACAAAGCCACGCTCAACTTCATCCTGCTGTGCCTCTCATCACATCGCCATCACTCTGCCTTCCCAACCCTGCTCCTGCACATCCTTACTCTCACCAACATACATTATCACATCCCCATCTAACTAGCCACCCCTCACACTCACCCTCATCCTAATGCAATCATACCAACTAACACACAAGGAGGCCATTTGGCATTGGCACCCCACTCCATCATAGTCTCCCTCTAAAGATGTAACCCATCCATTCCTTACACTCATTCCATCACTCTCACTCAACCTTCTCTTCTTTCCCTCCTTGCAGGAAAAGGGCCCACAATGAGAGGGAGAGGGAGAGAACCAGAGGTGGTACGCCATCATTGGCGATCCTATCAGCAGAGGAAGCTGCCTTGGAAGTTTTTGGAGTCACCAAGCAGCTGGAGGTGGGAGACGGAGAGAGTGGGACACCTCAGCAACCTGGTGACAGAATTACATATCATACAACTAAAAGCTTCTAAGCAGTCGCAGCAGGGAAGTGAGCAGGCTGCCTCTACCTCTGCTGAAGCTACAGGGGTAACACCTCGTAGAAGCACGCGTAAGAGAAAGGTCATAGAATCATAGAATGGTTATAGCACAGAAGGAGGCCATTCGGCCCAGCGGGCCCGTGCTGGCTTTCTGCAAGAGCATTTCAGCTAGTCCCACTGCCCCGCCCTTTCTCCGTAGCCCTGCAAATATTTTTCCTTCAGGTACTTATCCAATTCCCTTTTGAAAGCCACGATTGAGTCTGCCTCCACCACCCTTTCAGGCATTGCATTCCAGATCCTAACCACTCACTGCGTACAAAAGTTTTTCCTCATGTCGCCTTTGGTTCTTCTGCCAATCACCTTGAATCTATGTCCTCTGGTTCTCGACCCTTCTGCCAATGGGAACAGTTTCTCTCTCTATCTAGACCCCTCATTATTTTGAACACCTCTATCAAATCTCCTCTCGACCTTCTCTGCTCTAAGGAGAACAACCCCAGCTTCTCTATTCTATCCACATAACTGAAGTCCCTCACCCCTGGAATCATTCTCGTAAATCTTTTCTGCACCCTCTCTAAGGCCTTCACATCCTTCCTAAAGTGCGGTGGCCAAAATTGGACACAATACTCCAGTTGAGGCCGAACCAGTGTTTTATAAAGGTTCATCACAACTTCCTTGCTTTTGTACACTATGGGGGCGATTTTCTGACGCTGGAGGAGGCGGGTTTGGAGTCGGGAAAGGCGGGAAAATTCGAATTACTGAGGTCGGGTCAGAAACCCGACTCCAACCCGCCTCCGTGGGATTTCGCCGGTGCCGATTTTGGCGGTCGGGAAACGCTCCCGCCTCCAGCTGGCCATAGCGTTAATTAACTACTGCAAATGCTTGTTAAGGGCCTCTCTAATCCTATTTTGAGAGGCCCTCTTGAATTTACCATCATTTCGGCGCGCTTCACGCAACTTCTGAACCACGCCAGGTAAACCTGGCGGGTTGACTCATGGGTGGCCTCCTCACTGCTTCAGGTCGAACAAGACCTCGTTCACTGCAGCAAGGCTTACTTGCAGGTGCCAGACCTTAGCTTTAAAAGGTCTCTAAGCACTTTTAGAAGGCCTTCCAAAGTCGGAGGTGCTACAGCTTGACTCCATCAACTGTGGGACCTCCTGAGAAGACCCTCGCCCCACTTACAATGAGCGCTTCCCCAGAGGAGGCATCTGCAAGCAGAATGGGAAACATTCATTTCCTTACACCTTGGACCTCAGATGAGGATGAGGAGGAGGAGGCTAAGGAGGACGAGGATGATCTGGAGGAGGAGGAGCAGGAGGAGGAGGAGGTCAGAGCGCCGGTATTTCGACCAGCGGCAGTGGCAGCACGCGAGCACATGGCTGCCAGGGATTAACTTATCATGGCCAGATTTGTATAGGTTGGCCAAGTTGGCACATGTCCTTGGCTCCATGCCAGGACTTCATTGACAATGGACATGACTCTCTGGCCTCCTTTCAGACAGGCCACCAACCTGACAACGCAAGTGTGGCATTGCCCGCAATGTGGAGCTGCCTAAGGCTAAGTAACAGATGGCATAACGCCAACATTTTGGCATCAAATCATGTTAATGCTTTCCAACAGGGATGGCATTTCATCAATACACAGAAACAGTCTCCCAATCTACACACAGACCTGGAGCTTATATCCCTTGCCAGTTGCATCCACACAACCTTGGTTTCTTTGGCAGGCCTCTTCCTCTGAGATGAGTGGAAGAGGACCTCCATGCTAGTTCTCACCCCCTCAAACAACATTTGCAGCGCCTCATCTGAGAGCCTCAGGTAGGCCCTTGCCTTGGAATTGGATATTCGTATCTGAAAAGATGTTGGAGGTGGTACAGGAGAGGCAGAAATGCTGTGGAATAAGCCAAGGGAGCAAGAAGCCATAAAATCAGACTGGAAAAGTGCTGTCAACAGAGGCGAGTTTCAGTCCCAAAGCACTAATTGAGCAAGGGCATCCCACACCTCTGAAATCAAGTGGCCAATCATGGGAAAATCTCAATTTTTTGAAAACTATCAGTGGAGGCGAGTTTCTGTCACACCCAAGCCGAAACCCGCCTCCATCTCGCCTCTATTTATGAAGCCCAATAAATCGTATGCTTTTTTAAACCATTTTCTCAACCTGCCCTGCCACCTTCAGCGATTTGTGCACATATACCCCCAGGTATCTCTGTTCATGTACAAGGGTAGGCACTTGGGTGTTTCGTTAAATGATTCTGTAAAGATTCCATTACTGTAATGTCACACGTAAAAATCTTTATTTTTACCACTTTCTGGACCAATGTGTGTGCACCTTTGGAAGTGGCTTAGTGAGTTAGAGTGAATGGTGAGACATAAACGTTACCTTCAGCAATGGTGGTCAGTGTGAAAAGAATGGCTTGGCCATTGTAGGGATGCTTTATGGTGTTGCTGTGGGGTGTTGGGAGCCTGGCGCAGCATGTGGCAGCTATATGGGTGTAATGCCTGAAGTTAAGTAAATCTGGCCATGATGAGGCCATCCCTGACCTCTCGGGCAACAATGTGCTCAGGTGCTGGTGGGATCTGGACCTCAGGTTTCTCCTCCTCCTCCTCCTCTGAAGAGGCTATGCTCTCAGTGCCTTGCTCCTCATGCAGCGCTAATCCTCGCTGCTCTGCTATGTTGTGCAGGGTGCAGCAGACCACAATGATTCTGGAGACCCTGGCTGGTGCGTACTGAAGGGCTCCTCCAGATCTGTTAAGGCATCTGAAGTGCATTTTGAGCATGTCTACGGTCTGCTCTATGACACATCTGGTGGAAATGTGGTTTTCATTATATCTCTCCTCAGCCTCGTACTTGGCCTCCTCAAGGAGGTCATGAGCCATGTCTTCAGTGGATAGCCCTTCTCTCCAAGCAGCCAGCCAGAAAGTCTGTTTGGAGGAGCGAAGAGCTGAGGGAGGGTGGACTGGCGCAGGACAAAGAGTCATGGCAGCAGCCAGGGAATTTGGCACAGACATGCATGATAATCTTCCTATGGTTGGAGACAAGTTGCACATTGAGGGAGTGGAAGCTCTTGCGGTTGACAAACACTCTTGGGTTATGATGGGGTGCCCTGATGGCCACATGTGTGCAATCTATGATGCCCTGCACCCATTGGAAGCCAGCTAGAGTGGCAAAGCCGAGCGCCCACTCAGTAACACTGGCAAAGTTGATATAATTGGCTGACTTGTTAAACATGGCATTGGTGACCTGTGTGATGCATCTGTGGGTGGCCGACTGCGAGATGCTGCAGATCCCTGGAAAGAGCCTGAGGCGAAGAAGTTGAGGACGCTGGTGACTTTGACAGCCACTGGTAAGACATGGCCACCCGCTCCTCTGGGCTGCAGGTCTTGCTCCAGCAATATGCAAATGTCTGCAGCGACCTGGCACGATAGCCTGAGCTCCTTTGGCACTGCTGCTCAGTCATGTTGAGGAAGCTCATCCTCTGCCTGTATACCCTGTGTTGGGGGTACCGCCTCCAGCACGGTGCAGCCCTGGGCTGATGCCCTCTGTCCTGTGCAGCAGCAGGTGGTTGAGGAGAAGGTTGGCGGTGTTTTTGGTGCTGCTGGTGTGCCTGGTGCTGCTGGTGTTGGGGCTCATCATGGTCCGATTCTAAGGACCAAGGTGAGATAGTATAATCGGCACCCATGCTGATGGAATAGATGGCAGGTCAAGTAGAGATGACAGAAGCAATCTGTCAATGATATGATAGGTTCTACCAATGAGATGACATTGGATGATGACTTTGCTGGAAACACTTGCAGCCTCTAGAAAGCTAAATTTGTGCTGGGAATGCAGTCAGCCTGAGGAAAGTGATCAGCTGTGAGGTGGGAGTTTTTATTGTACTTTCCATACTGTGCACTAATCAGCTTGATCAATGGCCACTCAACTTCTGCCTCAGGTTGACAGACGTGGTTCCCGAGCTGCGTGATTCCCGTGGTCAGCCAGTGAAATTTGAAAGGCAGGGTTAAAAAGATTCTTTAAGTGTCTGACAAGTACCTAATAATGATTTAAATTAGCTCGCGCGCCTCTGCCATTTGGGTAGTGCCGCACCTGCAAACATGCCCGAGTGAAAGGCGCGTGGGGGCGGGATGACGGCAGGTTCCTGACCCGCTGCAAGTTATTTCAAATTTCCCACCCGATCTGCCTCCAATCGCGCCCACACGGACCCCAGAAAATTCCGGCCACTATGTGAGTTTTGAGTGGAGTTTTATTTTGCTGTCTAAACGTGGAAATCCTGAAGTTGCGGTCAGTCATTCACTGCTCCGACACTGGCTGTGCTGTGCTGTGCTGTGGGCACCCTCCACCAACCCACCCACCCACCCCCCACCCACCAAAATAGCCAACAATCAGTGAAATCAGTGAAACTGATGAAAACTTGGGCTTTTCCACGGTAATATCGCTGTTAAATACCCCATTAAATGTTAAATCTTGTTGGATTAGGTGTAACTGGGGTTTTAACAGCGTATTGACTACTAAACGAACGTTATGCCCTGAAAAACGAATTTAAATTTTGTGGAGTGTCAAACTTTTCCATTATGTTAAAAATTACAATTTTTAAGACATTTTAAAAAAATAGATTTTTTAAAAAAGTTTATTCATGATATATCAGGTTCCACCTTGTCCTCACATGAGAGTCCCAATCTTTGTTTGGCTCTTGAACATTTAAAAAAGTCTGGATAAAAGCAGCTTCTCATTTTCTGGTTCCCTGTCTGTGAGAATTCTGCAATGCGATTGGCTGCTTAGACAGGTTGTTGACATCACTGCAGCATCACACGAGGGAATTCTGACTACAGAGGCAAAGTTCTCGCCACAGAGATCACAAGATCTCTGTGGATAGCTTTCTTCGAGTCCAGCGGCGAACGCCTTTACTTCACCGCTGACCGCAAATTCCGGGCCATTAAGTATAAAGAAAACCAAATGAAAAATAAGATAGTAACCCACTGGGACATCAGGACCTGTTATGCTGCAAACAGTCTCATGCTGATGCTCTGTTCCTCTGGATACACTGCATCAATAACAGGGTAACAAATGTGTGGTCACACTGCTGTTGCTCTGTTCACTGCTCTCCCCAATGGTTACGCTTTGTAGCAGGTAGGTTACAAAAATAAACGTCCATTTGTTATGAGCGAGAGTGTGAGAATTGAAGGCTGATTGCTAACATAAACCCCCCACGGATTTCTGACAGCTGTGCAACCTTGGCTTAACCAGCTACCCACACACACTTCCACAGGCCCACAGGTTTCATCTCAGTCTAGAGCAACGGTGGAATGATTCATACTACGACAGTGTGCTAAATTAGTGACAGAAAGACTCTTCCAACACAGGACAGATCTGTTTGAGGAAAGGTGCATCACTATCGGCTCACTTTGGTGAAGATATAGAACTAGAAAAACACGCACACCAAGATCCAGACCATGCAAACACTCGGACTTTATCATATCCTAGCCCAATATTACCTTTCGATTCAGGTTACAATACAGGACTTCCCTCAATTTTCTGGTGAAATTTACGATTTCATACACTAGAACTCTAATCTGCAATCTGTATTTAGCATTTTATGGCGTGTCACAAGGGTCGTTTTTAGTATCAGCAGCTCCTCTTACATTGGTTAATGGTTAAAGAGACTACTGCAGTTCCATAAAAGTCTTTTTTTTAATATCAAAACCAATTCTTTTCCGTTGTCACACATCTATTAACTCTACTATAAAATTATTTTATTTCCTTGTCCCCAACTATCCACTTCCAACTTTTAAATTTGGAACAGTTCTAATCAAGGATAACACAAATGTTCACCGTCCTCATACTTAAAACATCAACGTTCCTCTCTGATTTTTTAAACCACTTCCTAAGCTAAAATTGACTCATATATATTTTACAATTAAAGGTCATATACCATTTAAAAGTTAGGTGGATTGAGAAAAAAGAATCAGGGTGCCAATATTAAAAAAGTCTTTCTGGCTTTATTTTAAGAAATCAGAGCCTGGTTTAACATCTCATCTGTCTTTCAATGAGTCATTAAACAATCCCAGGGTACTATTCATAGAAGAGCAGGGATGTTCTGTTGGTCTGCTGGCCAACATTCATTCCTCAACCATCAAACACCATCAAAACATATTAATTAGTCATTTACTGTGGGTTTTGTCTGCTGCTTTTGCCTACAACGCAATAGTGGCTGCACTGCAAAAGCAATTCATTAGCTGTGAAGAGTTGTGGGACATCTCAATAATGTAAAAGAAAACTACATAAAGGCAAGTTCTTCCTTTCTCTAACTTGTTGTAGCCGTAGTACTCTCGCCTCTGGGTCAGGAGGTTGTGGGTTCAAGTCCCACTCCAGAGACTTGAGCACAAAATCTAGGCTGACACTCCAGTGCTGAGGGAGTGCTGCACTGTCGGAGGTGCCGTCTTTTGGATGAGACATTAAACCGAGGCCCCGTCTGCTCTCTCAGGTGGACGTAAAAGATCCCATGGCACTATTTCGAAGAAGAGCAGGGGAGCTATCCCTGGTGTCCTGGCCAATATTTATCCCTCAATCAACATCACTTAAAAAAAATTATCTGGTCATTATCACATTGCTGTTTGTGGGAGCTTGCTGTGCGCAAATTGGCTGTAAAGCGCTTTGGGACATCCCGAGGACGTGAAAGGTGCTATAGAAATGCAAGTCTTTCTTTTCCCCCCACTCTAACCATCTATGGCTGTCACTTATTGCTGGACAGGAGCCAGGAGGAGTTGGGTCAAGGGAGTTTAGGTTCTTATGCTGGTGAAAGTTATTTGAAACCTTATTAATCTTGATATCTAATGCCTTCACATCATCAGACACAGGGGTTGGCAAATTTACCCAGGGAACCAAATGAACCTTACAAAACAAACAGACCAGGCAGAATAGCGGATCTGAGCCAAGGTGGTAGTAGGAGTACTACAATTAGCCTCAGTACCCCTGTGATAGGAAGCGAGAAAGATAGTCATGGTTCCCAGTCCTCATCACCATACAGTGACCCCTGATGAAGTGTTTCTGTGTGGCCATTTTGGAAGGGCAGGATTGCCTTTGCTGTGATGCGATTGTAGACAAAAAGCTTGCCAACATTGGCCTACATATGAATAATGACCACATGGACATGGTACGGGAAACGGGCACCTGTGGAACTATACTTGAAGAAGAAAACTACCCCTTTTAGGAGAAGAAGGATGCAAAGAAATAGACGAGTAAAAATTACAGAAATGAAAAAAGGGATTCCTTTCCGAAAAAAAACAAGGAGTAGCGTCTGGTTTACATTTTTAGACACCCCTCTCATTGTCCAGTCCAAACCTGGGCAGGTGGCAATCTTAACCATGAACTGAATGACAACCTGTCTATTGTGTCATAGGAAAGGGGGTTTGAGGCGACCATTTGCTGCCGTTTATAGTTCGCTTGCCCACATTCAAAATGGCTGCCCTGGTCAAGCAGTAGGAGACCTACAGTGTTCTATTTGTTAAATTGGTGGAATACTGGTGTTCAAATTGCAATAAGACTACTCCTGTTAAAAAGAAAATGAAGGAGTAGAGCCCTTATAAGAAATTCATTGCAGGTTCTATGGACATAAAGCCAGTCAGTCAGCTGAAGTGTCCCCATCCCCCAATCCCTCCCCAACCCAAATAAAAAGCTCCAACCGGCTTAGATGTAAAATATTCAGATATAACAGCATCTTATTCGCAATTCAGAGTAATCAGAGATTGTGCGCCGGTCAGGAAACTGACGGGATTGGGTGCAACGCTGGCTTTACTCTCTCCACCCGATTTTATTCTCCATTAAAGTCAATGGAGTGCAATATTAGACGGCGCGTAAAACCAGCGTTCCCCCCGGGCTTACCGCCCCGATACTCAGGTTAAAATGACCCCTTGTGCATCTGTAATACTTCTGTAAAGCTGCTGCAGCTAAATATAAAGTGGGGTTTTTTTTTGGACCATATCCTTTTAGCTCATACTGCTGAGACAAGCACTTCCTGTCGGAAAATGAATGATGAACAGAAATTAGGAAATGCCAACGGCATTGCCAGATAAAAGCCCAACCAATCAATCATTATTGAGTCATAGTAAGCTCCATTGATCCCGTCAAAGATTACAGTGGCAATAATGCAGAGGTCCAATGGCCATTTGTTCCCTGTGGAAAGAGTGCAGTTCTTTTTTTTTACATTTTGAAATTGACTGGCTGCAGGCAACAGATTCCAAGGGATAACAACAGAAAATGTTCTGTTGTTATTTCAGATTTCCAGCACCCGCAGTATTTTGCTATTAGATTCCAAGGGATGTCCAGCTACCTTTCTTGCCTATTGCAAGTAGAGTTCCACCAATTTTATGGGGAGGTACCAATGCCTCGAGGCATCACAGCACACCACGCTGCTAGCTAGTGAGAAACAGAAACAAACAGTGCCCAATTATAAATGTATCTTTCATGGCAGTTCACCTTGTGAGTAGTCTTGTCCTAGCCACCAAGGCACATCCAGCAAAATTGGCTAGGGAATGTTAAAAAGGTTGTATATTTTAAAACTGGAATTAATGTACATTTGGTAGGTCTGGTCTACTGCTCAGGGATACCAATACAAGTTTGGTTTCCGCGTGCTGCTCGATCTACACATTTTTTTCAAGCTTTAAAGAAAATGACTAAACTACGTGTTCCTTAATCTTTCGTTTTGAGAAGCATGAGAGGGTAGATTATCCTGATCTTTTGTCTCCCCCCCCCCGGAGTACCCAGTTCCGCAAGGGCAAAGGTCAGGAAAAAGGGGTGGAGACCCAGCTTGCACTAAACATTGGACCTTTAAGGATCTGGGAAGTTTTCCACAGATGTCCACCTTCAACACAGGATGAATCAAAGCCACAATGTAAACTCTACACAAAAGGAAAGTCATAAATGCATGGAATTGTTTACTAAAATGCTTCCAGCAGAATCTTTATGTAGCATGCCCCACAAGAGAACCAGCTTGATGAATCCTAGCCTTCATCCTAGTCAGGATTTGGCCTCACTGATGATGCACCTCATCTCATCACCAGATCACCCTCTCCCCCAAGTACCCATACTTTTTCCTCCCACCTTGCCCCTCTTGCCACCAAACTCCATCGCAAACATTCATGTCTTTCTTTACACTGCAAACCCATTCATGAAAAACTATTACTGTCAGCAACACTGCAATACTCCCACATCCAGCAACCTCCCCTCCCCAATGCTCCCACATCCCAAATCCATCATCCCACCACTACCACCCCAGCACACCTTTCTCACTCCTCCCATACTTCAGAACTCCCCCATGCTCCAATACTGCTATTTCTCAACACTGTTCTCTCACTCCTACAAGACTTTGGTACTCCATCCCAGAGCTTTCAGACATCCAGCCAGCCCTCCGAATGATCCCTATTCCCTGTTCATACAGATCCTCGCAAACCCTCCCCGGTGCTCCAACACCCCATGACCCTGTCCCAAACTCCAGGACTACCCTCCCTGAACTCCCCACTACTGTTACACGCAGTTCCTGCAATCTACCTCCTACCTCCCTGCGATCTGGAACTTCTGTCTACCATCTTTTGTTCTACCTTAGGCTTTCAAAAAAAAAGTTAAGAGATAAACCACACAGTTGAACAAACTTCTAGAATCATAGAAATTTATGGCACAGTAGGAGGCCATTCAGCCCATCATGTCTGTGCCAACCAAAAAAGAGCTATCTAGCCTAATCCCACTTTCTGGCTCTTGGTCCGTAGCCCTGTAGGTTACGGCACTTCAAGTACTTTTCCAAGTCGGCCAATACAATTATTCTAATTGGAATCAAGGTCACTAATTACAATTTCTACACAAATATGCGTATAATCCACAAGGCTGCGAGACCCTGCTCCTCTCCTATATTACCAAATCCTAATAGCTCCCCAATACTGACAAACTCTGGCCTGTCAGTGCTGGATTCTGGGTGCCCCCTCCCAGTGCTCCAAGGATCTGGAAACCCCCTCAAAATACTGCTAGATACAGAAAGCCCATCCAAGTACTGCCATCTCCTGGGGCCTCTTCCAATGCTACCAGACATCTGTCACTCCAATGCTGATGTCAGTTTCACTGGTAATAATACTTGGTATAATGCCCATGTTCCTATAAAACCTTAAATTTGCCACAAGCAATGACAGAGATCTACTATTATATATAAAATTATTAAACATAAGAACATAAGAAATAAGAGCACAAGTAGGCCATACGGCCCCTCGAGCCTGCTCCGCCATTCAATAAAATCATGGCTGATCATCGACCTCAACTCCACTTTCCTGCCCAATCTCCATATCCCTTGATTCCCCTAGAGTCCAAAAATCTATCTATTTCAGCCTTGATTATATTCAAAGACTCAGCATTCACAGCCCTCTGGGGCAGAGAATTCCAAAGATTCACCACCCTCTGAGTGAAGAAATTTCTCCTCATGTCAGCCCTAAATGGCTGAGCCCTTATTCTGAGACTGTGACCCCTGGTTCTAGACTCCCCAGCCAGGGGAAACATCCTCCCTGCATCTACCCTGTCAATCCCCCTCAGAATCTTGTATGTTTCAATGAGATCACCTCTCATTCTTCTAAACTCCAGAGAGTATAGGCCCATTCTACACAATCTCTCCTCATAGGACAACCCTCTCATCCCGGGAATCAATCTAGTGAAACTTCGTTGCACCGCCTCCAAGGCGAGTATATCCTTCCTTAGATAAGGAGACCAAAACTGTGCACAACCATATAATTGAGGTTTGTATTCAAAAGGGATTCGAACAGGAAGCTAGTCTGCAACAGATATGGGGAGTGATGCAGTATTTCAACAACCCGATTGATCTTTTTGTTTTGGCAAATTTAAGATCCATCATAGACACGCTGCTCAATGAGGAACCCATTACAGATCACCATTTGGCAACTTTCACTGGCTGCTCAACTCCACAGCAGCAAAATTGGATCTGAAATCAAAACTAAAAAAAAGGAGTCAATTACAAATCTTCTGACTGCTGCTGGACGCACCACTTTCAATGCAGGTTCTCTTCTAAACAGATTTGTGCTTGAACAACAACGCGTGCAAAAAACAAGGCCACGCCTTCAGGTTAAAATGCGAGTTAGAAACAGAACAGAGGTAGTTTGAATGAGATAGCACGTTAGTTTGAATGTGGGTGATTAGAAGTGATACAACTGAGTCCTTCTGATAGCTTGAATTCAGGACAAGTGGATCTCTGACTGAGGATAGCTGAACAGAGAAATATGGCCGTAAATTATTCCAGGCCAAAGAATTCAATGTTCCAGTTTTGCAGGTGTGACAGGGCTTTGAAATAACGCCTGACTCGTTAATTTTGTAAAAAAAAAAATTCCAAGTGTCAAGTTAATTTCTTGTGTATCTGAGACAAGAACAGCTGAGAGAGGAGGAAAATCCCAGAAGGACTATATTATTACTTTGGGGAAAGAGGAGACTTCTGGATGAAAAGTCCTGAATATAGATATGGTATATAATCAGGAACTCTTTGCTAGTAATAAGTACAGTTGGAAGATGCTTAGGTGAAGTAGGAAGGTCACAAGTTCGATTAATATTTCCTTTAGTTTTGGATGTTTAATTCTCAGAATAAAAACCCACGCTCTGGCCTGATGGGTCTGTCTATTTACTTGATTAAGGAAGGCAAGAGCTGGCTGCATATCTCTCTCTGAAAGGAATAATAATTTGTATTCATTTTGTTCAGAACTTTGTATTTTGCACCTCTCAGCGCACAGGAACCATCAAAGGAATTGTAAGGCAAATTATTTAATACCTTTAGCTTTTGGTTTGCTAAGAAAATGCTTATTTTCTAATAGTTTGGTTATTTGATGATTGCAGTGTACCTGCCTCGACAAAATTATTTTGGGGGCGAATAAAAGTTTCTTTCCGTGACATTCGGTTGACTACCATGGCAAATTGAAGTAGAGAATGAGGTGGAAAGCAAGAGAGACACTAAACAAAAGCAGAGGTAGGAACGGTACAGAATGTAGATCAGAATGCAATGTATTCATAACAACCGAGCGGATTCATAGCAGAAAGTCAAAGTGCCTAATCTCCCTTGTAACGAGACATGTTAAATAGAACGATCTTTAGGTGCAAGTTTATCAACTCTTTCCAAGACTTATAAGAGGACTACACAATAGTTAGCACTCACAGGGCCCACACAGCACAGAACTAACTCATTCAGGTGGCATTTAAATTCATACACAATATAAGGGTCAAAATCCTGGAACTTCCTCCCTAAAGGCACTGTGGGAGTATCTTCACCACAGGGACTGCAGCGGTTCAAGAAGACGGCTCACCACCACCTTCTCAAGGGCAACTAGAGATAGGCAGTAAATGCTGGCCTTGCCAGCGACGCCCACATCCCGTGAATGTATAAAATATACCGCAGTTTGATGAAAAGATGAATAAATAGAAAAGTACGAACTTGCCATGAGACAAAATGAAAGCAAATTACTAGGGAGCATCAGCCAAGTTTTGTTCTTATACCACACAAAGTAACTGAAAAGTACTTTACACAGAGTGTGGTGAACATATGGAACAGACCACATGGGAAGCCAGTTGAGGTGAATGGTGTCACCAAATGCAAGAGCTAACTGGGCAGATATTTGGCAGAGAAAACATTTGAGAGGAGAGATAGGGTAGTTTTTTTTTAAACTTCGAGACCAGCCAGATGAACCACAAGGGTCTGGTCCAGTAAATTCCTAAATAACTCCTTTTTCTTCTCAAGCTATGTGCTAATGTTTTAAACTATCGGGGATACAATCAGATCCTCACCTGGTTGAAAAATGATGCATTGCAGAGGGACAGGAAGCAGAAAACAGTAACAAAATTACCCTTTCCTTTTAAAAAAAGATACATTCTTTCTGTGTTAATTACATTAGGACACTAGTTTACTCAAAAAAGGATTAATTCAACCCAACATAACTCAACAAACTTCAGTCAGTTTTACCTGCAAACTGTCCAATCGTGATCTGAATCATATACAAGTGACTAATGATTGTAGTACCTACAGTCAGAGGGACAAAAACTCAGGCAATAGCAAAGATAAAACCGAAAAGGCATTACAAATAGAAATCTGAGTTAGTGGGAGCTACATAGAAATGATAAGAGTTTCCCTTTTGTGTGTCCCAAGGAAGAGATAAAGCAATGATCCGATTGTGGGTGTTAAACATTTATTCAAGAGTGTCCAGGTGTGACTACATTGCATATCAGCCGACCTGTAAAGGAGTTTACTGGGTGTTTTCACATTGCGCGCATAGCTAAAACTGGATACACTAGATGGTTGTAACATTACATTTAAGATTGCTTTGTTAAACAATACAACCAATCTTATGAATTTACTAGCCTCTGAAACAGGGGAATAAAATAGCTCAGTACAGCAACCCCAGTACTGCTAAGTGGCCCACTTCAACTATGGTATAGCCTGGAGCACTGCCATTTTTGGGGCTACTGCTCATTTTGCTTTCCTGTCACTAGTTTAAAAAAATATTTGCTCCTTCATTAAGATAGTGGCCAAAATAATTTCATACAATTGTGTTATTTGTGCACAATGTAATTTCGAGGCTATTATATGCCAAATATTCATCACTAGGTTAAATATATAACTGCACCAGCAACATGCAAATACTAAAGAATCACATGAATCAGTGGTAATTTCCATCTCAAATTTACAAAAATGCTTCCAATGTTTAATATGATATTCAGTAAGTGTTCATTATAAGGATAATACCATTTAATCTTCATGAGCCTACAGAAAATGCACTAGAATAACTTAATCGCTTCTACAATTTTAAAAGTATCCATCTTTTCACACAAATTAATACATTCCCACTGTAAAACACTTACTATTGTTAATGTAGAATACATCATCTTGTAGGATACAATTACAGCCTGGTCCCAGTGGTTTGCTAAAACTAAATGAAGACGGGATTTTTCCCCCCACTTGTAACTCAATAGTTTCTACGAATGCAGTTTTATAGATTAGACATCAGCTGAAGTGCAGCTGAAGACAACTGTTAGAAGGACAGATGTCTGAAGAATTTGACCCCTGTGGTTGCTGGGGCACGGAATGGCTTTGATAAATGATGCTGATGTACGAACACACAACAGATTTCCCACTGTCTGCAGCGTATTGCAGCAACCCTGGGGTTACCTTCTGGCTGGAGGAAACTGGCTGGGAGAAGATCATATCAGCAGAAGTGGCAGCATGTGAAGCTTCACCATAGAATTATAGAATCATACAGCACAGGAGGCCGCCATTTGGTCCATCGTGCCTACACTGGCTCTTTGAAAGCGCTGTCCAAAGAGTCCCACTGCCTGCTCTTTCCCCATAGTCCTGCAATTTTTCTTTTCTTTTCAAGCATTATATCCAATTCCTTTTTGAAAATTACTATTGAATCTGCTTCCCCCACCCTTTCAGGCAGTGAATTCCCGATCATAACAACTCGCTCCGTAAAAGAATTTCTCCTCATCTCCCTTCTGGTTCTTTTTGCCCAATTATCTTAAATCTGTGACCCTCCTACCAGTTGAAACAGTTTCTCTTTAATTTACTCCATCAAAGATGGTTGTGGTGGTTGGAGGTCAATCATCTCAGCCCCAGGACATCGCTGCCGGAGTTCCTCAGGGCAGTGTCCTAGGCCCAACCATCTTCAGCTGCTTCATCAATGACCTTCCCTCCAACATAAGGTCAGAAATGGGGATGTTCGCTGATGACTGCACAGTGTTCAGTGCCATTCACAACTCCTCAGATAATGAAGCAGTCTATGCCCGCATACAACAAGACTTGGACGACGTTCAGGCTTGGGCTGATAAGTGGCAAGTAACATTCGCACCACACAAGTGCAAGGCAATGATTATCTCCAAAAAGCGAGAGTCTAACCACCGCCCCTTGACATTCAATGGCATTACCATCGCCAAATCCCCCACCATCAACATCCTGGGGGTCACCATTGACCAGAAACTTAACTGGACCAGCCACATAAATACTGTGACAACAAGAGCAGGTCAGAGGCTAGGTATTCTGCAGCGAGTGTCTCACCTCCTGACTCCCCAAAGCCTTTCCACCATCTACAAGGCACAAGTAAGGAGTGTGATGGAATACTCTCCATTTGCCTGGATGAGTGCAGCTCCAACAACACTCAAGAAGCTCAACACCATCCAGGATAAAGCAGCCCGCTTGATTGACACCCCATCCACCACCTTAAACATTCACTCCCTCCACCACCAGCATACCGTGGCTGCAGTGTGTACCATCTACAAGATGCAATGCAGCAACTCACCAAGGCTTCTTCGGCAGCACCTCCCAAACCCGCGACCTCTACCACCTAGAAGGACAAGGGCAGCAGGCACATGGGACCACCACCACCTCCAAGTTCCCCTCCAAGTCACACAGCATCCTGACTTGGAAGTATATCGCCGTTCCTTCATTGTCGCTGGGTCAAAATCCTGGAACTCCCTACCTAACAGCACCGTGGGATTACCCTCACCACACAGACTGCAGCGGTTCAAGAAAATGGCTCACCACCACCTTCTCAAGGGCAACTAGGGATGGGCAATAAATGTTGGCCTTGCCAGCGATGCTCACAGCCCATGAATGAATTTTTAAAAACCTCTCACTCACCAACAGGTATTCTGTGTACGCTTCAGATAGTTACAGAATTTAATGGTCCGGCAACTCATGGTTCTACCACAAACACTAAAGTGTGGCTTCAGCACAAGCAACCGATGTAGTATTTTGCCAGTTATAGTCTTGTACAGGACCATCAGTCTGCCCACAAGTCTTCAGTATTGTAGAGGTTGGACTCTGGTATTCACCAATAAGTCCAGGCACAAGCAATGAGTTTTCTCCACACCTTGTCAAAATGAACTACATTTTAACATCAATCCACAGCTTTAGGGCTTTGTAAGTCACTGACATTACCAATAGTGATAAGTTAGACTGAATTTTCTTGAAGACAGCCATTCTACCCACATTTCCAGCCATCTACCCCACCTTGCTTGCCTCAGCATAGGTAGGATGCAATGATGAAGCTAACAAGCTAAGTTTTTGGAACCTAACAGAACTTTGACTATTTCGTAGAGATAGGCAGGCTTTTACTGTATGATAAAATGGGGTACAATTATTATAGTGCAAGTTTCATAAGAACATAAGAAATAGGAGCAGGAGTAGGCCATTCGACCCCTCAAGCCTGCTCTGCCATTCAATAAGATCATGGCTGATCTTCTACCTCATCTCCACATCCCTCATATCCCTTGATTCCCTTAATATACCAAAACCTATTGATCTCTGTCTTGAATATATTCAACGACTGAGCCTCCACAGCCCTCTGGGGTAGAGAATTCCAAAGATTCACCACCCTCTGAGTAAAGAAATTTCACTACATCTCAGTCCTAAATGGCCAACCCCTTATTCTGAGACTGTGCCCCTGGTTCTAGACTTCCTGCATCTATCCTGTCAAGCCCAGTAAGAATTTTGTATGTTTCAATGAGGTCACCTCTCATTCTTCTAAACTCTAGAGAATATAGGCCTAATCTACTCAATCTCTCCTCATAGGACGATCCCCCCATCCGAGGAACCAGTCTGGTGAACCTTCGTTGCACTCCCTCTATGGCAAGTATATCCTTTCTTGGGTAAGGAGACCAAAACTGTACACAATACTCCAGGTGTGGTCTCACCAGTGCCCTATATAATTGCAGTAAGACATCCTGGAGGAGAAATTCGGTATCACCCCGTTTGGGGTGCAATTATCGGCCGGGTGCAAAGTTTAGCGCCTGGCACTAATTATCGCCTCTGACTGCAAACTTGGCTTCTATTGCCCTGGAGGTGATTGGAGCGCTAAATCAGGCGCTTCACACCTCTCTTAAGGCGCTAACACCAAGGAGCTACCGCAGAGCGCTGGCGAAGCTCATGTGATGTCAGTCAGCAATGGAACACAGACACACTGGCGCTGGTCAGTTCTTAAAGGGGAGGGTCGATCTTGCTCTCCATCCACACCCTGCTCATTGCAGCCTTGAATCTCGGCCTGGAGAGACCTGTACATCAAATCTGCTGGAAAGAACAATGGAGAGGCCCAGGGAAAGAGCTCAGAGTGCAGCCCCCATAGTCTCTTCTAAATTGATGCAAGGAAGGTCAAATCAAAATGAACCTGCAAAGTGCTGCTCGGTACCCAAAATCCTTCACACAGCATTGAATCTCTCCAGAAGTCTCTCTCTCTCTCTCTCAGAATGCGTGGTGCAAAAATGTCGCCGACAAAAAAAGGCAGGAAGCGATCGCCTTTAAAATAGCGCTCCCCCAGTCCCTTCCCGACTGCAAAATGCTCCCCTCAACCTGTCATTGCTAGCGGCAGGCGGTAAGGCAGGGGGTGCCACTCAATATCCGGTCCGGGGTGCTACCGGGGCGTTGCACGCTAGACTGACGTCACGATCTGCGGGCGCAGGAGATCTTGGCGGTAGTGTTTAGCGCTGCCGCAAAATGTCTGGTCAATTTCGCGAGCGGCGCAAACATCGCCGCGCCCGGACGCTAGTTGCTTTGCGCCCCATTAGCGGGAGGCGCAAACCAACTAAATTTTTCCCCCTTTTACTCTTATACTCAAATCCTCTTGTAATAAAGGCCAATAATGTATTTAAATCATACTTGGGGTTTGATTGGCCCCGCCATCACTCTGAAGGGGAAAAAAATCAAATTCCTGTATCCAGAAACAAAGATGCAACCCAGCTGATTTTAGAAAATTTAGTAAAGTCACCACACGATTTTACATTGAATCCTTGCACTTCAATTAGATTTGTTACCATTTGAGAATTTCCCATCTTGGCCTCTCAACTTAAGAGCACAGGATTATGGCTAATCTACATCAGCTGTTCATCATCCAGCCCACTTCAAACCTATTGACTCTCACTGCAGATATTAAACTGCACTTGAACTGTCTAGATAGCATTTTATGGGATAGATGTCAATATCCTTTGGCTTGCAGCAAAATGTAACTAGACCGTTTGTTGTTCTCTGCAGTATAACACAAATTTGCAAACAAAGGATAATCGATTGTTGGTGACAAGGAGTTGCTGATGTTCTGTTTTAAACCCGTGAGAAACCCCACAGCAAAAGTTGCAAATATCCTTTCACAAAAAAATGAAGGGAAATGCCACAAGATTTTCAGATCACTTTATAGGTTTACAGCTTCAGGTATACGTACAACAATAAATCAAACTAAGCTCATGAAAAGGTTGCATAAGGAAAGTTATTGTGGAGAAATAAATTATTCACAATGCTTCCCTTGGCACGTGTCTAGAGCTGAACATGATCAATGTCCAATTCTACTGCATTAATCTATTTAACATTTCCTTCCATTTTCCAGTGAAACATCTTCAACTTTCTTACTTATTAGATATACTTCAAAATATCTCAACAATATTAAAACGGTTAGATAGAAAGACCATTTTGTGGGTGGGAAGTATTCTAGGCAGTAAGTGTAATATGTATAGATTACATGCTAAACACTTTTGCATGCTGCATTTGAAGAAATATTCAGCAGGAAACCCTGTGTCATGATGTGCACATTAGCCAGTCCAAATTGGTTTCAGGACAAGATTTTTCACTTTTAATTATTGCAAAACAAAGCTTGTTTAAATAAAGGCAGCAGCACCCATGCACACAGAGCCAAGTGTTTCTCTGTACCATTTATAATATTAAGCAAATGGATTGTTCCATAGCAAGATTTGAGCACATAATCAAGGCTACCACTCCAGTGCAGTACTTGAAAGAGTGCTGCCTTATCGGAGGTGCTGTCCTTTGGATGAGATGCCGGTTCAGGTGGATGTAAAAGATCCCATAGCACTATTCAAAGAGCAGAGTGTTCTCCCATTACCATGGGCAACATACCTCCTTAGTTTAAACTGCAAGATCCTGAGAGAAGCTAGGGAAGAAATAGCAGAGGCTCAAATCACGATTCTCCAAAATTTTGTGTGTAAAGGAAAATTGTGCTAGAAGATTGGAGGGTTATAAATGTAACATCCCTTTTTGAAAAAATAATCAGCTATTGGCCAGGAAATTACAGGCCAGTTTATCTTGCTTTAGTTGTTGGTAAACTATCAGCATTTATTATAAAGACTGGGAACATCAGCACCTCCAAGTTACATCCCACTCTGTGTTGGACATCTATCACTGTTTCGTCAATTCCTTACTTAGCACCATCATGGGAGCACTTCTATGGCTGCACTATATAAAAAAATAGGCAGAGTCCTTGATTTTGCTTCTATGAGGCATAAATTACAAAAACAAGGATGTAATGTTGAACTCTTACAAGATCTTAGTTAACCCCAAGTTGGAGCATTGTGTACAGTTTTGGGAATCCCATTACAGAAAGGAAAGCAAAATAAAAGGTGCAGGGAAAATACACTTGAACGTTACCAGCGATCAAGGGTTATAGCTACAAAGAGAAACTTTAGAAGCTACAGTCAAAAATGTTAAGAGTGATTTGATAGCAGTCTTCAAGATTATGATTTTTTTTTTAATTAATTCACAGGATGTGGGTGTCGTTGGCAAGGCCAGCAATTATTGTCTCTCCCTAATTGCCCTCGAGAAGATGGTGATGAGCCGCCTTCTTGAACCGCTGCAGTCCGTGTGGTGAAGGTACTTCCACAGTGCTGTTAGGGAGGGAGTTCCAGGATTTTGACCCAGTGACGATGAAGGAACGGCGATATATTTCCAAGTGAGAGTGGAGTGTGGCTTGGGGGGATCTTGGAGGTGGTGGTGTTCCCATGCGCCTGCTGCCCTTGTCCTTCTAGATGGGAGAGGTCACAGGTTTGGAAAGTGCTGTCGAAGAAACCTTGGCGAGTTGCTGCAGTGCATCTTGTAGATGGCACGCACTGCAGCCACAGAATGCCGGTGGTGGAGGGAGTGAATGTTTAAGGTGATGGATGGCGTGCCAATCAAGAGAGTTGCTTTGTCCTGGATGGTGTAGAGCTTCTTGAGTATTGTTACAGCTGCACTCATCCAGGCAAGTGGAAAGTATTCGATCACATTCCTGACTTGTGCCTTGTCGATGGTGGAAAGGTTTTGGGGAGTCAGGAGGTGAGTCACTCACCGCAGAATACCCAGCCTCTGACCTATTCTTGTAGCCAAAGTATTTATGAGGCTGGTCCAGTTAAGTTTCTGGGCAATTGTGACCCTCAGGATGTTGATGTTAGGGGATTCGACGATGGTAATGCCATTGAATGTCAAGGGGAGGTGGTTAGACTTTCTCTTGTTGGAGATGGTTATTGCCTGGCACTTGTGTGGAGCGAATGGTACTTGCCGCTTATCAACCCAAGCCTGAATGTTGTCCAGGTCTTGCTGCATGCGGGCACGGACTGCTTCATTATCTGAAGAGATGCGAATGGAATGGAACACTGTACAATCATCGTGGGACGGTATGTAGTGATAGATTGTTTCCATTGGTGAGCAAGACAGTAACAAGAGGGCATAAAAAGATTTAAGAAAGAATAAATGGGAGGATAGAAAAATTGCTTTACCTGGAGGTTAGTTAGAATGTAGAATTCTCTGCTGCAAACCACTGTCAAAGCAAACTCATTAATTCTTTTAAAACAGAATTAGTTGCATGAGGGAAAAAGAATATTAAAGCATATGGAGCGCAAGCAAGTTACATGGTATTAGACTAGATGGGTCATAAGAACATAACATAAGAATTAGGAGTAGGAGTGCCCCCTTGAGCCTGCTCTGCCATTCAATAAGATCATAGCTGATCTTTGACCTCAACTGCACTTTCCCACCCGATCTCCATATCCCTTGATTCCCCTAGAGTCCAAAAATATATCTATCTGAGCCTTGAATACACTTTAATAAGGCACCTTATCAAATGCCTTTTGGAAATCCAAATATACTACATCACTGGTTCCCCTTTATCTACCCTGCTAGTTACATTTGTAGATAGAAAATCAGTACAGACTTGATGAATCAAATAGCTTATTTTGTGCTGTGACATTCCCTGGTTCTAATCACCACCACAAAAAACAGATTGTCATTTTGCTTCATTTCCTGTTTGCGGGGTCTTGTTCTGCATAGATTGGCTGCCGCATTTGCCTACATAGCAACGATGGCTGCACTTCAAAAGTAATTCATTGGTTGTGAAGTGCTTTATGAAATCTTGACAGCATGGTAAAGTATTACATAAATGCAATCCTTCTTTCTCTTTCCATAACTGGAACCAAAGCAACAAAATAGTGCCCCAGAAATCTATCACATGCCCTTAACTACTGAAGTACACGTCCCATAAAAGACTTTTCTGAAAGTGGGAGAGATGAAGAGAAGGGAAGGAAATGTGTGGCCCAATGGTACTAGTGTTATCTACCCAATTCTTAATATTCTAAAACACAGGGCAATGAGCGGCCTCATAATAATGACCTATTCAATGTCTATACGGTTGTCCATACCCTGTTTCTTAATGGAGCTGAAACTGCTTTGCCATATTTTATTACTTTATTGATGTTAAGATATATGGTTAAGAACCATCGTTTTGAATTATACACAAAGGTTTTGAAACTTGGACTTTGACTTCCAAACCCAAGTTTGCAATTCACCATGGTAATGTGAAAGTTATCCTTCTACATGAGAAACATAACTAGTGATAATGTGCGGCACCGTGCTAAAGCCGCACCCACCTGCTACTAACTAGCACTCTAAAGTCCTGTGTCCCAATATATTGACCATGAAATTAAATTCAATTCTCCTGTTATATTTCACATATGAAGTGAAACTGAACTTTAACATCCTCTCTGTGAAAACTGCAGTATCTAAGGGTTAATTCTGAAATTCCACACTCCCCAGGTCACAGGAAGCACAGGCTGGAAATTGGGGGTTACAATTTTAAGTACGGCTTCCCTGCTAGAAGCACAGGATTGTGGAATTAACGTTAGTCGTAAAGTGCTTACTCACTGCAACAGTTATGTGACCATTGAACCAGTGCGAAAATGCAACAAATTTCAAATAGGAGGTGCATGGGCTTTTAACATCAAGATTACAACACTCGTCTTGTCAAGTCAAAGCAATTTCTCATTATTTTTCCTACATCTTATTACATTAAATGAGACAACCCATTCAGCTTTCTGCAAACAATTCTTCCTTCTGTTTGATCTTCCCTTCAGCTGCCTCCAGCGATGGGTTCCAATTGTTCTGCAAATGTCATTTCAGCTTTGGAGTTCAAGTTAAATGTCTTCTCATACCTCACACACAGCTCAATCAGCAAACGCTACAGTTGTCATGGCAATTATAAAAGGGTTCAAGATGAGCAAAATCGGTTTGGACTTTAGGGGCCAAGAAGTTATACATTCACAAATTCAAAGATCAGCCCTAATAACCACTCAGAAATACCCAACCTCCTCCCCTGAGAGTGCACAGGGTTTTGCTACACAATAGGCCACTAGCTTTGTGAAAAACTTCCTTGGGGGAGAAGAGAAAGAGAATAAATTTATATGGGGGAGGCAGGGGGAAGAGAAAGATTAAGAATTAGATTTTTTAAGGAAATACAGTCTATATGCAAAGTGTAAACAACTGAGAAACAGTCAGGAATATATTAAAAAAATCACATCAAAACTCATCATATCACTGGTATGATGATGTGAAAATAATTACTCAAATTTCTCCTGAAGTAAAAAGATTTACTGGGGGAAAAAATCATCAAGACTGTGCCCTTTTAATTAGTAAGTTACAATTTCACCCAGTAATAAATATGCCATTAATTTTTCCTTTGACACTTTCCCCACCCCTCCCCATTATTGGCGTCCTGGGCCACTGAAAACAGAACACCACTAAGTTTTAAGAGAACCCAGTGCTGGATGATAGAGAAAAGATCTCCCCTCCACTCTCTCAATCTCCTCAAGGCCTATTAGTAGCTAGTAGCTCCCAACAGTGGAGGTCATTTTTAGACCATTAAGTCTCAACTCCTATTTTCTGATTTAGTTGTCTTCATTTTAGAAGGTCAATACCTAGGATTGTTTAAAGTAGTAATGTCCACTCTGCCTCAGCCCTTACTTCCAAAAAGGACACATGCCTGATCTACATCCAGCTCCTTGGTATTGTAGTTAAACACTTCAAACTTTAGGAGCCAGTGTCCCCAGGCAGGTCATTCTTCAGACCTGAATGCAAATAAATCTAATTAACTTTCCTCAACAATACTCTCTCTGGACTGTACAGTCTCTGGCTGCAGTCGCATGCTAAAAAATATATATAATCTTGTAAGAGGACAGAAACAAAGCAGAGAGGTCCACAGTCCCAACCATTCTCAAAAATACCACTATTGGTCATGAGTTCAACAAAAGATAATTGGCAAAAGAATCAGAGGGTTTTTTTTTAAACACAGTGAGTTGTTGTGATCTGGAATGCACTGCCTGAAAGGGTGGTGAAAGCAGATTCAATGTAACTTTCAAAAGGGGATTGGATATATACTTGAAAAGGAAATATGTACAGGGCTATTGGGGAGTGAAGGGTTATGGGGAGCGGGCAGGGAAGTGGCTTTGAGCCCAAGATCAGCCATGATCTTATTGAATGGCGGAGCAGGCTCGAGGGGCCAAGTGGCCTATTCCTGCTCCTATTTCTTATGTTCTTATGAAAGAGCGGGGGAGTGGGACTAATTGGATAGCTCTTTCAACGAGCCGGCACAGGCACGATGGGTTGAATGCCCTCATTCTGTGCTCTATGATTCTATGAAAAGCTGAGCAACAACTGCTCTATCGATAACAATTTCTGTAATAACTTCACCAACATAGGTGAAGATCTGGTCATCCCAAAAGTTTAACCATCTAAGGCATGGCATTTGCTGCACCTATAGGATAGAACTGACTAAAGCAGCACTGTCCTTTTTCCAGCTTTGTAAGAGGACAGTTGTGAAAGTCAAGTCAGATATGCTTCCAACCAATCTTACACCACAAAATGTTTATGTCTCAGCACAAATTTTCCCTAGTGAGTGACCAGTATGGCAAAAGTCAGAGAGGAGAGACTGTTGTTCTTGAAATCTGTCCAAGACTAAAAAAGCACACAAGGTGAATACTTTGAAGTTATTTGTTAGAGATTTCACACTTTGAATCAACTAATCACAAGATTGAAGGCACCATGAACTGCAAACACAAGACTATTTCTCGCAAAAAAAAATAGAAGTATCTGAAAAGCGCGATAAATGAGACACTTCGTTGTCCATTGTAATTCTGAGCTTTAAATCCAATGCATTGTCATGCCAGACACTGGTGCAAGTACAGGATGTCTGAGACAGACAAGTGCATTCTCAGCAGCAACAATGTCACCCACAGTACAAGTATACTATTGGATAGATGAATAGCCAAATATAATGTAATGCACACATCAGGTGCAATTTAAACCCATAGAGAAATTCAATATGTCATTGGGCTTATAAAATTGCACGTCCAGTTTAACTTTAGTACAGAGGCAAATTTAATCAATCTTTCCTCAAAGGTGACTGCATCTCTGAGTGTAACATCTGCAAATTGAAGATTATCTTTCATGACTTCACAATACCCTTTAGTAGTATTGATCTGGAAATGATGCTCATTATTGAAGTACAAACAAAAGCTTAACTGCTTATTCTGTGGAACATTTCTAAACTCTGTTTGAAATGCTTAGTGGTACTTCTGGATTCAAAGCCAAAAAAATTTAAAAGGGCAGAATGCCTCAATTGGAGCTTTGGCAGCAGAATCAGTGTTAGCAATCCAACCAATAATTTGCTAAATGTGCAGTTAGAAAGATACAAAACAGAGCAGGACTACTGTTACTTTACCTGGCTCAAATATTTGAATGTGGGAAGCTTTTGGCTGCACATTCCTACCCTCCTGCAGTACGGCCCGTTTACCCCAATGCAAATGAGTTGTAGACACCAGAGTGTCACCATTATATTTCATCTGTCACTCGACTAAGTAAGAGGAAAGGCTGATTATTAAAACAAGAGGAGAAAGAGAGAAGAGAGGGGAGAGAGAGATATAGAGGAAAGAGAGGGAAAATATTATTTTGAAACACCTCTGAATTTTTGCATCAATTCAGTAAACACCAGCTACTGTTTTATTCGCAATTCAACATTTCCAGATGTAAATAGAGACTGGATTATGGACAACAAAATAGTCAGGTTCTAAAAATATTTAAATCCAGCAGAAGTTCAAATAAAGAGGTCAGACATTGGCAACAAGACCTGTAATTATTTTGGCCGTTTAACCCTCCCAGCAGTACTAAACAATATTTACTTCACACACCCTGCAAAGACACGTCTTAGAATCTTAAATTCAAATTCTAGTCAACCAGCACGGATTTAGTAAGCTTGGGTGGAACACAAAATGCAGAATAGAAAAAGGGCATTTTGTCTAATTAGTCTGTTCACCATGATCCAAGGTTGAAGGACATAAATTCACTCCTCCCACAGAAGAACAATCACTTCTACTATCATCAAAATATTTTCACATCAGCTATAAATCTGAGCTGTGTTCACTGAATACAAGGTTGCATTTCTCCATACCCACTTATATCAAAAAGGGGACTTTGATTACTCTACAGCTTTTTCTTACACTTCACTAGTTGGTAATTAACCCAATTAACCCTGTAACTGAGAATGCTTTCCCAATCCACATTTACCTAACATTAGGATTGTGTCCTCATGTTGCCAGATGCGTATCTGATGTTAAAGAGCTTTTTTAAATATAAATCCACTTGAATCATTTTGCTAACCGTTTTTTCTTGAGAATAATGTAGTCTCAGAAACAATTCTCCAAGACAGAAACCCTTAACTTCGCTGCAAGCTCCATTCTAGAATAAGATGGCCATTTCAACAAAATTAGTATGAGGCTCCATTATATTGCCATGCTGTTCTGAAAGCAGCACTAAAAACAAATACTTTTATCCCTTAGACTGAAGGCTGGGCTAAGTCAGAAAGCATGCAATAGGAAAACAGTGTACAACCCCATACCCTTTCACTGACTCCACGATTCAATGCAATCTCCAGTCTCCATAGCAACACCACCATATTGCTGAAAGCATGCTGTGAAGTTTTACTCTTTACATTCAGACTCAATCTATTCAGCACACACAAGAGATGCTGCAGTTTTCACAGTTTTTATTCTAACTGATTAGTCATTTTCATATAAATTAAGACAGGCGATTGCTTCAGAATTCTGTGGGGGAGGCAATTTCACCTTAAATGCTTTTTTTGCAACAGTGCAGATGGATTTTTGGCCGAGAATTAACGGATGGTTTGCTGCAATGTGTCTATTCTTTCCCAATTAAGAAAGCACAGCAGAAAGAATATAATTCATCTCCTGGATTTTCTGACGTGAGTGCAGACAACTTGGAAAAAAATACTCCAGGCTAGTACCAGAAACAGTACACCTGGCCTTTGAACATAAGAACATAAGAATAAGAATTAGAAGCAGGAGTAGGCCAGACGTCCCCTCGAGCCTGCTTCACCATTCAATAAGATCATGGCTGATCTTCGATCTCAACTCCACTTTCCTGCCCAATCCCCATATCCCTTGATTCCCTAGAGTCCAAAAATCTATCTCTCTCAGCCTTGAATATACTCAACAATTCAGCATCAAAGCCCTTTGGGGTAGAGAATTCCAAAGATTCACAACCCTCTGAGTGACGAAATTCCTCTTCACCTCAGTCTTAAATGGCCAACCCCTTATCCTGAAACTGTGCCCCCTAATTCTAGATTCCCCAGCCAGGGGAAACAACCTCTCAGCATCTACCCTGTCAATCCCCCTCAGAATTTTATATGTTTCCATAAGATCATCTTTCATTCTTCTAAACTCCAGAGAGTATAGGCCCAATCTACTCAATCTCTCCTCATAGGTCAATCCCTCTCATCCCAGGGATCAATCTAGTGAACCTTTGTTGCACCACCTCTAAGGCAAGTATATCGTTCTTCAGATAAGGAGCCTAAAACTGTACACAGTACTCCAGGTGTGGTCTCACCAAAGCCCTGTACAATTGTAGCAAGACATCCTTGCTCTTGTACTCCAACCCCCTTGCAATAAAGGCCAACTTTTGCTTCCTAATTGCTTGCTGTACCTGCATGCTAACTCGGTGTTTCCTGTACGAGGATGCCTAAATCTCTCTGAACACCAACATTTAATAGTTCCTCACCTTTAAAAATATTCTGTTTTTCTATTCTTCCTACCAAAGTGAATAACCTCACATTTCCCCACATTATACTCCACCTGCCACCTTATTGCTCACTCACTTAACCTTTCTATATCCCTTTGCAGGCTCTTTGCGTCCTCCTCACAGCTTACTTTCCCACCTAGCTTTGTATCGTCAGCAAATTTGGATACATTACACCCAGTCCCTTCATCTAAGTCATTAATATAGATTGTAAATAGCTGAGGCCCAAGCGCTGATCCTTGCGGCACCCCACTAGTTACAGCCTGCCAACCGGAAAATGACCCGTTTGATCAGCCATGATCTTATTGAATGGCGGAGCAGGCTCGAGGGACAGTAGAGCCTACTCCTGCTCCTAATTCTTATGCTCTAATCCCTATTCTCTGTTTTCTGTCTGTTAACCAATCCTATATCCCTGCTAATATATTATCCCCAACCCCATGAGCCCTTATCTTGCATAGCAACCTTTTATGTGGCACCTTATCGATTGCCTTTTGGAAATCCAAATATACTACATCCACTGGTTTCCCTTTATCTACCTTGCTAGTTACATCCCCAAAAAACTCTAATATATTTGTTAAACACGATTTCCCTTTCATAAAATCATGTTGACTCTGCCTAATCATATTATGATTTAAGTGCCCTGTTACCACTTCCTTAATAATGGATTTAATCATTTTCCCGACGACTGATATCAGGCTAACTAGCCTGTATTTCGCTGTTTTCTCTCTCCCTCCTCTCTTGAATAGCAGGATTACATTTGCTACCTTCCAATCCGCTGGGACCATTCTAGAATCTAGGAAATTTTGGAAAATCACAACCAATGCATCCACTTTTTGTCCTAATTATTTTTTTTTTAAATGGTCATGACAAGAAGTCTGTTCTCCAAAGGAGAGAAAAGAAAGCAATTCCCAAATAATTTTGCACAATTATTTTACAAAACTGTATTTGTGCATCTTTCCTGCAATTTGGTCGACAAGTTTGCCTTACAAATTACCTCCACTAGACATCAAAACTCCCTTACCATTACAATATCTTCTTGCTTCCCCAAGCTGAACTTCCTTTCCTATTTTAATCCTTTTGGGAATTTGTTTTCTGGCTTATCCATCCTCTTCCCCCATCCAAGGTGTAGGAGGATAATGGGAAAACATTTCCCGAAAAAGCCATGAACAGTCCGTACAGTGAAGCTGCCATTATCAAATGGCAGTGAAGCAACTGATGGAGAACTACTGTATATATTTCAGCAGCAATTTTCCCAGCAGTTTAAGGAATAACTTTAATAACAGCAACTCTTTGAAAATAGTCCCAAAACATACCATTAGTGCCAACTAACAGTAACATGGGTGTCCTACCTTTTGTATTCATGTGCCACATAGGTGTGTACTATGGGACTTTGAAGTTCACAGTTTAACTCCATGTTACCCTTAATTTCCAGACATCTCAAGCTGCTGATACCAGCAGAACTTGGTGTTATGATTAGAATTTACCCACCAACAAGGCAACAGTACTAAATGCAACTCTTTCAAACCTGCAAGCCTACAAAATTCAACCAGGAAAAACCAGCGAACTGGACACCCTTGATTAACATATGTACCACCTTTTTTTTAGGAAAATCTTCCAACCTATTAGATAAGAGAGAGCCATTCCTTGAATAGTAAGTTTTTGCCTGCTCCAAAAGTTCTCTCAAAGTCCGACTCACCTTCACTGCTCCTCATTTCAACCACTGATTGAAATACTATTTTGCCCTTAAAAAAGGTACAGGAGTGTAATGAAGTAAGCGTTGGCTTCACTCACTTCAATTGGCTATCTTGGTTTCTTTCCAGGATATCCAACCCTTAAACCCTTCTTCAATCCTAGACCATGAGCCACAGTCATTCTTTTGTTTGTCTATAGCCAGTATGTCAACTCCTCAACACATATTGTCAAGTTCTAAATCTGGCTCAAAGCCAATCCAAGCCCTCCCCCCCCCCATTCCCTCTCCAGAAGACTTTCCTGCTCCCTAATTATATTTTGCAAGTGAGCGTCCTCTCTTGATTAATTACTCCCCATGATTAATTGCAGCTTTAACAGTAACCATTCAATTTATTCCACTGCTGGTACACTCAGACACCCGTCTCATGATATTTTCCTTTGTTTGTAATGTGTATATTTTATGCTTGGGTATGCAGATTTAGCTTACAACTTTTTATTTTCCATAAATCATACAAGGAATAAACATACAAAATTCACCAATGTTACCACAACTCCAAGTCCCAAAGCATTAGAACAGGAATTTTAGAACTCAACATGTCAAAAATAAATGTGCCGTGAGAAAGCAAGGTTCAAGTTGGTTCAGTAATTTCATTGAAACAGATTACTTTTGAAAACTTGGCAGGTCTGCATTGTGAACTACTCATTATTAGGCATATCATAACAGGAGGTCAGTTAGGTAGCAGTCATTCCGGTAGCAGTCATTTCCCACCAGGATGATTCACTGAGAGTGAATTAACACTGCCAGCTTCACATTTATCAAGTTAAGGTGGGACAGAAAGTGCAGCTCTGCACCAAATGCACATTCAGAGCTCTGTATGCGAACATCCAAATGCTACTGAAATCAGTCATGTTAGCTAAGAGCCAACTGCCATGTCTGGTCCAGTGGATTCCCAGGGATCTTCTTAAACTTTAAAGTTTGAAAAAGATGATGTTGCACTGATTGCAGTAATAAGCCCAAGAGGTGTGAAACCACCTCCACAAGATGGACTAAAAGACAGCTGGTGTTTAAATCAGCTACCTCAAACTACAGTTATACTGTGCTTTGTGCATACATATCTGCTGCATCAGCACAAGAATAGCAGTATAATTAGCCTGTTAGAATTGCAAAAATATTAAGTCACTGGCTTCAATTCAAACAACTCTGCAGCCTTCGGCTTCTCCAATGAATCTTTGGCGAATCCACATGTAAACTCATACAGTTTTACAAGTCAGTAGGATTTTTCTTGCACACCATACCAGTTTTTCTCTTTGCTTTCTCCCTTTCAATCATAATTGGTATTTACACTTCAAAGGGAATCAGTCCCTATTTTGATGTAATCAGTGTCATTACAATGCCAGACTAAATTCCACTCTAAGGGGCTATTGCTCCTGTACAGATTGTGTTTATCACTGCTCCCTTTTTGTGTTTCCTTGCAGGTTTTAATAAACTAAAAGAAAAAAAAGTCACCCCACTCAGAAATGACATCACTGTAGGAGATCATTCAGCCCATTGTATCTGTGTTCATTGAACAATTCAGCCCTTAATCCCATAAAAAGGATTCACAAGGATGATACCAGAACTGAGAGGATATATTATCAGGAAAGGCTGAACAGGCTGGGGCTCTTTTCTCTAGAAAAGTAAAGGCTGAGGGGTGACCCAATAGGTCTTTAAAATTATGAAGTGGATCGATAAGGTAGACGTAGAGATGTTTTCACTTGTGGGGGGAGATCAAAACTAGGGGCCATAAATATAAGACAGTCACCAATAAATTCAGGAGAAACTTCTTTACCCAAAGAGTGGTATGAATGCAGAACTCGCTATGACATGGAGTAGTTGAGGTGAATAGCACACATGCATTTAAGGGGAAGCTAGCTAAGCACATGAGGGAGAAAGGAATAGGAGGGTATGCTGATAGGGTTGGATGAAGAGGGGGGGCGGGGAAGCTCGTGTGGAGCATAAACACCGGCATAGACCAGTTGGGCCGAATGGCCTGCTTCTGTGCTGTAGACTGTATGTAACAACCAAACAAAATATGCTAATATTCCACAATATATTAATGCCAGAAGACAGATTGGATGATAGAATGCATTTAGTGGTGCAGGTGCAATTAACTGGTTTGAAGCTTCTGGTCACCTGCCCTAATTTCTCCTTATTTAGCTTGGTGTCAAATTTTTTGTCTTATAATACTTCTGTGAAGCGCCTTGGGACGTTTCACTACGGTAAAGGCGCTATATAAATGCAGGTGGTGTTGTTGTTGTTGTTGATCCTCAGTCTGTGCTAAGTTGGCTAGTTGGTAGCACAACAGTTTGCAATGCTGCAGTTGACCTCAAAGGCACCTAACTCAGGCTGGGTGGGGTGAGGAGGAAATCAGCCTCAATCCCCAGCCCTAATCACTATGCAGCGATGCCGGCTGGAAAGTGCATGTGGTATGCGTGATTAGAATAGGCTCCGCTATAATACCATCTACGGCCAAACAGCCGACTGATATACGTGAAAGGACAGCCAAATTTGGGCGATGGGCTGGAGGAGGACGGGCCACCCCATGGGACCGTACCCCAGCAAGAATCAGCACCTTCAGGAGAGGGAGAAAACTCGGTCGAAATTAAAACCAGTTCAGCACTGATGCAAATGGATGGCATTCCCCACGAGCCCTGCGACTGAATGCTACAGCAGGCAGCACTGCGCATGTTCACTGTGCTGGATGACATCATGCTCATCAATTTCAGGCTGCACCAGCGCAGGAGAGACAGCCTCAGAGCAAGATATGATTGGGTTATTTGCACTTGTCCTTGCAAAATATAAAAGTGGCACAAAAGTTACTAAATATCTAAATCACTTTATCACAACACCAATGAATCCTCGGTAACTAAATTGATGCAACATCTTTGCATTGGGATATGGAAGCTCATCTTAGCTTCTCCCTCCCCCCACCTCCACCCCTTTCTCCACTCCCTATTAATATCATTTGAAGACTAAAAAGAGGGCAATAGAAAAATGTGACATTTCCTACCAATTTGACTAAAGTATTACCCTCCTCGCCCCCGTTGCATGATCCATCTTTTCTGGATGATTAGATTAGCAACAAGGAGAATGGAGATCCTGAATTCGCCCCACAATCTTCCGCTTAACACAGTTAAAAGGCTAAATCGATTCTTAGTTATGGCGTTGCCTGGAGTCAGGGTTGACAATGAAACGCTAGAGATTGAAATCTTTCCGAAAGGCTATCTGCCTAAACAGAACTTGCACATGGATCACCTAGAAATCAAATCAGAAAATCCTGCTAGAAGGTTTCAAAATGGTTAATGGAAAAAATAGAAGACAATCGTTGTTCAGTCCTTGCATAATCACACTGGGCATTTCATAACGCCCCAGACACACCGATTGTGCACTGACAGCAGAAAATAAGAACTGAATCAAAGCGATTGTCCTGCTAACAAAGCCATATAATCCATTTATTCCTACAAAAGAACTTTAATTTCAAAACAAACAAAAAAACTTCTCTCAGGATATTTTTTTTTCAAATGGAAATTAATAACCTACCCCTAAAAGATTGACCGTGTCGTCACCTTTAAATTTCGGGATGAACTGGTCTCCTCTCAGGATTTCTGCTTGGTTCAATGGCCTGAATCGGCACATTACTTTAATGCTGCATTCAGCCGGCTCCGCCATCTCTCGCCTTTCAGCAGTGACAATACAGGTTCACAACCAAACCTCCGAAGAGGTAAAAAAAAGGAATAGATCCAGCGCAGGGGAATGCGGGAGCAACCCTTCACCTCTAGCTGAACATGGCAGCAATCAATGCACCGCAATCCTCTCCAGAGTCACTGATGATGCTACGATTTCTGCATCGGGGCTGCAAAAATGTGCAGCTAGAAGTATAACATTTAAAAGAAAATAAACTGGTACCGGCGTGGTGTTTTCCCCCCAAAAAATGAGAATAGCACTTCACAGTCGATGCATTAACTTCTCAAGGTCAATCAGTCGGTGCTCCTGCAGTACAGACAAGGATCCTTGTTGGTTTAGCATCCTCAGCTTCCCCCTGCCATCCCGCATCAGCACCAGCCACCTTCTCCTCAGCTTCAGCGACTCTTCTGTCCCCGGGGCTTTGTGACATCAGACCATTACCTCACCACCAGCTTCAAAAGCTACCTTCTCTCGCGATACTAAAGGTCATGGGAAATGCAGTTCCAGCAAATGGAATTGCCAGCAAAAAAAATTGCAGCTCCCAGTCTCACTAATAAGGCGCCTCGTCGCACTAGATGGGTTGCATTGTAAATGTCCCCTGCACCTGTGTGTAGAGCCAGAATAGGTTAGGGGGGGATGCTGAGGACACAGACCCGTTCTCCCCCGCCCCCCCCCCCCTCCTCCTGTATTGACTGCAGGCTCGCCAGCATCAGACAATGGGGTTTGCAAGGATCTGCTGAATAATTTAGCGTCTCCCACCTAATGGAAAAGAGAATTGGAGATGGGCATTGGAAGGTTCATAGACAAAGAAGACCTCAGTACACGTCACAGCTCATTGTGTTCAGATTTACATAAGATCGATTTTTAAAGTGTATGTGGAAATTAAACAGGACTGTGCTGGGGGACTCTTGAGGTTGATGTATGGCACGACTGTTCACTGCAATAGCTTGTTCTAGAACATTTTAACTAAATTATAGCCTGAGTTCTTCTGGTCCAAGTGAACAATTAAAAGGCTTCCCATGTGCAATTGATTGTGATGGAGACGAATTCAATAAGGATTTATAGGACGTAATTGTTCAGATGACAGTCATGAATTTGGAGTAGGGGCTTTTTTTCTATTTGGTCAAATGTATATGGTGCGCAAACAGCGTGTCAGGGTGAGATTTGCTGTAGAGATTATCTCAGAAAATCAGACTAGCCCTCATTAGAATTCAAAACTGACAGGGAAATACAAACCAGCCTTGCAGGCCAAAACAATGGAAGTAGAAAGGTTAGTCGGTCCCACATCAAGTAGGGGTCATCCTGCTAAACAGTCAGAATTTATGTTGCAATCTCTATTTTTCTAGCTTCTATTGAACCAGCTGTTACACTTCAGAGATCCACTTAGGTTGACACAAGGGTAGCATGAAGGTAGCCTCATTAGGAAAAATTACAATGCCAGGTGCACATTCTGTCACCTTTCCATTTGCAAGGACTGGAGGCCAAAAAAAGATTGGGTATGGAATACTTGGGCTAGACTTGATTTGGAGTTGGGCATAGGGAGCACAATATTGAAATTTGCTGATGACACAAAAATGAGGGAGGGAGTCGACAAACAGCCAAGCTTGATGCACTAGATGCAGTGTATATAGATTTTCACGGAGTTTGATAAAATAGTTCAAAGGTTGCAACATTTCAGGCATGGAAGAAGAAATGTAGCAGGATGGACAGGAAGTTGGTTGACTGGTAAGCAACAAAGGATTAGAATTAAGGGGTATTGTTTAGAGTGGAGAAGAGTTGCCTGTGGTGGTACCACAGGATTCAATGCTGGGTTGACCTTTGTTCTTGATATATATCAATGATTTGGAGTTATGCATAGGGAGCAAAATATTAACATTTGCTGATGGCACAAAAATAGGGGAGGGGTTGACAAACAGCAAAGTGGACTGTAAAAGACCTCAGATGGACATGGACAGCTTAGTGGAATGGACAGACAGATAGCAGAATATTTAATAAGGGTGAATACATTTTGGAAGGAAAAAACAAGAGAATGGGAGTATATACTCAATGCAAAGCTGCTGAAGGGTGTGGAGGAAGAGACAATTCTAGGGGTACAAATACATAATTCCTTGAAAGAGCAAGTGCAGCTAGATAATGTCATAAAAAGGCCAATAGCATTTTGGAGTTTATAAACAGAAGCATGTAGTACAAAATAATTGGCAAATGAAGTTCAACACAGATAAATGTGAGGTATCACATTTTGGTAGGAAGAATAGGGAGGTCACTTATCACTTGGAGGGTGGGAGTCTAGGTGGGGTAGAGGAACAAAGGGATCTCGGAGTACAAATGCACAAATCACTTTGTGCGGTCTTCGGGCCAGGGATTCCCAGGTGTCCCAGGCGGCCCAAGACCGCACAAAGTGGAGGAGAAGCATCCGGGAAGGCGCTGAACACCTCGAGTCTCTTCGCCGGGAGCAAGCGGAAGCCAAGCGCAAGCAGCACAAGGAGCGCACGTCAACCCAAGCAACCCACCCACCTGCCCCTTCAACCACCGTCTGCCCCACCTGTGACAGAGACTGTAGGTCCCGCATTGGACTCATCAGTCACCTGCGAACTCATTTTTAATGTGGAAGCAAGTCATCCTCGGTTCCGAGGGACTGCCTAAGAAGAAGAAGACACAAATCACTAAAAGTTGTGACACGGGTTAGCAAGGTCATAAAAAAAGCAAACCAAGCACTAGGGTTTATTTCTAGAGGGATAGAATTGAAAAGTAGGGAAGTTATGCTAAACCTGTATCGAACCTTAGTTAGACCACACTTAGAGTACTGCGTCCAGTTCTGGTCGCCATATAAAAAGATATAGAGGCACTGGAGAGGGTGCAGAGAAGATTTACAAGCATGATACCAGAAATGCGAGGGTATACATATCAGGAAAGGATGAACAGGCTGGGTCTCTTTTCTCTTGAAAAAAAGAAGACTGAGGGGAGACCTAATAGAGGTCTTTAAAATTATGAAAGGTTTTAATAGAGTGGATACAGAGAGAATGTTTCCACTTGTGGGGAAGAGCATAACTAGAGGCCATCAATATAAGATAGTAACCAAGAAATCCAATAGGGAATTCAGAAGAAACTTCTTTACTCAAAGAGTGGTGAGAATGTGGAACTCGCTACCAGGGAGTGGTTGAAGCGAATAGTATAGATGCATTTTAAGGGGAGGCTAGAAAAGCATATCAGGGAGAAGGGAATAGAGGGTTATGCTGATAGATTTAGATGAGGAAAGACTGGAGGAGGCTCGAGTGGAGCATAAACACCGGCATGGACTGATTGGGCCGAATGGCCTGTTTCTGTGCCGTATATCCTATGTAATGTAATCCTATGTATAAAAACAAAAGTCATATTAATTTTGTACAAGGCAGTGGTAAAGCCACAGTTAGATCCACAGGGAATTAATATTGGATTGCTCTAGCAAGAGTTAGCACAGACACGATGGGCTTCCTTCTGTGCCTGAAAGAACTATGGTTCAATGGACTTGCTTTAGAGATGCTAATAAAACAACTCCAAGAATTTAGGATTCAGGGTTGGTTTTACATTTCAGGCTTCTCCCAATAACCTTTATTTGTGCTTACAACAACACCAACAACTTGTATTTATATAGCACCTTTAACGTAGTAAAACGTCCCAAGGCACTTCACAGGAGTATTATAAGACAAAAAAATTTGACACCGAGCCACATAAGGAGACATTAGGGCAGATGACCAAAAGCTTGGTCAAACAGTTAGGTTTTAATGAGCGTCTTAAAGGAGGGAAGGGAGGTAGAGAGGCAGAGAGGTTTAGGCCGTGAATTCCAGAGCTTAGGGCCTAGGCAACAGAAGGCACGGGCACCAATGGTTGAGCGATTATAATCAGTGATGCTCAAGAGGGCAGAATTAGAGGAGCGCAGATATCTTGGGGGGGTTGTGGGGCTGGAAGAGATTTCAGAGACAGGGAGGGGCGAGGCCATGGAGGGATTTGAAAACAAGGATGAGACTTTTGAAATCAAGGCTTTGCTTAACCGGGAGCCAATGTAGGTCAGCGAGCACAGGGGTGATGGGTGAACGGGACTTGGTACGAGTTAGGACATGGACAGCTGAGTTTTGGATGACCTCAAGTTTACATAGGGTAGGACGTGGGAGGCCACCCAGGAGTGCATTGGAATAGTCAGGTCTAGAGGTAACAAAGGCATGGATGAGGGTTTCAGCAGCGGATGAGCTGAGGCAAGGGCAGAGATGGGCGATGTTATGGAGGTGGATATAGACGGTCTTAGGTATGCTGCAGATATGTGATCGGAAGCTCATTTCAGGGTCAAATATGACACCAAGGTTGTGAACAACGTGATTCTGCCTCAGACAGATGTTTGGGAGAGGGATGGAGTCAGTGGCTAGGGAATGGAGCTTGTGATAGGGACTGAAAACAATGGCTTCGGTCTTCCCAATATTTAACTGGAGAAATGTTCTGCTCATCTAGAACTGGATGTCAGACAAGCAGTCTGACAATTTAGAGACCATGGAGGGGTCAAGAGAAGAGGTGGTGAGGGAACAGTAATAAGGCAGTTTCCTTGGATAAGGCCATGTCTCCAAAGCGTAACCTTGTGCGTGGAGTGAATGGGCTAGTACGCTGTGCAACTAATAATTACCTTTTTCTCAAGTTAGACACTGTAACGATGCATGTGATGTCCAATGTTGCCTTCTGATAAGTTTGACAGACAGAAAAAAGCATGCTGACAAACCTTATATTTCAGGCTAAACTACAAAAAAGTTTTATTGTAAAACACAAATTTATACAGATGTAAAATAAATCAGCATATAAAATAGAAATGCAATATTAATTCTCACAGATATTTATAATTTTTTTTCTGAAACCAAAATAACAAAGTTCTATTTCTGATTACCTTTAATTAGACCTTAAATTAATAAACAGGCTGTGGTCTTATACGGTGGACACCGACTCGCTGAATTCCTTCAAGCGAGAGCTGGACCTGTTTCTAGTTGGGGCAGACATCAGCTCTTACAAAAGGTAGGTATTTCAGGGAATTCAGGGCCTGGGTGAGAAGTGTATATATTGTGATACACAAGGTATCATAAGAACATAAGAACATAAGAAATAGGAGCAGGATTAGGCCACTTGGCTCCTCGAGCCTGCTCCGCCATTCAATAAGATCATGGCTGATCTTGGGCTCAAAGCCACTTCCCCGCCCGCTCCCCATAACCCTTCACTCCCTTATCTTGCAAATATCTGTCTATCTCCACCTTAAATGTATTTAATGACCCAGCCTCCACAGCTCTCTGGGGCAGAGAATTCCACAGATTTACGATCCTCTGAGAGAATAAATTCCTCTTCATCTCAGTTCTAAAAGAGCGACCCTTTATTCTAAAACTGTGCCCCCACGTTCTAGATTTCCCCACGAGGGGAAACATCCTCTCTGCATCTACCTTGTTGTGCCTCCTCAGTATTTTATATGTTTCAATAAGATCACCTCTCATTCTTCTAAATTCCAATGAGTATAGGCCCAGCCTGCTCAACCTTTCCTCATAAGTCAACCCCCTCATCTCTGGAATTAACCTAGAGAATCGTCTCTGAACTGCCTCCAATGCAAGTATATCCTTCCTTAAATAAGGAGATCAAAACTGTACGCAGTACTCAAGGTGTGGTCTCACCAATACCCTGTACAGTTGTAGCAGGACTTGCCTGTTTTTATACTCCAACCCCCTTGAAATAAAGGCCAACATTCCATTTGCCTTTTTGATTACTTGCTGTACCTGCATGCTAACTTTTTGTGTTTCATGCACAAGGACCCCCAGGTCCCTCTGAACTGTAGCATTTTGTAATCTCTCTCCATTTAAATAATAATTTGCTTTTTTATTTTTCCTGCCAAAATGTATAACCTCGCACTTTCCCACATTATACTCCATCTGCCAAATGTTTGCCCACTCACTTAGCCTGTCTATATCCCTTTGCAGATTCTTTGAGTCCTCTGCACAACTTGCTTTCCCACCCATCTTTGTATCATCTGCAAACTTGGCTACATTACACTCGGTCCCTTCATCCAAGTCATTAATGTAGATTGTAAATAGTTGAGGCCCCAGCACCGATCCCTGTGGCACCCCACTAGTTACCATTTGCCAACCGGAAAATGACCCATTTATCCCGACTCTCTGCTTTCTGTTAGTTAGCCAATTCTCTATCCATGCTAATATATTACCTCCAATTCCGTGAGCTCTTATCTTATGCAGTAACCTTTTATGTGACACCTTATCGAATGCCTTCTGGAAATCCAAATACACCACATCTACTGGTTCACCTTTGTCCACCCTGCTCGTTACATCCTCAAAGAACTCCAGCAAATTTGTTAAACATGATTTCCCTTTCATAAAACCATGCTGACTCTGCCTGACTGCATTATGATTTTCCAAATGCCCTGCTACTGCTTCCTTAATGAAGGACTCCAGCATTTTCCCAATGACAGATGTTAGGCTAACTGATCTATAGTTTCCTGCTTTCTGTCTCCCTCCTTTCTTAAATAGGGGTGTTACATTTGCGGTTTTCCAATCCGCTGGGACCACTCCAGAGTCCAGGGAATTTTGGTATATTGCAACCAATGCATCCACTATCTCTGCAGCCACTTCTTTTAAGACCCTGGGATGCAGGCCATCTGGTCCAGGGGACTTGTCGTCTTTTAGTCCCATTATTTTACCAAGTACTATTTCCTTAGTGATAGTGATTGTCTTTAGTTCCTCCCTCCCTGTGGCCCCTTGACTATCCATTTTTGGGATGTTGTTAGTGTCTTCTACCGTGAAGACAGATACAAAATATTTGTTCAGAGTCTCTGCCATTTCCCCGTTCTCCATTATTAATTCCCCAGTCTCATCCTCTAAGGGACTCACGTTTACTTTAGCTACCCTCTTCCTTTTTATATACCTGTAGAAGCTCTTACTATCTGTTTTAATGTTTCTTGCCAGTTTTCTCTCATAATTCATCTTCTCTCTCTTAATTATTTTTTTAGTCATCCTTTGCAGGTTTTTAAAAATTTCCCAATCCTCTGGTCTCCCACCAATCTTGGCAACATTGTATGCCTTCGTTTTCAATTTGTTACCATCTTTTACTTCCTAAGTTAGCCACGGATGGTGCTCCCTTCTCTTAAAATCTTTCTTTCTCACTGGAATATATTTTTGTTGAGAGTTATGAAATATCTCCTTAAATGTCCACCACTGCATTTCAACTGTCTTACCCTTTAATTTATGTTTCCAGTCCACTTTAGCCAGTTCTGCCCTCATGTCATTGTAATTGCCTTTGTTTAAGATCAGGACAATGGTTTGAGCTGCAACTTTCTCACACTCCAACTGAATTTGAAATTCAACCATGTTATGATCACTCTTTCCTAGAGGATCCTTTACTATGAGATCATTTATTAATTCTGTCTCATTACACAGTACCAGATCCAAGATAGCCTGCTCCCTGGTTGGTTCCATTACATAAAGAAAAAGAAAATACTGCAGATGCTGGAAATCTGAAATAAAAACAGAAAATGCTGGAGATGCTCAGCAGGTCAGGCAGCATCTGTGAAGAGAGAAACAGAGTTAACGTTTCAGGTCGATGACCTTTCGTTCCATTACATACTGTTCTAGGAAACCATCCCGGATGCACTCTATGAACTCCTCCTCAAGACTATCACAATTGTGTGGGACAGGCTGGATGGACCAAAGGGTCTTTACCTGTCCGTCATTGTTCGTATGTTCGTACGTAAAATGGGCACTTCAGCTCCATGGAGACTGCCTTTCAACGTTAGTATAACTCTTTCTAGCTCAGTGAACTAAAATGTGGCCAAAACTAATTCCTGTCCTTGTAGCTCCTATCACCTCAAAAAAGCAGACCTGTCACAATAAGCAAATGTCTTTATAGAAAACCCCAATTTTTTCTCCATCCCGCAGTAAACAATATATTTTTTTCTATTACCACCGGTGGATGGAAAGTGAATAAGAACTCCCTTGGCTGTTCCAATGAGTTGTGTATTATGTTAGGCTTAATACAAAGTCACTTGAAATTTTACATCTGGGCAGCCCTCTTTTGAAAACATTAGTCATCAACAATCCATCAAATGTCACACACCAGAGAGAATTAATGTCTTATTAACTGTAATGCCTCCAGACATAATAGTAGATTTGCCATGCCAATAGTAGTCACCTAAAATGACAAAAGCTTAAACAGTAGCAATGCCTTTCATTTTAAAAATTCCAGTGCCCTGGTCTATCTACAATAGAAATAATGTGAAAAAGTTATGTAACATCACACAGAACCACATCACAGAACATCACACATCACTACATCTGCCATATAAACAGAAAATGCTGGAAATACTCAGCGGGTCAGGCAGCATCTGTGGAGAGAGAAACAGAGTTAATGTTTCAGGTCGATGACCTTTCGTCAGAACTGTATTCACCTAAAACAACAAAAGCTCAGCTAAATCTCAGTGCCCTGGAGCGCAGATGAAAGGTCAGCGACCAGTTCTGACGAAGGTCACCGACCTGAATCGTTAACTCTGTTTCTCTCTCCACAGATGCTGCCTGACCTGCTGATTGTTTCCAGCACTTTCTGTTTATTTTTCAGATTTCCAGCATCCGCAGTATTTTGCCTTTGTACATCTGCCGTGTTGGGATAAAAAGCCTTACATAATGCCAAAACAGCTAGAAGCCAGTGGTTATATTTTCTGTCCATTGAGGGTGTAAGGAGTTTCCTTAGTTGTGTGCTGCCAAAGATTTTGAAACACTTTTCCATAATCCTTATTTTACAAAGGCATGTAGAATTATTTTACAGCTTCATCAAAGTAACTATACTAGCCGTCAGCTGGACTAGCCTTTCCACTAGCTCCTGCTCCTGATCAGTTGTGCTCTTTGATTCACCATGTGCATCCCCCTTTAGCTCATTATCGATACCAACCAGGGTGCCAATTTCTATGGCCGGAATTTTCTGTACCTGGGTGGGTCGGGTGCGGGTGGTCGCCATGGTGGGTCATGACCCCGTTCTTCATTACATACCGCTCCTGAGATCAACTTTTCCTTAGTGGCACCTATTAGGGCAGCCCTGCGTGTTAGCCGACCCAATTAAATGGTGCAGGTCTGGTGACGTCATCGATGACATGATTTCAGCCGGGATATTTAAAGGAGCCATGGCCACATTGCATTTGAAGGTTCATCTAGGATTGTGCAGGCACTGTATAGGAGCTTTTGAGTGTTGCTAAGCTTTGCAAACATGACTGCACAGAGGCAAAGGGCAGCACCCAGGTTCTCAGATGGCTCTCTTCTTATGCTTGTGGAGGGAGTGAGAGCATGCAGGGAGGTCCTCTTCCCTTCCGATGGGCGGAAGAGACGGCCCCAGCAGACCAAATGAGCCTGGCTTGAGATAGCAGAGGAGATCAACCGCAGGAATGTTGTGAGGAGGACCTGGCGTGCAGTGCCGGAAACATTTCAATGATCTCATTAGAGCAGGAAAAGTGAGTGCAAAGCCACACTCACCTTCATCCTGCTGTGCCTCTCATTACATCCCCATCACTCTGCCTTCCCAACCCTGCTGCTGCACATCCTTACTCACACCAACATACCTTGCAGGTCCACCCATCCCTCTCTCTGTATCTACATACTCACATCCCCATCAGACTAATCACCCCTCACACTCACCCTCATCCTAATGCAATCATACCAACTAACAACACACAAGAAGGCCAAATGGCATTGGCACCCCACTCCATCATAGTCAACCTCTACAGATGTAACCCATCCATTCCTTACACACATTCCATCACTCAAACTTCTGTTCTTTCCCTCCTTCCAGGAAAAGAGAGCCCACAATAAGAGGGAGAGGCAGAGAACCGGAGGTGGCCTTCCATCATTGGCCACCTTAACTGCAGCAGAGGAGGTTGCCCTGGAAGTATCAGGAGTCACAGAACAGCTGGAGGTGGGAGACGGAGAGAGGGGGGACATCTCAGCAACCTGGTGACAGAATTACATCTCATACAACCACATAGCATAGAGCAATCACTCATATGGGGACTGATGTCAGCAGCCAGTGAATGTTCATCATGTGCATAATGGTAACATTACCCATTCTTGATATGACATTTCTAACTCATCTCTTTACTGTCCCACAGGTCCATCAAGAACAGGAAGATGACTCCTCAGAGGAGCCTCCAGCCTCTGAGAGAGCATGGTCAGCAGACATAAGCGCACCCAGCACCAGCACAGATACTTACACCTCGGTGGGTCCCACGCGAGATAGAGTAGTGTTGTCACCTGGTGTGTCACAAGTCATAAGTGAGCAAGAGGAGATGATGGAGACAGGGTCAGCAGTGGAGATTCCTCGCCGGAGGGCGCAGGACACTCCCAGCTCTGCTCAGCTGCATGCAGACGCTGAATCTCGAGGGCCGTCTAGAAAGAGGACGATCCTGGAGGTGCAGCAAGAAGTGCAGGAGGCTTTGACAGGTTTTGCGATCGCGATGTCTGCAAATGTGCAGAGAATGGAGGAGTCCATCTCCAATATGAGCACCACCATGTCGCAGGCGATGGCGACGGAGACTGTATGCTCTTCCATGGAAAGGATGACCACCTGCATGGAGCAGTTAATGCGCCACTCACATGAGCACATGGTCTCTATGGAGAATAGATGGCTATCTATGGAGAATGGATGGCAGACGCTCATAGACCTCCTCTCTAGGAGGGATGTCAACTTAGACTTGGGTCCTCATGATCCCACTGCTGTGCAGCAAAGTGCTCTCCAGCTCCTTGCTAGCAGGGATGTGCGGGTGGCCCATGAGAGGAATGATGGAGAGAGGTGACATGGAAGTGTGGGCTCCTCTCGTTCACACTTCTCTCCCATTGCATCCGCTCAGTCAGAGCCCCAGATGCCTCCTGGGATCACGATGGCCGATTCTGCCCCTGCACAGTCGCAGGTTGAGCAGACTTTGGCGGGGCCATCATAGGCTCCAAGACCCAGAGGACGTCCGCCAAAAGTGTCTATGCAGTCGCAACAGGGAAGTGAGCAGGCTGCCTCTAACTCTGCTGAAGCCACAGGGAAATAGCCATATTCCAAGAAATACATCATCCTATAAACAGATTTGATAATATTAAAACATGACAAACTGGGGTTAAAAATCTAAAAGCCTCAACGACACAAGCCGTAAAACAGAAATACAGGCTTATGAGATAAAGATCAGTTGTTAACAAAGTGTAAACATCACAAGCTTTGAAATGGGAAATGTTTGTAAATACAAAGACATGGCCCTATTGTAACAGCAGGCTGGAGATTCCTCTATGTCTGAACATTGGAACCAACACAATGGAATGACCCAAGTAAAGTGTCAAAATCTAACACGTCAAACAGGTGCACAGAACATTAAAAAAACCAAGTGCCTTTGAAAAAATGACATCAAGTAAAAGAAATACCTGCCGTAAAATAGTTTTATGTTAAACTTAGAACAAGGAGACATGGTTCTTAATATAACCAATTGAAGTAAATAAGAAATGCAAAGAACACCCTAGATGAAGTGTTTTTGAATTACAAATTGTAAAAAGTACCTACAGAGAGACTTTGTAGATATTACATCAATAGATGACACCAAGCAATTACATTGTTTATGTGTTAAACTTGGAACATAAGGAGACAGGAGTCTGTGTTACAAACAGCAGAGGTGATTTAGAAATTCAATAGAAAGACTTCCTAAGAATGGCATCAAATAGATAAATCGATAATAACCATAAAAATGATAAGTTTTTGAAACACCTAAAGGTACAGACAGAATTCTAAGAGTTGGCAGCTGAAATGACAGTGAGAATAGAAAACAATTCAATAGAGAATCACTAGAGACAATTAGCTTACACCAGCAGAATACATCAAAGAAAATACCACTAAAAAGAGTATAAAAATAAGAGCTTTTCAGATGAAAAGTCAGAAGTCGCTGGAAGGACAAGCGTTTCTCAACTTCACAGGCACACTCTAAGTTTTTAACTTTGAGTCTTGGGTAATCAAGGTATTTGATTTTGGTGGAAATTCTGGATTAAGAAATAAGTAGAAGTGTGGAAATGTAACGAAGTTAAGATTTGAGAATAAGGATCTCTGATAAGAAATGTAAGCTATTTGTATTTTGAACGGTTAAAGTTGCGATTGCCATAACAGCTGTTAACTAAATGTCAGTTCTTTAATAAATCTATATAATTTTAGAATTGTCTCACAGAGTATTTCTGTATAAACTCGCGAACTCAATTTCTGTATACTCAAAGGAGTTGCAGAATTCTGGGGGGTATTCCGGACCCTCATAATATCCGGAAGGTTACAGTCTAGTTAAACTTATTAAAAGTGCTATCCAGAGGACGGTCACATCTTCACGTCGTTCCTTTCCTTTAGGGAGAGGTAGTCTGACCTTTAGACCCAATTAAGCGTCTTATAGAATTCGGCTATCTTTAACGTTAGTTGAAGGTGAACATCTGGGGAATATGCCTGATCTGGGGTAGTCCGAAAAGGGCTAGGACTTGTAATTATCCCTTCAGCACCTCATAGAAACACACGTAAGAGAAAGATGAAACACAAGTAGATGCACAAGGTAAGCACTTGGGTGTTTTAATACCTGTTTGTGTAAAGTTTCCATTACTGTGATATCACAGATAAAAATATTTATTTTCACTACTTTCCCATCATGGCCAATTTTGTCTGCAACTTTGGAAGTGGCTTAGTGAGTTGGAGTGAATGGTGAGACATAAACGTTATCTCCAGCAATGGTGGTCAGTGTGAAAGGAATGGCCTGGTCATTGTAGGGATGCTTTGTGGTGTTGCTGTGGGGTGTTGGGAGCCTGTCGCAGCATATGGCAGCCATATGGGTATAATGCCTGAAGTTAAGTAAATCTGGCCATACTGAGGCCATCCCTGGCCTACCGGGCAGCAATGTGCTCGGGTGCTGGTGGGATCTGGACCATAGGTTCCTCCTGCTCCACTTCCTCCTCCTCCTCGTCTTCCAGCTGATGCTCCTCTTCCTCTTCTGAAGAGGCTGTGTGCTCAGAGCCTTGCTCCTCATGCAACGCTAATCCTTGCCCTGTTGTGCAGGGCACAGCAGACCATGATGATTCTGGAGACCCTGGCTGGTGCATGCTGAAGGGCTCCTCCAGATCTGTCAAGGCATCTGAAGTGCATTTTCAGCATGCCTATTGTCTGCTCTATGACACATCTGGTGGAAATGCGACTTTCATTATATCTCTCCTCGGCCTCAGTACTTGGCCTCCTCAAGGGTATCATGAGCCACGCCTTCAGTGGATAGCCCTTATCTCCAAGCAGCCAGCCAGAAAGTATGTTTGGAGGTGCGAAGAGCTGAGGGAGGGTGGACTGGTGCAGTACAAATGAGTCATGATAGCTGCCAGGGAATTTGGCACACACATGCATGATGATCTTCCTATGGTTGCAGATGAGCACATTGAGGGAGTGGAAGCCCTTGCAGTTGACAAAGACTCCTGGGTGATGTGGGGGTGCCCTGATGGCCACATGTGTGCAATCGATGACACCCTGCACCCGTGGGAAGCCAGCCAGAGCGGAAAAGCCGAGCGCCCGCTCAGTAACACTGGCTTCATCGGTGGCAAAGTTGATATAATTGGCTGAATTGTCAAACAGGGCATCGGTGACCTGTGTGATGCATCTGTGGACAGCTGACTGCGAGATGCCGCAAATGTCTGCTGCAGATCCCTGGAAGGAGCCTGAGGCGAAGAAGTTGAGGGCGCTGGTGACTTTGACAGCCACTGGTAAGGCGTGTCCACCCGTTCCTCTGGGCTGCAGGTCTTTCTCCAGCAATGTGCAAATGTCTGTGATGACCTGGCACGCTAGCCTGAGCCTCCTTTGGCACTGCTGCTCAGTCATGTTGAGGAAGTTCATCCTCTGCCTGTATACCCTGTGTTGGAGGTATCGCCTCCGGCGCGGTGCAGCCCTGCGCCGATGCCCTCTGTCCTGTGGAGCATCAGGTGGTTGAGGAGACGGTTGGTGGTGTGCCTGGTGCTGCTGGTGTTGGGGCTGATCGTGGTCCGATTCTGAGGCAGGTCAAGTAGAGATGAAAGAAGCAATCTGTCAATGGTGTGATAGGTTCTACCAATGAGGTAACAGTGGATCCCGACTTTGCCGAAAAGACTTACAATCTCTAGAAAGCTAAATCTGTGATGACAATGCACTCAGCAACAGCATCTGCCTTAGGAAAGTAACTAGGTGTCAGGTGGGAGTATTTATTGTGCTTTCCATGCTGTGCACTAATGAGTTCCATCAATGGCCACTCAACTTCCGCCTCAGGTTCACAGACGTAGTTTCCGAGCTGCGTGATTCCCGTGGTCATCCAGTGAAATTGAAAAGGTAGGGTTAAAAAGACACTTAGAGGTCTGACAAGTACCTAATAATGATGTAAATTAGCTCGTCCGCCTCTGCCGTTCGGGTTGCGGCTGCGCTGGCAAACGCGCCCGAGTGAAAGGCGAGTGGGGGCGGGATGTTGGCCGTTTCCTGACCCGCTCTGAGTTATTTCAACTTTCACTCCCAACCCGTCTCCAATTCCGCCCACACAGACGCCTTAAATTCCGGCATTTGTTGGTGCTTGGGAGGTACGGAGCGAGTGACGGTGCTTCTTCTGCAGGATTGTCTGGGTTCAAGTCATGGAAGAACCTAGAGAAATGGGAGCGGGACAAGAATCAGCCTGTTAGGAAAAGATTTAGCAGCACAAATGATTGACAGCTCTAAGCATCAGGTAGCCACAATGTCTGTACATATGACTGCTGGAGGAAAGAAAGAAGATAAAATAAATAAGCTGATACCCTGCTGAGTGTAGCCTCATTCTGGCCCCTCGAGCTGCCTTCACCAGTAATTAGCATGGCTTGTTCCTTCATCTGCTTGAGGGCCTGGAGGAAGACTGGGCCTCCCCTGGTTCTGCTCCTCTCCCTCGTGTCATGAACCAGCTTGGCCTGCAGAAAGAGTTGGAATTGGTTAGTGTGTGGTTCTTGTAAAGGGTTGTTCAGCTATTTGAGGCATCTTGATATAGTGTGTATGCTCAGAGGTTGAAGCAGCAAGTTGGGAGCAGGTTGAGGAGGTGGTCATGTACTAAAGAGTGGCTCAAGTGAGAAATGTGGGAGTAGTTAGCAAAAAAGTGAAAGGATTCCCAGTTGTCACCAGAAGAACGTAGACTTCGATTTGTACCTGTTGTGAGGGAAGCAGTAGCAGGCGAGTGTGTGATTGTAAAGAGGAGAGATGGTGAAGTATCCTGTTGTGCTTCGAGGAGAAGCATGTGGAATGGGGAAAGGAAGAGTTTAGAGTGCTGGGGGCCAGAAAACTGCTGTGGCAAGGTCTATTGCAGAGGAGTAGAGATAACAAAACATCTTTCTTGCCCTTGCTGTCTTGGTCAGGACATTGAACCTCTTGCGGTACTGAACCCATGTCTTGGAGATGATGCTCCGGGCATTGAGGATTTCAGCTACCTCTCTCCAGGTTTGCTGCAGAGTCTGGTTAATCACACTCATGCTGTCAATAGTGGAAGAGGACCTACCTGTTTGCCCTCACCTGCTCCACAAGGACTTCCAAAACTGTGTCGCTGAAACAAGGGGTTCTTGTCTGCAACATGCTGCTTAAGACAAATCCCTGCACCAACTATAATTTGCAGTGGGTGAAATGACACTTCGCTGTAGGAGGTGCATTAACCCTTTAAATGGGTGCGAGGCCCGCCAGAAACACGCTCCCCAAAAGGGTGGGCTGCCCGTCACCACTGAAAACACAGCCCACCCATCAGGTACTAATTAGGCCCGACTATCAAAATCGCCCAAACCTAAAATCTATCTCCAAATCAGCATTTAAGAATAAGTTAGATAGATGGTTGAAGGAAAGGGGAATAAAGAGATTATGAGAACAGTGCGGGCACATGGGATTAGGGCTACTGGCCGTATGAAGGAGAAACACCAACAGATTTGATGGGCCAAACGGCCTGTTTCCGTGTTGTAATTTCTATTTACAGCACCACAGCATAAACTGAGTTCAACTTAAAACAGCGTAATTCTGTTTCAACATTACTGTGTCACAGCATTAGATGGGTTCAGCTTAATATAACACCTCAGTTTGGTTTCAAGGATAATTGTGCAGTCAATTGACTAGCAGCATAGCAGATAGCTTTCATACACTTCCTGTTTCAAAGACTGATTTAAGATAAAGTCACATCGCGTCCTTAGTCTGGCAATAGCTCGCACCTCCCTCTGCGGAGAGAGGCGCTTTCATCATTGGGCATCTAAATTATGCCTTCAGCAACACGGTGGCATAGTGGTTAGCACTGGTGCCTCACAGCGCCAGGGACCCGGGTTCGAATCTGGCCTCGGGTGACTGTCTGTGTGGAGTTTGCACATTCTCCCCGTGTCTGCGTGGGTTTCCTCCAGGTGCTCCAGTTTCCTCCCACAGTCCAAAAATGTGCGGGTTAGGTTGATTTGGCTAAGATAAATTGACCCTTAGTGTTAGGGGGGGATTAAATATGTGGGGTTACAGGGATAGGATGGGATATGTTAGGGGGAATTAAATACGTGGGGTTACGGGGATAGGGTGGGATATGTGTCGGTGTAGGCTCGATGGGGATTCTGTGTGAGAAAGTAGGGACAGGGTACTGGATTTGGATGATCAGCCATGATCGTATTGAATGGTGGAGCAGGCTCGACGGGCCGAATGGCCTACTCCTGCTCCTAGTTTCTCAGAAACCTTTTCTTTTCCCTTCCAATGGCTTTCATCTTGCCAGTACTGAACTGTTACATTCGCCGGGAATTTCCTCGGGGCTTCTCCCACTCCGCCGCCATAACTTCGGCAGAAGTTTACACGCATAAACGGGGTTTCCGCCGAACTCCTGCCAAAGCAACAGTGACAGAGCAGGAGACGGACTGAGGAAGTTCCCAGCGACTGTGTTTCTTTTGGTTCGAGCGCCTGCGCTGCTGAGTAACCCATTAAACCAACTATTTGACTTTTCTGTTTCCAAAGAGTAGTCGGCCTCTAGAATATGTTGCCGGCTGGTGCGGTGGGTGCTGACTCTCTGTATGCCTTCAAGAGGGAGCTGGATCGGTTCTTGGCTGGAGCAGGGATCGCATCATCTAGCAGGTAAGTGTCCTTATAGATAACACTTGGTCCATGGGCTGGTTTCAATAGCCCGAGGAGGTGGGAAAGGAATTTTTCAGAGAATTTTTTCCCTTATTGGCCCTGTTTTTTTTTACCTTTCCCAAGGAGATTACATGGCTGCTGGCGGTGGTGAGGGTGGGGGGCGGGGCGAGTCATGATGCTCCAGTCATCAAGATGTGGGGCAGGCCTGATGGACCAGCTGGTCTTTTCCTGCCTGTCAATTTGAGTTCTTTTGACTCTCTCTAAAGGCTTTCTACATTTGCACTTCTGCCTTTTGTCTTACTTCTGAGATGCTCTCAAACTTCTTTCACTAATCCGTTTGTTCGCATCCCTTCTTTACTTTCCCTGTCACAGACTTCACTTCTTTTCCAAGTGATGTCCCACAGATCTGAAATCTGACGCAAACTACCCATGTTTATACCTTTTCCAGGCAAATCTAACCTAAGAACATAAGAAATAGGAGCAGGAGTAGGCCATTTGGCCCCTCGAGCCTGCACCACCATTCAATAAGATCATGGCTGATCTTCTACCTCATCTCCACTTTCCTGCACTATCCCCATATCCCTTGATTCCCTTAATATTCAAAAATCTATCGATCTCTGTCTTGAATATACTCAACGACTGAGCCTCCACAGCTCTCTGGGGTAGAGAATGCCAAAGATTCACCACCCTCTGAGTGAAGAAATTTCTCCTCATCTCAGTCCTAAATGGCCGACCCCTTATTCTGAGACTGTGACCCCTGGTTCTAACGAATCTATTCTTTTTCAATTAAAACTTTGTGAATTTTAGCGCGGCAAAAATTTATTCCAAGGATTTAGGTGACCCTAAGGACTCGGGATGTTAGGAGAATAGGCAGAAAGACCATTTTATCTCTCCTGAACAGCGGGTCAAAGATTAGATTTCACTCAGAAGCCCAAACTAAATGAATAACATTTTAACCATCTGAAACACTGTAAAGCTCTCCACCAATACAGAAATTGAGGCGACAGAGACTAAAATGTCCTTGAAGCCTCTTACCACGAGTTTCTTAATTAAACTTACATTTGTGCTTGTTATTTTAGGATATTCTCAGAGCCCTGAGAATTTCTGCATTGCATCAATATCCTTTCAAGCGTAAATAGAGAAGGACTCATTACTTCGGTTTTCTAGGTATCTCTTTAGAATTGATAGTTAGGCTCCAATTAACTTTGCCTCATCAAAACTGACAAGGGGATCATGTTGAAGGGATAATTACTAGTCCTAGCCCCTTTAGGGCTACCCCAGATCAGGCGTATTCCTCAGACGTTCACTTTCAACTAAAGTTTGAGGTAGCCAAATCCTAAAGACGCTTAATTGGGTCTAAAGTCCGGACTATCTCTCCCTAAAGGAAAGGAACAACCTGAAAATGTTACCGTCCTCCAGATAGCACCTTTAATAAGTTTAGCTAGACTGTAACGTTCCGGATATTGTGAGGGTCCGGAAAACTCCCTCAGAATTCTGCAACTCCTCACCAAAGAGTGTACAGAGATTGAGTTTGCGAGTTTGATACAGAAGTCTTATGTGAGACAATTCTAAAAATATATAGATTTATTAAAGAACCGACATGTAATTTACAGTTGGTGAGTCAATCGCAACATTAACAGTTCCAAAAAGAGAAAGCTTATAATCCTATTATCAGAGAACCTTACTCTCAAATCTTAACTTCGCTACAGTTTTACAGTTCTTAGTTTTCTACAGGATATCCACCAAAATCAAATACCTTTGATCCCCGAGGTACAAAGAGTTAGAAACTTACAGAGCCGCCTCTGAAGCCGAGAATCACTTTGCCCCTTTAAAGCGAGTCTCCTATCCCATTTGAGAGTTAAATATTTATACCCTTTTCCAGTGGTATTTCCTTTACGGTTTTCTGCTGATGTAAGCTAATTATCTCTAGTCATTTTTCTGCTGACCCCTGCAATTCTTACAGTCACCTCAGCTGGTAACATTACAGAATTATGTCTCTTCTCTAGGTGTTCTAAGTATAGAAGCATAGAAGCATAAAAGATAGGAGCAGGAGTAGGCCATTCGGCCCCTCGAGCCTGCTCCGCCATTTAATGAGATCATGGCTGATCATCCAAATTCAGTACCCTGTCCCTGCTTTCTCCCCATATCCCTTGATCCCTTTAGCCTTAAGAAATATATCTATCTCCTTCTTGAATATATTTAATGAATTGGCCTCAACTGCCTTCTGTAGTAGAGAATTCCACAGGTTCACCACTCTCTGGGTGAAGAAATTCTTCCTCATCTCAGTCCTAAATGACTTACCCCTTATCCTTAGACTGTGACCTCTGGTTCTGGACTCCCCCGCCATCGGGAACATCCTTCCTGCATCTAGTCTGTCTAGTCCTGTTAGAATTTTATAAGTTTCAATGAGATCCCCTCTCATTCTTCGAAACTCTAGCGAATATAAGCCTAATCGACCCAATCTCTCTTCATACGTCATTCCTGCCATCCCAGGTCTCAGTCTGGTAAATCTTCACTGCACTCCCTCCATGGCAAGAACATCCTTCCTCAAATAAGGCGACCAAAACTGCACACAATACTCAAGATGTGGTCTCACCAAGGCCTTTTACAACAGCAGCAAGACATCATTGCTCCTGTACTCGAATCCTCGCGCTATGAAGGCCAACATACCATTTGCCTTCTTAACCGCCTGCTGCACCTGCATGCTTACCTTCAGCAACTGGTGCACAAGGACTCCCAGATCTCGTTGCACTTCCCCTTTTCCCAATCTATTGCCGTTCAGATAATAATCTGTCTTCCTGTTTTTGCCACCAAAGTGGATAACCTCGCATTTATCCACATTATACTGCATCTGCCATGCATCTGCCCCATCGCCCAACCTGTCCAATAAAAAACGGTGTAACGGCAGGTGTGTTTTATTTGATGTAATTTTTACGAAGGCAGATGTTTCTTTACGAGGTGTAAATTAGAACACCTTGTCCAGGGTGAACCATTGTTTTGTTCCCAAAGGTCAGCCTTTTGAGAGCCTTTAACTTTCTGTTTCAATAAGGTTATTGATTCAGTGTCAACAACTATCTTATCTCTATTGCCAGAATGCTTTCACAGCTTTTTTCATAGTTAGGTTTCTAGATTTCCAGACCCAGTTTGTCATGTTTTAATAAGGCCAGAATTCTTTCATAAAATGGTGTATTTTTCTGAATAGGTTACATGGCTTATTCCTTCACAATGTTATCATGAAGAATTATTCAAATTCCAATCCTGCTAACTGAGAGAAGGATTCCTTTTCTCACATTTGTAGTCTGAAACTATTTCCTCTCGCACAATTCAACTTAAATTCTTTAGGAGTGAAGTTGGACCCCGTTGCGCCCTGTTTTACGGGAAGAAAATGGGTGCAAAGAGTTCCAATTTTAGGGGGCAACCTCCCACACCTGACACAATATTTGTTTGAGCACTATAGTGGCGTCCCCGGCGGCCACCTAAAACAGGCGTTAGGCCCAATGAAAACGCTAATAAGGGGCCTAATGCATTATTTAGGACTCAACCCAGAAATTTCTTGGCTCTGAATGCAACAAGCATCGGGCCTACTGCGTTCAGGATTACCGGGTCTGTATAAGAATATAAGAACATAAGAATTAGGAGCAGAGTAGGACTCTCGAGCCTGCGCCACCATTCAATAAGATCATGGCTGATCTTCGACCTCAACTCCACTTTCCTGCCCGATAGAGTCCAAAAATCTATCTATCTCAAATCTATCTCCTTAATGTGAACGCTGGAGGCCGCCACTAAAAAGCTAAGTTTTAAACAAATACTTAGCTGAATGTGGAGCTGGGAGGAGTAGGAATGCTCCTCCTGGCTCCACATTAAAACTGCAGGCCGCTGTCGGCTACCGCTCCATCCCCCTCACAATTGCCTCGCCTTCCACCCCACCACCCCTCCACCCCTCACCCCGGTCTCACCATATGCCCTTGGCCGGGATCCTGGCTGGCCAATCTTGTTACCCCCCCTGGCAACCCGCAACCTGCCTCTGGGGCCTCATCTGCCACCCTCAGCTCACCGGTACTATACTAATGAGAGCAGCGGACTAATTTGCCCTGGTCCTGCCACCGGCCTCATTAGGCGCGTGAAGCATGCGCTCCACCCAGATTGCACCCCAGTTCGAGCTGGATTTAATTCCTAGGCCATAGCCCCTGCTTGGTAGCAGGAATCACGGTTTGTACTGAAAGTAACCCAATGGTGGCAAGTTAATCACAGTTTCTTCTACGCTAGATAGGTTGATGAGCATTGCAAGAAACATCTTTAGGTCAAAATATGGAACTAAATGACACTACAGTTAACCACTACAATTCTGCTGTCATCATTATGTCTCTATTTCACATATTTTGACCTATGTATAACACCTTACATTTATTGATATTAAATTTCATTTGCCACGTGTCTGCTCTATTGTACAACTGATCTAAATGCTTTGCAAATTTTTGGTACATCTTCTGTCTCTACTGCACTCTCTATTTTTGTGTTATCAGCATATTTGCCCTCTGGTGGTCTCTCTTCATGTGTGAGCCTTGACAGCGTTGGCAGGCTATTCAAGTACAGTGGGCAGCAGCACATCCTGCCCTCACTTAGGGCTGGATTTTGTCTTGGGGTCGGGTTGGGGTCGTGTTACCTGCATTTCATGTTGCCCCCCCGACTCCAGATTAATGTGGATGAATGATGCAATTTTCACTTAATTGGGCAATTGAGTTCCAGCATGTGGGAACCCATGAACCAATTAGTGGTTTCAGTCTGAAAGTCGCCTCTGATGATGTCATCATTGTTGCTGCATTGCAGGTCAGAGACTGCCTGGCCTTTGCTGTGAGAGGACCTGGATGCAAAATGAGCAGCATCTCAGAGAGAGAGAGAGAGAGAGAATGAGAGAATTTTCCAACCAAGTCCTCCCAGGCAGTCTCTGAAGACATTCAATGCAGCAGCATCAGAGGCGACTTTCAGACCTAATACTACTACAGGAAACTTTTGTTTATCCGGCACCCAAATATCTGGAATTCTCGCTTAACCGGCAAAAATCATCCTCCGAAAACTCCTCTCAAATAACCGGCAATGTTGCCGAGTCGCAGTCGAGTCTCCGCGAACGCCGAGTACTCCGAAAACTCCTCTCAAATAACCGGCAATGTTGCCGATCCCGAGTCCGAGTCCGAGTCCGCGAACGCCGATTTAGTCAGTAGGGGTAGTTTTCAAAAGTACCCAAATACTGCATACTGCACATTTCTTGATTTATTTATTTTTCTTTGTTAAAAATAGCCTCGGTAGATATAACTCTCCGTTATCCGGTACTTTCGATAAACCGGCACCACGCCGGTCCCGTCGGTGCCGGTTAATAAAGAGTTTCCTGTACTATCTTCATCACATCTTCATTGTAATAGTGGACCTGCAGCTGATAGTCAGCTATCCACTTGTGCTCCCGCCAGGTTTCACTGGCGTGTTTCACATCAGGCGTACTTCACGTCGGAAAAGGGTTAAACTAGCTAAAACCTTTCAAAATGGCATTACAGAGCCAATTTAGGGCTTGTTAAGGGCTTTAATAGCCTCTCCCGCCTCTTGGAGGTGGGACGGAGTCGGGAACCCCGCGACCGATTTTGTCAAAATTGCGTGGAGGCGTGTTGGAGTCGGGATGGGGTCGGGACCCCCGAATCTGCAACTTTAACCCCCCACACGCCTCCAAACCCGACTCCACAGGTCATTGAAAATCCAGCCCATAATGTCTACACATATGGAGTTCCAGTTAGTGTTGCTGGATAGGAAACAGGAGTGGGCCAGCTGATCAATTTCCTCCTCCTTAACTGAGGGACAATTCTTCTTCCCCCTACTATGCTCTGACTCAGCAGAAATAAGGGATCAAACCTGGGACCTTCCTGGACTTCATGGCTCACTGCTCAGTCGATCAATTCACTGAGCCATTGGAGAAGAGACGCTTCCCACTTTTTATTCAGTTTCTTACTCAGCACCATAAACTATCCTGGATTCCTGTGGCTTTTAGTTTAATCAGAAATCTTTTGCGTGGAACTTTGCCAAAAAGCTTTCTAAAAGTCTAACTAAACTATATCATAGGGAGTGCCACTGTAACACCATATATAATGTACTCACAGAAAACTAAGCAGCACTTCAACCTGGGAAACAATTCAATTGTTCGATGTTAATTCCTATTGCTCCGGCCTCTCACGTTAAATGAAGGGATGCTCCATGTCCTTGCTTTTTGACATCAGTGAATGCAAGATACAAGCTGATCTTATGTGACTGCTGTGAGGGTATCACACGGCACTTGTTTTAACAGCAGGAAATGTTGGAAATACAAAGCATGTCTGTCAACATCTGCAGATGTTGATCCACAGGCCTCTGTTCTGAACAATGACTCTGGAAACTTCAGACCATAGCTGTTTTCCTACTAGTTTCTTCCCCAAATATTCCACTTTTATTCCTTCCATTTAGGAACTGTTTTACTCACTTTTAAACCTTTTCACAGCTTGAATGAGATGACCTTTGTGTATTGTCCACTACTTTTCAGCTCATTCCAATTTTAAAAATCCTTTTCCAGGTTATCAAATCCATTCACAGCTCCTCTTTCTACTAGTCCTGTGCTCCCATCACCCTGGTGGTTTCCAAGCTCCATTGGTCCCCCCCAACTCACCCAACGTATCAACTTTAAGACCCTTGTGTTTACTTTCAAAGCCCTCCACAGTCTCACTCCACCCGCCCTTAGCAACTTCCTGCAGGCATATATCCCCACATGCACCCTCTGCTCTACTGACACTGGGTTACTCATTGTTCATCACTCCCTCTGCTCCTCTATTACTGGGACTGCTCTTTCAGCCATTATATCCATCTGCATCTCCCCAATAGATCCTGCTGCCTAATCATCTGTCTCCCTGCTTTCACAAATCTCCTTAAGACTCCATTCTCTTCAACTGTTCTTTTCGAACTCCTTCATCTTCTCTGTTTTTCCATCAGTTTTCCTCCTCAAGGTAAAGCGCTCCGGGACATTTGTCGGATGAGACATCTGCCCTTTTGGGTGGATGTAAAAGATCCCATGGTACTATTCGAAGAAGAGCAGGAGAGTTCTCCCAGTGTCATAACCAATATTTATCCCTCACCCAACATCGCTAAAACAGATTATCTGGTCATTCACCTCCTCGCTGTTTGTGTGACCTTGCTGTGTGCAATGTGCCTACTGCGTTTCCCTACATTACAACAATGTCTACGCTTCAAAAAAACTTCATTGGCTGTGATGTAGTTTGGGACATGCTAAGGTCATGAAAGGCGTTTATATAAATGTAAGTTCTTACTTTCATTTTACATAATGAGGACTATAAGTTGTAGTTTTTAGCACATTTGACCACCATCTGATGTTCTCCCTCTCCCCTTTGTTTTGTAACTTTACCTGACGAAGGAGCAGCACTCCGAAAGCTTGTAATTTTAAATAAATCTGTTGGACTATAACCTGGTGTTGTGCGACTTCTCATTTTTGTCCACCCCAGTCCAACGCCGGCATCTCCGCATCATGACCCTTTGTTTTGGTCAGTCCTATAAAGGGACTGACTTACCTCGCTTTTCAGTTCTGATGAAGGGGCTCTGAAACATGAACCAGTATGTTATTTTTATTCAGCTCCTGAATTACCTGCCGTGTATTTCGAACATTTTCTGTTTTCATCTCACAATTTCAGCATTTGCAGATTCTATTTTGATCTCTAAGGTTATTGTTTTACTCTTTTGGACAGGTATCGATGTACTTATTAGCATTTTAAGTATGAGGACAGGTTGCATAGACTAGGTTTGTATTCCCTTGAGTATAGAAGATTTAGGGGAGATCTAATTGAGGTGTTTAAAATGAATTCAGGATTTGATAGGGTAGATAGAGAGAAACTATTTCCTTAGAGATCAAAATAGAATCTGCAAATGCTGAAATTGTGAGATGAAAACAGAAAATGTTCGAAATACACGGCAGGTAATTCAGGAGCTGAATAAAAATAACATACTGGTTCATGTTTCAGAGCCCCTTCATCAGAACTGAAAAGCGAGGTAAGTCAGTCCCTTTATAGGACTGACCAAAACAAAGGGGAGAGGGAGAACATCAGATGGTGGTCAAATGTGCTAAAAACTACAACTTATAGTCCTCATTATGTAAAATGAAAGAAAGAACAAGAGGGCATAACCTTAAAATTAAAGGGGTGGTGTCAGGAAGCACTTCTTCTTTCCACATAATAGACTTGTTAACAAAATTGAAGCCCATGGGATTCAAGGGGCAGTGGCTGCATATTTAAGAAATTGGTTACTTGACAGAAAGCAGAGAGTAGTGGTGAACAGTTGGTTATCAGACTGGAGGGAAGTATAGAGTGCTGTCCCCCAGGGGTCGGTATTAGGACTGCTTTTTTTGATATATATAAATGATCTGGACTTGGGTATACAGGGGAGAATTTCAAAGTGTGCAGATGACACGAAACAATGAGAAGGATAGTAAGAGATTTCAGGAGGACAGACAGACTGGTGAAATGGTCAGTCACATGGCAGATGAAATATAAAGAAGAAAAGTTTGATGTGATTCATTTTGCTAGGAATAATGAGGAGAGGCAATATAAACTAAATGGCACAATAATAAACAGGAACAGAGAGACCTGGGGGTGTATGCAAGCAAATATTTGAAGGTGGCAGGACAAGTTGAGAAGGCTGTTAAAGAGGCATATGGGATCCTTGTAAATAGAGTACAAAAGCAAGGAAGTTATGCTAAACTTTTATAAGATACTGGTTAGGCTGCAGCTAGAGTATTGTGGTCAATTCTGGGCACCACACTTTAGCAAGGATGTCAAGGCCTCAGTTAGGGTGCAAAGGAGATTTACTACAATGGCAACAGGGATGAAAGACTTCAATTATGCGGAGGCACAAGAGAAACTGGGGTTGTTTCCTTCGAGCAGAGAAGGTTAAGAGGAGATTCGATAGAGGAAATTATGAAGAGTTTTGATCGAGTAAATAAGGAGAAACTGTTTCCAGTGGCAGAAGGGCCGGTAACCAGATGACACAGATTTAAGGTGATTGGCAAAAGAAACAGAGGTGACAGGAGGTGAGAAAAATTACACAGCAAGTTGTTATGATCTGGAATGCACTGCCTGAAAGGGTGGTGGAAACAGATTCAATAATAACTTTCAAAAGGGAATTGGATAAAGACTTGAATGGGAAAAGTTTACAAGGCTATGGGGAAAGAGCAGGGTAATGTGACTAATTGGGTAGCTCTTTCATAGAGCAGGCACAGGCATGAGGGACCGAATGGCCTCCTTCTGTGCTGTATCATGCTATGATTCTATGATGCTATGAACAATGCTCAAGGTGCTGAATGGCCTACTCCTGTTCCTATGGTCCTATGTTCCTTAATGGTTATAAAGATAAATAGCAACAAATACTAAAGAATGGGTTCAATCTGGATTATATGCTACTGAAAAGATTAAAATATACAAATAACGTCTTCAAATTTTAAAGAATGAAAGTGTCACTGAAACACACTGAGTTTTGTTGATTATTTGTTAAATTTTATGTGAATCCTGTTAACATAATGTATATTTAGTCAAAACTGTTTGCTTCAGTCATGTAACATTAAGATATTTAGGTTTTATTGCTCCAATATGCATAGTCATGATGGCATATTTGACCTGGTAAGTGAGCAATTTCTGTTTATGTTGAATATGGAACATCGTGGTAATCCTTTCGTTTCCAGTCCCTCCCCCACTGTAATTCCCATGAAACATTAAATAATGCATCGGGTGCATCTCCCTGAAATAGATCGAGTGATAAAAAGGCTCACCAAGGAGATGAGCTAATTTCATGTGAAAGATCTAGGCATTCAGAGGTAATGGTTTCTACTCTGGAGTTGCCAATGTCACATCAGGTATTTTAATGCAATGTCAGTCAAAAAATTCCATTAACAGAATAAAGAATAGAGAATTCAAAAACGTTGTTGTTTTGGTTAATGCAAAAAGGAAAGTGTCAGATGACGACACCTAGATGTACAATAAGACATTCGTGCTTGCAAATAAACTGTCACATTTACTGAAAGAAATACATTAATATTTTTCTTAAATCAGCTAGCTGTGTGACAATTGCAAAAATTGATGTAACTCATTCAGGCACATCATTTCAATTTCAGTATATTGGATGTCACTGCCCACCACCACCTTCTCAAGGGCAATTAGGGATGAGCAATAAATGCCGGCCTTACCAGCGACGCCCATATCCTGAGAATTAATTTTGAAAAAGATTGCGGGAGAAACCTTAATCATTTAGGAATCAAAATGTATCCCCCCACCCACTCGCTACCCCATCAGTACCTGGTTAGGTTTTGCAGCCTTCATTTTCGTTAGCTGCCAAAATGTTTAGTAGCCCAAGACATACATTAAAAACTTAGCCATTGAGTTGTGGGAGTCTAGTTGGGACATTCTATGAACTGGTTTACAGTGCAAAAGAGTCTTACCCAGGGTGCATTTTTTAAAAATTCGTTCCTGGGATGTGGGCGTCGCTGGCAAGGCCAGCATTTATTGCCCATCCCTAATTGCCCTTGAGAAGGTGGTGGTGAGCCGCCTTCTTGAACCACTGCAGTCCGAGTGGTGAAGGTACGCCCACAGTGGTGTTAGGGAGGGAGTTCCAGGATTTTGATCCAGCAACGATGAAGGAATGGCGATATATTTCCAAGTCAGGATGGTGTGTGACTTGGAGGGGAACTTGGAGGTGATGGTGTTCCCATGGGCCTGCTGCCCTTGTCCTTCAAGGTGGTAGAGGTCGTGGGTTTAGGAGGTGCTGTCAAAGAAGCCTTGGTGAGTTGCTGCAGTGCATCTTGTAGATGGTACACAGTGGAGCCAAGGTACGCTGGTGGTGGAGGGAGTGAATATTTAAGGTGGTGGATGGGGTGCCAATCAAGCAGCGGCTTTGTCCTACATAAGAACATAAGAAATAGAAGCAGGAGTAGGCCATTCGAGCCTGCTCCGCCATTCAATGAGATCATGGCTGATCTTCTACCTCAACTCCATTCACCAGCCCTATCGCCATATCCCTTGATGCCCTTACTAGTCAGAAATCTATCCACTTCTGTTTTGAATATACCCAATGACTGAGCCTCCACAACCCTCTGGGGTAGAGAATTCCAAAGATTCCCCACCCTCTGTGTGAAGAAATTTCTTCTCATCTCAGTCCTGAATGGCCTACCCTTTATCCTGAGGCTGTGGCCCCTGGTTCTAGACGCCCCAGCCGAGGGAAACATTCTCCCAGCATCCACCCTATCAAGCCCTGTAATAATTTTGTATGCTTCAATGAGATCCCCTCTCATTCTTCTGAATTCAAGAGAATACAGGCCTAGTTTGCTCAATCTCTTCTCATACGACAGTCCCGTCATCCCAGGAATCAATCTCGTGAACCTTCGTTGCACTCCCTCTATGGCAAGTATATCCTTCCTTAGGTAAGGAGACCAAAATTGTACACAGTACTCCAGGTGTGGTCTCACCAAGGCCCTATATAATTGGAGTAAGACTTCTTTACTCCTGTACTCAAATTCTCTTGTAATGAAGGCCAGCATACCATTTGCCTTCCTAATGGCTTGCTGCACCTGCACATTCACTTTCAGTGACTCATGTACAAGGACACCCAGGTCTCTTTGAGCATCTGCATTCCCCAATCTTTCACCATTTAGGAAATACTCTGCCTTTCTGTTCTTTCTACCAAAGTGGATAACTTCACATTTATCCACATTATATTCCATCTGCCATGTTCTCACCCACTCACTGAGCCTGTCGAGATCCCCTTGAAGCCTCTTCACATCCTCTTCACAACTGACACTGCCACCTAGCTTTGTATCATCAGCAAATTTGGAAATGTTACATTTAGTCCCCTCATCCAAATCATTGTTATAGATTGTGAATAGCTGGGGCCCAAGCACCGATCCTTGCGGTACCCCACTAGTCACAGCCTGCCATCCTGAAAAAGATCCGTTTATCCCTACTCTTTGTTTTCTGTCTGTTAACCAATTCTCAATCCATGCTAGTATATTACCCCCAATTCCATGTGCCCTAATTTTGTTCACCAACCTCTTGTGTGGGACCTTATCGAAGGCCTTCTGAAAATCCAAATACAGGTACACCACATCTACCAGTTCCCCTTTGTCTACTCCACTAGTTACATCCTCAAAGAACTCCAATAGGTTTGTTAAACAGGATTTCCCTTTCATAAATCCATGGATGGTGTCCTGGATGGTGTCCTGGATGGTGTGGAGCTTGTTGAGTGTTATTGGAGCTGCACTTATCCAGGCAAGTAGAGAGTATTCCCTCACACTCCTGACTTGTGCTTTGTAGATGATGGAAAGGTGATCTTCAGTCGCGCCCCCTGATTTACCGCCAGACGCTATGTCCGACGGGTTCAGGGAGGCGTACGTGCGGCCGGGGCGGCGATATTTAAAGCGGAGGTGGCAGGCGGCCATTTTTGTTGCTGGCCGCCTGCCAGCACCTGCCCCCGGCCCCCGTGAAGCCCCCCCACCGTGAAGTTCCGGCTGCGCTCCAAGATACCGGCTCTTCTCTTGAGTGCCGGGCTCTTTTGCTGGCACTCCCGATCCCTGGGGGCCCAGCTGGGCCCCGGTTCGCGCTGCGCAGGGTCCCTCCCCTTTAAGAAGGGGAGGAAGGCCTGCAATACCGCGGCGCGACGTGCCGCAGCGCGTGGCGCTGCGGCACGTAGCGCCAGGATATTCACTCGCAGCGCCCCAAGAGGGATGCGGGCTGCTTCCAGTTGCGCCCCGCTTCCCTCTTGGGGCGCAACCACTGAAGTTCCGGCGCGGGGCCGCTAATTTTTTCGGGGCGCTAAAAGTCGCGCCCCGGCAAGGTTAGTGCCCCAAATGGGGCGCGACTCAATTTTTACCCCAAAGACTTTGGGGAGCCAGAAGGTGAGACACTCGCCGCAGAATACCCAGCCTCTGACCTGCTCTTGTGGCCATAGTATTTATGTGGCTGGTCCAGTTAAGTTTCTGGTCATTGGTGACCCCCAAAATGTTGATGTTGAGGGGTTCGGCGATGGTAATGCCATTGAATGTCAAGGGACGGTGGTTAGATGCTCTCTTGTTGGAGATAGTCATTGCCTGGCACTTGCGTGGCACGAATGTTACTTGCCACTTATCAGCCCAAGCCTGAATATTGTCCAGTTCTTGCTGTATGCGGGCATAGACTGCTTCGTTATCTGAGGAGTTGCGAATGGAACTGAACACTGTGCAATCATCAGTGAGCATTCCCACTTCTGACGTTATGATGGAGGGAAGGTCATTGATAAAGCAGCTGAAGATGGTTGGGCCTAGGACATTGCCCTGAGGAACTCCTGCAACGATATCCTGGGGCTGGGATGATTGACCTCCAACCACCACAACCATCTTCCTTTGTGCTAGGTATGACTTCAGCCAGTGGAGAGTTTTCCCCTGATTCCCATTGACTTCAATTTTACTCGGGCTCCTTGATGCCACACACGGTCAAATGCTGCTTTGATGTCAAGGGCAGTCACTCTCACCTCACCTCTGGAATTCAGCTCTTTTGTCCATTGTTTGAACCAAGGCTGTAATGAGGTCTGGAGCCAAGTGGGCCTGGCAGAGCCCAAACTGAGCATCGGTGAGCAGGTTATTGGTGAGTAAGTGTCGCTTGATAGCACTGTCGACGACACCTTCCATCACTTTGCTGATGATTGAGAGTAGACTGATGGGGTGGTAATTGGCCGGTTTGGATTTGTCCTGCTTTTTGTGGACAGGACATACCTGGGCAGTTTTCCACATTGTCGGATATATGCCAGTGTTGTAGCTGTACTGGAACAGCTTGGCTAGAGGTGCGGCTAGTTCTGGAGCACCAGTCTTCAGCCGACAGCCAGGATGTTGTCGGTGCGCATAGCCTTTGCTGTATCCAGTGCGCTTAGCCGTTTCTTGATATCACAAGGAGTGAATCGAATTGGCTGAAGACTGGCTTCTATGATGGTGGGGACCTCGGGAGGAGGCCGATATGGATCATCCACTCGGCACTTCTGGCTCAAGATGGTTGTGTTGGTGTGCTGCAGTTATAGCACAAATGCAGCCTGAATCTGGAGTCAGAATGGACCCGACACCGAATTGAAGAATAATAACATTCCCTGGAGGAGATAGTCTCACTCCACTTTGTGTCACAGTCAGTTTGGGCCCTAAACACCCAATTTATACTACTCAAGTTTAGCCTGACTGTAAGGCTAAAATTGTTTCATAATGACCTTTAACTTTTAGGGCCAAAATTCCAGGGTCCCTGCTCCGCCAGTGGAAAAGCAGCAGCGTGGGACTCCCAGCCAGCGACCTGCAGGCAAAAACATGGGCCTTGTCCCAAATTGTGGGGATGGGTCATTTCCATAATTAGGCATGAGGCCTGCGGCTGTCTAGGCACAACAGAGATACCTACCCTGACTGCTGGCCAGAAAATTGGAGCAGCATGCTGGCAGAGTGCGAGGCCCTTATAATGGCCAAGAAAATAATCAGGGGGCGATTTTCAATGGCTCATTCAGGTGCTAACAAGACTCCGAGGTGGCCAAAATGGGGTCTTGAGCTGTAATGCCGTTTAGCCTGTGTTTAGCGCAAGATGCCATCTTGATAAAGGAGTTGAAGCTTGCGCTAGGAACGGCCACTCAGAGGATCGTTAAGGGGCTGATTGCTTCTTAGTTTGCCTGCTAGCGCTCATTAATGAGACTGCACAGCATTTTGGTGGATAGCGTTTGACCTAATGCCCTCTCCTAACAGCGACCAGCTGATTGGGAGTAAACAAGTCGTTGCTGAGGATTTCGAGCGCTACTTAAAAGTATATCAACTTTTACTGTTCACTTGGTGCTGGAGGTTTGAAGAGGACTTTTGAAACACATCAGGAAACTTTCTGGAACACTTTGTCCAGACTTCACCAACACTATCAATATTTATTCCGGAAATTCTCTGAGGACTTCACCTAAAAAGAGTAAGTGCTGTACTACTCTATCTTATTGGACACCTTAGAGGACTCACCAGGAGAAAGGGAGTGTTTGGTCATGGGCATCTTGCTAAGGGTCCCTCTTGGTCTGCAGGAGGAATGGGAGGAGGACATGTGGTCAGGCAGAGCAGCACCAGCTGCTGCAGGAGAGAGGGGCAGGAGGGCGAGGTGGACTCCATCCCCCTGCGGGTACAGGACATTCCTCCTCCTCTGGACCTCCTCCACCAGGACCTCCAGTGCCGTGTCCGAGAACCTGTGCGCCCTCTCAATCAGCCAGCCCACTCCACACCTTCAGTGGAAGTGGGTGCGAGGAGCCCACATATACTGCTTCATGAAAATTACTTGTAATCAGCGCTTGAGTGCTAAACCTGCAGGTGTCTGTTTGGCACCCCCAGGCAAGTTCAAATTATGGTATCAGCAATTAGGACCAAAATTGCGTGCTAAATCCAGACTTTCAAACAGGCGTGTCTTATTAGCACAACACCCATTTAGCGCCTGTTTTCACCCTTTCACCAAAATAACCCCCTCAAAATTTTCTCTTCATTTTCCCATAGGAAAATGTGGCCATTGATTTTAAGGAAACCAGTTCCCTCTGGGATCAATTTCCTTTGCCAGCAAACGTTTTTGGGGCCAGTACGGAACCTAAGCCAGCTCTCAGCTAGCGTGAGACCCACTTGGTCTAATAGTAGGGTACTGGGTAAATCTCCCAGGGTAGCACAGGAAGGCCCCCTAGCCATGTCCCCAAAGCAGTGTTTTGATGTTGTGGGGGCGGGGGGGGGGGGGGTGGGTGGGGTAGGGGGGGTGGACACAAGACTCACCTGCTGCCCTCCATCCAGATTTTGGGCCAGTTTTTACATGGATTTCTTATAAAATGCATCTGAACAAAACTAAGTAAAAACTGTCACATCATAGTGCCATGTATTCGTAACTTCTTTAAAAAGCTCTTATGTAACAATCCCTATTTCCACATTTAATTCAAAACATAATTAGTGGAGAAATAATAGCACTTATTCTTATAGAATCACAGAGAATTATGACACAGAAGGAGGCCATTCGGCCCACCGTGTCTGTGCCGGCCGAAAAAGAGCTATCCAGCCTAATCCCACTTTCCAGCTCTTGGTCCGTAGCCCTGTAGGTTACGGCATTTCCAGTGCATATCCAAGTACTTTTTAAATGTGATGAGGATTTCTGCCTCTACCACCCTTTCAGGCAGAGAGTTCCAGACCCCCACCACCCTCTGGGTGAAGAATGTTCTCCTCAACTCCCGTCTAATCCTTCTATCAATTACTTTAAATCTATGCCCCCTGGTTATTGACCTCTCTGCTAAGGGAAATAGGTCCTTCCTATCCACTCTATCTAGGCCCCTCATAATTTTGTAATTTATCTGTGGAGAAAGGAAGGTAGGGTTAACGTTCTGACGAAGGGTCAGAGACAGGAAACAATAACCCTACCTAACTTTTTCCAAAGATGCTGCCTGACCTGCTGAGTGTTTCCAATATTTTCTGTTTTCATTTCAGATTTCCAGCACACGCAGTGTTTTTCTGTGTGCACTTACCGATGTGCTTTAGTTGCCACTTGAAACATGGATTCACTTCACCCACTCACTTCCACATACAAACTAGCTCACAATTACCTGTCCACAAATACATACACTGGGCTAAATTCTATTTTTGCATTTTCCATGAATGGCACAAAGGACAATCTGTAACATGGGACCAACATGAGAACGCACTGCTCTCACCAACACTCTCAACATATGCATCATTTATGCTTGGCTAAACATTTTAAATCCGGTTTATGGTATTTAAAACTTTATTCCTGGGTTATATTGCACCTCCCTTGCACTGGGCTAGCCCTCTCCTGAACATTGATAGATCCTTCCCCCCCCACTCCCCCCGATCTTGGTCAGCGCCTTCTCCCCCACCCCCATCCCTGCCAACAGCCTTCCCTCCTTCTCAATCCCTGCTGACAACCCTGGCCCCTCCCGATCCCTGCTGACAACCCTGCCCCCTCCTGACAACCCCGCCCCCTCTTGGCAACCCTGCCCCCTCCCGATCAATGCCGACAGACTTCATACCCTCCCCCTCCCCCCACTGACTGCCACAACTTTCCACACAGGTCCCCGGCTGCGGCCCCCTGCCTGCCGGCCAGGTAGTCAATCTGGTCGGTTGTCGGACGGGACCCTGCATAGATTTATTTTAATGATGACAGGTCCTCCACGCCCCTGGCCTTGCCGGGTTCGTCACCTGCTACCGGGCTCCCCCACACTCTTCCCACCCTCCCATGTGAAAATCAGGACTGATATTTCAGTCATCTCCCCTTCCAAACTATGTGGAACATAGAACTCTCTCTTTCCCTCTCCCTTGTTTTCATTTAATTTAATTTAATTTAATTTAATTAAATGAATTAATCAGACAAAAATTGACACTGAGCCAAAGAAGGAGATATTAGGACGGATAACTACAAGCTTGGTCAAAGAGATAGGTTTTAAGGAGCGTTTTAAAGAGAGAGAGAGAGAGAGAGAGAGGCGGAGACAGCCGCCAATGGTGTGGCAAAGGAAGTGGAGGATGCGCGAGAGGCCAGAGTCGTAGGACCGCAGTGTTCTCAGAGGGCTGTAGGGCTGGAGACGGGTACAGAGATAGGGAGGGGAAAAGCCATGGAGGGATTTAAACATGAGGTTGAGAATTTTAAAATTGAGGCATTGATGGACCAGGAACTAAAGTAGGTCTGCGAGCACAAAGGGTGATGGGGGAATGGGACTTGGTGCGAGTTAGGATATGGGAGCAGAGTTTTGGATGAGCTGAAGTTTATGGAGGGTGGAAGATGGGAGGCCATCTTAGTTTAAACATTTTTCTACCATGTTCCGCACTAATTTTTGTTAACCAAAGGTACTAAGGGATATGGAGCAAATGCGGATATATGGAGTTAGGTTACAGATCAGCCATGATCTCATTGAATGGCGAACAGGCTCGAGGGGCTAAATGGCCTACTCCTGCTCCTATGTTCCTAGTACCACTGAAATTACGATCGGCCCTAAAGGTTTCAAGCGGCTATTCCATTCTCCCTTACCCAATCACCTGATTGAACAACAATCAAGAATACTTCAAGTGTAGAAAAGCTGCTCACATGCTCTGCCTCATCAGGGTCAGTGGTAGGTTTTAGTAATTTTTGTATTTTTTGTTTAAATAGGCCTTATTGCTTAAAAGTAACATCATCGGCACGAGACAAAGGGCCTTGTGGCACCAAAATCAATTTCATTGGCCAGGCTTCAGCCACAGTATTACTTAAAATTCTGTTCTTCATCTCTCCATTGAAGCACAGCATGTAAAACCCGAGTTGTATCACACATGACGAAGGGGGCGAATTAAAATACAGAGCTCTTTTAGCAAGTTGCGCATGGTGCTCCCTCACAATCACAGTATGAACTCCATTTGGCAACAACCCTACCAGAGTGAAGTCTAGCCCACTGCTTTATCCATTCATACAGGGTTCCTTTGTTAACGGCAATGAATTTGCAACAGATCAGCAAATATTGCAATGTTGTGGGATTTGCTTCAAAGTTTAGAAAAGAAGAACCAGGTTCAAGTTCTAAGGGACTGTTGTATAAGTGTTAGTTCTGATCCATAACAATTGTAACCTTATGACTTCGGCTGCTACTCTGCTAAAATGCCCCTAGAATATCTCAGATGTATATATTTTGGAGCAGGGGCTTATGAGTACTTAGCCCCAAGTACAAAAACATCAGTATTGCACAAACAATTAAACTCAGTAGATTTTTCTTTGGTTACTCTTCATCAGGGCTTAACTGAGGAGCGAGGAAAGGTATAGCTGGTACATCACACAGTACTGTCAGAACTGAAATAGAAACTGTCTAGACACTATGTGGTTTAGACAGAAAGTAAAACAGAAATAGCTCAGGTACCTTGATCACATATTTGGAGTGTAACCATTGACCATTAACCAGCATTCAGTATGTGCATCTAGTGCAAAATCTATTATAACCAGAAATAGCACTGAAAACAGGATTCTTGTAAAGTAATGATTAATACTCAAATATCAGGTGTTACTTTGCTAGTGAAAAAATAATGAGATTCATTTTGCTCGGAAAAATGAGGAGAGGCAATATAAATTAAATAATACAATTTTAAAGGGAGTGCAGGAACAGAGAGACCTAGGGGTGTATGTACACAAATCTTTGAAGGTGGTTGGACATGTTGAGAAGGCTGTTAAAAAGGCATACAGGATCCTTGGCTTTATTAATAGAGGCATAGAGTGCAAAAGCAAGGAAATTATGCTAAAACTTTATAAAACACTGGCTGGGCCCCAGCTGGAGTATTGTGGCCAATTCTGGATACCACACTTGAGTAAGGATGTCAAGGTCTTAGAGAGGGTGCAGAGGAGATTTACTACAATGGTACTAGGGATGAAATACTTCAGTTACATGGCGAGACTAGAGAAACTGGGGTTGTTCTCCTTACAGCAGAGAAGGTTAAGGGGAGATTTGATGGGGGTGTTCAAATTCCTAAAGGGTTTTGATAGAGTAAATAAGGAGAAACTGTTTCCAGTAACAGAAGGGTCGGTAGCCAAAGGACATCGTTTATGGTAATTGGCAAAAGAACCAGAGGCGAGACAAGGTAAAAAAAATATACGCCGCGAGTATAGAATCTGGAATACACCACCTGAAAGGGTGGTGGAAGTAGATTCAATAATAACTTTCAAAAGGGAATTGGATAAATACTTAAAGGGGGAAAATTTGAAGGGCTACGGGGAAAGAGCAGGGGAGTGGGACTAATTGGCTAGCTCTTTCATAGAGCCAGCACAGGCATGATGGGCTGAACTGCCTCCTTCTGTGCTGTATCATTCTATGATTCTAAATTATTTAACTAAACTAGGGAGGTTTTTAATGGCAGTTCAGTAAAAGATTTTTTCTTTAACATTGCACATTGAGAAAATATACCATCAGGAGTTGTACCAGCATTGGCAGGAGTATGGTACTCGTTGGAAATAAAAAGCAGAAATCATAGCAGACCAACTATAGTATATGGACATGTTACAATTGAAGACAACGAAGGCATAAATCATATGGGTTGCCCAGAAGAGAATAACCTCCTCAGCAAGAAACATTGAACTTCTGACCTTTAAACTGAAATTAAACCAGAGTGAGGTGAAGAGGCAGTAATCCCACAACCAGTAATGATAGACTGCATGTTGCAATATACAATGGAGAATCTCATTCATCTTCCTGATTGGCACTAAAGCAACAGTCACACTTATCGGATTTTCTGCATACAGCAAAATCCCAGCATTGAAACAATTACATTTTATAAGAATAGCAGAGTGGGCAGTGCAGTGACTCTACATATTAGAGCACCAACACTCAGTGCCATAGAATCAATCCCATTACTTTTTTTTATTCATTCATGGGATGTGGGCGTCACTCGCAAGGCCAGCATTTATTGCCCATCCCTAGTTGCCCTTGAGAAGGTGGTGATGAGCCACCTTCTTGAACCGCTGCAGTCCGTGTGGTGAAGGTACTCCCACAGTGCTGTTAGGCAGGGTGTTCCAGGATTTTGACCCAGCAACGATGAAGGAACGGCGATGTATTTCCAAGTCAGGGTGGTGTGTGACTTGGAGGGAAACTTGGAGGTGGTGGTGTTCCCATGCGCCTGCTGCCCTTGTCCTTCTAGGTGGTAGAGGTCATGAGTTTGGGAGGTGCTGCCGAAGAAGCCTTGGTGAGTTGCTGCAGTGCATCTTGTAGATGGTACACACTGTAGCCACGGTATGCCGGTGGTGGAGGGAGTGAATGTTTACGGTGGTTGATGGGGTACCAATCAAGCGGGCTGCTTTGTCATGGATGGTGTCGAGCTTCTTGAGTGTTGTTGGAGCTGCACTCATCCAGGCAAGTGGAGAGTATTCCATCACACTCCTGACTTGTGCCTTGTAGATGGTGGAAAGGCTTTGGGGAGTCAGGAGGTGAGACACTCGCCGCAGAATACCTAGCCTCTGACCTGCTCTTGTAGCCACAGTATTTATGTGGTTGGTCCAATTAAGTTTCTGGTCAATGGTGACCCCCCAGGATATTGATGGTGGGGGATTTGGCGATGGTAATGCCGTTGAATGTCAAGGGGCGGTGGTTAGATGCTCGCTTGTTGGAGATAGTCATTGCTTGGCACTTGTATGGCGCGAATGTTACCTGCCATTTATCAGCCCAAGCCTGAATGTCGTCCAGGTCTTGCTGCATGCGGGCATGGACTGTTTCATTATCTGAGGAGTTGCGAATGGCACTGAATACTGTGCAGTCATCAGCGAACATCCCCACTTCTAATCTTATGATGGACGGAAGGTCATTGATGAAGCAGCTGAAGATGGTTGGGCCTAGGACACTGCCCTGAGGAACTCCTGCAGCGATGTCCTGGGGCTGTGATGATTGACCTCCAACCACCACTACCATCTTCCTTTGTGCTAGGTATGACTCGAGCCAGTGGAGAGTTTTCCCCCTGATTTCCATTGACTTCAGTTTTACTAGGGCTCCTTGATGCCACTCTCGGTCAAATGCTTCCTTGATGTCAAGGGCAGTCACTCTCACCTCACCTCTGGAATTCAGTTATTTTGTCCATGTTTGGACCAAGGCTGTAATGAGGTCTGGAGCTGAGTGGTCCTGGCGGAACCCAAACTGGGCATCAGTGAGCAGGTTATTGGTGAGTAAGTGCTGCTTGATAGCACTGTCGACGACACCTTCCATCACTTTGCTGATGATTGAGAGTAGACTGATGGGGCGGTAATTCACCATCATTGAGGATGAGGATATTTATGGAGCCTCCTCCTCCCGTTAGTTCTTTAATGGTCCACCACCATTCACAACTGGATGTGGCAGGACTGCAGAGCTTTGATCTGATCCGTTGATTGTGGGATCGCTTAGCCCTGTCTATAGCATGCTGCTTCCGCTTTTTAGAATGCATGTAGTCCTGCATTGCAGCTTCCCCAGGTTGGCACCGCATTTTTAGGTATGCCTGGTGCTGCTCCTGGCAGGCTCTTCTACACTCCTTATTGAACCAGAATTTGTCCCCTGGCTTGATGATAATGGTAGAGTGAGGGATATGCCGGGCCATGAGGTTACAGATTGTGGTGGAATACAATTCTGCTGCTGTTGATGGCCCACAGCGCCTCATGGATGCCTAGTTTTGAGCTGCTAGATCTGTTCTGAATCTATCCCATTTAGCATGGTGGTAGTGCCACACAACACGATGGAAGGTGTCCTCAGTGTGAAGATGGGACTTCGTCTCCCTCCACAATGACTGTGCGGTGGTTACTGCTACCAATACTGTCATGGACAGATGCATCTGCGACAAGAAGATTGGTGAGGACGAGGTCAAGTAGGTTTTTCCCTCGTGTTGGTTCTCTCACCACCTGTCGCAGGCCCAGACTGGCAGTAATGTCCTTCAGGACTCGGCCAGCTCGGTCAGTAGTGGTGCTACCAAGCCACTCTTGATGATGGACATTGAAGTCCCCCACCCAGAGTACATTCTGTGCCCTCGCTACTATGACAGTTTCCAATCTGAGCTATCTTGGCAGGGAGGTGTGAAGAAGAGACTCCTATGTCTCCCTTTAGTGGGCAGAGAAAATCACAAAAGATGAGAGGGTCACAGCAAGTCAGTACCTTGTATGTCCTGGGAGGGGGCTACAGGGAACATTGGCAGAGATCTGAAGGGCCACCATTGTAACATTATGTATATGGAGGCTTGAAGAATTGTTAATTTACAGTGAAACGTTGCTTCAAGAAGTTTCAGCATGGTGCTTCCTTTGATGTCTTCTATTAAAAGTAACAAGATTACAATGTGTCGACTTAATCTTCCGAGGCAACATAGATCCCTTCATTAGGAGACACGTTATTGACCTGTTAAAGGTAGAGCTATTAGCATTGGACAAATCCATGAGCCAGAAGCATACCTGAAGCATCACCTTGTGTCAATTAACATAAACATGGTTAAAAGTATGGTTAATTAGTCACATGGGTCATAAGAAATGACATCTCTAAGTTTCGATATGAGTTTTGCTATCCTGTCACAGTTGCTAGAGCTCATACTTTATCCTTCTCTTTCTTTTCATTTCTTTTCAAACCTTGTGAGATTTGAGAGCATAGAATTTTAATAGAAAGCCATCACTTCATAAAGATAAAGTACAGCTGAAGGAGGCTATTTAGTCTATTCTCTCTTTCTCCCAGGGAAATCTGTGATCACCACATACACCATCCAACTTCCCCTTGTGTCATTTCAGAATTTTTGCTTTTACTATCCGACCTAGAAGGCCATTCCAGGTTTTAGTTACTCTTTATGTGAACAAGTGTTTCCTGCCTTCAGGCCTGAACTTGACTTTTACAAGTTTGCGTCTATGCCTCCTTGTCCCGCAGCCAGGGTTTAACCGTCTTTCGGATGAGACGTTAAACCAAGGCCCCATCTGTCCTCTCAGGTGGACGTAAAAGATCCCAGGGCACTATTCGAAGAAGAGCAGGAGAGTTCTCCCAGTGTCCTGGCCAACATTTATGCCTCAACCTACATCACTGAAAAAACAGATTATCTGGTCATTATTACATTGCTGTTTGTGGGAGCTTGCTGTGCGCAAATTGGCTGCCGCGTTTCCTGCATTACAACAGTGATTACACTTCAAAAGTACTTCATTGACTGTTAAGCGCTTTGGGATGTCCTGAGGTCATGAAAGGTGCTATATAAATGCAAATCTAATAATAAAATAATAATAACATGAAATACTATTCCAGTTTGACCTTTCCTATTCCACCTAGTACCATATTCCTCCATTAGCTTCCCTATCATTCACCACCTTTCAAAGGTAAAGAGTATGTACTTTTAACCTTTCCTCACAATTCAGTCTTCTGGCACTAAGGATTCCTTCTCTGCACCATTTCATGGGCTTGGATGTTTTGCTCATGCCTCAGTAAGCAGAACTCAACATAGTACTCAAGGTGTGGCCTGATTAAAGCATTATATGGCTTCAGCATTAGATCCCTAGATTAATTTGGGAATATAGCTCTTCGCTTTTTTGATTGCTACTCTGCAATGACTGGACATGGTAAGTATTGACTCCACTATCACTCACAGGCCTCTTTCTATGTGTGTTAGTTTGACACAATTCATTGAACATGTCACCTATTTGTTTCTTCCAATATGTAACACCTTCCACTTATCTGTTATAGTTATGACCACAAATTTTTTCTAGGATCTTCCATAGTACCTTGGCTGTTTCATCAGATTTAACTTCTCTACCTAGTTTAGTACCATCTGAAAAGTGACCAACCTCCATTGTGTTTCTGAATCCAGGTCAGTTTGATCAGAGAAATTAGGTGCATTAGCACCAATCCATGGGGCACCTCTACCCCAACCTTAAATCCTGCAACTAATACACCTTTCTTCCTCTCTTTCAGATAATTCACTATCCAGCTCCAGCTTTTGCCTAGGATATCCATTGTCTTAAGTTTGTTTAGCAGCCTTTCATGCAGAAGCTTATCAAAGGCTTTTTGCAATTTTAGGCATTACATACTAGCATTCCAACATTCACTTGGGATGTCACGATTACGTTTTGGGGTATTTCTCTCAAGTTCAGCATCTCAGACTACTCTTGTAGTCAAGCCTTCGCTCCTGATGACCTGGATGTGCTCTTACCTGCTCAATATTCTGGTAATTTATAGAGAATCCCAGGAATTGACCAGAAATCCTCATTACTGCTACTGGTTATATTGTGCCCTCAAGTGATCGCCCTTGAATCTGAAAGGTGGTAGAATAAATATTCCACTAGACTGCGGTTTAGGCTATAAGCTGACAAATACATTTACTAAACAGTAAATGGATATGTGAACAGAAGCAATGACATACTGTAGATCTACTTTAGTTATAGGCTTTAAGATTGGTGCTTCAGTCTGGCAGATAAGGACAGGATTAATGTTTGGCTTTGTGCTATTCAATGCCTTAGCTACAATCACCATATTTTTTGCCTGCATCACAAAACATTCGCTGATCTATTTCTGTAACCTCTCTGTAACTTGTGCGTTTCAACTGGACATTTGCAAAGTTTTTGTTGAAAAAAGTCTTTTGGAGACAATTTGCAGAATTGTTAGTATTTTAGCAAATGTGTTGATAAGCTAAAACAGGAGCTTTGTGTAATGGTAATTGATAGACGTGTTTTATGTGTCATTTCAAGCAGTCAGTGGATGAGGAACTTAGGAAATAAAAAATAAAGAAATACGAAGATTTAGCTTCAAGCTAATTTTTCACATTCTCAATGACTTTAAATGATTTTATACTGTGAATATCAAAGTTGACCAGAGGTGCTTTAACCTCTCCAGTCAACCTTCCCATTACAGCAAGCAGCACATCTCCCAGCAGACCCAATCAAGCAAATGCCAGAGGGAAGATGGTTTTGAATTAAGCAGACACATTTATAATGAGAATTGATTTTTAATGAGACTATTTTTTACCTTAGATGTCTTTAGATACCTTAGATGTCTTTAGATACAGGTCTTACATTGATTTGCAATGGGTTAGGGGAGACTAACCGTATTCATCCCATGTTGAATGCTTTTAACTGGCCAAACACAGAGCAGCATATCTAGAAGTGAAGGATACATGTACAGCTTGGATGCTACCTGCCAATTTGAATTGATTTGTGGTAAAAGATAGTTCTTATTAGGGGAATCAAGGGGGGGGAATTTTCCCAGCCCTGGGGAGGCGGAAATGGAGGCAGGACTGCCGGGAAAATGGTAGAATCTGGGAGCGGGTACCCATCCCACTCCCAACCCACTTCTGTGCCATCTTCCCAGGAGGCGGGTCCCCGACTTGCGCAGGGACCCATCTCCTGCGAGCAGTGGGTCTCTGGGGGTCTGAGGGGCCGAAATGTCCGCTGTGGAGGTGAGTGATGGGTGCAAGTGTGCAGAGGTAAGTGTGTGAGGTGAATGTAAAGTGTTCTAAGAAGTTTACTTACCTTTGCTTCTTCCTCCAGGCTACAACCCCTCAGACTGCGGAGCTGCCTCATCAACGGCAGAGAATGCAGAATGGCCGCTGCATTCTCAGATGCAGCAGCCTTCTGTTTTCTGCTCAGGAGAGATCTCTAAGTGAGCCTGTGTCCAAGGTCTTACCTTACAAGACAGATTGTCAGTGTTTGACAGCTTCACAGAGCTCTCAAACGCTGACAATTCATCTATCAAAAAATCTCGACAGATGAAACGTCATTCGCTGACGTCATCTGTCACCGGCTTTCCATTAATTGGCCGGCTAAGCCCACAGGGCGGACTTAACAAGGCCAATCAATGGAAAATAGCGTGGGTTGGCCAGACGTCACTGGAGGCGGGACTAAAACCAACACATCTCCATTCATAAAATCCAGCCCAAGGGATATGGAAATCAGGCGGGGAAGTGGAGTTGAGGTCGATAATCAGCCATGATCTTATTGAATGGCGGAGCAGGCTTGAAGGGCCGTATAGCCTACTTCTGCTTTTATTTCTTATGTTCTTAAAAAGGATAAACAAAATATTGAAGTAAAAATCGACAATAAAAAATAAAAAAACACAACTGCTGGAAATCCGAAATAAAAACGAAAAATGCTGGAAATGCATTTCTCGATCAGTATCCAAAAAATGTAGGTTATCTCTTTGGATATGTCCTTTCATCAGAATTGTGCTTGTTATATGAAAAAATGTTGAGATAGAAAAAAGTTCACTGCTGCAACCAGTTTTCCTCCATTTCCACTCGTTGCAGGTCAGGTGTAGCTGTCTCTATGAAAGTGGGCACTGAGATGAGAGAATGCAGGTAGGAAGCAGTACAGCAGGAAATATTTTGCTTTTCTGAGTTTCCTGGGTCCAATATCAGTGCCTTTACCATCAGCAGAAGGGGAATCTAACTTTTTAGGACATTTTAGTATCTCTCCCTGACTGCAGAATGGGGGTCCCATTGGATATTGCCTTATCTTTGGCATATGAGGGATAAGCAGGAAACTTTTCTTGATGGGAGGGAACTTCATAGGAGGGGGCAAGCATCCACTTACCGTTAGCCTGCCATCCAGATTCACCCACAGAACATATATGGACTTTACTGAGAAGCAGTGATTTTGGAGGCTGGCATTCAACCGAGAGGTAAGACAGGAGTTATGTAGTCTGCTTAAAGCCAGTCTCAGTGAAGGTAACCACAGCTTTGAATTTTTTTGCCATGGGTTATTCCAGGGGGCCACAGGCAGCAGTGTATGAGTGCATTCACCAAGTGCCAATACATCACCTTTTCCATGGAACTCAGGGAATAGCAAGACCAAGCACTTGGATTTTTCCACATGGCTGGGTTCACCAAAGATCAGGGAGTGATTGATGGTACACACAGGCTGCTCTGCCCTTTGCTGTTAGTGGGGGTGTGTTGTGCTCTCCTAACTAACCTGGTTCTTATCTTCTCTGCTATCCCCCTGGCAGGAACCAGTGAGACAGTTGTCAACTGAATGCCTTTGAGAAGTTCCTAAGATTGATGTAGTTCTCGGCCTCGGTCAGTATGGCCCCCAAATAGTCCTGCTTGAGGTAACTGCCTTTCCACTTGTGCAAGGTCATTCTGGCCCTGCCTACTTTCCAGCTCCTATGATGTTACTGGGGCAGGAGGTTAAACTGGTGTAAATGTGTTGTCATTTAGACAGGCAACTTCACTCATTGCCACCTCCAGTCTGCCTCTGCTCCCAGCCTCCCCGACAGTGGGGCCACTAATCAGCGATTGAGGTACGGTAGCCCGTTGATTAAGGTACTGAACTAACAACCCAGAGGTCATGAGTTCAAATCCCACCATGGTAAATTGTGAAATGCAATTCAATAAATCTGGTAATTTGTGGGCTAGCACCGGAAAGTTTAACATGAAAGATTGTCGTAAATGTCTTACAGGGAAGGGAATCTGCCACTCCCGCCCATTCTGCCCTACGCATGACTCCAGTCTCACACTACGTGGTTGACTCCTAATGCCCTCAGGGCAACTAGGGATGGACAGTAAATAGCGCCTTTTGAGTGTTGCCCTCATTCCAAGAACAAATATTTTTTTTAAAAACAGACCCCATCACAGCAATGGAAACTAGTACCCATCACATAAGAACATAAGAAATAGGAGCAAGAATAAGCCATTTGGCCCTTCGAGCCTGCTCCGCCATTCAGTAAGATCACGGCTGATCTTCTACCTCAACTCCACTTTCCCCTCTTATTCCCATATCCTTTGATTCCCTTAGTATCCAAAAATGCATCGATCTCTGTCTTAAATATACTCAATGACTGAGAATCCAAAGCCATCTGGGGTAGAGAATTCCAAAGATTCACAAACCTTTGAGTGAAGAAATTTCTCCTCATCTCAGTCCTAAATGGCCAACCTCTTATTCTGAGACTGTGAACCCTAGTTCTAGACTCTCCAGCCAGGGGAAACAGCCTCCCAGCACCTACCCTGTCAAGCCCCTTAAGAATTTTATATGTTTCAATGAGATCGCCTCTCATTCTTCTAAACTCTATGGAATATAGGCCTAGTCTACTCAATCTCTCCTCATAGGACAATCCCCTCATCCCAGGAATCAGTCTAGTGAACCTTCGTTGCACTCCCTCTCGCTTGCCTTATGTTCCAGCTCATCAGCTATTCTGGGCAATGAGGAGGTGAAATTGCAACTGAAGGCCTAGCTGACTGCTGTCTGAGCAGCAGAGTAATACATGATGTGCAGAGAAAAAGAGAACTGCTAAAAACACAAGAGAAAAAAAATCTAAAAGGGTCCTTCCAAACTCTGGCCCTAAATACAGTTTGGGTGGTGGAAGAACATATGATCAACATAGCACTACGGTACCAGCTCAATATGGTATCACACTCTCAAAAGGGATCATTTCACAGCAGTTTCTCGTGTTTGGCTCATGACCTTTATTTTACATTATTCTTGTAGGTTTTTCGCTCATCAGGAGAAGGTTGTTAGTTCTGGAGAACAGAAGACTTTCCATTTCAGGTACCCATTGTCCGCATCAAGCACTCCAAAGTTAGATATAGCATGGTTAGATGCAAAGTAAAATTCCATCCATTCTGCCCAACCTTGTGATTCAGCCCCGATCTCATAAGAACACCCCAATGTATCATCTTTTTTTCATTTCCTACACCAGCCTCTCTGATTGAGAATGTGAAATAATGCTGAACTAGGGACATTTTGTGCTGTTGGCCCGTGACCTTTAAGAATTTGAGAAGTCGCACAACATCAGGTTATAGTCCAACAGTTTTATTTGAAATTACGAGCTTTCGGAGCGCTGCTCCTTCGTCAGGTAAAGTGAGGGAATACAAATCAGATACAAAGCATATATAGTCAGAGAACAATGTGTCTGCAGAGATACAATCAGCCAGGAAGGCATTACATCAAAGACACAGCAGAATACAGCTAAGACAATGAGGTGGGGTCACAGGGGGTCCAACGTGTCAAATGCTGCAGTCTGCAGTTAAGCTTTTTACTTTTTTTAAAAACTGGAAATCATATCTGTGAACAAGACAACGACGACTCTAGTCTGGATGACTCTACGTCCTGTAGCGTGACACGAAACCAAGATCCCGGTTGAGGCCGTCCTCATGGGTGCGGAACTTGGCTATCAGTTTCTGCTCGATGATTTTGCGTTGTCGTGTGTCTCAAAGGCCGCCTTGGAGAACGCTAACCCACAGATCTGCGGCTGAGTGTTCTTGACTGCTGAAGTGTTCCCCGACTGGGAGGTAACAATCCTGCCTGGTGATTGTTGCGCGGTGTCCGTTTATACGTTGTCTCAGTGTCTGCATGGTCTCGCCGATGTACCATGCTGCGGTGCATTCTTTCCTGCAACGTATGAGGTAGACAACGTTGGCCGAGTCACATGAGTATGTACCATGTACCTGGTGGGTAGTGTCCTCACGTGTGATGATGGTATCTGTGTTGATGATCTGGCATGTCTTGCAGAGGTTGCCGTGGCAGGGTTGTGTGGTGTCGTGGTCGCTGTTCTCCTGACAGCTGGGTAATTTGCTGCGAACGATGGTACTTTTGAGGTTAGGCGGCTGCTTGAAGGCGAGTAGTGGAGGCGTGGGGATGGCCTTAGCAAGGTGTTCGTCGTCATTGATGACATGTTGAAGGCTGCGAAGAATATGGCGTAGTTTCTCCGCTCCGGGGAAGTACTGGACGACGTAGGGTACTCTGTTGGTTGTGTCCCGTGTTCGCCTTCTGAGGAGGTCTATGCGATTTTTCGCTGTGGCCACCAACGGGCCACAGTGAAAAATCGCATAGACCTCCTCAGAAGGCGAACACAGGACACAACCAACAGAGTACCCTACGTCGTCCAGTACTTCCCCGGAGCGGACAAACTACGCCATGTTCTTCGCAGCCTTCAACATGTCATTGATGACAACGAACACCTTGCTAAGGCCATCCCCACGCCTCCACTACTCTCCTTCAAGCAGCTGCCTAACCTCAAAAGTACCATCGTTCGCAGCAAATTACCCAGCTGTCAGGAGAACAGCGACCACGACACCACACAACCCTGCCACAGCAACCTCTGCAAGACATGCCAGATTATCAACACAGATACCATCATCACACGTGAGGACACTACCCACCAGGTACATGGTACATATTCATGTGACTCGGCCAACGTTGTCTACCTCATACGTTGCAGGAAAGAATGCACCGCAGCATGGTACATCGGCGAGACCATGCAGACACTGAGACAACGTATAAAAGGACACCACGCAACAATCGCCAGGCAGGATTGTTACCTCCCAGTCGGGGAACACTTCAGCAGGCAAGAACATTCAGCCTCGGATCTACGGGTTTGCGTTCTCCAAGGCGGCCTTCGAGACACACGACAACGCAAAATCATCGAGCAGAAACTGATAGCCAAGTTCTGCACTCATGAGGACAGCCTCAACCGGGATCTTGGTTTCATGTCATGCTACAGGACGTAGAGTCATGCAGACTAGAGTCGTCGTTGTCTTGTTCACAGATATGATTTCCAGTTTTTAAAAAAAGTAAAAAGCTTAACTGCAGATTGCAGCATTTGACACGTTGGACCCCCTGTGACCCCACCTCATTGTCTTAGCTGTATTCTGCTGTGTCTTTGATGTAATGCCTTCCTGACTGATTGTATCTCTGCAAACACATTGTTCTCTGACTATATATGCTTTGTATCTGATTTGTATTCCCTCACTTTACCTGACGAAGGAGCAGTGCTCCAAAAGCTCGTAATTTCAAATAAAACTGTTGGACTATAACCTGGTGTTGTACGACTTCTCATTTTTGTCCACCCCAGTCCAACACCGGCATCTCCGCATCATGGCCACCATTTAAGAATTTGATGGAGATTGTCCAAAAAGACTTCTTATCGGACTCTTACGCCCACAGACAGTTGAGGCATCCATCATATCAGTCTGGACTGGATCTGAACCTATGTGCCAGAGGTGAAAAGCCAGTGCCTAACCCACTGCATCGAACAATCCCCACTACTAATTTTTATGTGGAAATGGAAGGAGTAAAGCAGAACGCTAGTGTAATGCTTCCACTTCACTGCCTTCAAAATGCCAGTATCTGCGCAAGAATCATACTCACATTTCATAATTTATGGACACCGAACAGGCCATAATGGAATCATTAGTCACATTACATTAGGGAAAATATGCCTGCCTCATTCCTTCCACATTGCCATGACTCATCCTACTAACAAAGGGATTAAGCTCTTTATGCAACGCTAAACAATGTTAGCACGGCTCGTTGTGGCACTAACATTAAATAGAGTTCCACTCAGAATATATAAATGTTTTTCATCACAGTCACTGATTGCAGTTTATATAAATTCACTGCTAAAGAACATTGGCAATGTACTTATAGCTAATTAGATAGTTTATTGCGATGATGCAGATTAGCTGCTGGTCAGACACGAATTCCCAATTGCAGTCCTGCACTCACAGAGCTTAAATTAATATTTCTAAAGCAACACCGGATGCAATGTCAAAGGGACTGTACATTAATCAATCCCTTAATGACCAGGTGTAAGAACCTGGAGGTTCCATTCTGGATTAGAGTGCCTGGAGTTAATTATAGCAATCGCCTATAATCCTACGTTTTAATTTGCTCTGTCTCCTCTGCCAGCACACAACCTTTGTGCTTATACCCTATAACCAACAGATCCCTTTCTGTTGTTTTCAGAATGTATAGATCTGGGTTTTTTTTCCCTTGCTGACCACACAGTTATGATGTTGCCAGAAAGGAGACCCAGTTACAATGCAGTGATTATTTGTTGCTATGGCTACCATGGGCTTTTGCTGCTTGCTGTCGCTTAGCTGTCCATTTGGGGTAATTACTTATCTCCATCCACACAACATTTTGTGAAATGTATTTGCACCAGAGAATGTCTCATGAGGTTTTCTCTTCACATGACTTAGCAATAAATCTGTCCATCCAAATGTTTAATTCAGGCCAGGGAAAGTCAGATGCTCTGAGGTATTGATTCATCACAAACGAACGAGCTGACATGCATTTCTCCAATTATATTTTTGTTTCAACTCCATGAATACTGAAGACATCCTTTTCGGGTCTCAAAATACATTCTGTTTTCCTTTCATGCAGGACTTTCCACTTTTAACTGGTAAATTTTCTAAGGACAATGTTATAAAATAGCATTAGGAAGATGTTCATAACTAAAGGTCGGGGAAGTGAAAGCTGCTTCATATGAACCGAGTATTGAAATACCCTTCAAGCTTATAATATTCCCTTCTATTTCTGCAAAATATTTTGTTGCAATTCTCTAGCAAGATGTGGAATAACACTAGACCTGTATTCAACTCTTGATCCCCATCATCAACTACCAGCAGCAGCCATTTGGCCACCATCTTGAAAATCCTCCAAGCAGGGATTTAGGTTAAAATATTTGATTTCATATTTCTTATCAGTTGGTGAAATCATTTTGCTCTGTAATCAAAGAGTACGTGAAATTTTTTTTTTATGAATAGCCATATTTTTTTTAACTCAATGAGCTCATACTTGGTTACGAAATGTACATGTCATAAATGCTGGTATTGACAACAGTGCTGATACTATATTTTGGAGCAAGTTCCAGGGCTCACAAATAATAACTACTTGCAAATTTTTTTTTGCGAGGGCTTTTCAGTAACAGAGCTATTTGCTTCCATTAACACTCTGACCAATAATTGTTTTACCTCAAAATGGCTACCAAATTAGGAGTATTAAAGTGCTTTCTGTGTTTATAACAATAACCGTTATATCTAAATGAAAAGCTGTTTTAAATAAAACATTGAACTCATGGAATAGATCAGCAGTTACTGAAATATAATTTTTATACTCATAAGAAAAAATGTCATGACCCAATCATGACCTAATCTATCCAGCCACATACTATTATGTTATGGGATCAAAATGGCATGCCAGATTTCCAGTAATGATTAGATACCAATTGGATGGAATATAATCTCAATCATTACCATACTATTTAAAAGCTTCCTATAATATCAAGGTAATTAATCACTCAGTAAAAAGCAAAAAGGAAACGAACATTTACAGAACAGTAGCATTATTGGTCCCGAGAGATGGCTTGTGCTGCAGAAACTACAAGAGCAAGAGGCGCTATGTTGGCCACTGCAATAGGTGGGGGAGGGGCCTTTGAGCCACACTGGACAGGAACCTGGGCAGATATTGAGTGAGCAGGGTGGGGGGCATCAGAGGGAAAAGAATAGGGAGGACAGGAAAATAATAAGTTGACATCTCTGGACATAGAATAGTGACACACTTACAAAAAGACACTGTGTACTTTAGTTTGTAGTACAATGAGAATTCTGTAGGTACACACCACACATTTAGCACACAGGATATTTGACATATTATGGAATTCTTTCTTAAAGAACTGTACTAAGATTAAAATGGCCTCCACCTTCCTGGCTACCTAAGCCTATACATGGATCATGAATCCTATGGCGTGTATCTGGGACAATCAAACATTCCCAAACATCCACATAAATGGGCTTAACAGCGAGATAAGCAAACAGTTGATTTGTGTTAAGAAAATTGCCAAAATATAGTATGCATAGATGTGTGTAATAATATTTTTTTGGATAGCATATTACATGTGGTTCTGCTTCTAATAAATGCAAAGGTATGGGTCTTGACAGCATGTTTATGTTTTGAAGCACATTATGCTGCTAATAACATTTTATGGAATGATGGATTTTGGTATCCTACAGTTACTTATTGAGTATTTCACCTATGGCATTCTTGGAAGAAACTAACATATTAGTCCTTTTGATTATGTATTCTGCATACAACTGGCTGTATGGCAAAATTATTAATATTTAAGAGAATACATTCCCTCCTTGTAATCTTAACTAACAACATGAAACATTTTATTGTGCATTTTTCAATTTTTTGGCAAATAGTAATACAAAGTTAAGAAGTAGATGAATAATTTGGCACTGTTTATTATAAACAGAATTCTCTTCAATTTGCACCATTGTTAGAAAGATAAGCACGGTGCATTACTGCTACATGCTGCAGGGGGTTTTCTGGTCTGTGAACAACAAAAGGCTATGTGAACTGTTTATCAATTCTCGGCTCACAGTTGTTTAAAAAAGAATGTCACGTTGAACAAAACACACAGCATTGTTTAATGATGAAAGAACCATAAAATCTACTTCGTGAGTTATTTATGCATCTCTCAGATTTTTCTGATAAGCCATCATGCTCACAAGATAACACCGGAAAATCATCTGTCGAAGGGAATAATTAATGTTAAAACTACACCAGATTAAACTTCAGTAAACCATGCACCATCAGAGGTAGACTACAGAGGGATCTTTGGATGTTGCATGCACCTGTTCCAGGAAGTAAACCTACCAAAGCACACCCCACTCTTACAAACAAACAAACACATACATAACATAAACTTAAGGACCTCTGTTTGCAAATATATTTCTCCATAGGAGTCAAAAGTGTTGATGGTGGGAATTACTTTCTTCTTCAAACCTTTTTTTCCACTTATTTATCCTTAGCCGTTTCTGGAACCTTCTTTACAGGCCTGTGGGAAATTTCATATCTTTATAGCTTTTAAATTAAATATATTCACTTTGCCATTATGTTACATAGGCTGATTTAGGACCAGTGCCCTCCTGTAATAAAGAATGCTGTTTTCCTTGCGGACTACATAAATTCTTCTTCACTGAAAAAGAGTCAGTGGAAAAGCCCTGTCGCTTGAATGTGCTCTCTCAGTTTCCAATGCTGTTCACCTGCAAAAACAAAATGGACGCAAGCTGGTGTCTGAGATGTCTTCTGATGAAGGATCACACCTGAGATATTGGTGCTACTTTTCTGAGCATGAGCCAGCAACAAGGATCCTCGTCCGCCACCAACATGTATTGAAACATTGTTGATGGCTGTTTGCAATTTTACAATATTCACTGATAGCAGGCAAGCGTCCTCACTGTCAGTCTGTATTCAGAGGATATAGGGGGAGAAATTCGGTATCGCCCCGTTTGGGGCGTAATTATCGGCCGGGCGCAAAGTTTAGCGCCCGGTGCTAATTATCGTCTCCGACTGCAAACCTGGCTTTTATCGCCCCTGGAGGTGATTGGAGCGCTAAATCAGGCGCTACACACCTGTCTTAAGGTGCAAAGGCTGAGGAGCGAGGCGCTAACTCAGACCGCAGGCGCAGCGCAGGTGATAACAGTTAGTGATGGAATACAGACACACTGGCGCCGGCCAGTTCTTAAAGGGGAGGGTCGATCTTGCTCTCCATCCACACCCTACTCATTGCAGCCTTGAATCTCGGCCTGGAGAGACCTGTACATCAAATCTGCTGGAAAGAGCAATGGAGAGGCCCAGGGAAAGAGCTCAGAGTGCAGCCCCCACAGTCTCTTCTAAATCGATGCAAGGAAGGTCAAATCAAAATGAACCTGCAAAGTGCTGTTCAGTACCCAAAACTCCTTCACACAGCATTAAAACTCTCCAGAAGTCTCTCTCTCTCTCTCAGAATGCGTGGTGCAAAAATGTCGCCGACAAAAAAAGGCAGGAAGCGGCCGCCTTTAAATAGCGCTCCCTCATCCCTTCCTGACTGCAAAACGCTCCCCTCAACCTGTCGTTGTTAACGGCAGGCGGCAAGGCAGGGGGCGCCACTCAATATCCGGTCCGGGGCGCTACCGGGGCGTTGCACGCTCGACTGATGTCACGATCTGCGGGCGCAGGAGATCGTGGCGGTAGTGTTTAGCGCCGCCGCAAAATGTCTGGTCAATTTCGCAAGCGGCGCAAACATCGCCGCGCCCGGGTGCTAGTTGCTTTGCGCCCCATTAGCGCCCAACGGGAGGCGCAAAGCAACCAAATTTTTCCCCATGGCTTTTAACAGCTTTTTCCGTCTGATCCTGATTGATTTGCTGTACATTTCCCATATTTTGTGAGGGAGGTGTGAGCTTGTGCTTGAATCGGGAATCCCCTACACGGCCAGTGGGGTGGTCCGCACCTCAAGGGTCTACCTGCGTTTTTCTTCTGCTAGATGCCTGGCCAAGGGCGCCTTCTTCGCATTGCCAGATTTTCCATGCTCCCCTCCCCCTCTACTATTCTTCTATAACCATTAACACATCTTCTAGACACATCTTTTGTTTCTCTAATTTGCCTCATTTTGCCTTGCACCATCATCACCTCTGTCATTTAAGCCTTCGCCTATCTCTTTTTTTCCCCCTTTTCCCTTGGCTCTGTTCCACCTTTTCAGCTGTTCGTCTGTAACATCTTCCAGTTCTGACGACAGGTCATTGACCTGAAACAATTACCATACGTTTCTTTCTCCACCGATGCTGCCTGAGCTGCTGTGTGTTTCCAACATTTTCTGCTGTTATTTCAGATTGCAGTATTTTGTTTTCTGTCATTCAGTATTTATCTGATTTGATCCAATTTAGTGAGACATTGCTTGGCAATTCTTCGGGCTAGTGAGAGTTTCCAGCATCTTCTGTTTTTATTTTAAAAGCTAATTGAGTTGCACATGGTTCTCCTTTAAAGTTGCACTTATATTTTTTTTCCAAACAAATCCAAATTGCACTGTGAGTCACCGCCACATTTGTACTGCCCCTTTTGGCTTTGACTCAGCATTTTTTGTTAATTCAGCTGTGGTTTCAGATGCAATTGTCTGAACTGCTGCTCAGTCCTATTTATGCTGAGGCATAGTCTGGCCTGAGTGGGTGGATTAAGTGGGGTTATGTTCCATGTTATGCAGAACTTTGCAGCTTCTTTTTATAATTGCACCTTTTTATTTGTCTGTGTGTGTTTTTTAAAGCCAAATTGTGTATGTGGGTGCATCAAATGCTGTGTAACTATGCAGTGTGCACCTTTATGCATAAAACAATCTTTGGGGGAAGAGATTTGGTGTAATTCAAGCAGTGAGAGCAGATGCTATGTGTAAAATGTGATAGCTGTTCAAAGGTGTCAGTTTGGTTCAGCTAGTCATGAAGGGCATATATAAATGCATATTGTTTCGATTAGGTTGTGAGTCCACTGCCAGATGTTACTGATATGTCTATGAATCCGCAATGGCCATTAGAATGTTAACCTGCAGGGTTACCTGGAGCGGAGTGGGAAGAATCGCAGCCCCTAGTGACAGATCCACCCCTCAAGGTTCCATTAGTGAGCCAGGCTGGCTGGTCAAATATCAACAGTGCCCTGGAGTACTGTGGACCTGCTTGGCTCAGGCATTGTATGACTGAATCCACAACAGTGAGTTGACTTGGTTCCAAACTTCCATCATCAGGTTTGTCATCTTGGAGATATTTCAATCCCAAAGACCCCCTGCTCAAGAAGGACAATCACTAATTGATCATTATAAAACTGATAGCCATGAATTTGAGTTCTTGCTAGGTGGACAGCAGGTACTAGGAGCTCCTCGTGAGTTGCATGGTGAGAAGCATAACTCACTATAAAATGTGTGACTGCATTGCCACCATCCTCTTGACCATAGCATGGACGTACAGCACACTCCATGGGTTGGGGTTCTGCTGGGAGAGGCACTAAGCTCTGAACATATGAGCGGGTGTTGTTATACTTGGCCGCCAGGTAATATCTTTTAGCAGATTTTGTCCCAAGTTTCAGAGTTTCTCACATGATAGGCATCAGCCTTTAGCATGGTAGAAGGACCTACTCAGGGCAACTTGCATTGTGCCAGTGTTAGATGGTATGTGAATGATTGAGTAAAGAGGAGCTAAAGCCCACAGGCAAGGCTATTCACTCTGCTACATTATTCACTTATCTTTCCATTCAGCACTTCCTTATTCTTTTAATTATTTTATGCTTTTTTTCCACCCTTGAGCATGTTTCACTGAATTTATGAGATTTGTATATAGAGATCTCATTTGCCCCAAACTTCTGAGAGTAATAGGTGGCAACTGAGGGGGGAAACTAAATAAGTGGGCACAGAACTCCCTAATCCAAAGACTAAGATCTCAGGTGTCAGCCTTAGTTCAGTTGTAGCACTTTTGCCTCTGGGTTTATGGGTTCAAGCCCCATTCCAGAGATCCACTTGAGCATGTAATCCAGGCTTGACAATTCAATGCAGTGTAGAGGGCGTACTTGCACTGTCAGAGGTGCCATCTTTCAGGTGAGACATTAAACTGAGGCCCCATTTGCCCTCTCAAGTGCACGTAAAAGATCCCATGGCACCATTTGAAGAAGAGCAGGGGAGTTCTCCCAGATGTCCCTCAACCAACATCACTAAAGCAAATTATTTGGTCATTATCTCATTGCTGTTTGTGGGACCTTGCTGTGTGCAAAGTGGCTGCTGCGTTTGCTACATTACGACAATGAAAATAGACTTCAAAAGTACTTCATTGGCTGAAAAGCACTTTTGAATGTTCTGAGTTCGTGAATGCAAGTTCTCTCTTCTTTCTTAAGAAACACTTGTGAAAAATGCATAGTAATTAAAAGGAGGAAAGATGTATGGAATTATAGGAATAGTTTGATATCATTACTGTAGTCATTAACATGCCAACCAGAAACTGCTTAATAGAACAGTGAGACATTATATGTAACAGGGACCAGCTTGATGACTGCTAAATAGAACTAGAAAGTTTTCTGCCCCAACCAGAACATGGTTGTCATTTGAAAACAGCAAATTTGGTAGCCCAACAGTCTGGAATTAAAAATAATTTAAATCCTCACCTTGACTGACATTCACTTGCCTGCAGCCGGTGATTGAATCTCAACCATTTTTAATCAGGTCAATAGATGAAGCGTATTGCATTAAGTAGGCAAAATAAACTAATAAAATTAACCCTGTTTTTGCAGAACGTCGCCAACTCAAGAATGTGATTGACCACAATTGTTGGTCTTGAAAGCCCTGCTCTGTCAGCTGAGGGCAGCAGAGTCAGCCGAAAGGTTAAAACAGAAGAGTACACTAGAGAACGGACTCTTGTCTCTCAGATGGGTTGGGGTTGTGCTCTCAAAACTGAGGGAATGCTGAATGAGTAACGCAACGTAAAAAAACCTAGAAAAATCATTTTACCGTTTATCCAGCCCCTTGGCGGATGACATCCAACTATGACTGCTCATTAGTGATTGTTCACTGGCTATAATGGGCCTCTGACCAAGCAGACAGCCAGAAGATCAATGACTTGGATTTTAAACAGTGACTCACAATTGCTAAAGAAACCAAGAATAAGAAGAATGCATTACAACGGGAATACATTTGTGGATACTCAATCATATGTCGCCCACGGTCACTGTTAGTTGGGCAACAATAAATAGAACTCGCATTTTATGTACAGTGCCTTTCACAACTTCAGGACCTCTCACAGCGCTTTACAGGCAGTTTACAGGCCTCGATTTTAAAATTCTCATCCTTGTTTCCAAATCCCTCCATGGCCTCGCCCCTTCCTATCTCTGTAACCTCCTCCAGCCCCACAACCCTCCAAGATCTCTGCACTCCTCCAATTTTGGCCTCTTGCGCATCCCCGGTTTTCATGGCTCCACCATTGGTGGCCGTGCCTTCAGCTGCCAAGGCCCTAAGCTTTGGAATTCCCTCCCTAAACCTCTCCGCCTCTCTACCTCTCTTCAAACCTACCTTTCTGACCAAGCTTTTGGTCACCTGCCCCTTTATCTCCTTATGTGGCTCGGTGTCAAATTTTGTTTGATCACAAGTGCCTTGGGATGTTTTACTATGTTGAAGGTGCTATATAAATGTAAGTTGTTGTTGTTGTTGTCTATTTTCTATTGTAACTTTTGCTGAATGTGGCTCATACCAAGTGCCAGGATATCAGATCAGGCCCACCATATAAAATGGGTGTGAAACCCCTGCTGCTGATTGCTTAGAAAACGATCCTACTTGGTATTAAGGTTTTCTCAGCTGTGGCTCAGTTGGTAGCACACTCGCCTCTGGGTCAGAAGGTTGTGGGTTGAAGTCCCACCCACTCCAGGGACTTGAGCACATAAAGCTAGGCTGACACTCCAGTGCAGTGCTAAGGGTGCAATGCATTGTCGGAGGTGCCGTCTTTCGGATGAGATGTTAAACCGAGGCCCCGTCTGCTCTCTCAGGTGGACGTAAAAGATCCCAAGGCACTATTTCGAAGAAGAGCAGTGACGTTCTCCCCAGTGTCCTGGCCAATATTTATCCCTCAATCAACATAACATAAACAGATTATCTGGTCATTATCACATTGCTGTTTGTGGGAGCTTGCTGTGCGCAAAAATTGGCTGCCGCGTTTCCCACATTACAACAGTGACTCCACTTCAAAAGTACTTCATTGGCTGTAAAGCGCTTTGAGACATCCGGTGGTCGTGAAAGACGCAAGTCTTTTTAGTTCCACCCCCTCCTGCCCCAAAAAGAAACTGTGACTCAGTAATTTTCCTTTCTATACCTTGGTGTCATCACAGTGTCAGTAAGTGCTGACTGGTTTCTGATAGTTGTCCTCCAGACTTCCTGATTTTGATTTTACCTCACTCCCTCCTCCCCAACAAGTGAATGCTGTACTTTATTGTGTTTTGAAGAATGTCTATTATTGGCCAAACTTTACCACAAGCTGCCCACTAATCCTATCCCACATAAGTAGAAAAAGAGCTACTTAACAATCAGATTGGGTTCCAATAAACAAAAATAGAAAATGCTGAGAACACTCAGGAGGTCAGTCAGCAGCTGTGAAGAGAACACAAGTTAACATAAAAGCAACAGATGCTGGAAATCTGAAATAAAATCAGAAAATGCTGGAAAAAAACTCAGCAGGTCAGGCAGCATCTGTGGCGAGAGAAACAGAGTTAACGGTCGTGATTTCTCCTACCTGGGCGGGTCCGTGGCGGGCGAGGTTGGTGGCTGGTCCCGACCCCGCTGCTGCCACCGACATGACTTTCCCCTGATTGGGCTTGTTAAACCCGCCCAGCGCGGTTCCTGGCCATTAGAGGAAGCGGGTCTGATGACGTCATTTGATGAGGTGTCATCAGCCGGTTTCCTTAAAGGGACCATGCGCAAATTTACTTTGACATCTGTGCTGTCAGTGTTCTACAGCATTGAGGTGCTGCAAACACTGACAATCACTGTACAGAGGTGCATGGCTGCACCCAGGCTCTCCCACGACTCCCTCCATATGCTTCTCTTCCCTTCCAATGGGCGTAAGACACCTCCCCAGGAGACCAACGCAGCCTGGTTGCACATTGCACAGGAGGTCACAAGCAGGGATGTCGACAGGAGGACCAGGCTGCAGTGGCGCAAACCTTTCAATGATCTCAGTAGATCAGAAAACGTTACTGCAAAGCCACACTCAACCTCATCCTGCTGTGCCACTCATCACATCCCCATCACTCTGCCTTCCCTACCCTACTCCTGTACATCCTTACTCACACCAACTTACCTTGCACCTCCACCCATCCCTCTCTACCTACATTATCACTTCCCCATCTCACTAGCCACCCTTCACACTCGCCCTCATCCTAGTACAATCATACCAACTAACAACACACAAGGGTTGGCAATTGGGTGTTTTAGCCAATGTTCATGAGAAGTTTCTGTTAATGTGCTGTCAAACATTGAAATCTTTATTTTCAACACTTTCCATTCTTGGACAGATTTGTGTGGAAGTGGCTCAGTGAGTTACAGTGAATGGTGAGACATAACGGTACTCCCTGCAATGGTGATGAGTGTGAAAGGAATGGCTTGGGCATTATAGGGATGCTTTATGTTGTTGGTGTGGGGTGGTGCCAACCTGGCACATCATGCGGCAGCCAGGGTGTACAGCATCAAGTAAAGTAAATCTGGCCATGGTGAGGCCATCCCTGGCCTCCCGGGCAGCAATGTGGTCGGGTGCTGATACCATTTTTCCTGTGCCGCATCAGGTGATTGCGGAGAAGGTTGGTGTTATTGTTGGTGTTGGTGCTGCTGGTATGCCTGGTGATGCTGGTGTTGTGACTGATTGTGGTCAGATTCTGAGGACCAAGGTGAGAGAGTATAAACCATACCTATGCTGATGGAATAGATGGCAGGTGAACTTTAGTTGACAGAAGCAATCTGTCAATGGTGAGAGAGGTTGTTCCAATGAGGTAACACTGGATACAGAGTTTGCTCCATACACTTGCAACCTGCATAAAGCTCAATCTGTCTTCCAAATGCAGTAAGCAACAGCTTCTAAGCTTGGAAAGTGAACAGCTGTGAGATGGGAGCTTTTATAGCACATTTCAAGCTGTCAAGTAATAACATGATTCCATGGTCATTCAACTCCCGCCCAGCTTAACAGACATGATCCCCGAGCAGCGTGGACCCCGTTGGCAAGCTGGTAAATTCTAACAGTGAGCTCAAAATTGTTGTTAATCCTCTGTTAACAAGGTCATAATGACCTGAATTGTCTCCCCCGCCACTGCATGTCGGTCTGCTCAGCACTGACAGACCCGACATTTGGTAAAGGCGCGTGGCGGTGGGTTGACAGTGGTATCCTGACCCGCTGTCAAAAAAAAACACTTTCCCACCCAACCCGCCACAGATCCCGCCCGCTGACCCCCCGAAAAATTCCCCTCAACATTTCAGGTCGATGACCTTTCATCAGAACTGGATTCTGAGTTAACATTTCAGATGCAGACCTATGGAGTTTCCATGTCTGTTTGGAGCTGAACCCTGATGAGTGTGGCATTTTTAAACCTTTCTATTCATAATTTTTTTAATTGATGCGAAGCTCACTCTTTCTTTTTGTCGATCTTTCTGGACCATACAGCAACTGCAAGTTAGGGAAGAGGGATAGAATCATAGAATGTTACAGCACAGAAGGAGGCCATTCAGCCCATCATGCCTGTGCCGGCTCTTTTAAACAGCTGCCCAATTTAGTCCCACACCCCAGCTTTTTCCCATAACCCTGCAAATTATTCCTCTTCAAGTGCATGTCCAATTGCCCTTTGAAAGTTATTATGGAATCTGATTCCACCACCCTTTCAGGTAGTGCGCTCCAGATCTTGACAACCCTTCTGTGTGAAGAAATTTCTCCTCATTTCCCCTCTAGTTCTTTTGCCAATTATTTTAAATCTATGACCTCTGGTTACTGACCCACTTGTGAGAGGAAATAGTTTCTCCCTACTTTCTCTATCAAAATTTAAGTTGTATAAGGCCAGATGTAGGTTAGCTGTCAGGAGGTGGTTCTTTTCCTGGAGAATAGTGGACCTCTGGAACAGGGGGGGCCGTCTCGTGCGGTGGACGCTGATTCGTTGAATTCCTTCAAGCGAGAGCTGGACCAGTTTCTGGCTGGGGCGGAGATCACCTCTTACAGAAGGTAGGTGCTGCAGGGAATTCAGGGCCAGAGTGATCTCCTGGACTAGTTTTGATTGCCTAGATGGGTCAGAGAGGAATCTCCCAGATTTTTTTCCCCAAATTGGCCTGGGTTTTTTATTTGGTTTTTTACCTCTCCCAGGAGATTACATGGTTTCGGGTGGGATGGAGAATATATATTGTGATACACAAGGTGTCGCAATTGGGTAGGACAGGCTCGATGGACCAGAGGGTCTTTACCTGTCCGTCATTTTCCGTATGTTCGTAAAACCCCTCGTAATTTTGAATATCTCTATTAGGTCTACCCTTAACCTTCTCTGTTCTAAGGAGAATAATCCCAGCTTCTCCAATCTCTCCACATAACTTAACTCCATCATCCCTGGTATCATCATGGTAAACCTCCTCTGAACGCTCACTAGGGCCTTGACATCCTTCCTAAAGTGTGGTGACCAGAATTGGCCACAGCACTCCATCTGAGGCCTAACCAGTGAGTTGTAAATGTTTAGCATAACTTCCTAATTTTTGTATTCAGTGCCCCTATTTACAAAGCCAAGTATCTCATACGCTTTCATAACTGCCTTATCAACTTGCCCTGCCACCTTCAAGGATTTGTGAATATGCAGCCCCAAGTCCCTCTACTCTTGCACCGCCCTCAAAATAGTACCATTTAGATTATACTGCCTTTTTAAAAATTCGTTCCTGGGATGTGAGTGTCGTTGTCAAGGCCAGAATTTATTGCAGATCCCTAATTGCCTTTGAGAAGGTGGTGGTGAGCCGCCTTCTTGAACCGCTGCAGTCCGTGTGGTGAAGGTACTCCCACATTGCTGTTAGGGAGGGAGTTCCAGGATTTTGACCCATTGACTATGAAGGAACGGCGACATATTTCTAAGTCAGGATGGTGTGTGACTTGGAGGGGAACTTGCAGGTGATGGTGTTCCCATGCGCCTGATGCCCTTGTCTTTCTAGGTGGTAGAAGTCGCACCTTTGGGAGGTGCTGTCGAAGAAGCCTTGGCGAGTTGTTGCAGTGCATCTTGTAGATGGTACACACTGCAGCCACGGTGTGCCGGTGGTGGAGGGAGTGAATGTATAAGGCGGTGGACGGGGTGCCAATCAAGCGGGCTACTTTGTCCTGGATGGTGTCAAGCCTTTTGAATGTTGTTGGAGCTGCACTCATCCAGGCAAGTGGAGAGTATTCCATCATACTCCTTACTTCAGACTTGTAGATGGTGGAAAGGCTTTGGGGAGTCACTCGCCGCAGAATTCCAGCTTCTAACCTGCTCTTGTGGCCACAGTATTTATGTGGCTGGTCCAGTTAGGTTTCTGGTTAATGGTGACCCCCAGGAGGTTGATGGTGGGGGATTCAGTGATGGTAATGCCATTAAGTGTCAAGGGGCGGTGGTTAGACTCTCGCTTATTGGAGATAGTCATTGCCTGGCACTTGTGTGGCGTGAATGTTGCTTGCCACTAATCAGACCAAGCCTGAATGTCACAAAAGCAAAATACTGCGGATGCTGGAAATCTGAAATAAAAACAGAAAATGCTGGAAATACTCAGCAGGTTAGGCAGCATCTGTGGAGAGAGAAACAGAGTTAACGTTTCAGGTCAATGACCCTTCGTCAGAACTGGAAAAAAGCTGGAGCTGGAACAGGTTTTTAAGGAAGTGTAGGGGCAGGGAGAGGGGGGAGGGAAGGAAAGAACAAAAGGGAAGGTCTGTGATAGGATGGAAGGCAGGAGAGATTAAGAGACATTAAGAGAGATTAAGAGATGGTGCAAGGCAAAAGGAGATGGTAATGGGACAAGTTAAGAAACAAAAGATGGCTCTAGATGAAGTGTAAATGACACTGGCAGAATGAAAGACAGCTGCCATGTGGGAGAGAGAAATAAAAAAAATAATAAAAAATCGTCCAGGTCTTGCTCCATGCGGGCATGAACTGCTTCATTATCTGAGGAGTTGCAAATGGAACTAAACACTGTGAAATCATCAACGAACATCCCCACTTCTGACATTATGATGGAAGGAAGGTCATTGATGAAGCAGCTGAAGATGATTGGGCCTAGGACACTGCCCTCAGGAACTCCTGCAGCGATGTCCTGGGGCTGAGATGATTGATCTCCAACAGCCACCACCATCTTCCTTTGTGCTTGGTCCGACTCTAGCCAGTGGAGAGTTTTCCCCCCCGATTCCCATTGACTTCAATTTTACTAGGGCTCCTTGATGCCACACTCGGTCAAAAGCTGCCTTGATGTCAAGGGCAGTCACTCTCACCTCACCTCTGGAATTCAGCTCTTTTGTCCATGTTTGGACCAAGGCTGTAATGAGGTCTGGAGCCGAGTGGTCCTGGCGGAACCCAAACTGAGCATCGGTGAACAGGTTATTGGTGAGTAAATGTCGCTTGATAGCACTGTCGACGACACCTTCCATCACTTTGCTGATGATTGAGAGTAGACTGATGGAGCGGTAATTTGCCGGATTGGATTTGTCCTGCTTTCTGTGGACAGGACATACCTGGGCAGTTTTCCACATTGTCGGGTAGATGCCAGTGTTCTAGCTGTACTGGAATAGCTTGGCTAGAGGTGCAGCTAGTTCTGGAGCACAAGTCTTCAGCACGACAGCCGGGATATTGTCATTTTGGATTGAACAATAAGTGATGAGGGGCATAGACTTATATATCCTGGATGTGCATTGGATGTGCTTTGGCGTATTTTTGTTATTTTGTTAGATTTGTAAAAGGCTAGTTTACTTGAGTTCTTTGAGGAAATAATGGAATGTATTGGTAAAGGAAATGTTATAGATGTTGTATATATGGTTTTTAAAAGGCACTTGATAAGATGCCACATAGGAGGTTTGTTGATAAAATTAAGGAAGGCGGCGGACCTGGGTGGAGCGGCAGCGGCGAGGCAGCGGCCATAAAAGAGGCGGCGGCGACCAGGTAGGCCCACAGAGGCGGCGGACCTGGGTGGAGCGGCAGCGGCGAGGCGGCGGCCATAAAAGAGGCGGCGGCGACCAGGTAGGCCCACAGAGGCGGCGGACCTGGGTGGAGCGGCAGTGGCGAGGCGGCGGCCATAAAAGAGGCGGCGGCGACCAGGTAGGCCCACAGAGGCGGCGGCGACCAGGTAGGCTTACCAATCTGAGCCCCGAGAGCGGGAGAGAGAGAAGTAGAAAATAATCAAAGTGTGACGTCACCAGAAAGCAGGTAAGTGATTGGTTGGTGAGTATTTCTCTTTTTCTCCTTTTTTCCATACTTAAATGCTGTGGTTTATAGTTTCTAGAGTCTCTGTGGTGTAGCGGGGACAAGCTGTTAAGCAAGGGCCCTTGAGTATATCATTTAATTGAAGTGAAATTGGTGGGATTCAATTAGTTTAATTTTAATTAATTAATTAAAGGGTAAGTCATGGCAGCAGAGCTCGGCGCCGTGATATGCTCCTCCTGCAATATGTGGGAAATCAGGAACACTTCCTGTGTCCCTGACGACCATGTGTGTGGGAAATGTATCCAGCTGCAGCTACTGACGGACCGCATTACGGCGCTGGAGCTGCGGATGGATGCATATTGGAGCATTCGTGACGCTGAGAACGTCGTGAATAACACGTTTAGTGAGTTGGTCACACCGCAGGTAAAGGGTGTACAGGCAGGAAGTGAATGGGTGACCACCAGGCTGAGTAAGAGGTGCAGGCAGGAAGTGCAGGGGTCCCCTGTGGCCATCCCCCTCTCAAACAGATATACCACTTTGGATGCTGTTGGGGGGGATGACTTATCAGGGGAAGGCGGCAGCAGCCAACTTCCTGGCACCATGGGTGGCTCTGCTGCACAGGCTGGGAGGAAAAAGTGTGGAAGAGCTATAGTGATAGGGGATTCAATTGTAAGGGGAATAGATAGGCGTTTCTGCGGCCGCAATCGAGACTCCAGGATGGTGTGTTGCGTCCCTGGTGCAAGGGTCAAGGACGTCTCGGAGCGGCTACAGAACACATTGGAGGGGGAGGGCGAACAGCCAGTTGTCGTGGTGCACATAGGCATCAACGATATAGGTAAAAAACGGGATGAGGTCCTAAAAGCAGAATATAGGGAGTTAGGAGGTAAATTAAAAAAGAGGACCTCAAAGGTAGTAATCTCAGGATTGCTACCAGTGCCACGTGCTAGTCAGAGTAGAAATAGGAGGATATTTCAAATGAATACGTGGCTAGAGGAATGGTGCAAGGGGGAGGGATTCAAATTCCTTGGACATTGGAACCGGTTCTGGGGGAGGTGGGACCAGTACAAACGGGACAGTCTGCACCTGGGCAGGGCCGGGACCGATGTCCTAGGGGGAGTGTTTGCTAGTGCTGTTGGGGAGGGTTTAAACTAAAGTGGCAGGGGGTTGGGAACCTGAGCAGGGAGACAGAGGAAAGGGAAATAAGGATAAAAGCTAAAGACAGGAAGGAGAAAAACAAAAGTAGAAGGCAAAGAACTCAACGGTTTAAATCAAACATGGTCACAGTAAATAATAATTCATATAGGTCTGAGAGCGTTAAAAAAACAAGCCTGAAGGCTTTGTGTCTTAATGCAAGGAGCATTCGGAACAAGGTGGATGAATTAGCTGCGCAAATAGAGGTAAATGAATACGATTTGATTGGGATTACAGAAACATGGCTCCAGGGTGGCCAAGGCTGGGAACTCAACATCCAGGGTTATTCAATATTTAGGAAAGATAGGCAAAAAAGAAAGGGAGGTGGGGTAGCATTGCTGGTTAAAGAGGGGATTAACACAATTGAAAGGAAAGATATTAGCTCTGATGATGCGGAATCTGTATGGGTAGAACTGAGAAATAACAAGGGGCAGAAAACGTTAGTGGGAGTGGTATATAGACCTCCAAACAGTAATACGGAGGTTGGGGACGGCATTAAAAAGGAAATTAGAGCAGCATGCAGTAAGGGCACAGCAGTCATCATGGGTGACTTTAATTTACATATAGATTGGGCTAACCAAATTAGTAAAAATACTGTGGAGGAGGAATTCCTAGAATGTTTACGAGATGGTTTTCTGGAACAATATGTCGAGGAACCAACCAGAGATCAGGCCATCTTAGACTGGGTATTATGCAACGAGAAAGGATTAATTAGCAATCTTGTTGTACGAGGCCCCTTGGGTCAGAGTGATCATAATATGATAGAATTCTTCATTAGGATGGAGAGTGAAGTAGTTGAATCAGAGACTAGGGTCCTGAATTTAAATAAAGGAAACTACGATGGTATGAGGCGCGAATTGGGTAGTATTGATTGGGGAATGTCACTCAAGGGGTTGACGGTGGATAGGCAATGGCAAACATTCAAAGACTGCATGCATGAACTACAGAATTTGTACATCCCAGTGTGGCATAAGAATAAAACAAAAAGGGTGACTCAACCGTGGCTAACAAGGGAAATTAGGGATAGCATAAGATCCAAGGAGAGGGCATATAAATTGGCCAGAAAAAGCGGTAGCCCTGAGGATTGGGAGCAGTTTAGGATTCAACAAAGGAGGACAAAGGGATTAATTAAGAAGGGGAAAATAGAATATGAAAGTAAGCTTGCTGGGAACATAAAAACTGACTGTAAGAGCTTTTATAGATATGTGAAGAGAAAAAGATTAGTGAAATCAAGTGTAGGTCCCTTGCAGTCAGAAGCGGGGGAAGTTATAATGGGGAACAAAGAAATGGCAGCCCAATTAAATGCATATTTTGGTTCTGTCTTCACAAAGGAGGACACAAATAACCTCCCAGAGATGTTGGAGAACATACGGTCTGATGAAAGGGAGGAACTGAAAGAAATCAGTATTTGCAGGGAAATGGTGTTAGGGAAATTGACGGTATTGAAGGCCGATAAATCCCCAGGGCCTGATAATCTACATCCTAGGGTACTTAAGGAAGTGGCCCTAGAAATAGTAGATGCATTGCTGATCATCTTCCAACATTCGATGGAATCTGGAACTGTACCCATGGATTGGAGGGTAGCTAATGTTACCCCACTATTCAAAAAGGGTGGTAGAGAGAAAGCGGGGAATTACAGACCGGTAAGCCTGACATCGGTAGTGGGGAAAATGCTAGAGTCCATTATAAAGGATGTAATAGCTGAGCATTTGAAAAACAGTGACAGGATCGGACAAAGTCAACATGGATTTACAAAAGGTAAATCGTGCTTGACTAATCTACTGGAATTTTTTGAGGATGTAACTGGGAAAATAGATAAGGGAGAACCAGTAGATGTGGTGTATTTGGACTTTCAAAAGGCTTTCGATAAGGTCCCGCATAAGAGATTAGCGGGTAAAGTTAAGGCACATGGGATTGGGGGCAAGGTATTGACTTGGATAGAGAACTGGTTGGCGGACAGAAAGCAGAGAGTAGGAATTAATGGGTCTTTTTCCGAGTGGCAAGCAGTGACTAGTGGGGTACCGCAGGGATCGGTCCTTGGACCCCAGCTATTCACAATATACATTAATGATCTAGATAAGGGAATTAAATGTAATATCTCCAAGTTTGCAGATGACACAAAGCTGGGTGGGAGTGTGTGCAGCGAGGAGAATAGCGAGAAACTCCAGGATGATCTGGACAGGTTGGGTGAGTGGGCAGAAGCGTGGCAGATGCAATATAACGTGGATAAGTGCGAGGTTATCCACTTTGGTGTCAAAAACAGAAAGGCAGACTATTATCTGAATGGCAATAGATTGGGAGAAGGGGAAGTGCAACGAGACCTGGGTGTCCTTGTGCACCAGTCGCTGAAAGTAAGCATGCAGGTGCAGCAGGCGGTGAAGAAGGCAAATGGTATGTTGGCCTTCATAGCGAAAGGGTTTGAGTATAGAACAGGGATGTCCTGCTGCAGTTGTACAGGGCCTTGGTGAGACCACACCTTGAGTACTGTGTGCAGTTTTGGTCGCTTTATCTGAGGAAGGATGTTCTTGCCATGGAAGGAGTTCAGCGAAGATTCACAAGGCTGATACCTGGGATGGCAGGAATGACATATGAGGAGAGATTGGGTCGATTGGGCTTATACTCACTGGAGTATAGAAGAATGAGAGGGGATCTCATCGAAACATATAAAATTCTGACAGGTCTGGACAAACTAGATGCAGGAAGAATGTTCCCGATGGTCGGAGAGTCCAGAACCAGGGGTCATAATCTACGGATAACGGGTAAACCATTTAGGACAGAAATGAGGAAGAATTTCTTCACCCAGAGAGTGGTGAACCTGTGGAATTCTCTACCACAGAAGGTAGTTGAGGCGAAGTCATTAAATATATTCAAGGATGAGTTAGATATATTTCTTAAAGCTAAAGGTATCAAGGGATATGGGGAGAAGGCAGGTACAGGGTACTGAGTTTGGATGATCAGCCATGATCTCATCGAATGGCGGAGCAGGCTCGAGGGGCCGAATGGCCTACTCCTGCTCCTATCTTCTATGTTTCTATGTTTCTATGGTACTACAAGGAGTGTGGCAGCATGGATAGGAAGTTGGTTAATGGATGGTTTTTAGACAGGAGGGGTTATAAATAGTAGTAACCCCCATTGCTCTTCTCGATATATCTAGACTCGGGTATAGGGGCCACAACATCAAAATTTGCAGATGACACAAAAATAGGGAGTGTGGTTAATTGTAAAGAGGACTGTAAGCTATATAAATGCAAGTTTTTATTTCTTTATCGGAAAGAAGTAGGTAGGCAAATAGATTGGGCAGAGATTTAATGGAAAATTTAAGGCGGAGAAATGTGAAGTAATGCATTTTCGGAGGAATAATTAGCAGAGAACAGTTACGCTATCATGCCTGTTCTGATTAATTTTAAAGCGCATCACCGTAACAAAACGAGCAAGCTACAGCACACATTATTCCACATGTAGGGGGAAATATGGGAAAAACACTTTTCACAACAGACAGTTCAAGGGACTGAACCTTGTCATCAACGTGGCAGTGCTCCCACTGAGGTCATAGAATCATAGAAAGTTACAGCACGGAAGGAGGCCATTTCGGCCCATCGTGTCCGTGCCGGCCAACAAAGAGCTATCCAGCCTAATCCCACTTCCCAGCTCTTGGTCCGTAGCCCTGCAGGTTAGAGCATCCCAAGTGCACATCCAAGTACTTTTTAAATGTGGTTAGGGTTCCTGCCTCTACCACCCTTTCAGGCAGTGAGTTCCAGACCCCCACAACCCTCTGGGTGAAGAAATTTCCCCTCAAATCCCCTCTGAACCTTCCACCAATTACTTTAAATCTGTGCCCCCTGGTTTTTGACCCCTCTGCTAAGGGAAATAGGTCCTTTCTATCCACTTTATCTAGGCCCCTCATAATTTTATACACCTCAATAAGGTCTCCCCTCAGCCTCCTCTGTTCCAAGGAAAACAAACCCAGCCTATCCAGTCTTTCCTCATAGCTAAGATTCTCTACTCCCGGCAACATCCTTGTAAATCTCCTCTGTACCCTCTCCAGTGCAATCACATCTTTCCTGTAATGTGGTGACCAGAACTGCATGCAGTACTCCAGCTGAGGCCTAACTAGTGTTTTATACAGTTGAAGCATAACCCCCCTGCTCTTGTATTCTATTGAGAGGTCGCACAACACCAGGTTATAGTCCAACAGTTTTATTTGAAATCACAAGCTTTCGGAGCTTACTACTCCTTCGTCGGGTGAAGTAAAGAGATACAGAATCGCCAAAGCATATATAGATAGAGAACAATGCATGTGTACCTTACAATTGCAGACAACTACATTAAATCATCCTGACTGTTTATCTGCCGAGGTGTGATAAAGTTAATCAGGTCAGCCAGGAAGGTACCACATCAAAGACATAGCAAGATACAACTGAGACAATGAGGTGGAGTCGCAGGGGGTCTAACGTGTCAAAAGCTGCCGTCTGTATGTAAAACGATAAGCTTTAAAATTTTTACTTTTTTACTGGGAATCACATCTGTGAACAAGCCAACGACGACTCAAGTCCGGATCACGTCATGTATCGTGACATAAACCCAAGATCCCGGTTGAGACCATCTTCATGAGTGCGGAACTTGGCTATCAGTTTCTGCTCGATGATTTTGCGTTGTCGTGTGTTCCTAAGGTCGCCTTGGAGAACGCTTACCCGCAGATCCGAGGCTGAATGTCCTTGACTGCTGAAGTGTTCCCCGACTGGGAGGTAACAATCCTGCCTGGCGATTGTTGCGCGGTGCTCGTTCATACGTTGTCTCAGTGTCTGCATGGTCTCGCCTCGGCGCATGCATGCCGCGGCATGGTACATCGGCGAGACCATGCAGACACTGAGACAACGTATGAACGAGCACTGCGCAACAATCGCCAGGCAGGATTGTAACCTCCCAGTCGGGGAACACTTCAGCAGTCAAGGACATTCAGCCTCGGATCTGCGGGTAAGCGTTCTCCAAGGCGACCTTAGGAACACACGACAACGCAAAATCATCGAGCAGAAACTGATAGCCAAGTTCCGCACTCATGAAGACGGTCTCAACCGGGATCTTGGGTTTATGTCACGATACATGACGTGATCCAGACTCGAGTCGTCGTTGGCTTGTTCACAGATGTGATTCCCAGTAAAAAAGTAAAAATTTTAAAGCTTATCGTTTTACATACAGACGGCAGCTTTTGACACGTTAGACCCCCTGCGACTCCACCTCATTGTCTCAGTTGTATCTTGCTATGTCTTTGATGTGGTACCTTCCTGGCTGACCTGATTAACTTTATCACACCTCGGCAGATAAACAGTCAGGATGATTTAATGTAGTTGTCTGCAATTGTAAGGTACACATGCATTGTTCTCTATCTATATATGCTTTGGCGATTCTGTATCTCTTTACTTCACCTGACGAAGGAGTAGTAAGCTCCGAAAGCTTGTGATTTCAAATAAAACTGTTGGACTATAACCTGGTGTTGTGCGACCTCTCAATTTTGTCCACCCCAGTCCAACACCGGCATCTCCGCTTGTATTCTATGCCACGGCTAATAAAGGAAAGCATTCCGTATGCCTTCTTAACCACCTTATCTACCTGGCCTGCTACCTTCAGGGATCTGTGGACATGCACTCCAAGGTCCCTTTGTTCCTCTACACTACTCAATGTCCTATCATTTAATGTGTATTCCCTTTCCTTGTTAGCCCTCCCCAAATGCATTACCTCACACTTCTCTGGATTGAATTCCATTTGCCACTGTTCTGCCCACCTGACCAATTTATTGATATCTTCCTGCAGTCTACAGCTTCCTTCTTCAGTATCAACCACACAGCCGATTTTAGTATCATCTGCAAACTTCTTAATCATACCCCCTATATTCAAGTCTAGATCATTGATATATACCACAAAAAACAAGAGACCTAGTACTGAGCCCTGCGGAACCCCACTGGAAACAGCCTTCCAGTCACAAAAAAGGTGTGAAGAATACATTTAATTTACATTCATATTCACTACATATTATTTAACACACACAAATATAAAAATCTTCATTTTTTTGCAGAACTTCTCTTCTTAATCAAAGCCATTTCAAAAACCCACTTACTGGCCAGTCTGTTTTCCACCCCATCATGTGTGGTTACTTGGAACTTAACTGCTCAGGAACAAAAGAAGACTGAGTTTGTGTTTCGGTATACCCATCACGTTTAACCAGAAGCCTGCATACCAGCATGTGACATTTTACCATTATTTATATGGAAAATAATTACAGATGATCAGATGATAGTATTGCAGATATTGCTCGACCTTATTAATACTCAGTCCCTGGTTCTCCATCTCCATCATTCACTGGTTATAGTTCCTAGAGCAAAAGAAATGTGTCATTTAGCCTATCAAGTCTGACTGGCGTTTATCTCCACAAGTCGCCTAGCCTAATCCCACTCTACTACGTGTTACCCAATGCCTTTAATATTCCTCTTTTTCAAGTTACCTCTGACATGGTGACTAACACAATGTAGCACTGTCATGTTATTCCGGGTGAACTGACAATAGCATATTTCTAGACTTGTACCATGATCGGCCCTCTGTGAAATCTAAGAATTTCAGTTCAATTTTTGAAATGTCAGATGTGCACTCTATTCCAGTTTATTCCTCTCTTGTGGTTGATTCTGAGGACCTTGCACTGCCTTTATATGCCGTTGCTTCCGCTGTGAAAAAGAAAATTGCATAATTTAAAGGTGTATTAATGGTTTGTATGTCATTTTATCTTGTCTTGTTGCAGTGGTTTGCATGTAATTTTATCAGGTTCATAAACAGCGCACATTCACATAATTAATGTCCCCTGAGTGCAGCTCACTTTTAGTTCTAAAGACTGGTGAGGGCGATGGTTCCTCCGGGGAGTACAGCCAGTGCCAAGTCCACGGCACCACGGGTGGCTCAGCTGTAGAGCGGGAGAGGGGGAAGATCGGAAAACAATGGTGATAGGGGATTCAATAGTTAGGGGAGCAGACAGGCATTTCTGTGGCCGCAGACGTGATTCCAGGATAGTATGTTGCCTCCCTGGTGTCGGGTCAAGGATGTCACTGAGCGGCTGCACAACATTCTGAGGGGGGAGGGTGAACAGCCAGAGGTCGTGGTCCATATCAGTATCAATGACATAGGTAGAAAGAGGGATGAGGTCCTGCAAGCAGATTTTAGGGAGCTAGGAAAAAGATTAATAAGCAGGACCTCAAAGTTAGTAATCTCTGGATTACTCCCTGTGCCATGAGCTAGTGAGTGTAGAAATAGGAGGATAGAGCAGATGAATGCATGGCTGGAGAGATGGTGCAGGAGGGAGGGCTACAGATTCCTGGGACATTGGGACCGTTTCTGGGGGAGGTGGGACCTGTACAGGCCGGACGGGTTGCACCTCAACAGAGCCGGAACCAATATCCACGCGGGGGGGGGGGGTTTGCTAGTGCTGTTGGGGAGGGTTTAAACTAATTTGGAAGGGGGATCAGCACCAGGATGTAGCATTAGAAAGGAGAGACAAGGTGCACAAAGGATTGGGAGAGACAGATAGCATTAGAGTAAGAAATAGTACGGTATTAGGTGGGGTAAGACTGAGAGAATACAAGAAGGTCTAAGATAGGTTTACAGTGCATGTGTGTAAACACACGAAGCGTGATAAATAGTGTTGGTGAGCTGCAGGCGCAAATAGCCACATAGGAATATGATGTTGTGGTGATAACGGAGACCTGGCAGGATTGGGCAGGATTGGGTACTAAATATTCCTGGATATAAGGTGTTCAGGAAAGATAGGGAAGGAAAGAAAGGAGGTGTGGTGGCAGTATTGATTAAGGAGAATATTACAGTGCCGGAGAGTGAGGATGTCCTGGAGGGGTCAAGGACAGAATCTATTTGGTTAGAGTTAAGAAACAATAGAGGTGCCATTGCACTACTAGGTGTATTCTGTAGGCCACCAACTAGTGGGATGGATATGGAGGAGCAAATTTGCAGAGAAATTACAGAGAGGTGCAAGAACTATAGAGTAGTGATAATGGGGGACTTCAATTATCCTAATATAGGCTGGGATAGTAATAACGTAAAGGGCAGAGATGGGGAAGAATAACTGATGTGTGTTCAGGAGAACTTTCTTGATCAGTAAGTTTCCGGCCCAATGAGGAAGGAGGCATTGCTGGATCTGGTTCTGAGGAATGAGGTGTGTCAAGTGGAGCAAGTGTCAGTAGGGGAACATTTAGGGAACAGTGATCATAGTATCATACGGTTTAGATTATCTATGGAAAAGGACAAGGAGCAATCTAGAGTAAAAATACTTAATTGGAGGAAGGCCATTTTCAGTGGCCTGGGTGAATTGGAATCAAAGATTGGCAGGCAAAACTGTAATCGAACTGCTTTTAAAGAGGAGATGGTTCGGGTACAGTTGAGGTACATTCCCACGAGTTGGAAAAGTAGCGCAACCAAAGCCAGAGCTCCCTGGATGAAAGAAAGAAATATTTGTATTTATATAGCGCCTTTCACGACCACTTTACAGCCAATGAAGTACTTCTGGAGGGTAGTCACTGTTGTGATGTGGGAAACGCGGGAGCCAATTTGCACACAGCAAGCTCCCACAGACAGAATGACCAGATAATCAGTTTTTGTTATGTAGGTTGAGGGATAAATATTGGCTAGGACACTGGGGATAACTCCCCTACTCTTCTACGAAATAGTGCCATGGGATCTTTTATGTCCACCTGAGAGAGCAGATGGGGCCTTGGTTTAACGTCTCATCCGAAAGACGGCACCTCCGACAGTGCAGCACTCCCTCAGCACTGCACTGGAGTGTCAGCCTAGCTTTTGTGTGCTCAAGTCTCTGGAGCGAGACTTGAACCCACAACCTTCTGACTCAGAGGCAAGAGTGCTACCAACTGAGCCACAGCTGACACTGATGACGAAAGAGATAGAGCGTAAGATGAAGCAGAAAAAGGGGGCGTATGACAGATGTCAGGTTGAGAATACAAGTGAGAACCAGGCCGAATATAGAAAGTTCAGAGGGGAAGTGAAAAAGGAAATGAGGGGCAGAGAGTATGAGAGTAGATTGGCAGCTAACATAAAAGGGAATCCTAAAGTCTTCTGTAGGCATATAAATAGTAAATGGGCAGTAAGAGGAGGGGTGGGACCGATTAGGAACCAAAAAGAAGACCTACGCAATGAGGCAGAGGGCATAGCTGAGGTACTAAATGAGTACTTTGCATCTGTCTTTACCAAGGAAGAAGATGCTACCAAGGTAGTTGAGATACTGGATGGGATAAAAATTGATAAAGAGGAGGTAGTAGAAAGGCTGGCTGTACTTAAAGTAGATGGGATGCATCTTAGGAGGCTGAGGGAAGTAAAAGTTGAAATTGCGGAGGTACTGGCCATAATCTTCCAATTCTCCTTAGATACGGGGGTGGTGCCAGAGGACTGGAGAATTGCAAATGTTACATCCTTGTTCAAAAAAGGGTGTAAGGATAAACCCAGCAACTACAGGCCAGTCAGTTTAACCTCGGTAGTGGGGAAGCTTTTAGAAACGATAATCCAGGACAAAATTAACAGTCACTTGGGACAAGTGTGGATTAATTAAGGAAAGCCAGCATGGATTTGTTAAAGGCAAATCGTGTTTAACTAACTTGATTGAGTTTTTTTGATAAGGTAACAGAGAGGGTTGATGAGGGTAATACGGTTGATGTGGTATACATGGACTTCCAAAAGGCGTTTGATAAAGTGCCACATAATAGGCTTGCCAGCAAAGTTGAAGCCCATGGAATAAAAGGGACAGTGGCAGCATGGATACGAAATTGGCTAAGTGATAGGAAACAGAGAATAGTGCTGAGCAGTTGTTTTTTGGACTGGAGGAAGGTATACAGTGGTGTTCCCCAGGTATCGGTACTGGGACCACTGCTTTTCTTGATATATATTAATGACTTGGACTTGGGTGTACAGGGCACAATTTCAAAATTTGCAGATGACACAAAACTTGGAAGTATAGTGAACAGTGAGGAGGATAGTGATAGACTTCAAGAGGACATAGAGTACGAAGTGATACATTTTGGTAGGAAGAAAGAGGAGAGGCAATATAAACTGAAGGGTACAATTCTAAAGTGGGCGCATGAACAGAGAGACCTGGGGGTACATGTGCACAAATCGTTGAAGGAGGCAGGGCAAACAAATATTTGTTCAAGGTCTCCGCCATTTCCCTGTTTCCCATTATTAATTCCCCAGACTCATCCTCCAGGGTACCAACGTTTACTTTAGCTACTCTCTTCCTTTTTATATGCCTGTAGAAGCTCTTACTGTCTGTTTTTATATTTCTTGCTAGCTTACTCTCATAAGCTATTTTCTCTCTCTTTGTCATTTTTTTAGTCGTCCTTTGCTGCTTTTTAAAAAATTCCCAATCCTCTGGCCTTTCACTATTCTTCGCAACATTGTATGCTTTTGTTTTCAATTTGATACCATCCTTTACTTCCTTAGTTAGCCACGGATGGTTCATCCTTCTTTTAGAGTCTTTCTTTCTCACTGGAATATATCTTTGCGGACAGTTTTGGTCTCCTTATTTAAGGAAGGATATACTTGCATTGGAGGCAGTTCAGTGAAGGTTCACGAAGTTGATTCTGGAGATGAAGGGGTTATCTTATGAAGAAAAGTTGAGCAGGTTGGGCCTATACTCATTGGAGTTTAGAAGAATGAGAGGGGATCTTATTGAAACATATAAGATTCTGAAGGGGCTTGACAGGGTAGATGCAGAGAGGATGTTTCCCCTCGTGGGGGAATCTAGAACTAGGGGGCATAATTTCAGAATAAGGGGCCACCCTTTTAAATTGGAAATGAGGAGGAATTTCTTCTCTCAGAGGGTCGTGAATCTTTGGAATTCTCTTCCTCAGAGAGCTGTGGAGGCTGAGTCAGTGAATATATTTAAGGTGGAGATAGACAAATTTTTGAACGATAAGGGAGTCAAAGGTTGCGGGGAACGGGCAGGGAAGTGGAGTTGAGGCCAAGATCAGATCAGCCATGATCTTATTGAATGGCAGAGCAGGCTCGAGGGGCCAAATGACCTACTCCTGCTCCTACGTCTTATGTTCTTATGGCAGGTTGAGAAAGTGGTTAAAAAAGCATATGGGATCCTGGGCTTTATAAATAGAGGTATAGAGTACAAAAGCAAGGAAGTTATGATGAACCTGTATAAAACACTTGGTTCTGCCTCAACTGGAGTATTATGTCCAATTCCGGGCACTGCACTTTAGGATGGATGTGAAGGCCTTCGAGAGGGTGCAGAAAAGATTTACAAGAATGGTTCCAGGGCTGAGGGACTTCAGTTACGTGGATAGACTGGAGAAGCTGGGGTTGTTCTCCTTAGAGCAGAAAAGTTTGAGAGGAGATTTGATAGAGGTGTTCAAAATCATGAGGGGTCTGGACAAAGTAGATAGAGAGGGCACAGATTTAAGGTGATTGGCAGAAAAACCAAAGGCGAAATAAGGAAAAACTTTTTTACACAACGAGTGATTATGATCTGGAATGTACTGCCTGAGAGGGTGGTGGAGGCAGATTCAATCATGGCTTTCAAAAGGGAATTGGATAAGTATCTGAAGGAAAAAAATTTGCAGGGCTATGGGGAAAGGGCAGGGGAGTGGGACTACATGAAGTACTCTTGCAGAGAGCCGGCCCGTTCTTGATGGGCCAATGGCCTCCTTCTGTGCTGTAACTATTCTGTATGATTTAAATCTAATTCATACTTCCTGGTTTAGACTCTGTGTGTCTCAGTGAGGATTCTTCAATCTGATTGATTGAAGAGCCCTTGTTGTTTCTTGTCCTGCTCACAGATGCCAGGGATACTGTGTAGAGGACGCTGTGCTGGATCAGACAGCGGATTCGAGTAAGTCTGCACTCTAAAGCCTGCAAAAACTTTGTGGGCAGCTGTCAGCGAGGTGAACGGTGAGCTGACACAAAATCCAAGCCACTAGTGAAAAAATGTCAATCAAAAATTAAGAAAAACTGCAGTAGAATAGTTTTTTTGCCAGATTGTGAACCTTCTTGATAGCAAGCAGAGTGGCTTTGAAGCACAATTTTTATATCCAGACCTTCCTGACTACGCACCCCCCTCCCCATAACTGGAATTTAAATCAATATTGGCACATGCTGGGAACAGAGGATACCTACCTGAGGACAAAATAGTAATGTGCCTCCATAAAACCAAGTTAGTAAACTTAGAAAAAAACATACAGCGGAAAAAGTTCCCTGCGAGTCAGCTTAAAACAGCCAGAAGCATTTATTTCTGAACCTTAGGTTTCCCTTGAAGGGTACTGGTCACAAAACCAACCCATGTTAACATAAGAAATAGGAGCAGGAGTAGACCATTCGGCCCCTCGAGCTTGCTCCGCCATTCAATACGATCATGGCTGATCTTTGACCTCAACTCCACTTTCCCGCCTGATCCCCATATCCTTGATTCCCTTTGTGCCCAAAAATCTATCGATCTCCGCCTTGAATTTACTCATCGACTGAGCATCCACAGCCCTCTGGGGTAGAGAATTCCAAAGATTCACAACCCTCTGAGTGAAGAAATTTCTCCTCATCTCAGTCTTAAATGGCCGACCCCTTATCCTGAGACTATAGCCCATTCTACTCAATAAAAAGCAAAATGCTATGAATGATGAAAATAACAGTAAATGTTGGAGCTAACAGCAGGTCATTCAGCATCTGTACAGAGTAAAGATAGGTTGACATTTACAGGCAGGGCCCTTGTTCAGAAGCCATATTAGTTGATTACCGTACCACCAAGGGTAATGTTTAATGGGGGGGTGGTGGGGGGTAGAGGGAGAAATAAGATGAGACTTATTTCATATCTGTCCAGATATGACACCTATTACTTCTCCCTGGGTGAGCTCCAATTGTGTTTTGAAGAGATCTGAACTGACAAGTCGCAGATAACATTTATGGCACATAAGTGCCAGTTAATGACCATCTCCCCTTGACCTTCAATGGCATCACTATTGCTAAGTTCCCCGCATCTTGGCGGGTCATCATTGACCAGAAGTTTAATTGGACCAGCCATATCAACACTGTGGCCACAAAAGCAGGGCAGTGGTTGGAACTCTGCAATGAGCAGCTCACCTCCTGACTGCTCAAAGCCTCTCCACTATCTACAAGGCTCAAGTCAGGAGTGTGGTGGAACATTCACTACTCACCTGTTTGGGTGCAGCCACAACAACACTTAAGAAGCATGAAACCATCCAGGACAGAGCAGTTCACTTGATTGGTGCCCCTGCCACTGGATGTACCATCTACAGGATGTACAGCAGGAACTCACCAAGGTTATTTCCAACTGCATCTCCCTCTCCTGTGACCTTTGCCACTGAGAAGAACAAGAGCAGTATGTTGTGGGAACTTTGTCACCTCTACATTGCACACCATCCTGACATGGACAGTTATCACCATTCCTTCACCGTCACTGTGACAAAGTCCTGGAATTCCCCACCTAACACCATGGTAGGAGTACCATTAGCACAGGGGCTGCAGCGGTTCAAGGAGAAGGCCTGCCATCACCTTCTCAGGGCATCTAGGGATGGGCAGTGAATAAGTTCACAGCCCAAGAACAAATAACTTTTAAGAACTGCTGTTTTTAAATCATTCTGCCAACTGGAGGTTTCCTGTAACAAACCATTTCAATTACACACAAGATCCACTGACTGCAGACTTATGGTGAGTTACCTTCAAAACAACATAAAATTTTCACTTTGAGCCTGCTATGAACTAGGCTTTAGAAGGCGAAAAGCTTAAATGCTTGTTCCAAGTTACTTTTTTCTTAACATGCACAAGCTGAAGTACCTTTTGAAGAATTGCAGCAGACGAATGGCAAACCTGAGCGCCAAGATTTCTATAACCAGCGAAGCTTTCAAATTTCAGCCTCTGGAAGCTTGTGTTCGACTTTGTTGTGAGCTCTGTGATCTTTCCCTACCTTCAGCAATATAATCAGCCATGGAGAGATCTCTCAAAAGGCTTATGCAAATAGCGAAAGTGGGGGGTGTGGGGGGGGGAGTAGAGAGAAACAAAACAAGACCACACACTGAGATGATAGCAACAGAATTGGTTGCAAAACTGCTGCTGAATGCTCTGAAAAACAAAACAATAAGATAAAGCTACATCCAGAAAAGTGTGGATAGGAAATTATGATTTTAGGATACGATGTGGCGGATCGCCACCTAAACGGGCATTTTCCACTTTTCCGTCCGTGGACAATATATCGGGCACCTTGCCTTTAAGGCACCTTGCCTTTAAGGCAGGAGAAAAGGAGTGGGTGGGGCCTCAGGGTTTTTCCAGAGAATTCTGTGAGCAGTTTGTTTCAGCCATTTTTGACCAGGCAGTTGTATTAAAAAGCCTTTGTGTTCCACACATGGATTCGGTCTTAATTCGTGTTTCGCGGCAGCCTCAACAACGACATCAATAAAGTAACTACATAATAAGATAACTAATATGATATAATTTAATTTAGTATGATTAAAAATGTTTAGCAACCATTCAAAGGTGAAATAAAGCCAATGTTTTGAAAGTGTAATTCGTCTTTCAATGGTTGTCTCCTTTCAATAGTTCATAATATATTTGGATTAATTATTTAAGTGGATTACTAAAAAAGGATGTTGCTCAACTATAGCTTATTTCTCTACAGTGCTTATTATGTACATAGGAAAGTACGGGACCAGAAATTATTCTGCAATCCATCTGGCCAGTTCCAAAAATGAATACTTCTCAATCACCCAGTCCCACAACTATCAATGCACCTGCTGCCCTTGTCCTTCTAGGTAGCAGAGGTCACGGGTTTGGGAGGTGCTGTTGAAGAAGCCTTGGTGAGTTGCTGCAATGCATCTTGTAGATGGTACACACTGCAGCCATGGTGCACCGGTGGTGGAGGGAGTGAATGTTTAAGGTGGACGGGGTGCCAATCAAGCGGGCTGCTTTGTCCTAGATGGTGTCGAGCTTCTTGAGTGTTGTTGCAGCTGCACTCATCCAGGCAAGTGGAGAGTATTCCATCACACTCCTGACCAATGTTCCTGTTAAACTGTGTGGCCACATGGCTGTGCAGTGGTCTGGAGGTCCCGCGCAGGCCGCCCACCGACTTTTACATGGAAGAAACTGCGCATGTGCGAAAATTTTAATGGGCTGCTCAGCCAATTAAAGGGGCCGCGGACGAAAAAAAATTACAGGGAACATTGCTCCTGACATGTGCTTTGTAAGTGGTGGAAAAGCTTTGGGGAGTCAGGAGATGAGTCAGACCTCTGACCTGCTCTTGTAGCCACTGTATTTATGTGGCTGGTCCAGTTAAGTTTCTGGTGAATGGTGACCGCCCCAGGATGTTGATGGTGGGGAATTCAATGTTGGTAATGTCATTGAATGTCAAGGGGAGGTGGTTAGACTCTTTCTTGTTGGAGATGGTCATTGCCTGGCACTTGTGTGGCACAAATGTTACTTGCCACTTATCAGCCCAAGCTTGGATGTTGTCCAGGTCTTGCTGCATGTAGGCACGGACTGCTTCATTATCTGAGGAATTGGGAATGGAACTGAACACTGTGCAATCATCAGCGAACATCCACACTTCTGACCTTATGATGGAGGAAAGGTCATTGATGAAGCAGCTGAAATGGTTGGGCCTAGGACCTCCTGCAGCAATGTCCTGGGGCTGTGATGATTGACCTCCAACAACCACAACCATCTTCCTTTGTGCTAGGTATGACTCCAGCCAGTGGAGACTTTTCCCCGATTCCCATTGACTCCAATTTTACTAGGGTTCTTTGTTGCCACACTCAGTCAAATGCTGCCTTGATGTCAAAGGCAGTCATTTTCACCTCACCTCTGGAATTCAGCTCCTTTGTCCATGTTTGGATCAAGGCTGTAATGAGGTCTGGAGGCAAGTGATCCTGGCGGAACCCAAACTGGGCATCAGTGAGCAGGTTATTAGTGAGTAAGTGCTGCTTGATAGCACTGTCGATGACACCTTCCATCACTTTGCTGATAATTGAGAGTAGACTGATGGGATTGGCCGGATTGGATTTGTCCTGCTTTTTGTGGACAGGACATACCTGGGCAATTTTCCACTTTTGTCGGGTAGATGCCAGTGTTGTAGCTGTACTGGAACAGCTTGGCTAGAGGTGCGGCTAGTTCTGGAGCAGAAGTCTTCAACACTATAGCCGGGATTTTGTTGGGGCATATAGCCTTTGCCGTATCAAGTACGCCTAGTCGTTTCTTGATATCACGTGGAGTGAATTGAATTGGCTGAAGACTGGCTTCTATGATGGTGGGGACCTCAGGAGGAGGCTGAGATGGATCATCCACTCGGCACTTCTGGCTGAAGATGGTTGCGAACGTGCTGGGCTCCACCATCATTGAGGATGGGGATGTTCATGGAGCCTCCTCCTCCCGTTAGTTATTTAATTGTCCACCACCATTCACGACTGGATGTGACAGGACTGCAGAGCTTTGATCTGATCCATTGGTTGTGGGATTGTTTAGCTTTGTCTATAGCATGCTGCTTTTGCTATTTAGCATACATGTAGTCCTGTGTTGTAGCTTCCCCAGGTTGGCACCTTATTTTTAGGTACGCCTGGTGCTGCTTCTGGCATGCTCTTCTACACTCTTCATTGAACCAGGGTTGGTCGCCTGGTTTGATGGTAATGTGAAACTTATTCTCTATCTTTTCTTTAAAAATTTTGAAAAACAATCAATAGATTTTGTTAGAGACTAAGAGAAAACTGTTGCAGGAGTATCTTCAGCACAAGGACTACAACGGTTCAAGAAGAAGGCCCACCACTACCTTCTCAGGACACCTCGGGGTGGACAATAAATGTGGCCTTGCTAGCATCACCCACATTCCAAGAACAAATTAAAAAATGACTAATCACCAGAACTATAAATAGAGGAATAAGCATTAATTCTTGTTTTAGCATGTGAGCATTCAAAATGCATAAACAAGGTACAGACTTATACAAAACAGATAATAAACACGAGTAAGAACTACTAGGAATGTAAAACAAAATTGTTAACTACAGTGTGGTAAAAAATAAATATCTGTTTTTTCCATTAATTGGAAAGTTAAATATGTAAATAAGTATAATAGGAAAAAATAGATTCCATTATTATTGCTTATATCTAGGAATTTCCACCATTGGTCCCCATTATTGCTGTGCATAAACCGAGAGAAGATCCATGAAACAAATAATGAAGGTGAGAAGGAGGATTATTCAGCCACAAACACAGCTATTTGATTATTCATTTGGAAGGCTAGCTTTTCAACTGGAGAAAATTATATTATTTTACAAATACAAAGATTAGAAAAATCATTGTGTGATGATTTGCAGTTTGGTTTCTTTCCCCTGGTAGTACTAACACCATCCCACTCTTGACCGGCTTATAAAATCTTGACACTAGGGAGGAGCTCAATCAGCAAACAGTAATTTCACAGGATCTCCTGCTGTAAATTGTATTTACGCTGACCTGTGACCTCTATGTATAGTAAAGTAGCCTAGTGGCAGTCCCAAAGCACGTAGATTAGGCCATCTTTGATGCCGTACAACAGGCAGGTGCAGAACTAGTTAAATATCCCATTTAAAAACATCTTCAATTAGTGTAATGAAATCGATAAATAGATTTTCAAAACATTGGTCTGACTCTGCAGTGGAAAATGAGTTAAAGATTATTCTGAGATCTTTGGCTTAGTGCAATTTATTTTACATTTATTTTTGTAGTCATTGAGATTTCGGCAATGTCAAAATTAGAATTTCCTTTCTGGAATTAAGTATGAAACGATGTGATTGTAGTATTTTGGTTTAATAAGCAACAATATTTGGTAGGTCTGGTAGCAAATTGACACGTAAAGATTTTTACCTGGCAACGTATATGTAAAGGTGTGCAGACAGCGGCACTGAATGCTCATCTTTTCATTTAATATAGCAAACAGAATGGTGCTAATGACAACTGGAAATTCCAGGATGTTAAAGATGTGCACGGTTAATGGGAACTCTCCTTTATCTATTGTGACACAATCTAAATATTCAATGTATTGGACAGAAGTTTCAGAGACCATTTCAAGAGTGGCAGTCCAATGACTTGAGATAGGGCATTATACAACACCTCTTTCTAGTCACAGCCAACTTTTCCTAAAAGAGTGGTAAAGTAACTAGTTCACCAGAACTAGAAGAGGCAGGAACTCACATCTCTTTCTTAATGATGGATAAACATGGTTGATCAAAGCATCCCAGACAGGTTCACTTTAAGGTTATAATCACAGAAAAAATGTTGTTGAAAAATATTTGATGCACTTCAATACAAAAGAGATGCAGCACAGTAACCCATGAATAATAAATAACCTTTAATAATCATCTTGTATGGAGCTAGATGGATCCCATCTACAAAATGGGAAACATCAATGAAATTTCTGTTGTAATTGTGAGACTGACTTCTTTGCCTTATCTAACCTATGCACTTGTCTGTCTGACTTATGTGCTATTTACTTAACCCATCTCCTTGAACAAAAGATTTTAAGTCAATGAAATTTGCAATACATGAATTTTCAGCTAGCAATACAAGAGTAGTTTAAAATGGGCAAAATGTATAAGATTGAAGATAAATTCAAAGACCTTCAATCACGTGAAATGCAATTGCTGTTTTTATGCACTATGCACATTAGGTTTTGGAATTATATTGATTCAATTTATTGTTCTTTTTATTTGTTCTCAGGATGTAGACAACACTGGCAAGTTGCCCTGAGAAAGTGGTGATGAGTCATCTCTTTGACCCACTACAGTCCTTGTTCTTTAAGCTGTTTGCCTTCCAAAAACTTAGTTTGTAACAAGCTCAGTGAACTTTTATGTTGTTCTGAAGATAACTCACCATAAGCTTGCAATCAGTGACACTTGTGTGAATGAAATTGTTTTATGATGAATGTGTGGCTGGAGAGATGGTGCAGGAGGGAGGGCTTTAGATTCCTGGGGCATTGGGGCCGGTTCTGGGGGAGGTGGAACCTGTACAGGCCGGACGGGTCGCACCTCAACAGGGCCAGAACCAATATCCTCGCGGGGAGGTTTGCTAGCGCTGTTGGGGAGGGTTTAAACTAATTTGGCAGGGGGATGGGTACCAGGATGTAACATTAGAAAGGGGAAATAAAGTGCTCAAAGGATTGGGAGAGGCAGAGAGCATGAAAGTAAGAAATAGTAAGGTATTAGGTGGAGTCAAACTAAGAGATAATACAGGATGGTCTAAGATGGGTTTACAGTGTATGTATGTGAACGCACAAAATGTAGAAAACAAGGTAAGTGAGCTGCAGGCACAAATAGCCACATGGGAATATGATGTTGTGGCAATAATTGAGACCTGGCTCAAAAAAAGAGCAGGATCGGGTATTAAATATTCCTGGTTATAAAGTGTTCAGGAAAGATAGGAGGTGGTGTGGCAGTATTGGTTAAGGAGAATGTTACAGTGCTGGAGAGGGAGGATGCCCTGGAGGGGTCAAGGACAGAATCTATATGGCTAGAGTTAAGAAATAATAGAGGTGCCATTACACTACTAGGTGTATTCTATAGGCCACCATGGAGGAGCAAATTAGCAGAGAAATTACAGAGGTACAAGAACTATAGAGTAGTAATAATGGGGGACTTCAACTATCCTAATATAGACTGGGATCGTAATAGTGTTAAGGGCAGAGAAGGGGAAGAATTTCTGAAGTGTGTTCAGCAGAACTTTCTTGATCAGTATGTTTCCAGCCTGACGAGGGAGGAGGCATTGCTGGATCTGGTTCTGGGGAATGAGGTAGGTCAACTGGAACAAGTGTCAGTAGGTGAACATTTAGGGAACAGTGATCATAGTATCATAAGGTTTAGATTAGCTATAGAAAAGGACAGGGAGCAATCTAGAGTAAAAATGTTTAACTGGGGGAAGGCCAATTTCAGTGGGATGAGAACGGATCTGGCCCAGGTAAACTGTAATGGAACTATTGGGCTGCCTTTAAAGAGGAAATAGTTCAGGTACAGTTGAGGTACGTTCCCATTAGGGGGAAAGGCAGGGCAACTAAAGTCAGGGATCCCTGGATGATGAAAGAGATAGAGAATATGATGAAGCAGAAAAAGAGCGTGTATGACAGATATTAGGTTGCAAATACATCTGAGAATCAGGCTATATATAGAAAGGTCAGAGGAGAAGTGAAAAAGAAAATAAGAGGGGCAAAGAGAGGGTATGAGAATAGAATGTCAGCCAACATAAAAGGTAATCCAAAAGTCTTCTATAGGCATATAAATAGTAAAAGGCAAGTAAGAGGAGGGGTGGGGCCGATTAGGGACCAAAAAGGAGACCTATGCATGGAGGCAGAGGGTATGGCTGAGGTACTAAACGAGTACTTTGCATCTGTCTTCACCAAGGAAGAGGATGCTGTCATAGACATAATGAAGGAGGAGGTAGGGGAGATACTTGATAGGATAAAAATTGATAAAGCGGAGGTATTAAAAAGGCTGGCTGTACTTAAAGTACATAAATTACCAGGAGCGGATGGGATGCATCCTAGGATGCTGTGGGAATTGAGCCAGGAAATCGCGGAGGTACTAGCCATAATATTCCAATCCTCCACATACAGGGGTGGTGAGAGAAGACTGGAGAATTGCAAATGTTACACCATTGTTCAAAAAAGGGTGTAAAGATAAACTTAGCAACTACAGGCCAGTCAGTTTGACCTCGGTAGTGGGGAAGCTTTTAGAAACAGTAATCAGGGACAAAGTTAACAGTCACTTGGATAGGTGTGGATTAATTAAGGAAAGCCAGCACGGATTTGTTAAAGGCAAATCGTGTTTAACTAACTTTATTGAGTTCTTTGATGAGGTAACAGAGAGGGTTGATGAGGGTAATGCGGTTGACGTAGTGTACATGGACTTCCAAAAGGTGTTCGACAAAGTGCCACATAATAGGCTTGCCAGCAAAGTTGAAGCCCATGGAATAAAAAGGACAGTGGCAGCACGGATATGGAATTAGCTAAGTGATAGGAAACAGAGAGTACTGGTGAACAGTTGTTTTTCAGACTGGAGGAAGGTGTACTGTGGTGTTCCCCAGGGGTCAGTTCTAGGACCACTGCTTTTCTTGATATATATTAATGACTTGGACGTGGGTGTACAGACCACAATTTCAAAATTTGCAGATGACACAAAACTTGGAAGTATAGTGAACAGTGAGGAGGAGAGTGATAGACTTCAGGAAGACATAGACAGGCTGGTGCAATAGGCAGACGCATGGCAGATGAAATTTAACGCAGAAAAGTGTGAAGTGATACATTTTGGTAGAAAGAATGAGGAGAGGCAATATAAACTAAATGGTACAATCCTGAAGGGGGTGCACAAATCGTTGAAGGTGGCAGGGCAGGTTGAGAAAGCAGTTAAAAAGGCTTACAGGATCCTGGGCTTCATAAATAGAGGTATAGAGTACAAAAGTGTGGAAAATTATGATGAACCTGTACAAAACACTGGTTTGGCCCCAACTGGAGTACTGTGTCTACTTCTGGGCACCACACTTTAGGAAGGATGTGAAGGCCTTAGAGAGGGTGCAGAAAAGATTTACAAGAATGATTCCAGGAATGAGGGACTTCAGTTATGTTGATAGACTGGAGAAGCTGGGGTTGTTCTCCTTGGAGCAGAGAAGATTGAGAGGAGATTTGATAGAGGTGTTCAAAATCATGAGGGGTCTGGACAGAGTAGATAGAGGGAAACTGTTCCCATTGGCAGAAAGGTTGAGAACCAGAGGTCACAGATTTAAGATGATTGGCAAAAGAACCAAAGGCGACATAAGAAAAAACTTTTTTACACAGCGAGTGGTTAGGATCTGGAATGCACTGCCTGAAAGGGTAGTGGAGGTAGATTCAATCACGGCTTTCAAAAAGGGAGTTGGATAAGTATCTGATGGATAGAAATTTGCAGGGCTACGGGGAAAGGGCGGGGGAGTGGGACTAGCTGAAGTGCTCTTGCAGAGAGCCAGCACGGGCTCGATGGGCCTTCTTCCATGCTTTAACCATTCTATGATGCAGGGAAGTTCCAGAGGATAGAATGGTTTGAATCAGTAGGCTTTTTAAATTTGTTCTCAGGATGTGACTAATGCTGGCAAGGACACAATTATTGCCCATCTCCAGTTGTCCTGTGAAAGTGCATGGGCTGATGGCACTAGGTAGGGAATTCCAGGATTTTGACCCAGCGCCGATAAAGGAATGGCACCATTTGTCCAGGACATATGGTGTGTGAGTTTGAGATAATGGTGTTCTCACATTGCTTCTCTTATCCTCCTCGGTGGTAGGGGTTGCAGAAAAGGGAGGTGCAGTTGAAGTAACTTTAATGAGTTGCCGCCGTGTACCCTGTAGATTGTACAGACTGCAGCTACAGTGCACCAGTGGCAGAAAAGGTGGATATTGAGTCCAGCAGCAGGGACACCAATCAAGCAAACTCCTCTGTCCTGGATACTGTTGTGCTTCGAGTGCTGTTCCAATTGCACCCATCCAGGCAAGTGGTAAGTATTCAGTTATACTCTGTACTTGAACCTGTAGATGGGATTAGGACATGAGCCACCTGTCGCAAAGTACTCAGCCTCTGTGCCCTGCCTTTGTAGCTAGTGTTGCTACACCTGATCCCATTCAGTTTCTTGTCAATGGCAACACCCAAAATGTTAATGATGGGGGAGTTTGGCAATGGTGGTACTATTGACAGTCAAGGGAGATGGTTGGGCTTTCTCTTATTCGAGATGGTAATTACTTGCCACGGGCATAACTCAAACTGATCTTGATGGCACTATTGATGACCCCTTCCATCACTTTACTTACTTTTCAAATCTATTAGAACATTTTCCACCAATTTAACTTTCCAATGCTATCAAACCATAAAAAGGGTCTCTAGACAAGCTTATCCCCACCATTATTACTGCTTACTGTTGCTTCTGAATTACAGACTGTTATCAGGAGAAACCTGTATTAAAGGAACTGTAAAACAGAAAATTAGGCATATCATTCTATATGCAGATGAAGTCATATTATGTGCTCCCAATCCTTACACTTTGAGAGGCCCCAATTTCATTGCTATTTAAGCATTTCAGAATATTAAATAAATTAGAAATAACATGAAGAATTTAGGTAATCTTTTGGACAATGTAGCTCTTAACATAGTTAGGCATTAAAATTTGATTTTGATCTGAAGAAACTGCATCAAATCTAGAAGAAATATTATTCTCACACGGTAGGAATATATGATACCTACCAGTGGTTAAAGTAATTAATATTCAGTCTGTTAAAGCCTTACAAGCAGCTTGATCCATATGTGGTTATAAAAGGCAATGCAATTCAATTTGCATAAATGATCAAACATTCCATCGTTGGTCCCTGTCTTGTAGATACTACGGCAATATTGTCTGTTCAGTGCAACTGCCCAATGTTGAATACTAAGTTGACTGCCTGCAGTTTTTATTCAATTACCTTCAGAGGTTAGGGAGGAATATCTGAGCTTTGTAAGCTTTAAGGCTTTAACAGACTTTATCTTTTGAAGGTTCACATGTGGCTATGCACAATCCTCAATATATTGAGTGCCCAAGGCTGCACCAAAAGCATACATGATCCATAGGCAGGCGGAATGGTCTTTACTCACTCCTATTCCTTCTCTTCAAAATGTGCAAGATGATTTACATCAATAGATGTGCACAACATCATCATTGTTTGGTATATTTAACACTAAAATGGGGTGCTAAATTGATTTTCAACAATACTCTCCTTTAGATTTAATATGATTGCAAAATGCATTTGGAATAATAAAAATCCTTTACTTCATGGCAATTAAGGCAAAGTAAACTAAAGTGATTTCCTTAACAGATTTTCTTCTAGAACAGGCACATGGCTTTAAAGTCTAATGCAAAGTCTAACCATTCCCTTATATTTTACAATATATTTTGAGTCTTAGTTATCCCAAGTTTCTTTAAATTAATTTCTCTGAAATAAGTCAAACAATTTATAAATGGTACCTATTCTCTTAAACCTGTCTTCCTTAAGCAAATGGGTCACCAAGCAGCAAGTACTACAGCACTTTCCAATTATTTTTGTGCTGCATAAAATTATGGTTAAAATGTCAACAAACCCTCAGATTTATAATTTGCTGTAGACCACGTGTCATTTTATTATCTGCTGTTTTCAAGATCTACGCAAACCTGCTGAGGTCAGATATAGTTTGGAGTGCCATCTTGTGGTGATTTCCTCCTTTGGAAGTAGGAATAAAAGCTGCACCTTTGAAAATTATACATTTTCATGGCTGAAAACAGCATAGCTTTTACAATGGTCCCATTGTCTCGTAACAGATATAGCCAATATACATGGTTTTATTAAATATCAATAGATCTGCACTGAGATCTGCAAGATTTGTGAAGTTGATCGTCTGTGGTTCAGCTAAGAACTTTTAACCCACTACACTTGTGCTTAGAAAACAGTTACTGTGCGTTGTCTGCACTGAGCTACTCTCTATTCCTGTTCAGATCTAAGGTTCCCATAGTGTACCATACTGTATAAAACTCCAAATTACATTTAAAGAATGAGTGTTTTCTACTAGTTTCTGTTTTAAAAATCAGTTATAACGAACCATGTAAATCATACTTTTGTTTATTTCTTTGTTGAATGAATGTGTGCTGGCAACGCCATTGATGGAATTGCTTTGTAGCACAATGGAATTGAATTATTAACAGCATCACAAACCTCAGGCTCTTAAACAATCATATTATTTTTACATTAGTACATTAAATGCCTCACATCAGACTCATTAGTGCCTCCAAGCTCATTTATGTGATCAGCACGCACTGAACAAAAATGTTTCTTTAAAGCAACAGAAAGACAGAAATAAGTAACAGTAAAAGAAATCAATATTTTTTTCTTGGAAACTATTGATTTCTAAAAGGGCAATAATGCAAGAGGTTTTATGTACATTTAGATCTTTCAGGTCACGTATGCAGACTACAGGTTACATTGCTTCTGGATGCCTGCTCTAGTTTGATTATTGTCTGAAACTGTTCTTCCCCAAACCTACTTTGTGTAGAAACTTACTGTCACGCTTAGCTGGGAAACCGGTTTGAAATGGTTGTTTTATGGGAAGGCAGAATGAAAAATCTCCTGTCAATTAAAGACTGTGCCAATGATAAACCACAAATGAGGAAATGTCTCCATCTATGATTATGAAAACTTCAGGGAATGTTACATAGACAAAGTATTACCTAAAGTCTCTGTATATTCTTAAACAAAAGAAATACCTTGCAATGTTCCCTCTACTTTTTGGGGGCTGCGTGGCCCATTTAAATTTCCGCGCATGCGCGTTTTTTTTCCATTTAAAAGCCGATGAGCGGCCTGCGCAAGACCTCCAGGCTGCTGCGCGGCCGCCCAGCTTAACAGGAACATTGCTTGCATTTATAACTTTCATGACCTCAGAACATACCAAAATACTTTGCCAATTAAGTACTTTTGAAGTCTACATTACTGTTGTAATGTAAAGGAACATGGGAGCCGATTTACACACAGCAAGGTCCACGAACAGCAATGAGATAAATAACTATGTTTTAATGATGTTGGTTGAGGGATAAATATTTGCCAGGACACTTGAGAATTCTCCTGCTCTTTGAATAGTAGCATGGGATCTTCTCTGCCCACCTAAGGGGGTATACAGGGTCTTGATTTAACATCTCATCTGAAGTTGCAACACTTCCTCAGTACTGCACTGAAGTGTCAGCCTAGATTACGTGCTCAAATCTCTGGAGTAGGGCTGCAACCCTCAATCTTGACTCAAGATGCATTAAAGGAGTTATATAAATGCTAGTTGTTGCTAGGTCTCCCTGTCATTAGGCCATTCTGTCACTGGATCAAAATCCTGGAACTCTCTAATGGATTTAGTATAAACTGACTTATAAACTGCCTATTAAAATAAACAGCTAACATTCTAAATCAAAATTTATAGTTAAAAGAAAATAAGTTGCTGCATTCCTGGAGAAAATAGGGCAATGAACAGCATGAGATGTGATTAACTACCAGAGTGTTATCAACATTAACAAAAAAAGCCACCACCTTAGAACACACTCCAGAATGCATTATTCTTTATATAGCACTTTCTTACCTGGATTGAGCATTTTTTTTTTGTGCTGGCAAAATCATCACTGCAAAGCAGTAAATGTGTGGCAGGCTTCATTTACCATGTTGTTGAGCTAGAACACATACTGGGATTTATTTTATTTGCTGATACTGGTGAATATCAGTGTTATGGTTTGCAAATTTGTCCATGCGTTTAGATTTTGGTGGAAATGTGTGGGTGTATAATTATACATACTCACATATTCATTGCTAATGCCAACACACTTATGCTTTTGCAATAGCAAAATACTGCAGATACTGGAAATCTGAAATAACAGAAAATGCTGGAAAACTCAGCAGGCCAGGCAGCATCCGTAGAGAGAGAAACAGAGTTAACGTTTCAGGTCTGGGACCCTTCATCAGAACTGGAAAAGGCTAGAGATGTAACAGATTTTAAGCAGGTACAGTGGAGAAAGGGGGGGGGGGGGGGGGAAGGAACATTCTGTGCTAGGGTAGGAGAGATCCTGGTTTGCATCAGGAGACAGAAAAGCTGTCATTTATTATTCAAGAATAAGGTATAATTTTTTTATAACAAGTGCAGATCTACATTCTTAGTTCTTAAAAGCCTTGTAAGGATTAGGCTGCAGTATTAAAACATTGAGTGTTTACAGCAGAGTTTGGAATGCTTCTTTTGTGTTTTACAAAAATAACTGCACTTGCATATCACTTTCATGCCCTGAGGTGCTTCAAGCAAATGGATTTACCTTTGAAGTATGGTCAGTTATGTTAATAAAAACACTGAATACTGAAGGTTACAAAGTAATTTTATGGTCTAACGGTTGTAGCATTGGATTTTTGTGGAATTCTAACTGTACTATTAAGTTGAAATCTTTAGAATGATACAATTTTGAATTTTAAACTAATTTGTTATATACTAGCTGTTGCTTTGTAAATCAGCTGTAGTTTGTTCTGCCAAAATGAATGAAGACATAAAAAATCGCTGCATTCAATTAAATAGGAGTTATGCCAACAAATTAAAAGGAGGCTCTTGATGCAGGATAGGCTAAAAGCAGTGTTTTGGATGAGCTCAAGTTAGGAGATGGTGAAGAATGGGAGGCTGGGCAGGAGAGCATTAGAGTAATCAAGACAGGAGGTGACAAAGGCTTAGACAAGGGTTTCAGCAGCACGTGAGCATAAGGGTAGAGTCAGGTTACAGAAGGTGGAAATACGACATCTTTTTGGTGGGTAGGATATGAATCAGAAACTCAGCTCATGGTTGAAAAGGACATCAAGTTTCTTTGAATCAGAAGAGAACCCAATCAACAACAGACTCAATCAACTTCTTGGCGTGGAGTTTCCGGCCAGATAGCAGCAGAATTGAAACAGCGCTAAAGATTGCAGAATTTTAAACATGAGTTGTGCCCATAACCACTTTATGCTGAAGTATCCACGATCTTTTATGCTGGTTCAAAAGTCTATTGTCCAAAGCAGTCCCTGCCCACAAAACTGGCCATGTCCCCAGGTCGTAATGGCAAGATTATGCTGATTGCACCCACTTGGGGAGTGTTCATCACATTGCGACCAGATTCTCGGGCACACAGGCACCCATTGTCACATGAATCTGTACCTGCAGTGACCAGCAGTCAATTGAAGCCTGACACAGGTCTGTTTCTCCTGCTGCAATTACTTTAATAATTCAGTTTAGTCTAAATTAAGTCAATTACAGCAGAGCAGGACGCACATGTGTGGCTTCAAATGACTTGCTAGTCACAGATCTTATGTACCAAGCGCAGATCAAAGCAGTCAATTAAAAGGTAAGACCCAAGAGCAATCAGTCAGTTGAAGAATGGCACATTTCCTGGCAATCCCACTCCTCTACGATGCTAGAGAATGCCCTGTTCCAGTCACAAAACAATTACAATGGATTACGCGGCTTGATTGCACATGGAGATTTTATGTTCAGACTTATGTTAATGAGTTTGCGCGGAAACGTGAGCGTGACTTCACCTCGGCAAAACCGGAGCAGCACATTCTGGGCGTATTTTGCTGATTGCACCCCTACTGGAAACTACACGCCCTTGTCTCAACGATCACCAAGATTGTGACCGTCGCTGAAGTTGTTTTCACTTCACCTTCTTCCAGAAACCTATAGATCTCATATTGGGCAACATGGTTGCAGGAAAGGCACCAGAACCACATCAAAATCTTTTCTCTAACTGATAATTATAATACTTTTACAAAGAATATGTTTAAAATTTAGATTCAGTTGCAGCAAAAGTAAAAGTATAAACACTGGCCTTTCCTTTATACACGTTAGTTTCAAGGTACCAATGCAGGTCCTGCTTTGGGAAATAATGCTAGACCAAACATGTATTCTGATATGTATGTTTAATTTCCCTGCATTTTTTTCACTTAACAAGATCAAGTAACAAGGAAGTTGTCTGATGTAGTGCTGACACTAACATTCCAATACTAATACTGTTGAAAAGGCCTATGTAATAGTAATTGTATAAACTCATAAAAACACTATACTAAAGGAGTCCAAACATAAAAGTCAGACAGTCTTTCTAACCTGTTACTTGCCTTGCAGCCACAGGAAAAGGAGCAAAATGGAAGTTGATAATCTTCAATTCTGTTTCACTACCCTCGCCCTCCAAAACAATAGAAAATACTATTTTTTTGTCTTGACTTAAATGTCTGATAAAGAAATGTCACTTAGTATTTACCAAACATCCATCTATTCAATTTGTGAGAAAAAAAACTGAGTGAAAACTTTACAATGTACAAAAAATGACAAGGATTTACATGGCCTACCTAAATATCTTTAAATTTTTTTAAGCACAAAGTTGATTTGTACAAGTTACAAAATGTAAACATGGCAAAATAAATAGTTAAAACAAGTGACAAAAGGATCCCAATTTCATGCTCATGATCCCATAGATTTGTGTCATTTTCATTCTGTTGTAATTTCAAGTGCAAAGCATGATGAATATCTAGTATTCAAGTAACAGAAATACATATGATGATACAAATAAACTATTGTACAAGGTAGTGATCACCTGAACTTTACAAAATTTACATTTATATATTGACAAATTTTTACATTTATGATATGACACCATTCAGGTCCACATTTAGCACTTGCAATCCATTGGGTGCCTTATTCTGCATTCTTTCTGGAATACAAGATTTCCATCACTGTACGTCTTAGAAGAGGCGCTTTAGACGGCATTATGTCACCTCCATAGCTACTGTCTTGTCTGCAATACCATTCAATAATCTCTCTGGTTCACTGCTCTCCCTGCAAGAAAAGAAACAACCTTTATTTTTATAGAAATTACATCTGTACAGCATGATTCTTAGAGAAAGCAAAGTAAAGAAATAAAACAAACATGTAAAATTAAATTTTAAAAAGGGATTCCTTAAAGTTTAAATCTTTTGAGTACCAGTTTTGTCTATTTCTGCTGTGACAAAAAATGGATACCAATATTAAAATTGAACTCAACATATTTTCTAAGAATACAATTGTATTAAATCAAATTATTTTATTTTCAAATATTGGTAGTCCAACCAGTAACTAAAACAGAACAAAGGTGTGCATATGGTTTCATTCTCCATTTGTTATGCTTTTAATTCATGCTGCACACACATCATTTCGATCTTTTGGATCGACTAACTTATTTCCCAGCTGATTATCACTCTGCAATCTGTGTCTCAATCATTAATCTGATTGTTTCTTCTAAATGCCGACATAAACAACCCCCCACCCCCAAATAAATTTTACTGCACATTTAACAATGGATTTCAAGGCTGCAATCTCATCTCAGGATTTACATATCATCTGGATCCCACAATAAAACTGCTGCCGTGTAAACATTCCTGGGCATTAATTATTCTGTGTCTTATGACTTCTCAATAATCCTCAAAGTACAATTGTTAATCCTCAAGTGTTCCAACAAGGACACAAAAAAAATAGGTAAAATAAAACAAACTATAAATTAGCAACACCAATTCAATTACACGAATAAAGACTGTTAAGGAACGTGAATATTGGTAAAACAATGGTAGCACTTTGAACCAGTGATAACCTTTAGACAAATTACCCAAATTCAAAATGCATTAATTAGATGCTAAATTTTAATTCTGAACATTCATCTATATTTAATCACTGCAGTTTTCAAACAGATATTTTTTTCCGAGAATTGCTCAGAAGTATGCTTTAAATAACTAACAAGCTTTAACTGCCGTAACCTACAAGGCTACGGACCAAGAGCTGGAAAGTGCAATTAGGCTGGATAGCTCTTTTTTGGCCGGCACAGACATGATGGGTCGAATGGCCTCCTCCTGGCCATAAATTTCTATAATTCTATAAATAGCTGCATTATACAATTGCACCTTCTAGATTTCCTTTCCCTTCCTGCCCTATTATACAGCCACGCTGAACATTGCTTACTTTTCTGGCAGGGTGGGTGAAGGGAAGAGGTCATCACAGACATCCCAATCAGGAAGAAAATCTGATTGACCCCAATAAACTTACATCACTGCTCCTGTAAGGATTAATACATTTTCAAATTATGTACATTCAAATATACAAGTTACAGAAGGATCTCGTATCTACATGCAAGAGGTAGCACCCGAGTAAAGTTCACTCTCAGAAACCCGTTAGAACTTGCATACGTAGAGCTTCTTTACCTACCTAGCCAAGCTACTGATGGCACTACTAGGGGTCACCTTTGGCACCCTGTCAAGGCTGGTAGCAGCTGTGGCCAGCTTTAAGGCAGAAGGAGAAGGTGCTGAAGTCCTTGCACTGAGATGCACATTGACAGGAGTAACCACATTCATACTGTTCAGACGCACAGCAGTTCCTATGCAGGAATTGTTCACAGGAAACGACTGGGGACTGCTTGTGCGTAATGCAGGGAACACGTGATTTGCTGAGGTGCGACTGACAGTTCTTATAATTTGTACAGTAGATAATCCTGGGCTGGAGGATGAAGTAGCATTGGAGGGTTGGAGATTTCTATAGGTGCCTGTGAAAAGAAGCATGAACGTTGATTAAAAGTGGACTAATCTCTTCACGTATGAACAGTTTTATTCTTGACTGGTTTTCTGCACAATCTCTGAATGGTCCAACATTAGAAATTTAAAATAGAATAGGAGGAGAAACAATGTTTTTTATATAAACAATTCAGATGTAGAAACTTTCAGAAGCCTGCAACCAATGTTTCCTTTAACCTGCATGGCCGTGCAGCACTCTGGAGGTCCCGCACAGCCGGTTGGCCAGCTTTTAAATTGATAAAACTGTGCATGCATGGACTTTTGAATGGGCCGCGCAGCCCAAAGAAATGTTAACATTGCCTGCAACCTATTATGCACCTATCCAGCTTGTGGATGAGTAAACTGACATTTGGTCACACATGCTTTTGTTTTTGGGGAGGTGTAGCATTTACAAGGCTCACACAAGAGCCTCCAGTGGCAGAAACCTGGTTCCGTGGCACTACAATACCAGATGGGCTCTTACGAAAGAACATATTAACACCAGTGAGTCTTGGATTAATGCACACCAAAGCGTATTCAGCCCTCTAGGATTCAAAATTCTGATAAAGCTGGATGACCCAGTGTACTAAATGGCACAATTTTAAAGGGGGTGCAGGAACAGAGACACATGGGGGGTATATGTACACAAATCTTTAAAGGTGGCAGGATAAGTTGAGAAGGCTGTTATAAAAGCATATGGGATCCTTGGCTTTATTAATAGGTGCAAAGAGCACAAAAGCCAGGAAGTTATGCTGAACCTTTATAAAACACTGAAGTATTGTGTTCAATTCTGGGCACCACACTTTAGGAAGGATGTCAAGGCCTTGGAGAGGGTGCAGAAGAGATTTACTAGAATGGTACCGGGGATGAGAGACTTCAGTTATATGGAGAGACTGGAGAATCTGGGTTGTTCTCCTTAGAGCAGAGAAGGTTAACGGAAGATTTATACAAGGTACTTAAACTCTGGCTAAGATACCAATGCTACGGAGTTCAAACAGTAGATAATGCTGAAGTATAACTCCAGGTGCAGCCCAGCCTATTATCCCTTTTTCCTACTGGCTAGCACCTAAACGCCACTTGGTGCTGTACATAACTTCACAGAAATTAATAAATCAGCAACAAAAAAAAAATGAAAGTGAGCCATAGATAGAACTGAAGCCCAGATCTGCCAGTTTCTTAAACTTTAATTTTTTTAATTATACTCACTTATAAATGGATCAATAACAATTAAAGTAAAACCTGTATTGTGTACAAGATAGTAAATGGAAAGTTAACAGAATTAATTACTTTCTATATTGTTCACAATGAAGTCCATCAACTGAGAGATTATTACGCTGTCCACCTGAACTGGAATCTTTCTAAGTTAAGTACAGGTGCCACTTCTAGATTTTATATTCCCTGTGGGAAGGACTATGTTGTTGTAGAGTAACAGCAGCTTTACAGATATGACAAAGAGTCACAGACCTGAAACGTTAAACCTATCTTTCTTTCTCCACAGATGCTGCCTGACCTGCTGAGTGTTTCCAGCATTTTCTGTTTTTATTTCAGATTATCAGCATTTGCATTATTTCGCACTTTGACGGCTAACTTAATTATTCTGAGAAAAGCGAAGAAAACCAAGTATACATTTTGTTTAGCACATTTCTTGATGTTTAACATGGCTTCATCTTGATCGATAATAACTAAAGCGATACAACTATAACCAGTGGTATTGTAAAAGAAAATTGATTAATAAAAAACCAACAGAAGTATTCACAATAGTGTATATATGCAATATATATATATATATATATATATATTATTTTTTAAAGTGGTCTCATTCAATTGCAACCCAACAGTAAATTATGTGATTCATAACAGTATACATTAGTTTAAGAAATTCATTTTAAACATTTCTGTCTTTCATATTTAATTTCCTTCCATAAATAATTGTCCACGTATTGGGAATCTTGTACTCATCACCTTCTTCAACACTTATTTTCATAGGACTAAGTAACTGAGGTGTGCAGATTGGAGAACTTAGCACCTTCAATTACAAAACACATTAAAGCACCATCTTCCAGGAGGACAGGGCCTGGATGGAATACAGCTCTGTGCCAAAATTGTATCTGCAGACATTGGTCAACTAGGCCCTCAGAGTCCTTGAGGTAATGTCCCCAAGCACATTATAACCACTGCCTTTTATCAAGCCGTCTGCCAAAAACTACACCTTTATACAGCCTTCTGTGATGACTAGGTGGTTCTGGTGTAGTGGAGTTATGGTGTAGACCATGGATCTTTATACAACATGAGAGTAAGAGACTCTGTATTCTCTAGAACAAACCTAGGTTTTACTCTTATGAGTGGAGAATGCTTGATCAAGAAAGACAGAACCATAGTTTCAGAGTTTTACATTGGAATAAAAGCTCTGCTACCATGGCAAAAATTTGAATTAATATTAAATTGCAAAAGCTGCAATGATCGGAATAAATGGGTCATTTTCAGATTGGAAAACTGTAACTAGTGGGGTGCCACAGGGATCAGTGCTGGGGCCTCAACTATTTACAATCTATATTAATGACTTGGATGAAGGGACCAAGTGTACTGTTGCCAAATTTGCTGACAATACAAAGATAGGTGGGAAAGCAAGTTATGAGAAGTATACAGAGTCTGCAAAGGGATATAGAGATAGGTTAAGTGAGTGGGCAAAAATTTGGCAGATGGAGTATAATGTGGGAAAAATGTGAGGTTATCCAGTTTGGTAGGAAGAATAAAAAAAGCAAAATATTATTTAAATGGAGACTACAGAATGCTGCGGTAGAGGGATCTGGGTGTCCTCGTACATGAAATACAAACGGTTAGCATGCAGGTACAGCAAGTAATTAGGAAGGCAAATGGAGTATTGGCCTTTATTGCAAGGGGGATGGAGTATAAAAGTAGGGAAGTTTTGCTACAACTGTACAGGACGTTGGTGAGACCACACCTAGAGTACTGCGATAAAAACAGAAAATGCTGGAAATACTCAGTTAATATTTCAGGTCGATGACCCTTCGTCAGAACTGAAAAAAGTTGGAGATGGAACAGGTTTTTAAGCAAGTGTAGGGGCAGGGAAAGTGGGGAGGGGAGGAAAGAACAAAAGGGAAGGTCTGTAATAGGGTGGAAGGCAGGAAAGATTAAGAGACAAAAGGGATGATGGTGCAAGGCAAAAGGAGATGGTAATGGGACAAGTTAAGAAATAAAAGATGACTCTAGATGAAGTGTAAATGGCAATGGCAGAAAAATCGACAGCTGCCATGTGAGAGAGGGAAAAAAAATGAAAAAAGATAAGGGCAGAGGTCCAGAAGGCTGTAAAGTACCTAATCGAAAAATGAGGTGCTGTTCCTCGAGCTTACGTTGAGCTTCATTGGAAGTGTAAGAGGCCGAGGACGGAGAGATCAGAGTGGGAGTGGAGCGGAGAATTAAAGTGACAGGCGACCGGAAGGTCGGGGTCACCCTTACGGACTGAACGGAGGTGTTCCACAAAGCAATCACCCAACCTGCGTTTGATCTCCCCAATGTAGAGGAGACCACATCGTGAGCAGCAAATACAGTATACTAAATTGCAAGAAGTACATGTAAATTGCTGTTTCACCTGGAAGGAGTGTTTGGGGCCCTGGACAGTGGGATGGAAGGAGGTAAAAGGGCATGTGTTGCACCTCCTACGCTTGCACGGGAAGGTGCCGGGCAAAGGGGTGTCGGGGGTGATAGAGGAGTGGACCAGGGTGTTGCGGAGGGAGCAGTCCCTTCGGAATCCTGAAAGGGGAGGTGAGGGGAAGATGTGTTTGGTGGTGGGATCACGCTGGAGGTGGCGGAAAATGGCAGAGGATGATCTGTTGAATGTGGAGGCTGGTGGGGTGAAAGGTGAGGACAAGGGGAACCCTATCCTGGTTCCGGGAAGGAGGGGAAGGGGTGAGAACAGAAGTACGGGAAATAGAATGGACATGGTCAAGGGCCGTGTCAAACACAGTAGAGGGGAATCCTCGGTTGAGGAAAAAGGAAGACATGTCGGAAGCACTAGTATGGAAGGTGGCATCGTCAGAGCAGATGCGGCAGAGACGGAGAAACTGGGAGAATGGAAGAGAGTCCTTACAGGAAGCGGGGTGGGAGGAAGTGTAGTCCAGGTAGCTGTGGGAGTCAGTGGACTTATAGTGAATGTTTATCAATAGCCTAACCCCAGAGATGGAGACAGAGAAGTCAAGGAAGGGAAGGGAAGAGTCGGAGATGGGCCATGTGACGATGAGGGAAGGGTGGAAATTGGAAGCAAAGTGAATGAAATTTTCTAGTTCAGGGCGAGAGCAGGAAATGGCACCGATATAGTCATCAATGTACCGGAAAAAGAGGCGAGGGAGGGGACCTGAGTGGGACTGGAACAAAGAATGTTCCACATATCCCATGAAAAGGCAGGCATAGCTAGGACCCATGCAGGTTCCCAGAGCAACACCTTTAATTTGGAGGAAGTGAGTGGAGTCAAAGGAGAAGTTGTTCAATGTGAGAACAAGTTCAGCCAGGCTAAGGAGGGTGGTGGTGGATGGGGACTGGTTGGGCCTCTGTTCAAGGAAGAAGCGGAGCGCCCTCAGGCCATCCTCGTGGGGGATAGAGGTGTAGAGGGATTGGACGCCCATAGTGAAAAGGAGATGGTTTTTGCTCTTTCCCTGCCCCTACACTTGCTTAAAAACCTGTTCCATCTCCAACTTTTTCCAGTTCTGACGAAGGGTCATCGACCTGAAACATTAACTCTGTTTCTCTCTCCACAGATGCTGCCTGACCTGCTGAGTATTTCCAGCATTTTCTGTTTTTATTTCAGATTTCCAGCATCCGCAGTATTTTGCTTTTGTCCAAGAGTAATGTGTAGTTTTGGTCTCCTTATTTAAGGCAGGATATACTTGCATTGGAGGCAGTTCAGAGAAGGTTCACTAGGTTGATTCCTGAGTTGAAGGGGTTGTCTTATGAGGAAAGGTTGAGCCTATACTCAGTGGAGTTTAGAAGAATGAGAGGTGTTATTGAAACATAAGATTCTGAGGGGGCTTGACAAGGTCGATGCAGGGGGGATGTTTCCCTTCATGGGGGAATCTAGAACTAGGGGGCACAGGTTCAGAATAAGGGGTCGCCCATTTAAAACGGAGATAAGGAGGAATTTCTTCTCTCAGAGGATCGTGAATCTTTGAAATTCTCTGCCCCAGAGAGCTGTGGAGGCTGTCATTGAATATATTCAAGACTGAGATAGACAGATATTTGAGCTACAGGGGAAACATAGAAACATAGAAACATAGAAACATAGAATCTAGGAGCAGGAGTAGGCCATTCGGCCCGTCGAGCCTGCTCCACCATTCAATACGATCATGGCTGATCATTCAAATCCAGTACCCTGTCCCTGCTTTAATCCCCACAGTACACATATCCCACCCTAGCCCCGTAACCCCACGTATTTAATTCCCCCTAACATATCCCATCCTATCCCCATAACCCCACATATTTAATCCCCCCCCCTAACACTAAGGGTCAATTTATCATAGCCAAATCAACCTACCCCGCACATTTTTGGACTGTGGGAGGAAACCGGAGCACCCGGAGGAAACCCACGCAGACACGGGGAGAATGTGCAAACTCCACACAGACAGTCACCCGAGGTCAGATTTGAACCCGGGTCTCTGGCGCTGTGAGGCACCAGTGCTAACCACTATGCCACCGTCAAGGTTTATGGGGAGCGGACAGGGAAGTGGAGTTGAGGCCAAGATCAGATCAGCCATGATTTTATTGAATGGCGGAGCAGGCTCAAGGGACCGAATGGCCTACTCCTGTTCCTATTTCCTATGTTCATATGATCAACACTGGAAATCCAATTCTTCCATAGCAGTAGTATAATGCTACAGCTCTTGCCTCAGTCACTGAACTAAGTGATTTGTTGTCAATAATTTGTAAAAAGCAGGTTTCAACTTTCTGCTGACAAGTCCCACTTTGTTAAAGGTCAATTAAACTTAACTAATTCCTGTGGGTGAGATAAGAGGTTATTTATAAGTGATGAGATTGTTTAAGCTCAGTTGAATAATGCTGGTATAGGTGAAAATTGTGTTTCTCCATTCTGGTGTTGCAAACCTGTCCATTATTGCCATGCTTCCTTACGGACAGATCATGATGGAACAGAGGGGGCAGGAACTTGCTACTGAAAGCTTCTACTACATATGAAAATCACTGCTCTAATGATTGGTTTCAATTTCTTCTTGTTCTTGGCTGAAATGATTACAAGAATTGGTTGGTGATCTGCAGCAGACAAGATGGTCAATAAAGCATTGATTTTTTTTAAATCATCATGAAGATGAATATATACTACTCCTCAGAAACCAAGGTGGCCTACAAGCAATTTCTGACTCATCCAGCATTCCACTGCTGGAAGCAAAAATGAATATATGAATAAGCTGGAGATCCCTTATAATTAATGTTCAACTGTCCTTTCAACTGACAGCCTACTTTGGTAAAAATACAAAGCAGGCCCTTATTCTTATCAGCAAGTTATGGGAGGAAAGCTACTAGTGTTGCTAACCTGAAATCACTGTGCATGTTTTTGCATTCCTTAAGTTTCTGGATTACCCAAGAGAAACTTGCTGAAAATCATTTGCCCCCCCAACATTTGTTAATATTTAGCAAAAAGGTTTTACATAGACAACAGTATTATACCCTCACCTGCAGACTGGACAACACCATTCATGTTTGTAGTATGGCCTGCAGCATCCTTGGAAACTTCTGCCTGACCTGGTGCAGGAGCACTAACAACAGCAGATGCAGCAAAATGGGCACTAGCTGAATCCAGCGTTTTTGAAGAGCTGTCAGATATCCTGGATCCCTGAAAAGATAATTCACAACTCAAATTTTCAATAGAGGGAAGCTAGGTAAGTACATGAGGGAGAAAAGAGTAGAAGGACATGCTGATAGGGTTAGATGAGGGTGAGCTGAAGTAAATAGATATGAATTCCCGAAATGCTCATAGTGCATGACCTACAATATTGGTAATTCATAATGTTACATAATCAAAAACAAGATAGATTAGAGGAAAACTCCCCATCAGTCCATTTGATCGCCTCCTCCCAAAGTACCAACCCTAAACACCTTCCCAATATAGCTACTTCTTAACCGAGTTCAATGTCCTGGATGCAGCAACCCTTTTTGGCAAACTATTCCAGCTGTACTTTTTGTGAAAATAAATACTTTGATGTCTATCCTAAATTTCCCTTTACCACTCGAAACTTGTGCTCTATCAGCTAATGTACAGAAAGTACTCCAAAGGCTAGTCTTTGCAGTTTATAGCATTTGGCACTTAGTCCTACAATGCTTAAAAAGGCAAGTGCAATTTGTATTTAAAAGTACAACATAATTTACATTTAAAATACCATTATTTACCAAGATAGGAGTAAATTTAAAGTTACTTTTGCATTTGTGCTAGGCACTATTTTGAGCTTCAGGACAGCGATGTCTGTGGGCTGCTCTCTCTCATTTTATACATTGGAATTAGGGAGCTGGGTAGGTGCATTGGGCACTGCTTTTATATAGATACCCACAGATAACAATACAGACTGGTTCCCAGCAATGACATTAACTAAAATCAGCTCTTTTATCCTGATAGCTAAATCATAGATCCACATTTTCATGGGTCTACAACGCAGTCAGGATTAATGAGTCCAGCGAATTTACAGAACGGGGGGAATCCAACATGTGTGCAGTCAGCTGCATTCATAGCGTAAAAACATCTTTAAAGGTTTAAAGAAAATCCAGAAGATTAGATCAATAAATTGAAAAACCTAATCAAGTCACAACAATTACAATTTAGTGAACCCAAAGTCTTAAGTGAATAAATCTTGTTCACGAACAGTGTGGTCATAACTATATCAGAATCATTCCTTCTAGTGTCATTTGTCCACTTCTGGTTTTGAAAATGCAGTGATGGTAATATTCAAATATTGCATTTTTCAGCTATACAAGCATCAACCATGACTAATTATAAATTGTTGACAAATTACTCCAGGAGAAAAATTACATTTGTTTAGGCAAAGGTGGCATGGTCACCAGAATGAAGGCACATAAGTTTAAGTACCAATTTGATTCAGTTCCTGATCTCAGTCATGCTGCATAGGATAGTTCCAAATGGGGGCCAGATAGCTACCCAATGGGGGGGGGGGGGGGGGGAAGGAAATAGAAGTCAATTGGATGTATGTTCACACTAGCTTGTTCTCAAGGCTCTTGCTGGGATAGGAGGCAGTTAGAAACAAGAGTACCCACATAGAAGAGCATATGCCCTAAAAAAAAAGCACTAATTAGCAAACCTCACTCAGAGCCACAGGCAAGAATGGTTAGTAAACCATATTTGCTAGTTTTCCTTATTCTTTATATTTATTCTGCACATACTAATAGATTATCATGCTTTGTAACAATGTGTCTAAAATGGATTATTTGATAAAGAAAAAAGAGCTTGTGCTTATATAGCGCCCTTCACAACCTTAGGACGTTCCAACTGGATTCTTCACTGCTGACCACATCACATGCGGTTAAAATTAAGTACTGCTAGCTAATTCATCATGCTGTAGAGAATATACATTAAGGTTTGGTACGCCAAAGGCGCTAATATGTAAATGTTTGCCTAACTTGCTGTGGTCTTTGTGAATTAACAGGCATCTATTGGATTGCTCCTGTAACCACCAGAGAGTCACTGTCCTTGGACAGGGACCCATCTCAGGTTATTCAAAGTGTTCAAAGCAGATCAAGGGATCAAGTCATTCCATTCAATTATAATCATCATGTGGGGTTGTTTACAAAACATGTTGGTTTGCCCATACAAATACAGCTACCAAACTCCACTTTGATTCCTGTGATGTTTAACGACTAAGATAGTTATGAAAAATGATTTAGTATCCTTTGTTCTTGAATATCTTCAAAGGAATTTGGAACTCTATTTTGAGTGGTAGTGCAGGAAGACAGAAATGTCTGGCCATCAGGGTACAAGGCTAATCGGAAACTCAGTAAATGAGACAGTCACATAATAAGTCTTCCACCAGGTTTATGGAGTTGTTTGTCGAGGCTTAGCATAAGGGAAATGCCTTTATTACTTTGATTCCATGATTCCAAGAAGACCTGTGAAACCTATATGAAACACTGCAAATCTACTGTGTTTGATCCATTTCATCTATTTTAGTAATGTTCAATAAATTTGCCTACTGATTTATAACCCGAGCCATGATCTGTTGAGTATATATTCTTTCATTTACCAAAGATGAGATCACGTGGCAGCCCACAATACATTCAAATAAGCTAAGTACAGTCAAGAGTACTCTGGTTGACTCCCAGGATCACTACATTTACCTAGATAGCAGGCAGGTAAAAATGCACTTTGATTCATAAGGGACATGAAGTGATGCTGAACCCAAGGAAACATCTAGCATAAAGAGCCAAAAACCAAACAACCTAATCGCCAAACATGGAATGTCCCTTTATGAATTTTAAGCTTGATAAGTCACATGTTCCCTTCTACATAAGAAATAGGAGCAGGAGTAGGCCATTTGGCCCTTTTTGAGCCTGCTCCGCCATTCAATAAGATCATGGCTGATCTTCTACCTCATCTCCACTTTCCTGCAATATCCCCAGATCCCTTGATTCCCTTAATATTCAAAAATCTATCATAAGAAATAAGAGCAGGAGTAGGCCATACGGCCCCTCGAGCCTGCACCGCCATTCAATAAGATCATGGCTGATCATCAACCTCAACTCCACTTTTCCGCCCGATCTCCATATCCCTTGATTCCCCTAGAGTCCAAAAATCTATCTAGCTCAGCCTTGAATATACTCAAAGACTCAGCATTCACAGCCCTCTGGGGCAGAGAATTCCAAAGATTCACAACCCTATGAGTGAAGAAATTCCTCCTCATCTCAGTCTTAAATGGCCTACCCCTTATCCTGAGGCTATACCCCCTAGTTCTAGACACTCCAGCCAGGGGAAACAAACTCTCAGCATCTACCCTGTCAATCCCCTTCAGAATCTTGTATGTTTCAATGATATCCCCTCTCATTCTTCTAAACTCCAGAGAGTATAGGCCCATTCTACACAATCTCTCATCATAGGACAGCCCTCTCATCCCAGGAAACAATCTAGTGAACCTTTGTTGCACCGCCTCCAAGGCAAGTATATCCTTCCTTAGATAAGGAGACCAAAACTGTGCACAGTACTCCAGGTGTGGTCTCACCAAGGCCCTGTACAATTGTAGCAAGACTTCCTTACTCTTATACTCCAACCTCCTTGCAATAAAGGCCAACATGCCATTTGCCTTCCTTATTTCTTACTGTACCTGCATGCTAGCTTTCTGTTCCGTTCTGACGAAGTGTCATCAACCTGAAACGTTAACTCTGTTTGTCTCTCCACAGATGCTGCCTGACCGGCTGAGTATTTCCAGCATTTTCTGTTTTTATTTCAGATTTCCAGCATCCGCGGTATTTTGCTTTTGTGCTAGCTTTCTGTGTTTCTTGCACGAGGACACCCAAATATCTCTGAACACCAACATTTGAAAGTTTCTCACCATCTAAAAAAATATTCAGTTTTTCTATTCTTCCTACCAAAGTGAATAACCTCACATTTCCCTACACTATACTCAATCTACCACCTTACTGGCCATTCACTTAGTCTATCCCTTTGCAGACTCTTTGGCCGCGAATTTAATAGCACTCAGAGGGCGGGTTTGGAGGCGGGTCCGCTTTCAAGATAGCAAAGATTGACAGCGGGTAGGAAACCCACTGTCAACCCGCCTCCATGCGAGTCTCTCAGGTGTCGGGTCTGTCAGCGGAGAACTGATCAGACACCAAGCGGCGGGGGAAAACAATTCAGCTTGTTAAATGGCTTGTTAAGAGCCAATTGAAGACTATTTTGAGGCTTCCTTCAAATTTTACGTTCTTCCCCACGGGTTACCTGCTGTTCGGGGAACACGCCAGCTCAACCTGCCATGTTCTGAGTCTGCTCTGATGTTTCTGATAAGCGGACATCTGCAGAAGCGGTGCAAAGGATGCCATGTTGCAGATGGTGAGTTTCAGAGCACAGAAAATGTTGGTTACTGCATATTTTATACATATAGAGATTTCTTTAGTTTACAAGTTTTTAGATCCAACTACTACTATATTACCACCAACCCCATGAGCCCTAATCTTGTGTAATAACCTTTTATGTGGCACCTTATCGAATGCCTTTTGGAAATCCAAATATACTACATCCACTGGTTTCCCTTTTTCTATCCTGCTAGTTACATTCTCAAAAAACGGATAAATTTGTCAAACACGATTTCCCTTTCATAAATCCGTGTTGACTCTGCCCAATCCTATTATTATATTCTAAGTGCCCTGTTACCATGTCCTTAATAATAGATTCTAGCATTTTACCTACTACTGATGTCAGGCTAACTGGTCTGTAGTTCCCCGTTTCCTCTCTCCCTCCTTTCTTAAATAGTGGGGTTACATTTGCTACCTTCCAATCCGTGGGAACCATTGTAGAATCTCTGGAATTTTGGAAAATGACAACCAATGCATCCACTATCGCTATAGCCACCTCTTTCAAAACCCTACGATGTAGGCCATCAGGTCTAGGGGATTTATCAGCTTTCAGTCCCATTAATTGCTCCAGTACAATTTTTTTTTTTACTAATACTAATTTCTTTCAGTTCCTTATTCTCACTAGACCCTTGGTTCTCCACTATTTGAGAAATTTTTTGCGTCTTCATCCATGAAGATAGACACAGTATTTGTTTAATTTCTCTGCCATTTCCTTATTCCCCATTATAATTTCTCCTGTCTCAGCCTGTAAGGGACCCACCTTTACTTTCGCTAATCTTTTCCTTTTTACATACCTATAGAAGCTTTTGCAGTCTGTTTTTATGTCTCTCGCTAGTTTACTCATATATTCTATTTTCCCTTTCTTTATCAATGTCTTGGTCCTCCTTTGCTGAATTCTAAAATCCTCCCAATCCTCAGGCTTACTACTCTTTTTGGCAACATTATAAGCCTATTCCTTTGATCTAATACTATCTTTAACTTCTCTTGTTAGCCACGGTTTCTGTGCCTTAAAGGAATGTATAATTGTTGTGAATTATGCATTAATTCTTTAAATGCTAGCTATTGCTTGTCTACCGTCATACCTTTTAATGTAGTTTCCCAATCTACCATAGCCAACTCGCCCCTCATACCTACGTAGTTTGCTTTGTTTAGATTAAAGACCCTAGTTTCGGATTGAACTAAATCACTTTCAAACTCAATATAAAATTCTATCATATTATGGTCACTCTCCCCTAAAGGCCCCTTTACTACAAGGATTTTAATTAACCCTTTCTCATTGCACAATACTAGATCTAAAATAGCCTGTTCCCTAGTTGGTTCCTCAACATACTGATCTAGAAAACTATCTTGCATGCATTGTATGAATTTGTCCTCCACACTATTACTGCAAATTTGGTTTGCCCAGTGTATATGTAGATTAAAGTCCATGATTATTGTATTACCCTCGTTACATGCGCCTCTAATTTCTATCCCCATATTTGCACTGCAGCATTATTACTATGTAATCAAGTAGTGCGATGCTTCTATGGCGAATGACTGATTTGGCTGGGGGGGGGGGGGGGGGGGGGGGGGGGAGGAAAGAGAAGAAGGGGAAGGGAAGGAGAGAGATCACAGCCTCTTAATACATCTTCTGAGATTACATTGAGGAATACTGTTGGGGAAGACAAGAGACACAAGCTGCACTAACATCTAACCTGTACTATACTTGACACAGCAGTGGTCAATTGAAACACTGGGTTCGAAATATTCCATTCCCCAGCACAAGCAACAATGTCGCTGCCCCGTCCAGTCACTTGGAGGAGCATAAAATATAAAAACAAAAAGTCAAACTTGTTGCACAAGCCTATGTTACCTGTGAACTTCCGTGGGAGATGTTTGAGGAATGTTGGGATTGTTGTCGCTGCATCTGTGCTAACTGCTGTCTCTGCATCTGAACAAGCTGTTGCTGATGGGTGTGGTACTGCTCCTCCGTTATGCCACCTGTTATTAGATGAGGAAAAGCCTTAATATCATGATCTAATTATGTCAGTTGAACACTAAAAAAGTGAAATGGATTTTTTTGTAAGGTTAGCCAAGTTAGCTTAGTGACAAATATTTCAGACTTTTTAAAAAACCTTTGTAGGCCTGCGTGGTGCTTAACATATACTTTAAAAAGTTATATTTTTTCCCCCCATTAGACTAGTTTTGTATTTCTGAAGTGGTCCCTATATACATATAGGCAAGAATACATCATGAAACACATGTATTTTCGCGTGTGTGTGTGTGCGTGTGTGCATATATACACACACACACACACACACACACACACACACACACAATATAGTTCCATGTCCACAAGTTAACGTGAGAAAATGTAGGAGAGTGAGACAGAGAGAATAGAGAGAAAAAGAATAAGAAACATCAAATACTTTCAAATCTGAGCATTATGGTTGTAATGACACCTAACTAGTTGCTCTGCATTTACAAATTCTGCTGTTAACAGCTAAAGGAGTCACAGACCCCATTAAAACAGAAAGAGTCACAAGCTACATTACTCACCAGATATCCTATTCCTACTGGTGATCATGGTACTTGATGGTAAAATAGAAGACATCGGAATCCTCCTTTTATTCACATTCTGTCCTAATTTTTTGGAAGTACAGTGGTTATCACTGTCCTGAAGCTGGGATAACCGAGGCTGGAAGTGCCGTAATCGGCATGCTTTGATATTGCTTAGTATTTCACTAAGTGACAGTCTATTTGTAAAGTCTTTATTGGAAGAAATGGTCCATGAGTCGTCAGACGAAAAAGCAGCTGGGGAGCTAGGAGATGACAGCATTTCTGGGTCAATTTGGCGTAGAATGTGATCATGATCTGTGGATGCACGATCTAACAAAAACCTAAAAGGGGAGGGGGGGGAAAAAAAGTGCTTTAAATCTCCATAGCTGCTATGTACACGATGATAAACTAGATCTTATGGTTGCTACAAGTGCTTGGACTAATTATGATGATGAATCTGTTCAACCAGAATAAGGACAGTCACTTTACTTCCAGAAATGTTAATCTAGTTGTATTGTTAGTCAGATGCCATACTAGTCACTTGAATTTAGCAATTCTGAATGATCAAGCTTTGACTCTCTGCAGGCCATTTTTAATAGTACTTTTAAAATTCTATTTCAATAATACAAACTTTATAGTTTTTAAACTTCCCCTCAATTCTGAGCTTCATAACATCACCATATCAATCTCTCATAACTTTATTATGCCCTAAAGAGAATGAGACAAACATGATGCTGACAATATCAACTTTCACTTATGAGCATTATGGCTTACTTCTTGATTCACAATTCTTTTTAATAGATTTTTTTTCTCATTTGTAACCACTTTTATTTGTAATTAAAGAGAAACATTTATGTGCAGGGCAAAAGAAAATGTGTACACCAGTTAGGCAAGTACAAATGCTGCCACCTTTGATATAGCAGACTAGCCTTTCATCTGTGTGGGTTTGAATCCAGCCCACATTAACATGATGGAAATATATTATATCTGCCTTTAGCATCTATATCCAATGTGTTTAGGCAGTCTCAGGCTTAATCTTAGTGATTGCTAATCACAACATAAAATTGCCTTAACTGGCAATCTCAGTGTTTTAAAAGAGGGGACAGGTGGAGAGATTCAGGGAGGGAATTCCAGAACTTAAGGCCTAGACAGCTGAAGATGCTGCCACCAATGGCAGGGCAAAGGGAGTGGGGGATGGACAAGAGCACAGAGTTGTAGGAATGCAGAGTTCAGAGGGTTGTAGGGCTGGAGGAGGCTACAAGAGATAGGGAGGGGCAAAGCCATGGAGGGCGTTGCTAGACCGGGAGCCAATGTAAATCAGCAAGCGCAGGGTACATGGGTGAACGGAACTTGGTGCAAGTTTGAATATGAGCATCAGAGGTTTGGATGAGCTCAAGTTTATGGAGCGTGGAAGATGGGAGGCCGGCCAGTACATCATTGGAATAGTCGAGTCTGGAGGTAACAAAAGCTTGGATGAGGATTTCAGCAGCAGATGGGCTGATGCAGGGCTGGAGACAGGCGGTAGAAGTAGGCGGTCTTTGTGATGGAGAGGATATGCGGTTGGAAGCTCAGCTCAGGGTCAAATAGGACACAGAGGTTGCGACTTTACTAAAGGGAGCTTTACTCTGCAGCCAACTGTGCTATACCTGACCTGGAAGTGCTTTATGCGAACAGCAGTCAGAAAAACTGGCAAGTAGTATTCCAATTCCTAGCACTGCCATACTTGGTGAGTAAAACATTTTGTGCCCCTTAAAAAAGTGAAGCTATAACAAAATAATTGCTACAGAGCGGTCACATCAGTGTCAGCAAAGAGTAGAAAATTAATTTAGTGTTTTCAACAAAACTGTAAATTTTCAATGTTTATTTGTGAAAAATATATTTGAATGAAACTCTACTATTGTCATTTTGAGATCTAGCAAAACAGCAACAGCAGGCACCCATTATACAATGATCCATTATGTTGTTGAATGATCAATATTGCATAAATGTAGTTATATTAGTTGAAACTATCTTACAAATGCAAAATTGATAAGTGCACAATTCTCTGCCATACTCAAAGACTTTAGTTCTATTTTAACTACTGTTATTATCCGAAAACTCTCAATATGACAGTCAGATAGTAACAAATCCTCAAGAACCCCACTATGAAGAAATTAAGATTCTTTCCCCCTCCCCTCCGACCCCTCAAATTCTTTACAGATTTTCTTTTTGGTAGCTTGGAATGTTTACATACCTTCCTCCACGACCTATGCGCCTCCGTGCTAAACCTATGCACCTTCTTGGAACAGTGAGTGTGGTTAAGCAGTACCTGTACCGTGACTCACTTAGCCCAGCTGGTTCAGGAGTCTTCCATGGACAGGTACTCATTTGATCCAAATGAGGCTGTAACAGAGTAGAAATATATGGTTAAATAATTATAAATTATGAATGAGTGTTTGTCTTTTCACAACTCTTCTTCCATGGGTCTATAAAGACCATCATACATGACCTTTAAAACTAATTTGCTGAAACCACTGAAAAGGAAAATATTAAGATTACTCTACCATAAATGTGGCTTTAACTCATTCTCGAAAAGTTCAACCTCCACTGACAGAAAATATCTTTAACGAGAAAGAAAATACAGATCACCTAGGAACACTGTTTTTGCCAAGAAATTTGTATCATTGTGTTGCTGTTTGACCAGTCTCCTTGCTTTATTCTATGCAAGCCCTCATTAAACCATCAAAACCATAGTTATTTCACTAGGCAGCCTTGAGACTTTGAGCGTCACAATGAGAGCAATGTGGCAGACATGCACAAATACAGCTTCAAGCAGCAACAGGACAGATGGAGTCTGGGAGAAAGCTAGGCAGAAACTTGAGAAGAAACTGCATTTACAGTGCTTAAATCACATCCTCAGGATACACCAAATGGCTATACCAACAAAGGATTACTTTTCAAGCACAGTCACTGCTACTATTCGGACAAATATGGATGTCAATTTGGCAACAGCAGAGTCCCACAAACGAACGAATCAAGAAAGATTACTAAAGTCCATTTTTATTGCCGATATAAAAATCCAGGTTTTTTTGGTTATGTTTCAGTTTTTATTTTTGGAATATAAAAAAGGGAGAAAAATTAACAGAAAAATTTGGGCCTAAAATATCCCAAAGTAAATTCACAGTAAAAGTAAGTTTTTATTTAAAATTTCACTAAAACTCAAAAAAAAACAAAAGATGAGCAAAAGGGTTCAGTTAAGCCAAATGACAGCCCACAATAATCTACATTGGCTCCCTGAAGCAGCTATCTATTTAGCCCCATGTCGTTGCTGTTTTATCAAACCCTTTCAATTTTGTTTTTTTCAAATACTTTTTTTTTTTAAATAATTTTTTTTGGATTTAGCTAGTTTCTGGTAGAGCATTCCATGTCTTAAAAATCCTAACCTCCTCTTCTGATAATTGTGAATTTATGCCCTTTAGTTACTGATCCAATAACCGATGGAAATAGCTTCAGGAGAACACAGACAAATTAGCAGGAAGAGCAGCTAGGTGGCAGATGCAACTTAATGTAAAGTGTGAGACAATATATTTTGAGGAAAAACAAGTAATACACTTAATGGAAAAATGCTGAATGATGTGGATGAACATATTTCCCAGAAAGTGCGAGTATAAGATAAAACCCAAATTGTATTGGTTCTATGATAATTGCAAAGAGTACAAGAGCAAAACAATGATACATTTGTGCAAGACAATACTAGAGCGCAGAGTTCTGTATGAACTTTTGGGCATCCCATTTTAGAAGAGGATATTAAAGCCACACCCAGCATACAGCAAAGATTCACCAGGATGATGCTAGGAATTAGACATTTTAGTAATAAGGATAGCATTGAGATACTAGATCAAAGAAAGCTTGGAGGAGATTTAATAGAGGTTTTTAAAATTATGAAGGGTTTTGATGGGAGTGAATAAGGAAACATTTACTCTAGCTGGGGAGTCATTGACAAGTGGTCGTTGCTTTAAAATAGTCACCAACAGAATGAGGTTTGGAGACGATGTGCCGAAATGGCCTCCTTCCGTGCTGTAACTTTCTATGATTCTATGAGACTGTTACTGGAGCATGGAACGTTTTGCTATAGGGAGTGGTTGATACATAGACCATTGCATCCTAAGGGAAAAGTGGATAAATATTTGAAAAAGAGGAAGATACAGACCTGTGGGGAGACAGAGTACTGGGAATTAGTTTTGGACTGCTCTCGCAAAAATTCTGCAAACACAACAGGACGAATGGTTTCCTCTTGTGCTATAATCGTCTATGGAGTGCAGAAACTGCTTGTAGGATTCACCTCTTCTAGCCAATTGAAAGCACATCATCAAAAATACTTCTCTGAGCTTTCAGAACAAGACAATTCTTGGTGAAACCATCCACATTTGCTTTGTGCCGCTGTTTCATAAATACATTAGAGATGACCCCCCTCCCCACCTGTGATGACAGAAGCAGTGGACCCTGAATGAGTTGAATGGTCTGTAACTTTCCTCAGTGGATTCTGCCTTACCAGGGAAAACACAAGATATATTCTATTACTGAATAACTAATCTTCACTTAGTGACAGATTAACCCAAGGTTTTATTTCCATAGGAACAAAATTGCTCGGATTGGGCTAATTCTTTTGTTTCTACTATAAAAAGGTTAAAGCTTTCTGCACAACAACCAAGTGATACAAACTTTTAATAAGAACTGCTGCCAATGGGAGAAAACTAAAGGTGCAGTGAAGAACAACGCCTTATATACATAGAGTGTGTGTGTGTGTGTGTGGGGGGGGGGGGGGGGGGGGGGGAAAGAGGCGGGAAATAGACAGAAATGGACCAAAGTAACAAGTTACACAATTGTCTTAAAGGTACAGTGATGTAAGCATTTTTCACCACTGGCACAACCCATTTGAATGTGGAGGCCAAAAAGAATGAGGAAGAATCACAGATGCTTTCAACCAGCTATGCAACAGACATTCAAATGAGGGGGGCTTGGACAAGTAATTCAGAATATAGCAGATCTACTGAGTTTTAATGGCTTGCACAATATAAATACTTCATTATGGGGAAAATATATATTTTTTAAAAAAGGTACTTTGTCAGTCATGTTACAAAGCAACTAGCATTTAAAAATTCTCTCTCACACACAACTCAATTTTATGACAGCTGAAGAAAGCTTAGGTCTGTCCCTTAAGAATATCAGACACAACTAAGTTATTTCCTCAGGCAAATTATTCCCAAATGTACAACTTCAAATCAGTTCCCATTGATATCAACAGTATAGGCATGTTCAATTTTAATCTTTTCTATTCTGTTTTTGGACCACTCCTAGTCACTGCATACATCAATGATTTAGATATAGGGATGGAAGGAGTAATGTCCATAATTGTAGACAATACTAAAATAGGAGGCATAGTAAATAATTCAGAGGACTGAAGGTAGCTGTAAGGGGATAGTGAAAAGATGATGGAATGGGCAAAAAAGTGGGTGATGGAATTCAATGTCAGCAAATACAGCATGGTATATTTTGCTTAAAAAACTGAATGGGGAAGCTTTATGTGATGTGGAACAGAAGAGGGATTTGGGGGTTCAGGTTCAAGAGACATTAAAAGTAGTAGCTCAAGTGAATAAGCCATTAAAAAGCTAACAAAATACTGGGTTTTATGGGAAGAGGTATAGAATATAAAGTAGAGATGTAATTGTGTATCTATTTAAAACCATGGTAAAACATTACAGTTGGAACACTGTGTGCAGTTTTGGCCTCCACACTATAAGAAGGCTGTTGAGGCAATAGAGAGGGTGTATCACAGTTTAACTAGGATGCTGCTTGAAATGAGGAAATACAAATATGAAGAATGACTGAAATATTCAGTCCACTTTCATTAGTAGAGGAGATTACGCAGTGATTTGATAGGGGTGTTTAAAATTGTGATGGGATGTAACATGGTAGCTAGAAACGGACTGTTTCCAGTGGTTGAGAGGTCTAGAACAAGTGAACACAGATATACAATTAAACAGAAGAGATTTAGGAGAGTAGGAGAAACTTTTTCCGCAGAGGATTGAGAGGCGTGGAATGCACTACCAGAAATAGTTAATGAAGCAGACAGCATGTCAACATTTAAGAATTAGTTGGATAGGTGGTTGAAGAAAAGGGGGACAGAGAGAATTGGGAACACAAAGTGGGCACGTGGGATTAGGACTGCTGCTCTTGTAGAAGATAAACACCAACTGGGCCAAACAGCCTGTTTCTGTGTTGTAATTTCAATGTATAAAAAACCCCACAAAATTAATTTACTAGAGCAGTGCATCTACACATTTTCCAGAGTCCTTCCTTTCAAAAATATCCAACATTTGGCAAACTAACACAACAGGTAAATGATTTGGAAGACATTTCAAATCACTGCTATATGCTAAGTTACACACAAAGTATGTATATTTATATATATATTCTTACAGCATAGTATTGGCAACCTGCTTTCCTCCTGAAAGCAAAAAGCCCATCAGGGTCACTGTCTTCCTCAGGCTCTGATACAGGAGAAGGGACCTAACAAAAACAAAAAGAGTCACTGCTGTTTGCATATACTTTTTTTTAAATTAATTAATATCCGTAAGAGGAAACTCAACTTAATCTCCCGAATAATGTATCTGTGTGCAAATTTCCTCCTCAGGAAACTGATGTAGGACAGTACACAATATTGAGAAATATCATAATTTGTCATTTCCCCCTCCTTTTATGAAGTAAATGAGGTCTCTTACAATCACTGAGGTTCATGCTCCACTAATTATTGTGGCTTATAAATTACTGGGTAGGAAAAGCAGGGGGAAAAGGGAAGAAAAACGTATTAATACATCTTTGTATTGTGACAATGATAGAAGCAGAGCTCAATCATGCCTCAAACAGGTACGTTTCTTTTTTTATTTTTCTATTTTGATGCACGCTCACTTGATAAGATACTGCCAATCAACTTTTTTCATTATAAATTCCTATGTCCATATTTATGATGGAAACTACCCAAGTAAACTTCTAACGTTGTAATTAGAGCCTCCTGCCAGTGGTGGTGCTGCAGCTACTCCATTAGGAGGGTGAAATTATAGCACAACAAGTTTACATGAACAGTTTCTATTATAAATGTGGACATAAGAATTTAGAATGAAAATAAAGATAAGGACGGAATGTATGATTTTAAAATGGGGATTGAATTACATTTCCATGCCCTGATCTAATTATACCCTGCCATCTAACCTCACTTCACCTGAAGACTTGCACTTGGTCTTGACTCCCCATTTGCAACACCATGGAAATTAACAAGATACTGAGAATGGTTTTTTTCTACATCAGGTATATATAGAGTAAATATCATAACCAAGAGACTATTGTTCACAGCTTATCTATTTCAGCGATAGATATAGTTAACATTATTTGCCTATCGCCAGAAATCAGTTCGATCTCAAAAAGGAAACCTGTTTTTGGAATCTCAAAACTTTAGTTCCTTGATTCACACTGTCTAGTCTACACGAATGAAGGTGGGTGTGTGTGTGTGTGTTTGTGCGGGGGGAGGGTGTAGATGTGGGTCTTTTGTAATATTTCATCAGACTTTAGATTATTTGTTGTTTTTGGAAGTTTAAATATTGTGCAAGTATTATACAATTATAGTTATTTGTGTGTCAGTCTTCTGCTTCTCAACAAAACAATCGTTTGTAGTGTGATATTTACTGCCTTTCAGAGTGAAAGGAGAATGTAATCGTCAGCCACGCAGCGCCCGCTTCGCAATACCTTCGTAAAGGGGTAACGGTTCTGTGACATGTTATCCCATTTACGCCATGCATAAGGATGCAAGTTTCAGTTCGTAGATCCAGGTCTAATTATGGAAACTGCTAATTTATTGCAAAGGCGAGTTAAAAATGCTGGGAGAAAGTCCGAATTGTAACAGCTGTTTCTCTAATAGTCCTTGTGACACCCGTTCTTACTACTTTTCTTTAAATAAAATATTTTACAATTGTTGATATTGTTTGTTTGATTAATGCATTGACCAGAATGTTTATTTGAACAGATCCACAGCCGTATCTCACAATTTAAATGATTTTTATTCATATGAATTTGAAAATGAATTTTTCTCCAATAAAGCAAGAAAAATCTTGCCATTTCAAATTTCAGAGGATTGGGTGATGCAAAAGTTTATCAAAATCAACATTCCACCTCTAAGACCTGGTTTTGAAACCAAATCAATGGGATAAAAGTCACCAGTGAAGATGGCTATGTTTGCTGGATGCCAATCATCTCAGCCCCAGGACATCGCTGCAGGAATTCCATAAGGCAGCGTCCCAGGCCCAACTATCTTCAGCTATTCCAAGAATTAATAATTTTTTTAAAAACCCTCTCCTGGCTTTAAGGGTTCTAAATGAAACCGATCCATATGGCAGAGGAAGTGTTGTTCACCTCCCCTGCCTGGATCTGTGGAAATTCCAAGTAGTCTAGGGCCTGTTTTTGGAAATTCACTCAACACAAACTGCCTCCGCCCAGTACAACAATCCAACCACTGGTTATGAAGGGCACTGACCTTTACTAGAACAGTTACTAGCATGCAGGGCCTCCTCTCCCGTCCCTGTGCCTAACTAACCCCCAGAAACAGACCAATCAAGTCACTTTAACTGCCTGACCTAAACTACTCCCAATACAAGCACAATGATTCCAAGAAATTGAATATATGAATATATTTTTCCCACAAATATCATGCAATCAAAATGTACAATAGCTCCATAAAATACATACAAGTAAATGTACACAAATTACAACTTCTGGGCCAATTCCTCCAAGTACAGGTACACAACAATAAACTGGCACACAAATGGATGTTGTCGCACATGTAGGAGGTGCTCTTTAAGATTCAGATTAAAATTAAGGTGCATTGCTGGGGCGGTGTAAAATAAACTTTATTCTAAGTCTCCTTGATGCTGGTACAAGAGTGTTGTATTTCCCAATACAGAACCTAACCTTGATGAGCATAATATTCAAATAAAAAAAATTATTGTTGACCATCTTGGAAAAGGGGAGTATGGTCATGTTTGGTCTCATTCTATACCATAACAATTTGAAAAAGTACTGATATAAGCAGAGCTAACGTTATCCTGCTCCTCATTTAAAGCATGTCACTATGCTCAGTGCAGTACATTATCTTGCTTTGATAACATTCGGAACCCACTGCTAATTTATTTACTGATAGAAAAGACAAGAACCTAGCATACCTGGGTGTAAGACTCTTCATCAGAGCTGAGAAAGTCATACTGTTTAATGTCCTTCTTCAGGGCTGGTTGTGATTCTGTGCTAGGCTGATGGTGTAACACAATACACTCTGAACTTTTATGCTTCTTCTTCACATATTTCTTCTTTACTCGAACAGTATCAGTTACCTCCTCTTTGAATGACATCAGGTGTGGCTGTTGCTGCTTTAAGGGAAACAAAGCAAAACCAAAATAAGTCATCTACTTCCAGGTGTGTATGTTACACACAAACTATGGCAGATCTTTATTAAATATTACATTCCTGCTATATACTGTCTTTATATTGAACTGTAGAAGTTTACATCATAGGAGGTGGACTTTGCTACAGCAATCCAAACTAATCCCACTGCCTTACTCACTCCCTACAGTCCTGTATCTTCCTGCTAAAAATGTTTACCTATTTTCCCTTGAAATATATCCTGTCTTTGCCTCAACCACTCCATGCGGCAAAGTATGTCATGCTCCAATAACTCAAAATTTCACCCAAGCCCCCTCCTCACTATTAAATTGATGATCCTGTGTCACTGACTTTCTGGTCAGAGAAAATAATCTTGCTCTATTCATCCCATCAATACTCTTCATAAATTTAAAAAACCCTTTATTAAATATCCTAAGTTTCCTCTGCTCCAGTGGAAATACTGCTGCAGTATTTTTTCAGAAATATCGAGTTACAGTTGTTAAATACAGTCTACTCTTGTTAATCTGAAGTCATTCTTACTCTCAAAAATGAATTTGAATTATCCAATAGTTCAAATTAAGCTATTTAAATAAAACAGGAGGCCTTTTCTTGCACAATTTCAATTTGAATTAACAGATAATTCCAATTAAGCAATTTTGAATTAAGAGACTACAGTAAAGTCTTTCTTATCCGGCACCTATGGGACCAGGATGGTGCCGGTTGATGAAAAATTCTGGATAACAGAGAGGTATACCTACCAAGGCAATTTTTAACACAAACAAAAATAAAAGCCACTGACTAACTCGGCCACCACAGGAGACTCGGACTCGGCAAAACGATTGCTGGATGGATTTGGCAAGATTACCGGTTATCTATTTTGCCGGTTATTAAAGTATTCCAGATGATTAAGTGCCGTTTAAACAAAAGTTTACTGTACTTACTATTCTCATTTAACCCATTATTTGATTAACACTATACATACTCAGATTGTGCTTTTCGCAGCTCCCTTTCCTTTACCACATCCAGTTGAGTTAGAAATATATTTTGCAAGGTAAAAAATAGCCAATATCCTTAATATACACTTTAACGACATAGAATACACAAGATCAATAGCCAAAACAGTAGTGTACAAGGCAGAGGAAGTCATGATCAAAGTTTAGTGCTCTGGTCATACCACAACTGTAGGCATGTGTTCAGTTCTGCTCACTGAGACATAAGGAAGCCATTTAAATAGGGAATACAATGCATAGAAGAGCCACAAGGCTGATCTTGCTTGTCAAAGGTCTGATTTATATGAGGAGAGAGTGGAGAAACTGGAGTTTATCAAATTTGAAAGGAGGCATCCGAGAGGTGACCTTAGAGGTAAATAAGAACTTCAATGGATATTTTAATGGTAAATCAGGAAAATTGCTTTAAACTAAGCCGAGAGTGTAGGACAAGGGGACACCTTGTTCCAACTAGTAAAAGGCAGATTTAGGACTGATAAAGACATTCTTGACAAAGAGTAATCAATGCAGAGAATAAACTCCTGGTTAGAACAGTCAAATCAAGAGATGGATTTAAAAAGCAGCTGAATACTACAATGGAAGGGCTTTAGGGTCTTTCTGGATGGATGAACCAAAATGAGCTGAATGGACTTCCTTGCCTAGAATTATCTTGTGATCCAAGCAGGCCAATATAAAGTTTGCTCGTGACTTTCTCTAACGTATATTCTACTATTTTTGCTTATTCGATCAACGTTCTATTGGCTTTATTGATTGCTGCTCTACATTGGTGCTGAAACACTAGTAATAAAGCAATTCAGATGTTACAACTGATACTAACCCTATATTACCAAAACACAAACTTTAAAAATACTGTTTATTGTCTCTTCTGTTTTTATTTTAAACTTGGTTTCCTTTCAATGAATATAATCACTTCCAGCGTCAGCCTTTTCTTTAAAAATTTCAGCACTTTTTGTACATCCCAGGTTCATTTTGAAGACAGGTGCAACTCAGGAAAAATTAGCCAGACAGGCTGAATACCAGTTCCAACAAGCACTTTACTTGTAAATTAACGGTCATTAATGTAGTGATTGAAGTGAGCATGTTGAACATGTCCGAGAGACTGCTACGCAAGTGAATTATCTGATCTGTGGTGTCAGTATTGGACAAAGACGAGATAGCCCTTCCAAGTTAACTGTGCTAGATTTGATCAACAAAATAATAAAAAGAATCACTATGAAAACTCAAAATACTGAATACTCCAATATATGCAAATTTGATGAATGGATACACAAGGGAAAATCTGACAAGAAATTTTTACCTTAACAGTTTTGCTTTCTGGTGCTTTGTAATGATTGCCATTGTGAAGAGATACTGGAGTGTTGGAGACCGCCTTTTCTTGTTTCAGAGTCCTCAGCTCACTCATAATTTCTCCACCAAAGTCACCCATATGGTACCTATTCAAACAGTAATAAAACTTCAGCAGCTCCTACAGATTAAACCAGGATGCACTAGTACGATCATTAACTAGCAAGTCAGGACTGAAACCAGATGATAACTAGGGCAACATATTTTATTAACTCAGAACAAACACTCCCGTCATACCTCTTCTCAACCACATCCAGTGTAAGATGAAGTAAATCCCTTTTGGTCTTTTCCCGCCTCTTAATCATTTCTAGGATGGTAACTGCCCGGCTGAACTCTCGACGCAACTTCAACATTTTCTCATATGAAGCTTCATCATTTTTACGATTCTGTTAAAAAATTATAACCTTTAGGTTTTATAAAAGAGAAATATTATACTTAACAGAAAAAGCACCCACATCACCAGACAAAGCTTTAGGCAGCTGCATTATTTTTCCATACTTAATTAACATTGTATTTTTACAATTTAATGCACATGTCCTTCCTGGTTTTGAACTATGACAAAAAAATTCTAAAACAATGTACTGTACCAAGAAGAGAATATTTTTCTCAACTCTTCATAGTCACATCAAGCACTCTCAAGTCAAGTACAGCACATTGTGCAACTCTGGAACTCTGGATTAAAGCACTTGTGCAATGCTCTCCCGATCCCATCTCAGTAATTCTGCACTCTGAACACAAATACATTCTTACTTCTTACAAATCTAGTGGTTTTGCTAGTGCGGGTAATAGTCACTCTTATTTTCTCCCTATTCCTGAACTATGTACCTTCTGTGCTGCACAAAGAAGTATGCCAAGAATAAAACGGGACGGACCACCCGGCATCGACTTAGGCACTGGACATGACAAAGGCACACCCAGCCCAGTCGACCGTGCAAAGTCCTCCTCACTAACATCTGGGGACTTGTACCAAAATTGGGAGAGCTGTCCCACAGACTAGTCAAGCAACAGCCTGACATAGTCATACTCACAGGATCACAGCCGGGCTCCTCCATCACCATTCCTGGTATGTCCTGTCCCACTGGCAGGACAGACTCACCAGAGGTGGTGGCACAGTGGTATACAGTCAGGAGGGAGTGGCCCTAGGAGTCCTCAACATTGACTCCAGACCTTATAAAATCTCATGGCATCAGGTCAAACGTGGGCAAGGAAACCTCCTGCTGATTACCACCTACTGCCCTCCCTCAGCTGATGAATCAGTATTGCTCCATGTTGAACACCACTTGCAAGAAGCACTAAGGGTAGCAAGGGCACAGAATGTACTCTGGGTGGGGAACTTCAATGTCCATCACCTAGAGTGGCTCGGTAGCACCACTACTGGCCAAGCTGGCAGAGTCCTGAAGGACAAAGCTGCCAAACTAGTTCTGTGGCACATGGTGAGAACCAACCCGATGGAAAAACCTTCTTGACCTCGTCCTCATCAATCTACCTGTCGCAGATGCATCTGTCCATGACAGTATTGGTAGGAATGACCACCACACAGTCCTTGTGGAGTCAAATTCCAGTCTTCTCACTCTCCATCGTGTTGTGTGGCACGACCACCATACAAAATGGGGTAGATTCAGAACAGATCTGGCAGCTCAAAACTGAGCACCCATGAGGCTCTGTGGGCTATCAGTAGCAGATTGTATTCCACCACAATCTGTAACCTCATGGCCTGGCATATTCCTCACTCTACCATTACCATCAAGCCAGGGGACCAACCCTGGTTCAATGAGGAGTATAAAAGAGCATGCCAGGTGTCCAAAAATGAAGTGCCAACCTATGATGCTACAGCACAGGACTACATGCATGCTAAACAGTGGAAACAGCATGCTATAGACAGAGCTAAGCGAATCCACAACCAACGGATCAGATCAAAGCTCCGCAGTCCTGCCACAGCCAGTCGTGAATGGTGGTGGACAATTAAACAACTAACTGGAGGAGGAGGCTCCATGAATATCCCCATCCTCAATGATGGCGGAGCGCAGCACCCGAGTGCAAAAGACAAGGCTGAAGCGTTCACAATCATCTTCAGCCAGAAGTGCCAAGTGGATGATCCATATCGGCCTACTCCCGAGGTCCCCACCATCACAGAAGCCAGTCTTCAGCCAATTCGATTTGCTCCACGTGATATCAAGAAATGGCTGAGTGCACTGGATACAGCAAATGCTATGGGCCCCGACAACATCCCGGCTGTCGTGCTGAAGACTTGTGCTCCAGAACTAGCCGCGCCTCTAGCCAAACTGTTCCAGTACAGCTACAACACTGGCATCTACCAGACAATATGGAAAATTGCCCAGGTATGTCCTGTTCACAAAAAGGACAAATCCAAACTGGCCAATTATTGCCACATCAGACGACTACTCAATCATCAGCAAAGTGGTGAACGGTGTTGTCGACAGTGTTATTAAGCAGCACTTATTCACCAATAACCTGCTCACCGATGTTCAGTTTGGGTTCCGGCAGGACCGCTTGGCTTCATATCTCATTACAGACTTGGTCCAAACATGGACAAAAGAGCTGAATTCCAGAGGTAAGGTGAGAGTGGCTGCCCTTGACATCAAGGCAGCATTTGACCGAGTGTGGCATCAAGGAGTCCTAGTTAAATTGAAGTCAATGGAAATCAGGGGGAAAACTCTCCACTGGCTGGAGTCATACCTAGCACAAAGGAAGATGGTTGTGGTTGTTAGAGGCCAATCATCTCAGCCCCAGGACATCGCTGCAGGAGTTCCTCAGGGCAGTGTCCTCGGCCCAACCATGCTTCATCAATGACCTTCCCTTCATTGTAAGATCAGAAGCGGAGATGTTCGCTGATGATTGCAGTGTTCAATTCCATTCGTAACTCCTCAGATAATGAAGCAGTCCATGCCTGCATGCAGCAAGACCCTGACAACATTCAGGCTTGGGCTGATAAGTGGCAAGTAACATTCACGCTACACAAGTGCCAGGCATTGACTATCTCCAACAAGAGAGAATCTAACTACCGCCCCATGACATTCAATGGCATTACCATCGCCATCACCGAAACCCCCATCATCAACATCCCGGGGGGGGGGGGGGGGGTCACCATTGACCAGAAACCTAACTGGACCAGCCACATAAAACCTGTGGCTACAAGCATAGAAGATAGGAGCAGGGGTAGGCCATTCGGCCCCTCGAGCCTGCTCCGCCATTTAATGAGATCATGGCTGATCATCCAAATTCAGTACCTTGTCCCTGCTTTCTCCCCATATCCCTTGATCCCTTTAGCCTTAAGAAATATATCTATCTCCTTCTTGAATATATTTATGAATTGGCCTCAACTGCCTTCTGTGGTAGAGAATTCCACAGGTTCACCACTCTCTGGGTGAAGAAATTCCTCCTCATCTCTGTCCTAAATGGCTTACCCCTTATCCTTAGACTGTGACCTCTGGTTCTGGACTTCCCCGCCATTGGGAACATCCTTCCTGCATCTAGTCTGTCTAGTCCTGTTAGAATTTTATAAGTTTCAATGAGATCCCCTCTCATTCTTCGAAACTCTAGCGAATATAAGCCTAATCGACCCAATCTCTCCTCATACGTCATTCCTGCCATCCCAGGTATCAGTCTGGTAAATCTTCGCTGCACTCCCTCCATGGCAAGAACATCCTTCCTCAGATAAGGCGACCAAAACTGCACACAGTACTCAAGGTGTGGTCTCACCAAGGCCTTGTACAACTGCAGCAAGACATCCTTGCTCCTGTACTCGAATCCTCGCGCTATGAAGGCCAACATACCATTTGCCTTCTTAACCTGCCTGCTGCACCTGCATGCTTACCTTCAGCGACTGGTGCACAAGGACTCCCAGATCTCATTGCACTTCCCCTTTTCCCAATCTATTGCCGTTCAGATAATAATCTGTCTTCCTGTTTTTGCCACCAAAGTGGATAACCTCGCATTTATCCACATTATACTGCATCTGCCATGCATCTGCCCAATCACCCAACCTGTCCAAATCATACTGGAGTTTCTCTGCATCCTCCTCACAGCACACACGCCCACCCAGCTTTGTGTCGTCTGCAAACTTGGAGATATTACATCTAGTTCCCTCGTCTAGATCATTAATATATATTGTGAATAGCTGGGGTCCTAGCACCGATCCCTGTGGTACCCCACTAGTCACTGCCTGCCACTCGGAAAAAGACCCGTTTATTCCAACTCTTTGCTTCTTGTCTGCCAACCAGTTCTCTATCCAAATCAGTACCTTACCCCCAATCCCATGTGCTTTAACTTTGCACGCTAATCTCTTATGCAGGACCTTATCGAAAGCCTTCTGAAAGTCCAAATACACCACATCCACTGGTTCTCCCTTATCTATTACATAGAAACATAGAATCTAGGAGCAGGAGTAGGCCATTCGGCCCGTCGAGCCTGCTCCGCCATTCAATACGATCATGGCTGATCATCCAAATCCAGTACCCTGTCCCTGCTTTATATCCCCACAGTACACATATCCCACCCTACCCCCGTAACCCCACGTATTTAATTCCCCCTAACATATCCCATCCTATCCCCATAACCCCACATATTTAATCCCCCCTAACATTAAGGGTCAATTTATCATAGCCAAATCAACCTAACCCACGCATTTTTGGACTGTGGGAGGAAACCGGAGCACCCGGAGGAAACCCACGCAGACACGGGGAGAATGTGCAAACTCCACACAGACAGTCACCCGAGGTCAGATTCGAACCCGGGTCTCTGGCGCTGTGAGGCACCAGTGCTAACCACTATGCCACCGTGTTGCCAGTTACATCCTCAAAAAATTCCAGTAGATTAGTCAGGCATGATTTACCTTTTGTAAATCCATGTTGACTTTGTCTGATCCTGTCACTGTTTTCCAAGTGCTCTGCTGTTACATCTTTTATAATGGACTCTAGCATTTTGCCCACTTCCGATGTCAGGCTTAATTCCCCGTTTTTTCTCTACCACCTTTTTTAAATAGTGGGGTTACATTAGCTACCCTCCAATCCATGGGAACTGTTCCAAAGTCTATAGAATTTTGAAAGATGAGCAGCAATGCATCTACTATTTCTAGGGCCACTTCCTTAAGTACCCTAGGATGTAGATTATCAGGCCCTGGGGATTTATCGGCCTTCAATCCCGTCAATTTCCCTAACACCATTTCCCTACAAATACTGATTTCATTCAATTCCTCCCTCTTATTAGACCCTATGTTCCCCGACATCTCTGGGAGTTTATTTGTGTCCTCCTTTGTGAAGACAGAACCAAAGTATGGATTTAATTGGTCTGCCATTTCTTTGTTCCCCATTATAAATTCCCCTGATTCTGACTGCAAGGGACCTACGCTTGACTTCACCAATCTTTTTCTCTTCACATATCTATAGAAGCTTTTACAGTCTGTTTTTATGTTCCCTGAAAGCTTACTCTCATATTCTATTTCCCCCCTCTTAATTAATCCCTTTGTCCTCCTTTGCTGAATCCTAAACTGCTCCCAATCCTCAGGTTTGCTGCTTTTTCTGGCCAATTTATATGTCCTCTCCTTGGATCTTATGCTATCCCTAATTTCCCTTGTTAGCCACGGTTGGGTCACCTTTTTTGTTTTATTTTTATGCCAAACAGGGATGAACAAATTTTGTAGTTCATCCATGCGATCTTTAAATGTTTGCCATTGCCTATCCACCGTCAACCCTTTGAGTAACATTCCCCAATCAATCCTATCCAATTCGCGCCTCATACCATCATAGTTTCCTTTATTTAAATTCAGGACCCTAGTCTCTGAGTCAACTACTTCACTCTCCATCTTAATGAAGAATTCTATCATATTATGATTGCGCCTCCCCAAGGGGCCTCGCACAACAAGATTGCTAATTAATCCTTTCTCATTACATAATACCCAGTCTAAGATGGCCTGATCTCCAGTTGGTTCCTCGACATATTGGTCCAGGAAACCATCCCGTATACACTCTAGGAATTCCTCCTCCACAGTATTGTTACTAATTTGGTTAGTCCAATCTATATGTAGATTAAAGTCACCCATGATAACTGCTGTGCCCTTATTGCATGCGTCTCTAATTTCCCGTTTAATGCCATCCCCAACCTCAGCATTACTGTTTGGGGGTCTGTATACAACTCCCACTAACGTTTTCTGCCCCTTGGTATTTCTCAGCTCTACCCATACAGATTCCACATCATCAGAGCTAATATCCTTCCTTACTATTGTGTTAATCTCCTCTTTAACCAGCAATGCTACCCCACCTCCTTTTCCTTTTTGTCTGTCCTTCCTGAATATTGAATACCCCTGGATGTTGAATTCCTAGCCTTGGTCACCCTGGAGCCATGTCTCCATAATCCCAATTATATCATATCCGTTTACATCTATTTGTGCAGCTAATTCATCCACCTTATTACGAATGCTCCTCGCATTAAGACACAAAGCCTTCAGGCTTGTTTTTTTAACACTTAGTCCTTTTAGAATTATTATTTACTGTAGCCCTGTTTGATTTACCCCCTTGATTTCTCTGCCTTCCACTTTTGCTTTTCTCCTTCCTGTCTTTTGCTTCTATCCTTGCTTCCCTTTCCTCTGTTTCCCTGCACAGGTTCCCAACCCCCTGCCATTTTAGTTTAAACCCTCCCCAACAGCACTAGCAAACACTCCCCCTAGGACATCGGTCCCGGTCCTGCCCAGGTGCAAACCGTCCAGTTTGTACTGGTCCCACCTCCCCCAGAACCAGCTCCAATGTCCCAGGAATTTGAATCCCTCCCCCTTGCACCATTCCTCTAGCCACGTATTCATCTGAAATATCCTTCTATTTCTACTCTGACTAGCACGTGGCACCGGTAGCAATCCTGAGATTACTACCTTTGAGGTCCTATTTTTTTAAAATTTACCCTAACTCCTTATATTCAGCTTTTAGGACCTCATCCTGTTTTTTACCTATGTCGTTGGTACCTATATGCACCACGACAACTGGCTTTTCACCCTCCTCCTCCAGAATGCCCTGCAGTCGCTCCGAGACATCCTTGACCCTTGCACCAGGGAGGCAACATACCATCCTGGAGTCTCGTTGGCGGCCGCAGAAACGCCTATCTATTCCCCTTACAATAGAATCCCCGATCACTATATCTCTCCCGTTCTTTTTCCTCCCTTCCTGTGCAGCAGAACCACCCATGGTGCCAGGAAGTTGGTTGCTGCTGCCTTCTCCCGATAAGCCATCTCCCTCAACAATATCAGAGCAGGTCAGAGGCTGGGTATTCTGTGGCGAGTGACTCACTTCTTGACTCCCCAAAGCCTTTCCACCATCTACATGGCACAAGTCAGGAGTGTGATGGAATACTCTCCACTTGCCTGGATGAGTGCAGCTCCAACAACACTCAAGAAGCTCGACACCATCCAGGACAAAGCAGCCTGCTTGATTGGCACCCCATCCACCACCTTAAACATTCACTCCCTTCACCACCAGCGCACCGTGGCTACAGTGTGCACCATCTACAAGATGCACTGCAGCAACTCGCCAAGGCTTCTTCAAAAGCACCTTCCAAAGCCATGACTTTTGCCGCCTAGAAGGACAGGGCAGCAGGCGTATGGGAACACCATCACCTCCAAGCTCCCCTCCAAGTCACAAACCATCCTGACTTGGAAATATATCGCCGTTCCTTCATAGTCACTGGTTCAAAATCCTGGAACTCCCTCCCTAACAGCACTGTGGGAGTACCTTCATCACACAGACTGCAGCAGTTCAAGAAGGCAGCTCACCACCACCTACTCGAGGGCAATTAGGGATGGGCAATAAATGCTTGCCAGCAACTCCCACATCCCATGAACGAATATTAAAAAAAATACCCAGAGCACAGGACAGACGAAAGAGAAATACTGCGGATGCTGGAAATCTGACATTGAAACAGAAAATGCTGGGAATACTCAGCAGGTCAGGCAGCATCTGTGGAGAGAGAATCAGAGTTAATGTTTCAGGTCGATGACCTCTCATCAGAACGGTTCTGATGGAAGGTCATCGACCTGAAACATTAACTCTGTTTCTCTCTCCACAGGACAGACAATATGCTTTCAGACCTCCATCAATACCATTCTGAAGCCAATTACTAAAGAATGGGTAAGACCAGCCAGGGTGACTAATTTTCCTTCCACATGGGAAAGCACCTGGCCCCCAATTTTCACTTCCCCAGCAACGCAATTGAGATCAGGAACTCAACTAGCATGGACAACTATAAGCACAAAACCATGCTCACCTTTCTAGTCTGCATCTTCTCTGTTCTCCTTCGAAAAGCAACATATGGATCATTGTTAGTGGAACCATCTCTTTTCTCCTGTTTGACCAAGGGGATGAGGGAGGGCGCCCTGCAGTTTTTGCGTTTCCTTGCCCAGTAATCATATACTGCTTTTATCAGATAGTCATCTTCTTTCAAAAGCAATCTGGCCTCTTGAATAGATACAAGCTGAAGAACAAGACAGTTATTAAAAAAAAATTAATAGTGAATATGTAATAGTATAAACTGTGCAGGTTTCTTGATTTTATGGCTCACAATTTTTGTGCTCATCTGTACAAGGAGAAACATTTCTGGGAATACAACACTATTCATCTTTTGGCACTCAATGTCGATATTAACTATTTTCAAGTCACCTCTACTCTGGCCCAACAATGCATTCCAACTCCAACCTCTGAAGAGCAGACCCTCACTGCACTACTCTTGAATTTTACATTTTCCACACCAGCCATCCTCATGGCCTGCACACATGTGCCAGTTTGTGCCACTCTATGGATAGTTTTAAAATAGATTCAAGCCATTAGGAAATAGTTTCAACTAGCCAAATTCTTTTTGTTCAGTTAGGGCCCTTTCAACCAGCACGGAGGGGAGATTTTCATCCCACCAGTTTGGATTAGATTCGAGCCCAGGTACTAGAAATTACAAAGCAGCATTGTAATCCATTGCGCCACCCAAACACCAGCATTAATAGGTTACATGCAGAACCCTAACAAGCCCTATTTTATAGTTCTGATTTTGATTACATATGCCAAGTCAGAAATTGATATAGTGGGCAATCCAAAAAAAGGATTGCAGTGCGCAACCCTGAGGCCGACCAGTTTAGATTTCTTTAACGCTTTGTTTATTTTCTAAAATACATCTATACATTTCTGCAATGTGGAAGAATGACAAGTGTTCTAAATGAATTATCTGATGGAGTACATCAGTGAATCCTAGTCCCTAGAGCACCGAGAAATGAGCTAAACCCAACTGGCACGAATATCAAACTAATGCAAGTCAACCAAGTTACTCTCGTGCTTCCCCTGCTGATAAGTTAGCCACCAGTGTGACATGGTCCTAAATAATTTAAACTTTAAAAATGTACATATAAAATGAAGTACAGAAACTGGAATTTGTTATTGGTATATAATTCATCAGCAAGCAGCACAGTACCTGATTTCCACTAGCCTTTTCCAGTCGGTCAAACATCTCTTCAAATTGCAATGGTTTAATCTCCATCTTTCTATTCAGACGATTGAATAAGATCTCATCTTCAGAGTCCATGTCATAATCTGGCTGTTCACTATCCAGATTAAAAGCTGTAAACACAAGCAGAATTGATTTTTTTTTAATAAAATGCCATACAATTTAAAGCAAAGCTTTAAAAAATCAGTTTAAATTTTATTAGCACATTCATCACAATATACTTATTGCTAACAATTTAATATTTAAGCAAACCTGCTAATTTCATGAAAATATGCAAATTAAAACCAATTTCCTTCGGTTTCTAAGTCAGATAAAGATTTTAAAATAACATTTAAATCAAACATACCATTTACTCAGACAACTGATCTATGCCAAAATAAATCACTGAGAGACATCAGATTTTCCAATTTGAAATTGCATTGCACTGGGCCTTTTCAGTCACTACATGTGCAGAGATGCAAAGCTCTTGCAAATTACTGAAACCTTGTGGAGTGTCCTTATGAGATTCCCACAATTCTATGTTTGAATCTATATTATAGTAAAGGGCCGAAGTGAAATAAAACCTCTTGTTCTTCCTAAAAGAAGAAACAGCCATGCTCCTCATTCTAAGCTGTGGCTTCCTACATAGCTTCAAAATTCATTTTAAAATCTGAACAAAAAACTTCAATGAACTACAGTCTAAGAGATAAATATCCAAGTTTAGCAATTTAATTAGACGTTTCAGGCAATTCAGCCCCCCAGCATAAATCTGCACATTTTTTTTCATTTTCAAATATACATTCTGGAATATATTCAAGGAAATTAACAAAATCATGAATTTAAAAAGGTTTAAAATAGGAAGGAATGCAGTTTTAAAGCACACAGACAGGCTACTGCATTCGATCATCACTGGAAAAATGTTCCCTCCAAATTGGAATCATCTTAAAGGGTCCCTAAGCAACAAAAAGGGCTGGTGAGGAAGCCCCAAGTCAGTCAGATAATAATCTGGTGAGCAACTTACGCTGAATGTGAATGAGCTGTTTGGGAACCTTGAATTCTCCCCTGTATAGACGATCATAGTAAGAGACATTACTCTCTGCCTCAGGCACTGGAATAACCATATTCTCCCTTTTTTCTCTGAAGACCTGCTGGGCTGAAATAGCTCTCTGCAAATGATGTTCCTGAAAGAAGGGAGGGAAACTACATTATAGCAACATTAAAAAGGTAAATTTAGGGTTTCCCCAATGGTTGAGTGGTACAAAACTATAGAAACTCAGGAGGCAACAAATTTGATCCCTGGTCTGTAGCAATTTAGCCGATCTCAACTAGAGCACTACAAGTGGCATGTATTTCCTAGCTACGAAAGCAGAGCAGGTAAAAAAAAGTCAAGTTCACTTTCTTCTGGAAAGTGTATACGTGGACATTTGGTATGGCCAGAATTTAGCTTTACTGGTGATGCCCCACTGTAGAACAGCTAGCCAACATTCAATTTCTAGGCACATACATGAAGAATAGCCACTTGTGCAAGCTACTGCAAGGATTGCAAAGTCTGTATTAACATATCCCAACACGTCACCCTCAGAAGAGGAAAGAGAAAATTGGAAAAGAAAATAGCAAATTTTCCAATATATACTTGCAACACAACAATTATTTCTGAAATTTGAGACACAGGAACTTTTAAGTTGCATTTTTATATTGCTCAGCTGGCAGAAGAGTGGTGGCAAATGGCATGAACACTGTCCTCCTTAGCTCAAGCCAGCCAGATTACCCTGCCATTACCATTTTCTTATGCCAAAATCATGTTTCTGCACGCCTTCCATTATTGAAATGTGGCAGAGTTGGAGTTCTGAGGAACAGATGAGACTCTGAAACACACAATATACAAATTTACCACCAACTCAGCAGCTGGCCCATACTATAAAAATAGGGCATAACATTCTATCAGTTGATTTATTTATCTTTTTTAGTATTTAGTGTCTGCCTGATTTGTATTATTAGGAACTATTTTAGGGGGCCAATGGTGCAGAGGATTGCAAAGGACTAGTACCAGCTGGCAGATAGGGTGGGGGCTTACTGTGAAGCACTCTGAGGGCTGGTCCAAGAATGTCTCCAGGTAGGCCAGATTGTAGAGGACTCCTGATAGGTTGAGACAAGCAGAGGATTGAGTCAGGCTGCTGAAGGGAGCAGTAAGAGAGTGGATCTTCCCTTTGGAACATTTTGCAGAGAGGGAGCCAAAGTGAAGGGGTGCTTCCTGTGATTGAAGTGGACTGCAGCCAATTGGAATTTGCAGTGAAAAACAGGCAACAAAGCCTACCTTTCAGGTGGGCATAAAAGATCCTATGGCACTATTCAAAGAGCAGGGAAGTTTTCCCTGGCCAACATTTATTCCCCGAACCAATATTTAAAAAAAATCAGATTATTTGGTCATTTATCTCATTGCTGTTAGTGGGACTTTGCCGTGTGCAAATTGCCTGCCTTATTTCCCTACATTACAACAGTGACAGCACGTCAAAACTACTTAATTGGCTGTGAAGTGCTTTGGGACATCTTATGGTTGTGAAAGGTACTATATAAATGCAAGTTCTTTTACTTTCTAGTCCCAAGTGAAGCTTTAGCCAAGTACTCCTAAACTAAGTCCTATATATTAATCTAGTGACCCAAGGTACAGGAATTGCTGACACACCAATTTTTAGCAATATACTATCAAAAAACGATCCGATTTACTGTGGAACCACATCATCTGAAATTTACAGTTGGTTCTCTTTAAAAGGTATGAAAATGCTTCTGATTGTAGGTAGGGGTTATGATTTAACTACCGGTTGCATAATACTGTTCCAATAATGTTTAATTTGGCAAATATTTACAGAAATGCTTTACATGTCATGTGATGTCTTCCCAACTACCATCCCCCACATCATGTCACATCTTCCATCCCCAGCTTCAGTAAACTGCACTGCATCTAATTCACTCAGTATGTTTGCTTAATGGCAGTAATTTGCTAAACAGGACAATTTTAACAGGGAGTCTGAATTATTGGGTTTCAACTGTACCTGCAATTTGAAAGGTGTTTCCTAGCTCTTGTGTGCTGTGAAGGGATTGGCTTGAAAGCGGCTCAAAGCACCAGAGCAGCAAAAGGTCCCACATAATTGCCTTTTATAATATAAACTGAGCAGCCCTGTAAATGGGAAGTAAACAGGCAAAGTGAATGATTAAAAGGTGGCAGCGCAAGTATGTGAGGTTGTAAAAGTTTTGCATCTAATGCACATCCGCAGCATCACACCTTCCAAAGATGTCACTGATAAGAGTGTGGCCTCAGAAGCATCACATATCTCCATCGCCCATAAACTAAATTTAAGATCCTTATTTGCCTTAGACGGAGTGCAACAAAGGTTCACTAGACTGGTTCCTGGGATGAGGGGATTGCCCTATGAAGAGAGATTGAGTAGACTAGGCCTATATTCCCTAGAGTTTAGAAGAATGAGAGGTGATCTCATTGAAACATATAAAATTCTTAAAGGGCTTGACAGGGTTAATGCTGGGAAAATGTTTACCCTGGCTGGGGAATCTAGAACACGGGATCACAGTTTCAGAATAAAGGGTTGGCCATTTAGGACTGAGATGAGGAGAAATTTCTTCACTCAAAGGGTTCTGAATCTTAGGAATTCTCTACCCCAGAGAGCTGTGGATGCTCAGTCGCTGAGTATATTCAAGACAAAGATCGATAAATTTTTGGGAACTAAGGGAATTAAGGGATATGGGGATAGTGCGGGAAGGTGGAGTTGAGGTAGAAGATCAGCCAGGATTTATTGAATGGCGGAGCAGGCTCGAAGGGCTAAATGGGCTATTCCAGTTCCTATTTCTTATGTTCTTATTCACGAGACATGTTTGGGCGAATATTTTCTCTTCACTCAGGTCAGTGTACCTATCTATAAATACTAGACATGTCTATATTTGGTAATTTATTGTTAAAAATGTCTACAGTTTGGCTGGGATGTGGGACATGAGTTGGAAATTTCACCTCACTCTTGGGTTTTAGAGATGTTATGGGGAGAAAACGAGAGAAGGCAAGAGAGTGAGCGAGAGCATGAGAGAAAAGCGAGCAAGAAAGAGGGAGAAAAGCAAGGGAAGGAGGGGTGAGAAAAGCAAGAGTGGAGGGGGTTGAGGAGAGAAAGAGAGACACAGATCAGAGAAACTGTAATTTTCATAATTCTCTTGCAGAATTATAATACCCCAGAGTGCACCACAATCCTGTACATGACAACCAGGTAAAGAAGGATTGGGGGGGGGGGGGGGTTTATATACACAGATAGCTGATCATCTGTTTTGTTGCTCAGTCAGAAGAGTACAGCAGAAAAATTGTGACACAGAGGAAGTTTGCCCTACATACAAGGCTTTTCATACATTTGTAAATGAGCGCCGCATTGTGGGATTTGCAGTTTTTAAATCGTGCTCCTGCAAAACTACAATACTCAAAGTATACCATGACAATCCAGGTCATGTGACAACCAGACAATTTCATTTTTTCCAACATTTTCTACGGTTTAAGCCATAAACAACTAAGTTGACTGTTACCTGGGATGTGCACAGCAGGTGGCCATGCGACTCATTATGCCTGTGCTAACACCATACCAAAAGTATCTTCCTGCTTCTTTTCACATACACTTAATATTTATGTTCAAAAATGTATCCATTTTCCTCAAATTTTGTGCATGAATCAACTTGTGGTAATGCATTCCATATTCCATCAACCCTTTGTGTGAAATAAAGTATTTTGCCTTCCCCCTATACGTGATAATTCATCAAATAGTCTTTCACTATTTACCCCATCAAACTTCTTTAAAAAATTGAACACTTGTATTCAAAACCCGTCAACCTTTTCTGCTCTAGTGAATATAGCAATAGTTTTTCCAAATCTCTCGTCATAAATATATCCTCTTATACAGGCCATCATCCTGGTGAAATCTATTCCAAATTTAACCCAATTTCCAATTTTATTTTTTACAACAGTGCCCAAAACCAAATGTGACCCAATCAATGTCTTGCACAGATTCAGCACAATTGTCTTGTTTTATATTCAAAGTTCCCATCTCATTTGCCTTTTTATAATGGCCTTTTCGCCACTTTCACCCTAACTTTCTCTGTTCCCACACTCCATTGAAAAACTTAGGGTACATTTCCATTCCCGGTTCTTTTCCCCCAAAAATAGTAGTGGTGTTGAACTGGCTTTCCCACATGCAGCAAGTAGGTAATGTAAGGGATGGAGAACATCTATTCATGAGGCATGAAGACCGGCAGGTAACAAAGAAAAATCCCAGCTTTTTTCCCCCAAAGAGCCTGCTCCCTTCCCGGCACTTTTTCCCCAAAGCCCAAGTCACAAAGCGAACCACCAAAAAAAAAACACTTGGACTGCGCATGCGCAACTACTTCAACCATGTAGGCAGCAGTTGCGTCCTTCAGGCAATGCATTCCAAATCATAACTCACTGTGTAAAAACATTTCTCCTCATCTCCCCTCTGGTTCTTTTGCCAATTACCTTAAATCTGTGTCCTCTGGTTACCGACTCTCCTGCCAGTGGAAACAGTTTCTCCCCATCTACAAAACCCCATATAATTCTGAACACCTCTATTAAATCTCCCCTTAACCTTCTCTGCTATAAGGAGAACAATCGCAGCTTCTCTAGTGTCTCCATATAACTGAAGTCTCTTATCCCTGGCATCATTCTGGTAAATCTCCTCTGCACCCGCTCTAAGGCTTTGACATCCTTCCTAAAGGGTGGTGCCCAGAAATGAACACAATACTCCAGCTGAGGCCTAACCAGTGATTTATAAAGGTTTAGCATAACGTCCTTGCTTTTGTACTCTTTGCCTCTATTTATAAAGCCAAGGATCCCGTATGCTTTTTTAAAAAAAAACACTTGTCTCAAATAACAACAGAAAACGCTAGAAAAACTCAGCAGGCCACGCAGCATCCATGGAGAGAGAAACAGAGTTAACGTTTCAGGTCGAAGACCCTTCGTCAGAATTGGCAAAAAGCAGGAAATGAAATAGATTTAAAGCAAATATAATGTTGGGAAAAGGGGGAGGGGATGAAAGAACAAAAGGGAAGGTCAGTGGTAGTATAGAAGGCAGGAGAGATTAAGAGACATTAAGAGATATTCAAGGCAAGAGGAGGTGGTAATGTGACAGGTTGAGGCTAGATGAAGTGTGAAATGCGCTGGCGGAATGAAGGACAGCTGCCGGCTTCAGGGAGGATATATATATATGATAACCACTGCCCCTATGATCTGAAATTGTTGAACTCTATGTTGAGTCCAGAGGGCTGTAGCGTGCCTGAACGAAAGATGAGGTGCTGTTCCTCGAGCTTACGCTGAGCTTCCGTGGAACAATGCAAGAGGCCGAGGTCGGTGATGTCAGAGTGGGAGTGGAACGGAGAATTAAAGTGACAGGCCACCGGGAGCTCGGGGTCCCCCTTACGGACTGAACGGAGGTGTTCTGCAAAGCGGTCACCCAATCTGCGTTTGGTCTCCCCAATGTAGAGGAGACCGCGTCGTGAGCAGCGAATACAGTATACTAAATTGCAGGAAGTACAAGTAAATCGCTGTTTCACCTGGAAGGGGTGTTTGGGGCCCTGGACAGTGGGAAGGGGGGAGGTATAAGGGCATGTGTAGCATCTCCTGCACTTGCACGGGAAGGTGCCGGGCGAAGGGGAAGGGGTGCTGGGGGTGGTAGAGGAGTGGACTAGGGTGTCGCGGAGGGAGCGGTCCCTGCGGAATCCTGAAAGGGGAGATGAGGGGAAGATGCATTTGGTGGTGGGATCACGCTGGAGGTGGCGGAGGATGATCCGTTGAATGTGGAGGCTGGAGGGATGAAAGGTGAGGACAAGGGGAATTCTATCGTGGTTCCGGGAGGGAGGGGCAGGGGTGAGGGCAGAAGTGCGGGAGATAGAACGGACACGGTCGAGGGCCGTGTCGACCACAGTAGAGGGGAATCCTCGGTTGAGAAAAAAGGAAGACATGTCGGAAGCACTGGTATGGAAGGTGGCATCGTCAGAGCAGATGCGGCGGAATCGGAGAAACTGGGAGAATGGAATAGAGTCCTTACAGGAGGCGGGGTGGGAGGAAGTGTAGTCCAGGTAGCTGTGGGAGTCAGTGGGCTTGTCGTGAATGTTAGTCAATAACCTATCCCCAGAGATGGAGACGGAGAAGTCGAGGAAGGGAAGGGAAGCGTCGGAGATGGACCATGTGAAGGAAGGGTGGAAATTGGAAGCATAGTGAATGAAATTTTCTAGTTCAGGGCGAGAGCAGGAGACGGCATCGATAGTCATCAATGTACCGGAAAAAGAAGTGAGGGAGGGGACCCGAGTAGGACTGGAACAAAGTGTGTTCCACATATCCCACAAAAAGGCAGGCATAGCTAGGACCCATACGGGTACCCATAGCAACACCTTTGATTTGGAGGAAATGAGTGGAGTCAAAGGAGAAGTTGTTCAATGTGAGAACAAGTTCAGCCAGGCGGAGGAGGGTGGTGGTGGATGGGGACTGGATGGGCCTCTGTTCAAGGAAGAAGCGGAGCGCCCTCAGGCCATCCTGGTGGGGGATGGAGGTGTAGAGGGATTGTACGTCCAGTGAAAAGGAGGCGGTTGGGGCCGGGAAACTGGAAACTGTTAAAGTGGCGGAGGGCGTCGGAAGAGTCGCGGATGTAGGTGGGAAAAGACTGGACAAGGGGAGAAAAAAGAGTCGAGATAGAAAGAGATAAATTCCGTGGGGCAAGAACAGGCTGAAACGATGGGTCTACCAGGGCAGTCCTGTTTGTGGATCTTGGGAAGGAGGTAGAAGCGGGCTGTGCGGGGTTGGGGAACTATGAGGTTGGCGGCCGTGGGGGGGGGGGGAGATCTCCAGAGGAGATGAGGTCAGTGAAAGTCTTGGAAACAGTGGCTTGATGTTCGGTAGTGGGGTCATGGTTCAGGTGGAGGTAGGAGGAGGTGTCGGAGAGTTGGCGTTCAGCTTCCGCTAGGTAGAGGTCGGTACGCCAAACAACAACAGCACCACCCTTGTCAGCAGGTTTAATGACAATGTCGGGGTTGGATCTGAGAGAATGGAGTGCTGCAAGTTCAGAGGGAGGTAGGTTGGAGTGAGTGAGGGGAGCGGAGAAATGGAGACGGCCGATGTCACGGCGGCAGTTTGCAATGAAAAGATCTAGAGAGGGTAAGAGGCCAGAGGGAGGGGTCTCAACTTGTCCTGCCATCTTCAAAGATACAACCCCAGGTCTCTTTTCCTGCACCCCCTTTAAAATTGTACCATTTAGTTTATATTGCCTCTCCTCATTCTTCCTTCCAAAATGCATCACTTCTCTGCATTAAATTTAATCTGTTGTGTCTGCCCATTTCACCAGTCAGTCTATGTCCTCCTGAAGTCTGCTACTATCCTCCTCACTGTTTACTATATTTCTTATGATAAATTATAAAAATGAGAGAACATGTGACTCTAAAATGGGTACTGAATTAGATAGACGCACCCTGGACCCAATGTTCCTTCACTCTAACACCTGAACACTACACAATTTCCCCATGCGAAATGCTACAGCAGATTAAAAATATAAATGATCTGAACTTAGGTACATTATGTGAAGAGGAATGCAAGCAACTTTAGGAGGGCACATACAAGTTGGTAGATTGCACAGATAGAGGTTAGATAAAAATTTAATACAGAGAAATGTATCATGTATGGTGATACTTTTTGGGAGGAAGAATAAGAAAAGGGCATACACACGATAAAACTTTAAAAGTAGCAAAGCACACTTAGGAATTTAGATATACAAATCTTGGGAAGACAGGTTACATAAGAACGAGGAGCAGGTATAGGGCATACAGCCCCTCGAGCCTGCTCCGCCATTCAAGAAGATCATGGCCAATCTACAATCTCAACTCCACTTTCCTGCTCGATCGCCATATCCCTCGATTCCAAAAATCTATCTATTTCAGCCTTGAATATACTCAACTATTCAGCACCCACAGCCCAGCCTTGAATATACTCAACAATTCAGCACACACAGCCCTTTGGGGTAGAGAATTCCAAAGATTCATAACCCTCTGAGTGAAGAAATTCCTCCTCATCTCAGTCTTAAATGGCCGACCCCCTATCCTGAGACTATGCCCCCTAATTCTAGACACTCCAGCCAGGGGAAAACAACCTCTCCGCATCTACCCTGTCAATCCCTCTCAGAATCTTGTATGTTTCAATGAGATCATCTCTCATTCTTCTAAACTCCAGAGAGTGTAGGCTCAATCTACTCAATCTCTTCTCTCATCCCAGGAATCAATCTAGTAAACCTTTGTTGTACCACCTCTAAGGCAAGTATATCCTTCCTTAGATAAGGAGACCAAAACTGTGCACAGTACTCCAGGTGTGGTCTCACCAAGGCCCTGTACAATTGTAGCAAGACTTCCTTACTCTTGTACTCCAACCCCCTTGCAATAAAGGGCAACATGCCATTTGCCTTCCTAATTGCTTGCTGTACCTGCATGCTAACTCTTAAAGTTATAAAATCAATCTTGCATTTATTTAGCACGTTTTATGTCCCAAGGGTGTCCCAAAGAACTTTCCAGATTCTATGGTTTATAATTAAGGGTAGAGTACAAAAGCAAAAACAATGTTAATGCTAAACCTATATAAATTATTGCTCAGAATACAATGAGAATATTACTTTAGGAATGACATCAAGACCATGGAGAGGGTGCAGAAAAGATTAACTAAGAGGATACCCGGGTGAGAGACTTTAGTTGCAAGGAGAGACCGAGACTCTGTTCATTAGAATAAAAGGTGGTTAAGGAGATCCAAGAGTTGTTTAGAATTGAGATGTTTTAAATAAAGTAAGTCGGAAAAACTATTTCCACTGGTCAATGAGTCGGTAACTAGAAAGCATAAATCTAAGATCATCACCAAGTGAACAAAGGGAGAGGTTAGGAAAGTTTCTTTTTACACAGAAGATTGGAGGGCATTTTTATGTCCTGATTAGAAACAGTGCTGGAATTAGAATCCCTAATAGCTGTTAAAAGGGAAGTGGATAAATATTTGGAAAAGAAGAAAGGCACAGGGAAAGGACAAAAATTTGCACCTAAATTAATTGCTCTTTCGGAGAACCGGCATAGGCACACTAAAATTTAAATGATTCTATATTTGCCAACCCCCTAACATCCTTAGTTTCCCACATTCTTCCTAACAGATTACTAGCAAATTTTGATATATTCCATCTATGTCCATGTGTAAATAATGTATATTTATGGAGAGCAAGTGAGGTTTCTACAAAGATCATGGGGCATGCACAAGCTACATCCGATCAATTCAAAAAATATCCTCTTAATCCTAGTTTTCATCATTTAGCTATTCCTCAAACTATAACATAACTTTCAATTCAATAGTATGCGACCGTAATCTTCAAAACAAGTCTTGTCTCACTTCAAAAGTCCAATTGTAACAAATCCAGTGCATTTCCTTTGCCTATATATTTGATAATTTGCCCACCGCTTTCTATCCAAGGTTAATTACCCTCACAATTTAACGTGAAATGCAAAATTGTATCTCTACCCCACACCTCTTAACCATAGTGTTGGTGGTATTTCTTTAAAAAATAATGTAATTGAAATTCAAAATACTAACAAGATCCTATTGAACCAAAAACTTAGTGGCAATGGGGCATAACATACTTTTCCTGGGCAGTATATCAGCTGTGATTCAGTACCACACAACACAATACCTGAACTAAACCACAGAAGGATCTTCAACAGAAACAAATCTGAAGTTAGCACTATTCCAATAAGAAGAAATTTGAATTACTACTATCAAGGTCACACAGAAAAACGACATGGTCACATATAACAGCCCTCATGGAATCACTGTGTTATGTCTTACATTATGCAGTGACATTGCTGGAAACTACCAGCCAATCACATCAGAATTGATTTTTTTTTTTTAAACCCTCATTTGTTAAAAACAACTGACAGGAACTCTGTGCCATGTTTTTGTGTTGTTCTACAATCATACAAATTTATTTTATTATTTAAGCCTTATTTCATGCAGTTTGATTTTAAAAGCAGATCTGGGAAGGTTTGCAGCTGAGCAAAAAAAATAATAACCAAGCCTAGTTTTCAAACATTTTTGGATTAGCAAGCTCACTGCTGTACTTTATTAAAATAAGTAATTCATCCAATCAACTGTTTCCATTTACTGTATTTCTTATAACGATGATAAATGTTACTAGTTTTACCTCAATTTCTGAAATATGACAGTAAGAGGAGTGGCCAGCAGTGGCGATTCATGTAGTGACAGTGATCCGTGCATAAATATTATAGATCATCAGCTGACAGCAGTCACGTCAGAGTCTCACAAAAGGTACTTAATTGGGGCTATTCTCCATCAATTAGAAGTCTTTTCAGATGTATGCTAAAAATAGAAACTTCCCTCTGTCTTATGAGGTTAAGTCTTGCAGAAGATTGAATCGATACATCTGTATGATCGCAAAGGCAAGTCCTCATCCTACTACTATAGCATACACAGTAGAGCAACAACACCAACCATCTCTCTTCCGGTTAAAATGCAATCAATATTTCCCCCCAATATTTATCCAGTCCCAACTTGCATGGATTGTATAAAGCAATGGTTCATCCTTAATAACAAATAATACTCTTTTTATTTTGTTACTAGAATATAGTTAGCGCTGTTCTGTAGAACAAGAATGAAACTAATCTTTGTATATGCTACATTGTAAATCTAATACCATGTTTCAATTATTATGACTGGATCATATGGACTGAATAGCCTGCCTCATCTGCATTTACCTTTAGATTCAGTTAATTGGCACAGCACTAAGACAAGTCTTCCTTTAGCTTTTTCATAAAGGAAAATAATTAACAAGGACATATTTTCTTCAGGATGCCAATCATATTTTGTTGCTATTACAGCCATTAATTCAAGTCAATTAACACGATAGTAAATTATTCCAAAAACATTTTTTTGCCCAATAATGATACAAACACTGGTCATTCCATTAGCTTCATGCGCACATTCACCAAGAGATTAAAATGTTTTCTTACTGTACTGTGTCTGTAAACATACAGGCCACACGCTCTGGAATTCCCTTCCAAAACCCCTCCACTGCCCTCTCCTCTTATAAGGTCCTTCTTAAAACCTACTTCTGACCGAGTCTTTGGTCACCCCTCCCAATATATCTCATTTGGCTCAATTTACCAATCAGATTTAGCAAAAGGAACACTGACATATAACCACAATAGCCTACAGTTTCTCTGCAAGAAATGAAGTGGTCCTGGTGATAACTTGGTACAGATGAAAAATCAAACTGGGGAAATCACAATACCTGTACTTTTGGACTGAGGATAAGGAGGAGGAAAAATGGCAATGGGAGAAATGGAGAACTAAATTGCACACTTAGACTAGCTGCCACAATGACTGACCACCCTTTTTTCTTCCCATTTCTCAATACAAGAAAGGCTGTTACCTAAAGCTTCTTGTTTTCTTATTGTAAATACTTACTGTTCATAACTGCAAACATCACAGAATAATTGATCTTTCAAATCAAAAGTAACTGAAATAAGTACAGGACTAGAAAAGTAGAAATTAGTTGGGAGTTTTGTGACAATCTGGTTAATCCTGTACAAACAACTTCAGAATTTTGACAAAAATCTAAAGTGGTCCTTAATACAAAAGCAAAATACTGCGGATGCTGGAAATCGGAAATAAAAACAGAAAATGCTGGAAACACTCAGGTCAGGCAGCATCTGTAGAGCGAGAAACAGAAAGGACATCGACCTGAAACGTTAATTCTGTTCCTCTCTCCACAGATGCTGCCTGACCTGCTGAGTATTTCCAGCATTTTCTGTTTTTATCTAAAATGGTCCTTATTAGAAATCACTAGTAATTTTATTTTAATAATTTCACTAATTAAATGTTAGATGAAGGAACACTAACTTTTGACTTCAGGGTTAAACAGGACATTTGCAATTATTTGGTTTGTAGGCGCCATCAATTAGAACATTTGAATTACAAAACAGAAGTCAAAATAACCATTACTCTTTTTAAATAAAACAATTGCTGAATACTAAATTTCCTGTTATAGTTGTGTGCTCTGTGATGTTATTCTTCAGCCTGCCTGTTTCCAAGTGCTTTAGGAACTAATAGAATAAATGGGTACTTGTCAACTACTTAGCAATTTCATGGGAATATTTCTGATTAAGTAGTTTTATAAAAAAAAGTTATACAGTATACAAAGTAACCACCAAGCTCTCAGGAATGGTATTGCAGCCAGTCTCATCAACCATCAGCCCCAAATTCTCTAATCTCTCAAAAATAGCATCTATAACACCCTAGCTTTGAATCCATTCTCCTTTATACCCTCCCGTATCAGATACTGTCTAGTTCCCTTCAACATCATTTGATAATTACCTTCATTGTTCTCCATTATGCATTTAATTTTAGTACATGCAAAAAAGTATTAAAATACAGTGCGGTCTAAAATTCCAAAAAAGGAAGAACTGAAAATGCTGGAGAGAGAGAGAGGTCGGTCAACATCTATAAAAGGTAAAAGCCAGGTTTAATGTTTTGGGTGCATGCCCTTCTCCACAACCCTTAGGTTCTGAAGGCTGCTATATACTCGAAACATTAATCTGTCTTTTTTCTTTACAGGTGCTACTAAGGTGGAGCTAGGTGAAATCTAGGCTGACACTCCAGTGCAGTGCTGAGGGAGTGCTGCACTGTCGGAGGTGCTGTCTTTCGGATGAGATGTTAAACCGAGGCCCCGTCTGCTCTCTCAGGTGGATGTAAAAGATCCCATGGCACTATTTCGAAGAAGAGCAGGGGAGATATCCCTGGTGTCCTGGCCAATATTTATCCCACAATCAACACCACAAAAACAGATTATCTGGTCATTATCACATTGCTGTTTGTGGGAGCTTGCAAATTGGCTGCCGCGTTTCCTACATTACAACAGTGACTACACTTCAAAAAGTACTTCTTCATTGGCTGCAAAGCGCTTTGGGACGTCCAGTAGTCGTGAAAGGCACAATATAAAGGCAAGTCTTTCTTTTCTTTTTAACTTTGTGGTTTTAAAGTGACATTTTATACAAAGTCAAATTGTTATAAATAGGCACAGCTTGAAGTCAATCTACTGGTGAGGAAAGTGTACAGATTGGCAGGTGTTTGGAAATCTTCAGCTCTGGGGCAAAAGAGATCAGCATAAAAACACCTTTCTTGTTTAAAAAAAAGCTTTTGACATTCTGAAGTGTGACAGACATGTACTAGATGCAAGAATCGATTGTGCATGCACGAGAAAGAAGGAAGAGGAAACAATACGCCCTTGAATAATTTCTCAAGATTTTTTAAAACTTTAAGTTTGTAACTATTTTTGATTCATCTAATCAAACTGGGTGTTTTTCCCTTTTGTTTAAAGCACATCTCCAAAATATGAATTAAGAGCAGCACCGAATTCAGTATCAAAAAGGTACAAATATTTACTTAAAGAACTGAAAGATCCTTAGAATGTAGCTAACACAGCATTAAAAAAATTGTAGCGAAGGCATTAAAAAAATTCTGGCTGCCAGTGACTGAGGTTTAAGTTATTCCCATTTCTGATAATTACTCAGAAACTCTGCTGGAAAATGCAATACAAATGATAATGCAAAACCAATCCTATTTTCATGCAATCAAAAACTCACTGTATCCAGCATAAATCTCCAGCCTCAGGAAAAAAACTAGAGGCTCCTCAGGGTGACTTTGCTAATGACCCTTCTCGCCATTTGCAAAAAAAACAGGCCTTTGCTCACCATATCCCCAACTAATACAGATCTCACTACATCAAAACTTGGATAAACCACATACAGCATTGCTCCACATCACAGTGTATTGATACAACAATCCACAGCACCACAAGGCAACCAGATAGGATATATACATTTTTGCATAAGCCGAAATGAGAACTAAATTCTAAAAAACAAAAATTGAATTCAAAGCACAAAAATAGAGCTTGCAAGTACCAGTATGTTTATCTATCCAGTGTTTCAAAGTCACTTTTTCAGTTTTCCTGCTCTGTATGATCTTGTATGTAAAGTTGATATACAGGAACCTCTCGTTTAAACGGCACCTAAATATCCGGAATTCTCTATTAACCGGCAAAATTCAGGAGTAGGTTTAGGTAAGTTTTACTGTAGATTAGTGGCCATGTAACCGGGGTTCCTGCACCTGTGGCCATTTAACAGGGACTCCTGGATCTGTGGCCGTGTAACCGGGATTCCTGTACAAGTGGCCGTGTAACCGGGGCTCCTGCACTTGTGGCTGTGTAATGGGGCTCTCGTACCTTGGTAGGTATACATCTCCGTTATCCAGAATTTTTAATAAACCGGCACCATCCCGGTCCCGTAGGTGCCGGATACCAAAGAGTTTCCTGTAGCCAAGAAAAAAAATTGATATAAAGACTTGCATTTATATAGCGCCTTTCATGACCACCGGACGTCTCAAAGCGCTTTACAGCCAATTAAGTACTTTTGAAGTGGAGTCACTGTTGTAATGTGGGAATATAGGCAAGTTTAATAAAGACAAACCACATTCCCAAGGTTGCAAGTAACCTTTGCATCAATAAGACCTTCAAATATTCTAACTGACCTACTGGTTACTGGTAAAATCCTTAAGTATACTTCAGCTGCATTAAATTCCAGTGGGTTGTATTGTACTTTGTTGTCTGGATAGGAAAGGGTAATTACACGAAGTTCTGTAGTGTTTTAGGGAAGTTTTATTGGTCACCTTGACTCCATGGGACCTTTTCCACCCACCTGAGAGCGCAGACAGGGACCTCGGTTCATTGTATCTGAAAAGCAACATTTCCAACAGTGCAGCACTCCATCAGTACAAAAGTGTCAGACCAGATTGTGTGCACCAGTCTCTGAAAAGGGGCTTAAACCCACTGACTCAAAAGGCAGGAATGCTATCACACACAGCTGTTAAGCCAGTTTTTCTGTCCTATAGTATAAGTAAATAATGGGCATAAACTCTAACTAGTAAATATAATCTAATGGTGTTAAAAGACACTTATTCTGACCATACAGGAAGGGTGTTGGTCACACAGGCACATTCATGGCATATGTGGCAAATGACCAATTAGCAGTTTGTTCCTCTAAGCTTACCACAAATATGGAAGGGGAATCAGGTGAGTTTAATGGGAGTACAGGAACAGAGACCTGGGGGTTCACATACACAAATCTTTGAAAGGTAGCAGGACAAATTGATAAGGCTGTTAAAAAAGCATACAGGATCCTGGGCTATATAAATATAAACATCTCCGCATATATAAATAGGGGCAGAGAGTACAAAAGCAAGGAAGTTATGCTAAACCTTTAATAATCACTGGTTAGGCCTCAGCTGGAGTACTGTGTCCAATTCTGGGCACTACAATTTAGGAAGGATATCAAGGCCTTGAAGATGGGGGAAGAGGAGATTTACTAGATTGATACCAGGGATGAGGGACTTCAGTTATGTGCAGAGATTAGAGAGGATGGGATTGTTCTCCTTAGAGCAGAGAAGGTTAAGGGGAGATTTAATAAAGGTGTTCAAAATTATGAAGGGTTTTGATAAGAGTAAATAAGGAGAAACTGTTCCCATTGGCAGGAGGGTCGGTAACCAGATTTAAGATAATTGGCAAAAGAACCAGAGGAGATGAGAATTTTTTTTTATGCAGCAAGTTGTTGTGATCTGGAATGCACTGTCTGAAAGGGCGGTGGAAGCAGATTCAATAGTAACTTTCAAAAGGGAATTGGATATATACTTTAAAAGGAAAAATCTGCAGGGCTATGGGGAAAGAATAGGGGAGTGGGACTAATTGAAGAGCCGGCATGGGAACAATGGGCCAAATTGCCTCTTTTTGTACTGTATGATTCTAAGCATCTAAAACAAAGAATATAAAATATACATTGGAAAGGGCAGTGAAACAGTCGATAGTTGCAGCTGAAGAGCTAGCACAGTAAGCCAAAACTCAATGTTCTGTGCTGTAATTTCTATGATTCTCTGAAAAATAGCAAGATACAGGATTTTCTTTGCAAGGAGACTTTACTGATGTGCCTGATCTTATTTTTGCCAGCCACCTCTGCTAGATTAACAAGGTACAGCAAGATGGGGTTGGGAGGTCTGCTTTCCTAAATATTAAAATACAGTAAACTCTTGTTTAAACGGCAATTAATTATCCAGAATTCTTTAATAACCGGCAAAATAGATAACCGGTAATCTTGCCGAATCCATCCATTTTTCGTTTTTCCGAGTCCGAGTTTCCTGCGGTGGCCAAGTTAGTCGGTGGTTTTTATTTTTTTTGTGTTACAAATTGCCTACCTCTCTATTATCCAGAATTTTTCATCAACCGGCACCATCCTGGTCCCGTAGATGCCGGATACAAAAGAGTTTACTGTACTGAACTAAGAACTATACAACGTATTAAGTGGTTCTAAATTTTGGCATCTAAATTATAAGTTACATGCAGTAAACTAAATTCCAAAAGATTATCAGAAGAAAACATAACTACTTCTGGAATATATTCTGGTTTGTTGCCGGTGCCACGTGCTAGCGAGTTGAGGAACAGGGAGAGAGTGCAGATAAACACGTGGCTGCAGGGATGGTGTAGGGGGGAGGGTTTCAGTTATGTGGATAATTGGAGCACATTCTGGGGAAGGTGGGACCTGTACAAACAGGACGGTTTGCACCTGAACCAGAGGGGCACCAATATCCTGGGAGGGAAATTTGCTACGGCTCTTCGGGGGGGTTTAAACTAATTTGTCAGGGGGATGGGAAAAAGGGCTGTAGTCCACGAGCCAGTGGTGAGTGTAGGGAGGTACTGAGGAGGGTATCAAGGTCGCAGGAATGTACCGGCAGACAGGAAGATGGCTTGAAGTGTGTCTACTTCAATGCAAGGAGCATCCGGAATAAGGTAGGAGAACTTGGAGCGTGGATTGGTACTTGGGACTACGATGTGGTGGCCATTACGGAGACATGGTTAGAACAGGGACAGGAATGGTTGTTGGAAGTTCCGGGGTATAGATGTTTCAGTAAGAGTAGGGAAGTTGGTAAGAAAGGTGGAGGAGTAGCATTGTTAATCAAGGATAGTTTAACAGCGGCAGAAAGGCAGTTCGAGGGGGATCTGCCGTCTGAGGTAATATGGGCTGAAGTTAGAAATAGGAAAGGAGCGGTCACGTTGTTAGGAGTTTTCTACAGGCCCCCAAATAGTAATAAAGATGTGGAGGAAGAAATTGCAAAGCAGATTATAAATAGGTGTGGAGGTCACAGAGTAGTTGTCATGGGTGACTTCAACTTTCCAAATATTGATTGGAACCTTTATAGGTCAAACAGTTCGGATGGGATAGTTTTTGCACAGTGTGTGCAGGAGGGTTTCCTGACACAATATGTGGATAGGCCGACAAGAGGTGGGGCCACGTTGGATTTGGTACTGGGTAATGAACCGGGCCAAGTGTTTGATTTGTATGTGGGAGAGCACTTTGGAGATAGTGACCACAATTCGGTAACTTTCACTATTGCAATGGAGAGGGATAGGGCCATACGGCAGGGCAGGGTTTATAATTGGGGGAGGGGTAATTATGATGCGATTAGGCAAGAATTAGGGAGTATAAGATGGGAACAGAAACTATCAGGGAAAGGCACAAACGAAAAGTGGAACTTTTTCATGGAGCAATTACTGCGTGTCCTTGATAGGTATGTCCCTGTCAGGCAGGGAGGAAATGGCCGAGTGAGAGAACCATGGTTCACAAAAGAGGTTGAATGTCTAGTCAAGAGGAAAAAGGAAGCGTATGTAAGGATGAGAAAACAAGGTTCAGTTGGGTCGATTGAGGGGTACAAGGTAGCAAGGAATGAGCTAAAAAAAGAGCTTAGGAGAGCTAGGAGGGGGCATGAGAAGTCCTTGGCGGGTCGGATCAAGAAAAATCCCAAGGCTTTTTACTCTTATGTGAGAAATAAAAGAATGACCAGGGTGAGGGTAGGGCCGGTCAAGGACAGTAGTGGGAACTTGTGCATGGAGTCAGAAGAGATAGGAGAGGTGATGAATGAATACTTTTCGTCAGTGTTCACCGAGGAGAGGGGCCATGTTCTTGAGGATGAGAGTGTGATAAAGGTGGATAGGCTGGAGGTGGTAGATGTTCTGAGGGAAGATGTTTTAGCAATTTTGAAGAACCTGAGGGTCGATAAGTCCCCTGGGCCAGATGGGATATATCCTAGGATTCTTTGGGAGGCAAGGGAGGAGATTGCAGAGCCTCTGGCTTTGATCTTTGGGTCCTCACTGTCCACGGGGATGGTGCCAGAGGACTGGAGAGTGGCGAATGTTGTTCCTCTCTTCAAGAAAGGAAATAGGAATGACCCTGGTAATTATAGGCCGGTTAGTCTTACTTCAGTGGTTGGTAAGATAATGGAAAAGGTCCTGAGGGATAGGATTTATGACCATTTGGAAAGGGGCAACTTAATCAGGGATAGTCAACACGGATTCGTGAAGGGTAAGTCTTGCCTAACAAATTTGATTGAATTCTTTGAGGAGGTAACTAAGTGTGTAGATGAAGGTAGAGCAGTTGATGTCGTATACATGGATTTTAGTAAGGCGTTTGATAAGGTTCCCCATGGTCGTCTCATGAAGAAAGTAAGGAGTTGTGGGATAGAGGGAAATTTGGCCGATTGGATAAGTAACTGGCTATCTCATAGAAGGCAGAGGGTGGTGGTGGATGGAACATTTTCGGACTGGAGACCAGTTACCAGCGGTGTGCCACAGGGGTCGGTGCTGGGTCCTCTGCTGTTTGTGATTTTTATCAATGACTTGGAGGAGGGGACTGAAGGGTGGATCAGTAAATTTGCTGATGACACCAAGATTGGTGGAGTAGTGGATGAGGTGGAGGGCAGTTGTAGGCTGCAAAGAGACATTGATAGGATGCAGAGCTGGGCCAAAAAATGGCAGATGGAATTTAACCCTGATAAGTGCGAGGTGATTCATTTTGGTAGGGCAAATTTGAATAAGGATTACAGGGTCAATGGCAGGGTTCTGAGGAACGTGGAGGAACAGAGGGATCTGGGGGTTCATATCCACAGATCTCTGAAGGTTGCCACTCAAGTGGATAGAGCAGTAAAGAAGGCCTATGGTGTGTTGGCGTTTATTAACAGAGGGTTTGAGTTTAAGAACCGTGAGGTTATGCTGCAACTGTACAGGACCTTGGTGAGACCACATTTGGAATAGTGTGTGCAGTTCTGGTCACCTCACTATAGGAAGGACGTGGAAGCATTGGAAAGAGTGCAAAGGAGATTTACCAGGATGCTGCCTGGTTTGGGGGGGGAGGTCTTATGAGGAAAGATTGAGGGAGTTGGGGCTTTTCTCTTTAGAGCGGAGGAGGATGAGAGGCGACTTAATAGAGGTTTATAAGATGATGAGGGGGATAGATAGAGTGGATGTTCAGAGACTATTTCCTCGGGTAGAGGCAGCTGTTACAAGGGGGCATAACTATAAGGTGCATGGGGGGAGATATAGAAGGGATGTCCGAGGTAGATTCTTTACTCAGAGAGTGGTTGGGGTGTGGAATGGACTGCCTGCTGTGATAGTGGAGTCGGACACTTTAGGAACTTTCAAGCGGTTATTGGATAAGCACATGGAGCACACCAGAGTGATAGGGAGTGTGATAGCTTGATCTTGGTCTCGGACAATGCTCGGCACAACATCGAGGGCCGAAGGGCCTGTACTGTGCTGTACTGTTCTATGTTCCATAAGAGAGTCTGAAAAGTAGTGTCCTTTATTTGTGCTTAAAGGAAACATGATTATGTATGTCTTGTAGGAAAAAGTGCAGAAAATGTTTTTAAAAATTTCTGGTATAGCAAAGTGTATAGTTTTAAAAAAAGACCCCTTAGATTTCAAATGTAAAATAAAACAACTGCAAACAGATCAGTTTACCCTAGATTATAAAAATATCAGCCCGGATTTTGCTGCCAGAATAACAGCGAGTTTATTGCACACGACATTACTAATGTGTAAATCGTCCAGCAACAACTTGTGTTGAAGAAGATACCCCATGAATTGTGAATTGCCACAAGTTGCTGGACGATTTGTGCTGCTCCACCATTAGCCTCACGAAAATGGCATCTTGCCCTCAACTTCCGCCGGTTTCAAGAAATTGCTGCATTTGCGCATTAATTGCCAATTAAACTCACTGCACAAAGTTAGGGCTAATACTTAGCAGCATAAATACCTTTTAATTGATGAGATTTATGTTTCTACAATGCCAATGACCCAGAAAGGGAACAATTGAAACTGGACTCTCATTCCCGCAGGTAGTAATTAGATTTATTTTATATGTTGAATGTTTTTTCTTACTTTTCCTTTCTGTCTCTTTCTTTCTCTCTCAATCCAAATCTTTCTTTCCCCACTTCTCTTTCCGTACTTGATTTGACTCTAGTTCACCCTATTTCCTTCTCCGTTGTTCCTGTTCCTTTCTCAGTCCTTAAATCTAATTGGTTATGGAGATAGCCTATTGGTCCCGCCGTTCACCAAGATCCCAGATGCTCCGTTGCCATGCTGTTATCAGCTTGCACTTCTAGAAACATGCAGCACAAAAAATTTGAGCTGAAGGGTGAGGGAAGAAGTCCAACAGGGCACGCCTCGAGATGCCCTGCTCCAGCAAAATCTGGGCCATTATGAAATGGGAGACTGAATACAAGTTGCCATTCAAAAAGACAAACTTGACAACAGTATTTAGAAAATCTTGAAAATGAAATTCAAATCCATAGCCCCAATACATGACTGCCCTGAAATAATTCCACATTTCCAACTTTAAAAATTATCTGCTAGTTTTACATTGGTTTCATTGAGCTCATGACTGTAGTACTTGCCAATACAAATACCAACTGTATGTACCCATGCCACTGATTAACAATAAACTATTGCAATATTACAAAAAATCCAACTAAAAATACAATGCAGTTTACCTGTGACCAGCAATTTTTACCAGTAGTAAACTTTAATTTGGCAAATGTGTTTATATCAAAGGCAAAATAATGCACACAGTTCTTTAGTTCCACAATACATTTCCCGTTAATATCACTAATCGGGTATCAACATACAAAGGTCATCAACCTGAAGCATTAACTGTTTCTCTCGCCACAGATGCTGCCTGACCTGCTGAGTATTTCCAGCATTTTCTGTTTATAACCAACGTAAGTGTACAGTGCTAGAGCTCAGAATTTTCAAATCTATGAGTCACCGATCTCAACCATTCCAACAGGGGAAAACACTTCCACTCTGGTGAAAGAGGGGGCCCCAGAGGGAAAGTGACAGATGTTCCCTCTTATTTTTTTTTGGGTGTACGGTCCCTTTAAGTGGCTGCGCGGGACCTCCAGACTGCGCAGCTTAGCAGGAATGGTGAAAGTGACCCTGATCATTCTTACAAAATGCTAAGTTACAGATCAGCACTGGGAGAGACCTTATTATGTACACTCCACTGAAGATGATGCACATGACATGGGATGGGACTATCAGAAGAGAATTTTTTTTAAAGTCTGCCCATTTAAAATTGGCCACAGCACAAAAAATAAATGCATCTGAATAAACTAGTTATAATAACACTTTAAAATAAACGACATCAATACACACACACGTGGATCTTCCATGACATTGCTCAAATTGAGTCGGAGGATAGGAATCCGTCAGATGTAATGATGAATGTATTATTTTGATGGCATATTATTGGGTAAATTAGACATACAAGTTAGAATGGTGGCCAAGAATGTAAAAAAATTAAATATGAAAAAGTATCTACATATATTAGAGAGCAGATCTGCTGTATCACTCACGATGAGTCAGTATTAGGTTTCAATAACAAAAGGGGTGTTAGCAACAAAGTGTGATGGAAGATGATACAGGAAGCAAGTGTTAACACTTACAAGAAGCAAATATTGTATGACACAGGAAGTCCACACTACATGTAAAACAGTTAACATATGGAGTATATCATTTAACTTAAACATGAAAACCATCAGCATTAATAAAATTAATACAAACAGTTGAAAATATATGGGCAAGGGGATTTGAGATAACATCAGATACTCACTCAGTGACATACACTGGTTTATAGACTGGCTTGAATGGAAATGGGCTTGCCTTGGGGTTGTGGGGGGAGGGGGGGAGGGGGGGAGGAGAGGAAGTGAGAGAAAGAGAGAATTGCCACTTTGACAATTCAGTTATATTTATAGTTGCTGAAATACACAGGCTCCACAGATTACATGTAGTACTAATTAAGCCAATAGTCTGGAATATTAATTACCATTTGCTTGGATTGTTTAACCACATATAAATTATTAAACCATTAACACAAATAACAAGTGCATATCTTAAAGCCAATTCCCAACTGATGACCAGGAACCCACCAGGAGGCAAGTTGAGAGTGTCATGAGTAGCTCTGGGATGGTACAGGAAAGGTGAGCATATGGACACTGAAAAGTAGAACTAGAAATTCAGGAAAGAATCTCCAGGAGCCCATTCGTCAACAAACATCTTCCGGCAACAATGACATCTTAGGGGGGAAATATTGGCCCAGATATTCCGATCCCTACGGGTGGGTACACGCTGTGTACCCACCCATAGGAACATCGGAAATGCTGGTTTCAGGCATGCACTGAAAACCGGCATTTCCGATCTGTCGAGAATGGTCTTGACAGATCCTCCGGCTGCCCTGGAGAAGGGCCTCTGCGGGCGGATAATTCCGCTTTTTGGAGACCCTCCGCCCGCAGAAAACCCTTACAATTCTTACGCCTGGTAAAAGCAGGCGTAAGGCCTGCTTTTACCAGGATAAGAGTTGAAAAAAAGTTTTTGTTTTTTTAATTTCACTGATTTATCATATAAAAATACTTAAAAAAAGTAAGTTCATTTTTAGCCCCGTAAAAAACTAATTATTTTTTTCAAAAAATTACATTTTTGTTTAAAATACTTAATTTATTGTAATTTCAAGTCATTTTAAAAATGTGATTTAAAAAAAAAATTTATTTAAAGTTTTACTGTTTTTGGGGTGATCTCCATTCATATATTTGACAGGTCTTCCTGTCAAGTGTATGAAGGGAGATTCCCTTCTGTGATTGGCTCCCCATGGCCCACATGATCCCATGGACATTGCGAACTACATGCACCCCTGGGATACGTAGGCCCTGCACACTTCAAGTTTGGTGAGGCCCAGGAGCGGAAGCGTGTGTGTCCCGGGAGCCCTCAGGTAAGGGCGTAGATTTTTCCAGATCGCAGGCCTCCGCCCGCGGGAGGCTTGCGATCGGAAAATACGGACCATTAATGAAATAATCATAGAATACAAAAGTTACGTGAACAGATATTTTTTGTGTATATATTGTCTGAAAAGCTTAAACATAAGAAATTTCTTAAAATGAAAATTCAAAGATGGCAAAGTAAAGGACTCAAGATTTTTTTGGAATGGTTTGATTGGTTCACTTAGGCAGATTTCCTCTAGATTCCTTGTTTATGTACAATTATGTGCAAATTAGGTGGAAGAAATTTCATTAGGACAGAATAAATGTTTATGTGATCCAAAGAGTGGGAAAAATTGGATACACATATAAAAACGGATTGTGAGACTATGAAATGCAACAGGAAATGTGATGATGCAGCTGTATAATTGCCATAGAACAATGATTTTCTCATTTAGGTAATAACTAACAAATGTTTAATTGTAGGGTATGTGATGACTGTCAAAATATTTATTTAAAAAGTTTCCAATGCTACGAGTGTTTATGTATCTAGGCTCATCTTTTTCTTTTGAGAAATGCATATACTGCAGGACATCACCAAGGATGAACACAGCAAGAGAAAAAAATGTTAATCTGGAAAATAACACCTTTAATGTTTTTCAAAGGAAAAAGGAATGAATGTAGTAACTGCTCCTAATACATGCATACAGAAGTTAGCTATTGTGGTCCAGACTTTCCATCTCCCTACTGATCGGGCGCATCTTCGGGAGGCAGAACTTCAGCCCACCATGGTGATGAGCTCTTGACTACGGTCAACATCCCAGCCTCTAGATTATTTACATATAGATGAGCTCCCCAGTCGTCAATCCCACTGAAAATCAGGTGACGATTTTCTTCCCCTTCTTCAGCCTGCGCATACCTACCTGTGCAAGTGCTTACACAGGCCCTGGCTTCCAGCAAAATTTTCAGGCCCTCTCTGCCAAACTTTCAATACTGGCCGAATGGCTGTTCCTTGTGTCCAGCATTCGGATGCCAGAATACCAGAAAATATATCGGAGAATTGTATTTTCCTTATTTTAATTTTACACACAATGACTCACATATGAGCGGGCACATTCTACACCAGCAGGAAATGAGTGAAGATGCAGCAGAGGGCACCCCAAACACTTCTCCACTCCACCTGCCTCAGATCTGCTGAAAATAAATCTATGGGGCAGGTTTACGTCTTTCCAGGCATACAGCTAGGTCATAGATCTGACAGGTCACGTTCCCCCCCTCCGCCATGATCCTTCCTTGCAAATTTCACAGGGTTCAAAAGAGGGTATACGAATTAAACCAGATTAGTCATTTACCTAACTAATCACCCCTAAAGGAACTAAGGTTGTGAATCCTTGGAATTCTCTACCCCAGAGAGCTGTGGATGCTTAGTCGTTGAGTACATTCAAGACAGATCGATAGTTTTTTAGATAAGGGAAATCAAGGGATATGGGGATAGTGCAGGAAGGTAGAATTGAGGTAGAAAATCAACCATGATCTTATTGAATGGCAGAGCAAGCTCGAAGGGCCGCATAGCCTATTCCTGCTCCTATTACTTATGTACTTGCATCTCCCTACTATTTGCACCCCAGTGTAGTCAGTCTCATTAGTCAGTCTGTATTTGATTTTTCAGTATATCGCCATTTAATGTCATGTTTCATCCAATTCACTCCACTACATAGGATAATTAGTGTCGTGAAGAATTTAATGGCAATTTGTAAGTGCACAACGTAATTATTCTTTCTTGGCCGGTCTGTCATCTTTACTCCAGAAACATTACACCTCTGAACAAGTGTCACTGAATACCGATCTCCAACGAGGTTTAAATATGGATACTGACTCCCAGAAATCAGAAAAAGTACATTACGTTCGGCGTCGCCAAGCTACATTTGCATAAAATGTAAACATTATACGGACGTGGATCATTCTGCAAAAATATAAGAGGCGTCTGCAACATGGCATGGTATCATTGGATCAAACATCTCAGTCCAAGAAACGTTGACAGCACTGCAAAGTTGCTTCCTCCTCATATTGGCAAAAGTGCTAAAATTATGTTTAAGCTATCAGTTTTCGTAAACCAAATAATTAAGTATTTGCTCCGAAAACGTACGATTAGGGGCAAACCAGGGACACCGGGAGTGACATGTCAACAAGACTGGCCGCAACCCCGCGGGCCGCGTGGAATCAGTGTTGATTCCAACACCCGGGACCACACGGGCCGTGCGTCATTCGCGGCCGTCCAATCGGCGGCGAGAATCCCCGCCTGGGTCGCCGGCAACCGAGCAGGATTGACAGGGAGGCTCGGCCAATCAGGCGGAGGCAGAGGCGGGACTTATTCAAAAGCGACTAAAACCGTCAAGTACCATATCGTGTGGGAGAGAGCGTCTCATAGATGACGCGTCTTTAAAAAAAAAAACAAATAACAAAAAAAAAGTTCTTCGGGGTTTTTTTTAAAAACCAAAAAAAACTTAATGGTTTCGGTTTCCCCCCAAAAAATTAATTTTAAATAAAAAATTGAATTTAATTTCAAATCTCCGCGCCAAAAACGCCCTTTCGCTGGGAGCGACAGCAATGGCGGCCGAGGCCGTGGCTTGCGCAGTGAGTAGAGCGCGAGCGGCCGCGGCTCCCTCTCTCCCCGCCCCCCCCTCCCCTCCCCTCCCCTCACTCACCGACTCCTCTTCTTTCTCCATACCGGTCGGCATCTGCGGCACGGCCCTGTTGATGGACACACAATCCTGAAGATCCGGCAGATCCTTCGCCCGGTAAATGGGTAGCGGTTTGGCGGCGTCTAGCGCCCGCGCTCGGAACGAGAGTTTACTCATTGTGTTTGTGTGTGTGTGTGTGCGGAGAGAGAGAGAGAAAAAATTATCGCCGTGAGGTTACACGCACCACACACCACACAAAAAAAACGCCGACCTCACTGGCACAAAGATGGCGTTTTAAACCAGTCTTAAATCGGCGGCGGCGGGACGCCCGGAGCCGCTCATGGACGCGAGTTAAGGAGTCCGTCCCCTGGCTCGGTAGGGCGCTCCTCGAAATGCCCCTCATGCCGACCGAGCCGAGCCCGAGAAAGCGAAATTTGGCCGTCGGTCCGCGACATGCGCCACGGCAAACATGGCGGACATTAAAGCAGCAATCCCAGGGAGCCGCGCGCGCCTCCAGCAACGTGGGGGGAGGGGTTGCGCGCGCACCAGCATAGGGCCAGTCAAGTGCAGCGCAGGAGTTCAGCAACATTGCTTAATACACACACTTCACAACACAACACAACCATGCAGATTAGCTGGGCAAGACCTTCTACCCCAACCCAGCCCAGATTTTCTAAACATTGGCCTCATTCATTACCCCGCTGCGCAGTTTTGCTGATAGGTTTTTGTGTCTCAAACAGAACAAGTGCACGGTGTGTGACCACCCAAAGCTTTCTGGGGATTCAAGCAGCCTTGGGTAGCCAGTAAATGTGCCAACACCTCCTGTGGTTGAAGTCTCTCGCCCTCATAAAGTTTCCCTCAAGATTCAGAAGGTCTATCTTCTTTAAGCGATGACAAGGCCCCTAACACCACATAGGAAATGTTAGATGGTAGTAAGTATTACAGCTGTCAAATTGGTTTAAAATGTAGCCTTTTCTAGACTTATAAGCACCTTTAAAAAAAAAATGAACACAGCTCAATTTCTTTAAATGGGCCTGTGATACATCTCACTCTTTGTAATTGTAAATTAACTTTGTTAATATGTCCTTTATTTTGTGTCAGTTGTGGCTCAGTTGGTAGCGCCCTCGCCTCTGAGTCCAAAGGTTGTGGGTTCAAAGTCCCACTCCAGAGACTTGAGCACAAAAATCTAGGCTGACACTCCAGTGCAGTGCTGCACTGTCAGAAGTGCCATCTTTCGGATGAGGCATTAAACCGAGGCCCTGTCTGCTCCCTCAGGTGGACATAAAAGATCCCATGCACTATTCCGAAGAAGAGCAGGGGAGTTATCCACAGTGTCCTGGCCAATATTTATTCCTCAAACAATATCACTAAAACAGATTATCTGGTCATTATCACATTGTTGTTTGTGGGACCATGCTGTGCGCAATTGGCTGCTGCGTTTCTGACATTACAACAGTGACTACACTTTGTAAAGCGCTTTGGGATGTCCGGTGGTCATGAAAGGCGTAAATTAACTGCTAAAATTTCCTTTATGTTGCCAGCCCTGCACCTTGCCAACCCATTTAAACAAATGAAATGTCTTTCTTTTCAAGAGTTATAGATTAGGTTTCATTTTTAAACCATAGTGATTGAGACTTGTCCTGTCTGGAGTGATCATTCCCCACTACTATCCTCATTGCTACCACCACTGCCATATTGATCTTCTCATCACATCTCCACCCTCCCCCCAACTACTCATGAATAAAATAAATAAAAACTATTCTCTTCAAATCACATTGGAATGCCAAGATTAAACAGAGCCTCAAATACAGTTACTTTCAATATACAGCTGTCAACATCAGGCAAATATTTAGATTTATGATGAAATTGAGTTGGACTGATTCAAAATACATTGTTGATTTCTCAGAGTGAGAGTCATCACAATGTCACTTTTGGTCTTGTCAAGCTAGAATTAGAAACTGGAATACTTTCCCATTTCAAGCTACCATGGTCACCATTGAGTACTCCCAGGTTAGGTATAGCACAACAAAGGTCACTCTGCTCTGCTCCAATCTCAGAAGAACGCCAGCACTACACCAGTGTGGCATTTCCATTATTTTAATTTATTTTATAGAAAAGAAAGATCTTGCATTTATATTGTGTCTTTCACATCCTCAGGACGTCACAAAGCACTTCACCGCTAATAAATCACTTTTTGAAGTATAGTCACTGTTGTTATGTAGGCAAACTCAGCAATCAATTTGCACACAGCGAGGTCCCACAAACAGCAATGAGAAGGACAATTCTGTAGATGTTACAATAACATGAATGTCCATTTATTGTTTGAATCATCTGGAGAACTTGAGCAACTTCTCAGTGAGACCAGAATACCATACCATCAAAAGAGATTCAGATTTTCAGTTGTCTATAATTTTGTCTGATTAGTATCCAGATAATAGGTTGTTGCAATGGAAATGTTTCAACAACTTTTTATTCACTATTGCTTTCATGAGCTTTGAGGTAATTAGAAGTAAAGATACTGATCTGTTATAAAGGTATGCAAATGATCCTTTCTTGTTGAAGAACATAATGTTTCTTATATTTCTGGCAGAGACTGTTAAAATAAATGAACCAGGGAAGCAACTACGGCAGTTCCTGAGAAAAAGCTTTGATAACATGAGCTCCTATGCCTTTGGGCTAGCAGCTTTTCTAGAATCAAACTTCTAAAGGACATGTTAAACTTCTTTTATGCCTAATCTTCATTCAGTGAATTGGCTTGATGCCAATGGAACTTTGGTTTCTGATCTTGGATTTCAGATGACTTTTCAACAACTGCACAATTCAATAACTCCCACTTTGTCTAGAGAGGTTTGACTTATGACTCCATTCTTAAGATGGACCTGGTCTAATATTGGAAACAGCTTTGACTATCTTCCATCAGTCCTGGAACCTATCTGAGAATGATTCTGTTTGAAGTTTATCTTTGCCTTTGTCAACTCCAGATATGACTATTCCAATGCTTTCCTGGCCAGCCTCCCATCCTCCATAAACCTCAGCTCACTCAAAACACAGCTGCTCATATCCTGTCCCACTCACCATCACCCCCATCATTGCTGACCTACATTGTTATATTATGAGGATAAATTACGAGGACAGTTTGCGTAGACTAGGCTTGTATTCCCTCGAGTATGGAAGATGGAATCCCCGGCCCAAGACCGCACAAAGTGGAGGAGAAGCATCCGGGAAGGCGCCGAACACCTCGAGTCTCTTCGCCGGGAGCAAGCGGAAGCCAAGCGCAAACAGCGGAAAGAGTGCACGTCAACCCAAGCACCCCACCCACCCGCCCCTTCAACCACCGTCTGCCCCAGCTGTGACAGAGACTGTAGGTCCCGCATTGGGCTCATCAGTCACCTGAGAGCTCATTTTTAATGTGGAAGCAAGTCATCCGAGGGACTGCCTAAGAAGAAGAAGATAGAAGATTAATGGGTAATCTAATTGAGGTGTTTCAGATGATTAAAGGATATGATAGGGTAGATGGAGAGAAACTATTTCCTCTAGTATAGTCCAGAACACGGGGGCGTAACCTTAGAAAATTAGAGATAGGCTGTTCAGGGGTGATGCCAGGAAGCACTTCTTCACACAAAGGTAGTGGAAATCTGGAACTCTCGCCCCCAAAAAGTTGTTTAGACTAGGTCAATTGAAAATTTCAAAACTGAGATTGATAGATTTTTGTTAGGTAAGGGATATGGAACCATGATCTAATTGAATGGTGGAGCAGGCCTGAGGGGCTGATTAGCTTACTCCTGTTCCTATTTGCTCTTGGTCTCCCAATGGCTCCAATTTAAAATTCTCATCCTCATGTTTAAATCACTTCATGGCCTCATCCCTCCCTATATTTGTAACCTCCTTCAGGCGTACAACCCCCACCCCCCAGAACTCTCCATTCCTCCAACTCTGGCCTCCTGTACATCACGCTCCCTTTGCCCCACTATTAGCAGTTGTGCCTTCAACTGTCTACGTCCCATATTTTGGAGTTCCCTAAACCTCCTTGACTCTACCTTCCTTTTAAGACCCTCCTTAAAACCCAACTATTTGACCAAGCTTTTGGCGACTATTCCTAATATCTCCTTCTTTGGCTCAATGTCCATTTATGTCTGATTACACTTCTGTGAAGCACCTTGGGATCAATGTTCCCTTTAAGCTGCGCAACCGCGCTCCGCTCCAGAGTTCCCGCGCAGCCGGTGAGCCAGCTTTTAAATAGAAAAACCGTGCACGCGTGGAATTTTGAATGGGCCGCGCGGGCCAAAAAAAAATTACAGGGAACATTGCTTGGGATGATTTTCTACATTAAAGGTGCCATATGGATGCAAATTGTTGCTGTTATCTAAGACTGTACACCTCACAAGTTGTTTCCAGGCTCTCTACCAACTGGGACTTCCAATGTATAACTTTTGAGATGCAGCGGTTCAGATTTATCTGATATTTCTAAAGTCCACTCCACAGGTGGGTCAGCTTCTAGGTCCTTTGTTTGCTCCACAGGCTGATGTAGCTCAAGATCCAGTGTGCCGCCTTGTGGAGGTATCTTCCACAAAAAGACATTTTTCAAATAATTAAAGTGCAAGCATTTTAAATGTACATTACACTGACTGAAATTTTAAAAAGCAAAGTGAAAAGAAGCAAAATCAAAATGCTGGAAATCTGACATACAAACAGGAAATGCTGGAAATATATAGCAGGTCAATCAGCCTATGTAAATTGAAAAGAGAGGTCATATCACTTAAATATGTACCCTTCATCAAAACTGAAGACTTTAAAATGCACTTTCTTGTGCAGTTTATTATACAAAACAACATATTACCTCATTAAAAGCACTATTTGTATTATTTGCTTTTTTTTAACAGAAACAAGACAAGATGATACTGAATTCTACATGAAATCGTAGAATGGCGGGACCATTTACATCCAAATTATAACAATAATGCATAGCAAGAATAACTACACAGAACATTAGTAAACACTTTGGGCTGGATTTTCATTGACCCGTGGAGGCGTGTGGGGGGTTAAAATTGCGAAAACTGGCGGGCGGGCACAAGTCCGCCTCCATCCCGCCTCCACGCAATTTTCATTAAATCGTGTCTGCTGGTCCCGATTCCGTCCCGCCTCTAAGAGACGGGATAGGCTGTTAAGGCCCTTAACAAGCACTAAATTGGCTCTATAATGCCATTTTGAAAGGCCTTTGTGATTTTAACCCTTGTTGTACGTGAAGCACGCCTGTTCTGAACCACGATTGTGAAACCTGGCGGGAGCACATTTGGATAACTGACTATCAGCTGCAGGTCCACTATTACAACGGAGATGTGATGAAGGTAGTAGTAGGTAGGCTGGCTGGATTGATTCTCTCTCTCTCAGGGCTGCTGCTGCTCATTTTGCATCCAGGTCCTCTCACAGCAAAGGCCAGGCAGTCTCTGAAGACCTTCAATGCAGCAGCAATGATGACATCATCAGAGGCGACTTTCAGACTGAAAACACTAATTGGTTCATGGGTTCCCACATGCTGGAACTCAATTGCCCAATTAGGTGAAAATTGCATCAATCTCCCACATCCAATTGCAGTCGGGTGGATAACACGAAAAGTAGATAACACGACCTCAACCCACCCCAGTATCAAAATCCAGCCCTTTAAATCTGACTACGAAATTCATATCTGTCTCCAGTTTTAACAATGTCAATTATATCCACATTCTTACTCTACACACAACCCTTGGATTTTAGTACTTTGGTTCTTACATTCCTTATTTCACCTTAATAATACTTCAATTTGTCATTTTTTAAATAATTGCTCTTATCTTAACAGTCTAGTTATTTTTTGATAATTTCTTCCTCTTGCAGTGTAAATTTTCCAAATTACTTTATGCAGTTCAGCCTGCACCAAATTACCTCTGCCTCTGGCTAGTGGTCACTTCCAATAACATGTGCTGGGCCTGCTGCGCTCAAGAACCTTGAGCAGTCCCTGTGGCTAAGCAGTGGCTGCCCACAAAAAAGTGAACACAATTTGTTTTTAATTTTGATGCGGAATCAAGAGGAGCAGGAGTTCTCCCGGCTCCTAAGCACTCCCGCGACCCATTGCCGGTCGTGATAGGTCCTCCCTTTGGTTGTTCCCCGGGACCTAACTGAGGGCCGCTGCCGGCAAAGCAAACGCCTCAAAATTCATCCCCTTGAAATGGGCGAGCTGCCTCTGGAGGCTCAACGGGTGCTGGCAGCTCACCCAAATTATTGAAATGAGGCCTGAGGTTGAATCTCTAGCTTCCTGGTTGGGGCACCTGCTGTCTGCGCGCCGTTGGTTATGCGCCCAAAAATAGGCCCTAACCAATTTCCACCCCATTGTTTCCAAAAGGGATGTACAATCAACTCCCAAGAAAAACAGTCAATGCTTCATTATTTAACTCTAATAAAAGATGGGAAATATATGGATAATATCAAGAAAGAAGGTTATAAGGAGAAATAAAGGCGGAAGTGGTCAAATGCTCCATGCCCTGCTGGGACCATGGAAGTGTAATGTGCGGGAAAACAGCCAGTGAAACATGAATAATGTCGGTAGTAAAGTAAAGTAGATATCCTGGGTTTAACTCGGTTACCTTTGGGAATTGGAGGAGATTTGCAAAGCTTTCCCTCAAGAGAAAGGTTATGCAGTGTCCCATCATTTGTGATGGAGCAGACTCAATGAGCTGAATGCCCTTTCTTTGGCCCATGCTTTCCGTTGATCCCAAACAAATGACATCTAAATAGACTGATCCTTGCAATTTGAAATAAACTTTTCTCTTGTGCATAGGGAAGTAAGTTTCCACCCTGGAAACACAGAAATACTCATTCTCTCCCAAAAAGCAAAGAAACACATTTACTCCCACCCTGCAAAGAGAGAAATACACTTTCCAATAACACACAGAGTTATACTCTATGTCTGTGAAGGGAAAAAAAACCTTCTGCTAACAATGCAACAACTTCCTTTCCAAATAATGGAAGCCGACCGCCCTTCCAACACAGCCTCTTCGTCTTAATAACTGTAACTCACTGGCTCCCCCTGGAGCTAGAATGTTTGCAATACTTTGTTATTACTAGAAATATTGGGGGAAGATTTCCACAGAGGAAGCTTTTCCCCATTATGAATAAACATCTTGTGGTTGTGTATTTTTCTAACTCTCCTTTGGAAAGTTGCAGAAAATCAATTTTCCAACTGTTATATGAAAACATAGGTGGATTCTGAAAGCTGAAAAATGTCAGCATTCCAACTGTGACCAGCAACCATTTGCATTTACATAGAGCCTTTAATGCAGAAAAATGTCCCAAGGTGCTTCATAAAGGCATGAGGAAAATTGATGCCAAGCCAAAGGAAGAGAGATTATGAGGCCAAAGAGGTGGGTTTTAGGGAGAGTCTTAAAGGTGGAGAGGTGCAGGGATTTAGGGAGGGAATTTCAGAGTGGCACCTAGGCGACGGAAGGCATGCATACCAATGGTGAGGCAAGTGTCAGTTGTGAAGAGGCTTCAAGGGGATCTCGACAGGCTCAGTGAGTGGGCGAGAACATGGCAGATGGAATATAATGTGGATAAATGTGAAGTTATCCACTTTGGTAGAAAGGCAGAGTATTTCCTAAATGGTGAAAGATCGGGGAATGCAGATGCTCAAAGGGACCTGGGTGTCCTTGTACATGAGTCACTGAAAGTGAATGTGCAGGTGCAGCAAGCCATTAGGAAGGCAAATGGTATGCTGGCCTTCATTACAAGAGGATTTGAGTACAGGAGTAAAGAAATCTTACTCCAATTACATAGGGCCTTGGTGAGACCACACCTGGAGTGCTGTGTACAATTTTGGTCTCCTTACCTGAGGAAGGATATACTTGCCATAGAGGGAGTGCAACGAAGGTTCACGAGATTGATTCCTGGGATGGCGGGACTGTCGTATGAGAAGAGATTGAGTAAACTAGGCCTGTATTCTCTTGAATTCAGAAGAATGAGAGGGGATCTCATTGAAGCATACAAAATTATTACAGAGCTTGATAGGGTGGATGCTGGGAGAATGTTTCCCTTGGCTGGGAAGTCTAGAACCAGGGGCCACAGCCTCAGGATAAAAGGTAGGCTTTTCAGGACTGAGATGAGAAGAAATTTCTTCACACAGAGGGTGGTGAATCTTTGGAATTCTCTACCCCAGAGGGCTGTGGAGGCTCAGTCATTGGGTATATTCAAAACAGAAGTCGATAGATTTCTGACTAGTAAAGGCATCAAGTGATATGGCGATAGGGCCGGTGAATGGAGTTGAGGCAGAAGATCAGCCATGATCTCATTGAATGGCGGAGCAGGCTTGAAGGACCGAATGGCCTACTCCTGCTCCTATTTCTCATGTTCTTAATGGGAGGGGTGGATGCCCAAGAGGCACAACGTTTGGATTTATCAGCAAAATCTGTATTTCTATGCATGCCTGGTCAGTTTTAGAAAGATTTACCAGTGTATCAGTTATAGGGAAGCATGAGTGAACATTATGAACATTACATTGGAATTTAGAGTTATTGTAAAGGAGCTGCTTAGCTTTAAAATTAAAAAAAAACATGATGAGTATGAAAAGTAATTAATGCTGTGTTGAATAAATCGTTGAAAAAAGATTACATAGCACTAGATAGAATTTACAGCTCAGGAACAGGCCATTCGGCCCAACTTGTCTGTACTGGTGTTTATGCTCCGCATAAGCCTCCTCCCATCCATCTTCATCTAACTCTTATCAGCATACCCTTCTATTCCTTACTCCCTCGTGTACTTATATATAGTAGGAGGATCAAATATTCCACACACATGCTGTCTAGGCTCATTTAAGCAAGACAACAGAGGGTATCTGCCTCTGACACGTGTAGGCTCATACCCCAATAAGTTGGTGCCTTCAAGTGAGATGGGGAGGAAAGAAATTATATTGTTTGAAAAAAAGATGTGGTAATGTGTATATTTATTGTGGAGTTTCATTTGTTTACCCAAAATCTTCCACAGACCATGTGCAGTGAACCAGACATGTACAAGCAACCCCACTTAATCCACACGGGGATAATTCTAAAACCTTGATTTCTTACAAATTGCTAAATGATGAGACTCAAATATTTCTCCTTTGGCTGATGACAATCATCAACAGAGCAGTAAGTAGAGAGCCCAGCAATCAGTGTGCAGATCTTACATAGTCTTTACAGCACAGAAACAGGCCATCCAGCCCAATAGGTCCATGCCAGTGTTTATGCTCCACATGAGCCTCCTCCCACCCTTCTTCAACTAACCCCATTAATATATCCTTCTATTTCTTTCTCTCTCATGTCTTTAGCTTCCCCTTAAATGCATCTATGCTCGTCACCTCAACTACTCCTTCTGGTAACGAGTTCCACATTCTAACCACTCTCCTGAATTCCCTATTGGATTTATTTATCTTATATTTATGGCCCCTAGTTCTGGTCTCGCCCACAAGTGGAAACATCTTCTCTACATCTACCCTATCATAATCTTAAAGACCTCTATCCGGTCACCCCTCAGCCTTCTCTTTTCCAGCCTGTTCAATCTTTCCTGACAGGTATAACTGCTCAATTCTGGTATCATTCTAGTAAATCTTTTTTGCACCTTCTCCAGAGCCTGTATATCCTTTTTATAATATGAAGACAAGAACTGTTCACAGTACTCCAAGTGTGGTCTGACCAAGTTTCTATACAAGTTTAACATAACTTCTCTGCTTTTCAATTCTATCCCTCTAGAAATGAATCCCGAGCTTTGTTTTTTTTTATGGCCTTATTGCTATTTTTAGTGATTTGTGTATCTGTACCCCCAGATCCCTTTGCCCCTCTACCCCATTTAGACACTTATTTTCCAAGGAGTATGTGGCCTCCTTAATCTTCCTACCAAAATGTACCACCTCACACTTATCTATATTGAAGTTCACTTGCAAATTACACTCCCATTCTGCAAGTTTATTAATGTCTTCCTGTATTTTGTCACAGTCCTCCTCAGTATTAACTACACCCCCCAATTTGGTGTCATCTGTAAATTTTGAAATTGTACTTTCGATTCCTGAGTCCAAATCGTTTATGTAAATGGTGAACAGCAGTTTGAGTAAATACCTTTAACCCCATCTCTCTGTTTTCTGTTTTGTAGCCAGTTTGCTATCCATTCTGCTACTTGTCCCCTAACCCAACATGTTCTGGCCTTAGTCATGAGTCTACTATGCAGTACCTTATCAAAGGCCTTTTGGAAATCTAAATATATTATGTCTACTGTGTTACTCTTATCTACCTTTTCTGTTACTTCAAAGAATTCAATAAGGTTGGGCAAGCATGATCTTCCCTTTTGAAATCCGTGCTAACTACTCTTTATTATATTTTCAGTTTCTAGATGTTTTTCTATTACATCTTTGAGTAAAGATTGCTTTATCTTTCCTGCCATGGACGTTTAGCTAATTGGTCTATAGTATTCTATCCCTTTTTAAATATAGGAATCACATCAGCTGTCCGCCAGTCCTCTGGCACTATTCCCTTTTCTAATGAATTTTTATGTATGTGTAATAGTGCCTCTGCTATCTCTTCCCTAATTTTTAATATACGCAAGATCTGTTACAGGAAAAGAAGATATGAAACATTTGTGGTCAATGCCATTTTTGTCACAATTGGTGTAATGTGTATTTCCTAATTGTTATGCAATATTGTAAATGAGATTTTAATCATCTGGGTGGAATTGTCTTGTATGACATGTTTAAGGCACTTTTAGTCCAAAATGTGGATGTATTACAGTATTGTCAAAATTCCTACATGCGTAGTTTACTACCAGCAGTAACCTAAGCTATCCAGTGATACATTGGATGAAATGATATATGTTTATGACCTTCACAAATAGGAATGTTGTAGTTGACCTTTCTGATTAACAAATCTGTCTAAATTAGGGCTTGTGTTAAAGAAGGGAAGCTGACATTGTATAACCATGATGTGGAGATGCCGGCGTTGGACTGGGGTGGACAAAAATCAGAAGTCGCACAACACCAGGTTATAGTCCAACAGATTTATTTAATTTTACAAGCTTTCGGAGCTGTTCGCTCCTTCTTCAGGTAAGGTAGCTGTGAGAGAATCTCCCAGAATTCACAATATAAACACAGACAAAATCTATTCAAATCTTTCCCTACATCAAAGACACACTAAGAGCACAGCCAAGACAATGAGATGTGTCCCAGGGTGTCCAACGTGTCAAAACACCTGCTGGCTGCATATCCTCTCCATTTGTTGTGTTAGTCTTTTTAAAACAAAACCTGGAAAGACCGGCCATGATGTCAAGTCACGTTCTGTATCGTGACATGAACCCGATATCGCGATTGAGGCCATCCTCATGAGTGCGGAACTTGGCTATCAGTTTCTGCTCTATGATTTTGCGCTGTCGTGTATCCCGAAGGCCGCCTTGGAGAACGCTTACCCGCAGATCCGAGGCTGAATGCCCCTGACTGCTGAAGTGTTCCCCGACTGGGAGGCAACCCTCCTGCCTGGCGATTGTTGCGCGGTGTCCGTTCATACGTTGTCTCAGTGTCTGCATGGTCTCGCCGATGTACCATGCTCTGGAGCATCCTTTACTGCAACGTATCAGGTAGACAACGTTGGCCGAGTCACATGAGTATGTACCTGGTGGGTAGTGTCCTCACGTGTGATGATGGTATCTGTGTCCATGATTTGGCATGTTTTAAAAAGACTAACACAACAAATGGAGAGGATATGCAGCCAGCAGGTGTTTTGACACGTTGGACCCCATGGGACACATCTCATTGTCTTGGCTGTGCTCTTAGTATGTCTTTGATGTAGGGAAAGATTTGAATAGATTGTTTCTGTGTTTATATTGTGAATTCTGGGAGATTCTCAGACAGCTACCTTACCTGAAGAAGGAGCGAACAGCTCCGAAAGCTTGTAAAATTAAATAAATCTGTTGGACTATAACCTGGTGTTGTGCGACTTCTGATTATTGTATAACCAGGCAGAGAAGAAAATCCTGCTTTATGTGAATTGAAAATGTTAATGAGCCAGGAGGACTTATAGGCACTCCAAATAACATCTCCACACTGAGGCTGAGATTGTCCAGGTTACAGATAGAAAGATTTACAGGTGGATTTTCGACAAGCTTCCAGAAAAAAATCTGTTTGCTAATCTAATTCGGCATAACAATGCAAAAAAGTAGAAGCTAACCAAAGTTGCATTAACTATATAACTTTTAGAAATAGAAAGAATAATCTTTTTATGCAAACAGTGCATCATTAATAAATTGAGATATATGTCTCAGGATCCCCTCCCCACTTGTTGGATGTTTCCATTCCTTTCTTAGCCACACCAGATTCTCAGTCTGAGCAGAGACTTTCTCCTCTGCAGCGATTACAATGCTGTGCCGTCATTCAAACCCTGTAGACGAAGATGTGGATGAATCACCTGCAGAGCTATAAGAACACGTTTTGCTTAATTCTTCAACAAAAGCAAAATACTGTGGATGCTAGAAATCTGAAATAAAAACAGATAATGTTGTAAACACTCAGACGGTCTGGCAGCATCTGTGGAGAGAGAAACAGAGTTACTGGCCAGAATTTTAATATGGTGGCGGGGAGAGGGGGGTGCGGGGAGCTAGAAAGCAGTTGGGAAACCCGGGAGAATTTAACGGCAGGACCTGATTTGCTTTTCAAACCTGTGTTTCCCTCCCACAGCCAGCCAGATGGAGAGACTGGCTGGCTGTGGGCGGGTAGGCCTGCGGCACTCAGCCGCAGAGAGGAGGGAGGGAGGGAGGGATTTGGTGGGGACCAGGGGGTGGTTGGGGGGCGTAGGAGGATCAGGATCAGGGGCGGGGAAGGATCGGGGCTGGAGCATTGGAGGGGGGGAGAGGATTGGGGCCAGAGCATTGGGGGGGGGGAGGATTGGGGCCAGAGCATTGGTGGGTGGGGGGAGAGATCGGGACTAGAGCATCGGTGGGTAGGGGGGAGAGATCGGGGCCGGATCATCGGTGGGGAAGGATTGGGGCCAGAGCATTGCGGGGGGGAGGGGCGATCGGGGCCAGAGCATCGGCCGGGGGGAGGGGGGGTGATCAGGGCCGGATCGTCAGTGGGGAAGGATTGGGGCCAGAGCATCGACGGGAGGTGGGAAGAGATCGGGGGGGGGGGGAATCGGTGACGTCAGGAAGGCGATCGGCGGGGGAGGGTCGGAGGCCTCGGGAAGGTGATCAGTAGCCTCGAGGGAGGGATTGGAGGCCTCTGGGGGGGCTGGGTGAGGCAGGGACGCTGGATCCAGGAGGTAAGTGTAAAAGCATTTACCTCCTGGATCCAGCAGTCCTTGCCTTACTTTAGCTGGCGGGTTCCCCAAGGCTTCTGAACCTCGACCAGCCTCATTATAATATTTAAGTGGGCGACCCTCCTGGGAGCAGGTTGGCTGCCCGCCCCCAGTCCTGCCTCCGTTAAAACCAGAAGTGGGCAGGTTGGGTCGGGATTCAGTTCTTTAACACTTTAACCTCCCACCTGACCCCAACCCACCCTTTTTTGGGGGTTAAAATTCCCACCAATGTTTCAGGTCGATGACCAGTTTTGAAACAATGGACCAGAATTTGCTGGAGCGGGGCATCTTGTGTGTGCCGGTTAGTTAGACCTTTTCCTGCACCCTTTAGCTCAAAAATGGTTTGCACTGTAAGTTGCTAGAAGTGCGAGCTGATAATGGCGCTGCGAGGGCAACATGGTTTATTGGACCTTGGTGAACGACGAGACCAGCAGTGTATCTCCTTAACCAATGAGATTTAAGGATTGAGAAATAAACAAAGGAAGGACTGAGAAGGAGGGTGAATTACATTGGGTGAATTCAATGGCAAATCAGGTACAGAAAGAGAAATTAAGGGGGTGATTTTGCTAATGGGGAGCTTTTGGAGGCGGGACTCCCACTTGTCGGACTTCAGTCCCGCCTCCATCAACTTCTGGCCAACCCACGCTATTTTCCCTTGATTGACCTTGTTAAGCCCGTCCAGCGGGCTTAGCAGGCCAATTAAGGGAAAGCCGGTTGCAGAGAACATCAACGTATGACGTTTCATCTGTCAAAAATTTTTGACAGATGAATTGTCATCGTTTGACAGCTCTGTGAAGCTGTCAAACAGTGACATTCTCTGTAGTTTGATGAGGTCTTGAATTCAAGACCTCATCAAACCTCTTTTGCAGAAATGAGATGGTTGTTGAATTGGAGAATGCAACGGCCATCTGTCATCTCTACCGCGGAGGTCCGCATACCCACCAACTGAAGCCTGCAGGAAGAAACAAAGGTAAGTACACTTTTCCTAACACTTCCCACTTACCTCAGATACTCACCTCTCCACACTTACCTTCACAGCACACTTTTGCACCCCCCCCCCCCCCGACCCCCGCAGACCCACTACTCGCCTCGGTGACCCTGGCGGGGTTCGGAGCCTTCGGGAAGCCCGCACTTGTGTGGGCAAAATGGTGATAAGCCTATTTTCTGCCTGTTAACTACCTGTTAACAGGTAGTTAATTGGCTTTAATCCCTTCCCGCCTCCAAGGAGACGGGACCCGGCGCGGGTCAGCTACCCGCCTGCTGGCAAGGAGGCGGGTTGGGCACCCGCCCCCAAATTCTACCATTTTCCCGGCAGTCCCGCCTCCCCAGGGCTGGCAAGATCGCGCCCAAAGAGGGAAAGAAAGATTGGATTATGAAAAAGAGACTGGAAAAGGAAGAAAAATAAATTAAATTTGACATTTTTTAAATCTCCAACAATTCACTACCTGAAGGAATGAGACTCCACTTTTAATTGTTCACTTTCTGGGCCAGAGAGGTTGATTGGCAGTCATTAACAATTATCACGTTCTTAAAAGGGTACTTACGCTATTACATAATAGACCTAACTTTCTTGGCGAGTTTAATGGGCAATTAATGTGCAAGTGCAGCAATTTCATGAAAGTCACGGAGAGGTTAAGGGCAAGATGCTGTTTTCACGAAGCTAACGGAGGAGCGGCACAAATCATCCAGCAATTTGTGGCGATTCACAACTCATGGGGTATCTCTTCATCGCCACATGTTGCTGGCCGATTTTCACATGAATAACATGTTCACACGCCATTATTTTTTCAGCAAATTTCAGACTGTTTACTCTGTTTCTCCACAGGTGCTGCCTGACTGAGTGTTTTCAACATTTCTGATTTTATTTGCTTAATTCTTGTTTGACTATACTCTGTGTATAAACTTTAGTACTGTGGAGGCTTTTTTCTGAGTGTTGGTAATTATTATGTCAACTAACCGCCATTTGACAAACAGCAGACTTGGCATAATAGTGTGTCTAGTCATTGCTAACACCAAGCCATCTATTCTGATTTGGGTTGAATGTTTTGTGAGTTTTTTTATCAGTTAAACACCAATTAAACTAATTATTATGGGCAGATGAAATCCCATAAGTGTTCCATTGAGTTGTCTTAAAAATTCCTGTATTTGCTTTCAAGACTCTCATGGTCCAGCGCTACCTTTACAATCTCTTCTTTCCTTATGCCTTCATGCACCCTCTGACACTGAGCTTCTTGTTTCCCACTCCATCCAATCCTCCTTGGTGGCTATTAATTACTATGCTTTTTGGAATTCTCTGTCCTTTGTATCTTCCTCCCCGTTTTTAAAAATCTCATCAAAGTGCTTCTCTTTAAAAGTACTAATCCTTTCAAACTTTTTTGATACTTCTTTTGTGAACATACCGCTCATCAGGTGAAGGATATCAGTGTTGGGGAATGAACATTCCCAGGTCAAGTGTAGCATGTTAGTTAGATTTTTCTACTCAGCCTCAATCTTAAAAGAAACTGACCAACACTCAGTATAATATTTTTTCATTTCCCACACCAGTCATTCTGCCTTCTCTGATTGAAATTAGATATAGTTTTGTATTATGCACCATGCTCACTAACTACTATTATACCATACCATTATACATGGATCACAAGATATGTTCGTATGAAGAAGATTCTTCAGCCCACTCGATCTCATCCTTCCGGAATACAAACTCTGCTTTCTTCATAATATGGTATCTAGCTGCTTCTTAAATGATTCCCGTGTGTCTCAACTACCCTTTCTGGCAATCTGTTTCAAGTGTTGATCACCCTCTGTGTAAAGAAATACTTCCTAATCTCTGTCTTAAACTTGCTCCTCTCAATCCTGAACCTGTGTTTATTTGTCCTACTTCCCCAGTATATAAGAAAATGTTTTGTTTATTAGTTCCTGGGATGTGGGCGTCGCTGGCGAGGCCAGCATTTATTGCCCATCCTTAATTGCCCTTGAGAAGGTGGTGGTGAGCCGCCTTCTTGAACCACCGCAGTCTTTGTGGTGAAGGTACTCCCACAGTGGTGTTAGGGAGGGAGTTCCAGGATTTTGACCCAGCGACGATGAAGGAACGGCAATATATTTCCAAGTCAGGATGGTGTGTAACTGGGAGGTTACGGCGTTCCCATGCACCTGCTGCCCTTGTCCTTCTAGGTGGTAGAGGTCGCGGGTTTGGGAGGTGCTGCTGAAGAAGCCTTGGTGAGTTGCTGCAATGCAGTGGAGGGAATGAATGTTTAAGGTGGTGGATGGGGTGCCAATTTGCAGACTGCTTTGTCCTGGATGGTGTTGCGCTTCTTGAGTGTTGTTGGAGCTGCACTCATCCAGGCAAGTGGAGAGTATTCCATCACACTCCTGACTTGTGCCTTGTAGATGGTGGAAAGGCTTGAGAGTCAGGAGGTGAGACACTCGCCGCAGAATACCCAGCCTCTGACCTGCTCTTGTAGCCACAGTATTTATGTGGGTGGTCCAGTTAAGTTTCTGGTCAATGGTGACCCCCCAGGATGTTGATGGTGGGGATTCAGCGATGGTAATGCTGTTGAATGTCAAGGGGCAGTGGTTAGACTCTCGCTTGTTGGAGATAGTCATTGCCTGGCACTTGTGTGGCGCGAATGTTACTTGCCACGTATCAGACCAAGCCTGAATGTCGTTCAGGTCTTGCTGCATGCAAGCATGGACTGCTTCATTATCTGAGGAGTTGCAAATGGAACTGAACACTGTGCAATCATCAGCGAACATCCCCACTTCTGACCTTATGATGGAGGGAAGGTCATTGATGAAGCAGCTGAAGATGGTTGGGCCCAGGACACTGCCCTGAGGAACTCCTGCAGCGATGTTCTGGGGCTGAGATGATTGACCTCCAACACTACAGCCATCTTCCTTTGTGCTAGGTATGACTCCAGCCAGTGGAGGGTTTTCTCCCTGATTCGCATTGACTTCAATTTTACTAGGGCTCCTTGATGCCACACTCAGTCAAATGCTGCCTTGATGTCAAGGGCAGTCACTCTCACCTCACCTCTGGAATTCAGCTCTTTTGTCCATGTTTGGACCAAGGCTGTAATGAGGTCTGAAGCTGAGTGGTCCTGGCGGAACCCAAACTGAGCATTGGTGAGCAGGTTATTGGTGAGTAAGTACCGCTTGATAGCACTGTCGACAACACCTTCCAGCACTTTGCTGATGATTGAGAGTACACTGATGGGGCGGTAATTGGCCGGATTTGATTTGTCCTGCTTTTTGTGAACAGGACATACCCGGGCAGTTTTGCACATTGTCGGGTAGATGCCAGTATTGTATCTGTACTGGAACAGCTTGGCTAGAGGCACGGCTAGTTCTGGAGCACAAGTCTTCAGCACGTTAGCCAGGATGTTGTCAGGGCCCATAGCCTTTGCTGCATCCAGTGTGCTCAGCCGCTTCTTGGTATCACGTGGAGTGAATCGAATTGGCTAAAGACTGGCTTCTGTGATGGTGGGGACCTCAGGAGCGGGCCGATATGGATCATCCACTCGGCACTTCTGGCTGAAGATGGTTGCAAATGCTTCAGCCTTGTCTTTTGCACTCATGTGCTGGGCTCCACCATCATTGAGGATGGGAATATTCATGGAGCCTCCTCCTCCCGTTAGTTGTTTAATTGTCCACCACCATTCACGACTGGATGTGGCAGGACTGCAGAGCTTTGATGTGATCCGTTGATTGTGGGATCGCTTAGCTTTGTCTATAGCATGCTGCTTCCGCTTTTTAGCATGCATGTAGTCCTGTGTTGCAGCTTCCCCAGGTTGGCACCTAATTTTTAGTTACGCCTGGTGCTGCTCCTGGCATGCTCTTCTGCACTTCTCATTGAACCAAGAGTGGTCCCCTGGCTTGGTGGTAATGGTAGAGTGAGGAATATGTCGGGCCATGAGGTTACAGATTGTGGTGGAATACAATTCTGCTGCTGCTGATGGCCCACAATGCCTCATGGATGCCCAGTTTTGAGCTGCTAGATCTGTTCTGAATCGATCCCAGTTAGCACGGTGGTAGTGCCACACAACACGATGGAGGATGTCCTCAGTGTGAAGACATGATTTTGTCTTCACAAAGACTGTACGGTGGTCACTGCTACCAATACTGTCATGTACAGATGCATCTGCGAGAGGTTAGTGAGGACGAGGTCAAGTAGGTTTTTCCCTCGTGTTGGTTCTCTCACCACCTGCCGCAGTCCTAGTCTGGCAGCTATGTCCTTCAGGACTCAGCCAGCTCGGTCAGTAGTGGTGCAACCAAGCCACTCTTGGTGATGGACATTGAAATCCCCCACCCAGTGTACATTCTGTGCCCTTGCTACTCTCAGTGCTTCTTCCAAGTGGTGTTCAACATGGAGGAGTACTGATTCATCAGCTGAGCGAGGGCAATAGATGGTAGTCAGCAGGAGGTTTCCTTGCCCGTTTATGACCTGAAGCTATGAGATTTCATGGGATCCCAAGTCAATGTTGAGGACTCCCATGGCCACTCCCTCCCAACTGTATACCACTGTGCTGCCACCTCTGGTGGGTCTGTCCTGCCGGTGGGACAGGACATACCCAGGGATGGTGATGGAGGAATCTGGGACATAGGCTGAAAGATATTTCATAGGCTGGTTCTGTGAGTATGACTATGTCAGGCTGTTGCTTGACTAGTCTGTGGGACAGCTCTCCCAATTTTGTCACAAGTCCCCAGATGTTGGTGAGGAGGACTTTGCAGGGTCGACTGGGCTGGGTGTGCCGTTGTCATGTCTGAAGCCGGTGAAGAGGTCGATGCCAGGTGATCCATCCTGTTTTATTCTTATTATTGTTTTTCATAGCGGAGCTAAGCCATTTCAGAGGGCAGTTAAGAATCAACCACATTGCTGTGGGTCTGGAGTCACATATAGGCCAGACCGGGTAAGGACGGCAGACTTCCTCCCCTGAAGGACATTAGTGAACCAGATGGGTTTTTACGACAATCCGATAGTTTCATGGTCACCATTACTGATACTAGCTTTTTATTCCAGATTTACTTAATTAACTGAATTTAAATTCCCCAGCTGCCGTGGTGGGATTTGAACTTATGCCTCTGGATTACTAGTCCAGTAACAGATATACAGTTAAGTGTGTTATATACCTCTATAAGATCTCCCTTGAAATATCTTGGAGCTTGATGAATCCAGCTTATCAAGCTTCCCTTAAAGCTCAAGCCTATTAAACCAAAGATTAGCCCTATTGCTCTCCTCTGCACTGCTTTTAGATCTTTGGATGACCCCTTTATGTTGCAGTGACCAGAATTATGCACATTACTGCAGGTGCAGTCTGACCAAAACACTGCACAGCTTCTGTATAACCTTTGAGGAATGAGCTGAATCTATTTGGCAAGATAACCCAGCATTAAGTTTGCTTTTTTTCGCATCTCACACTGTTTGGACATGGTGACTGATGAGTCGACTGGTCTCTTTTAGTTTCTTTCTTGGCAAGTTAAAACAAGTATAATACTGATTAAATTGATTTGGTCAATACGTAAAATATACAGCAAATATATGGAACCTTGTTGTTCCTTTCCTACTGTATGAATAGACCATATTGTTGAACAATATTTTTTTCGAAGTTAAAATTAGACTTTGATGGACATATACTTCCCTGAATGATGCAGTTTTCAAAATCAATAATTCATAATTCCTCTAATAATTTCTTCACAGGTGATTCACTTTAAGACACGCCTGTCACCTCTGGGGACAAACCCATATTTGTATCCGATAAGGTGCAGGAACAGCACTCCATTATTCTTCAGAAGTAACAGCCAAGAACCAGACAGAGTAAGGAGGAGACAACTCCAGGGCAAGAACTATTACAGGTCATCTCTAAAAGCTGGTAAAGGAATTACATAGGATTACATACAGCACAGAAATAGGCCATTCGGCCCAACCAGTCCATGCAGCGTTTATGCTCCACTCGAGCCTTTTCCCACCTTTCCTCATCTAACTCTGTCAGCATAACCCTCTATTCCCTTCTCCCTCATATGCTTATCTAGCTTCCCCTTAAATGCATCTATACTATTCGCTTCAACCACTTCCTGTGGTAGCGAGTTCCACATTCTCACCACTCTCTGGGTAAAGAAGTTTCTCCTGAATTCCCTATTTGATTTATTGGTGACTATCTTCTATTGATGGCCTCTCGTTTTGCTCTTCTCCACAAGTGGAAACACTATCTACTCTATCAAAACTTTTCATAATTTTAAAGACCTCTATTAGGGCACCCCTCAGCCTCTCTTTTCAAGAGAAAAGAGACCCAGCCTGTTCATCCTTTCCTGATAGGTATACCCTCGCATTTCTGGTATCATCCTTGTAAATCTTTATTGCACCCTCTCCAGTGCCTCCACATCCCTCTTATAATATGACAACCAGAATTGCACACAGTAATCCAAGTGTAGTCTAACCAAGGTTTGATACAAGTTTAGCATAACTTCTCTACTTTTCAATTCTATCCCTCCAGAAATAAACCCTAGTGCTTGGTTTGCTTTTTTTATGGCCTTGTGTTAACCTGTGTCGCTACTTTCAGTGATTTGTGTATTTGTACTCCGAGATCCCTTTGCTCTTCTACCCCACTTAGATTCGTATTTTCCAAGTAATATGTGACCTCCCTATTTTTCTTACCAAAAATACCTCACATTTATCTGGGTTAAAATGTGTAAATTTTAAAAAATAATTAAAAGAGTAAAATGCTGGAGTTAGAGAATGGAAACCTTCTTGGCTCCAATCCAAGCATCAAGTGTGAGATTTTGCTAGTGTTAACAGTTTTCAGGATGTGCAATGCTTTAAAGTTCTTTTATTCAGTTAATTGGAGTAATATTTGGGGAAGAAAAAGTCATGATATTTTAAAAGCTCGAGTAGGGCCTTAACTAAATACAAGCACTGTTGCTGTAGCATTTGCTCAGTACCAGTGTTTATTTTTTGTTATAAAACATCACCAAATACTATTTTTTTATTTCACAGAATTAAACTTGAGATCAAGTTTTGGCATCAGGCAATTAGCCTGCAATAGAGGAAGCAGCATGCCTGCATAGTTGTCACCATTTTTAGTAATCATTTTTATTCACATTTTCACTGTTCCTTTGTCCTGCAATCCACAGGCTTGTAAACCCAAGGTTGCATCACATAATTACTGCTTCTTGATTTACCTCATCTTTTCCCGAACTCTCTTCAGCCTTGATGGTATCTTGCACTATGGCCCTTGGCCCTTCATCTGAGTTCCTCAATTTTAAATATAGTTGCCATAAAGACAACCAGAAAGGTAGTGCTCTGAAGACTCTGCCTATTAATTCTGAGATAGTTGTTGTATACTGAGCCAGGCACACAGTGAGTGCATTACGGTTTGGACTAGTTAGCCAAGATGATTTACACTGTAGTGAATTTGCTAACTACACTGATGTCCTACCAGGAGCTCTCCTCCATACAGCTCTGGGCTAATGTCAGAGAGAGTTCCCTGGATTCATTAATCAGCCACTATAGAAATCTGGGGACAACCTCAAGTGGCATTGTGCCTAATGTGTCAATTCCTCCTACACAAGTGCAGTATAGATAATTTTTTTAATAGTTGAACCTCACAGATTCATTCAAATGATCATTTATTAGTGATGTGAACTACTTCTTTAATATTTGCTACTGCTGTGTAAAAAGCTTAATGTATTGTAACTTTTTTAATTTGAAAACTGTTCCACTTCTCGTAATTTTTTTCTAGATTTACATCAGATATACAGCACAGAAACAGGCCATTCGGCCCAACTGGTCCATGCCAGTATTTATGCTCCACATGAGCCTCCTCCCACCCCTCTTCATCTAACCCTATCAGCATAACCTTCATATATTGATGGCCCCTAGTTTTGGTCTCCCCCACAATTGGAAACATCTTCTCTATCCTATCAAACCCTTTCACCCCTCAGGCTTCTCTTTTCTAGAGAAAAGAACCCCAGCCTGTTCAATCTTTCCTGATAGGTATAACCTCTCAGTTCGAGTATCATCCTTGTAAATCTTTTTTGCACCTTCTCCAGTGCCTCTATATCCTTTTAATAAGATGGAGACCAGATATAAATAGATCGTTGCAACTTCATATTTCAGAAAGAGAAAACAAATGGAAGGTGTAGAGTCCTACACAGAGATTACTACAGATTTCTAAACTCACAAAGCTACATATAGCACTATGATGGAGGCTGGGATTGAGACAAGTTCTTCAAAGCCACTATGGGAATTTTTACGGTCAGCGCAGTTTCTGGAACAACCAGAAACAGCTTCCTCTAAAAATTGTACTTCAAAGGTACCAAATTGGTCATTGTGCTGGAACAGGTATCTTTTCTTGAACAGTTTTCACATATAATAAAAAAAAGTTGTGGCACATAATAATGCCACCAATTGTGTCACTATTTGCAAAACCTGGTAACTTTACTAGGATTAGTTCTGCTTTTACTTTAAACCATCAGAATTTTTCCTGAACTTCTTTCAGGCCTTTCAAGCCTCTACAGTACACAGAAGAACGCTAATTGCTATTGAAGATACTGATCGTTGTCTTACCATTAGTTCTTCAGAACTTCATTCTTGCCAAGCTTCTCAAAGACAGAAACTGTTTTTCCAAATGGAGGGTGTTATTTCATTATTCCCTATGGATCATCTGAGATATGGAAAGTACTAAGTATAAGTATGTTCTCGTTTTGGGTGGATTTTGCCAAATGAAAGTAAAAAAGAATTTAAACAAATTTTTCAGTTAAATAGTATCTGATATTCATAAATTTCATGTTTTAGTGCAGCAATTTTTTTTTTTAAAACCTCTTCAGTTAAGTCACATTATATCCCCTCTTTAATATGTTCAGTAATCAATTGGAGGGATTTAAACCTGTTGTGCAAAGGTAATCATACTTCTCAGGAAGTAGTCTTTCAGTCTTCAACGGCTCAGCTGTTCTTGCAGAACAATTTATTTCTCCTGGAATGTGCAGGAAAATTTCGCTTTCTGTTACATCTGGGTAACATTAGTTGCTGTGCAGGCGCAACTGAATATCAGAATAATGCACCCATTTACTATCACAATAAGCCTTTCTGCTTTGTGGGAAAATTTAATCACATCAATGCATGATGTGGGAGAAAATGTCTCCCACCAGCACAAGGTGGGGAAGGAGCCTGGTACTTTCATGTGGGTGAAAATATTTGTGAACAAAACTTCAAGACTGCATAATTGTTCGTTAGTAAGATCCACTTAGCTTTCACCAATCACATTTGCACCTATATCAAAGCATTAGCGAACAATACAATGTCATAATGCCAAGGAAATCTTACTTCATTTCTTCGCCAACACATACTGACAGGCAAGTTTACTCTTCAGGTTTTTAAAGTGTGTGCTAAATTGTAGTTGCTGGAAATAAGTGACGCTGAGTTTGAAACATGATCTAAATAGAGCCAGTATGAAGCCACGTAGAGAATGTAAATGGCCTATAAACATCACTCCGTTGCTCCAAGTTACAGAACTTTAAAGCTCTTTTTGGACATAGATGGATAAGCAGTAATGAATATCACATTACGTCTGCTGAAAACAGGAATTTATGTCTCTATTTTATATGATTTAAATTAGAATTAAAAATGGCATCAGACTGGCTGATATTCTTGTGAAATTTCCTTTCATTTGTGGCTAAGTTAGTTTGTACTAATCAGCTAATATACATGGCTGGCTGCTTGGAATCACCCCTTGATAAGGCCATTTCTGATCACTTCCTTGTATCCCTCTCCACTCAGATCCCCCTCTCCCTCCCAACCCCACTTCCTTCTGTTTCCGCCCCTGGAAAAAACTCCCCCAAGTTTCTTACAACGGCACTTTCAAATTCCCAACTGTCCTCCCTCCATTCACCATGGCATTCCTGGAGCTACCAATCTGCTCAATCACACCCTCACCTCCACCTTTGATGCCCTAGTCCCGATTAAAACCATTACTCTCTCTCACCCTGACTGTTTCCCCAGTACGGACCCCATCTCCATTCCCTTAATTCCAAGGGATGCAGACTTGAATGTTTATGGTGGACAACTGATTTAGCCATTCTGCCAGATCTGACTGGACAACATAAAGCACTATTGGGTCCTGCTCTCCTCTGCCAAAACTGCTCACTATTCCAGGATCACCCCGGAATGGAAAGATAACCCCTGGCTTCTCTTTTCCACTGCGAACCATCTTCTTAAACCCTTCTCCTCTGCCCCCTCCACCCTCACCTCCAACAAATGCAAGGAACTCATGGACTTCTTCGTCACTAAGATTGAGACTATCCGTTCAGCTGCCTCTGCCGCCAAACTTCCCCTAAGCTTCCCCTTGCCCAAGTCCTAGCATCTTTCTCTAGTTTCTCTCCTATCTCCCCTCATGCCCTCTCTGAGCTCATCTTATCCATGAGACCCACCTCCTGCTCCCTTGACCCTATTCCCACCAAACAATAAAACAAAAAGCAGTGACATCACAGGACAGCATGGGGCGGAGTATAAATCGAGCGGGAGGACCTGAGAGAGCGCAGACCGGAGCAGTGAGGAGACGGAGTACCTCCAGCGAAAACAACAACAACAAAAGCAACAACTGAAAAACAGCTAATGTGACATCACAACCAGGGAAGGAGCTGATTGGTGAGTAGCTGGTAAGTGTTTCTAGTTAATAGTCTATTAAATAAAGGCATGGCAGGGCAGCTCAGTCCCGTGGAATGCACATCCTGTGCCGTGTGGAGACTCCAGGACGCTTCCCGTGTCCTGGACAACTACATGTGCAGGAAGCGTCGTCAGCTGGAGGAGCTCGAGCTCCGGGTTTTTGAGCTTGAGCAGCAGCTGGCGTCACTGCAGTGCATTCATGAGGCTGAGAGTTTCGTGGATAGCACGTTTCAGGAGGTGGTCACCCCACAGATAAAGAGTGTGCAGGCAGAAAGCGAATGGGTGACCACCAGACAGAAGAGGAGGACCAGGCAGGTAGTGCAGGAGTCCCCTGAGTACATCTCGCTCTCCAACCAGTATTCGGTTCTGAGTACTGGTGAGGGCTATGGTTCCTCTGGGGAGTATAGCCAGAGCCAAGTCTGCGGCACCACAGGTGGCTCAGCTGTACAGGGCAGGAGGAAGAAGAGTGGGAAAGCAATAGTGGTAGGGGATTCGATAGTTAGGGGAGCAGACAGGCGTTTCTGTGGCCACAGACTTAACTCCAGGATGGTATGTTGCCTCCCTGGTGCCAAGGTCAAGGATGTTACTGAGCGGCTGCACAACATTCTGAGGCGGGAGGGTGAACAGCCAGAGGTTGTGGTCCATATCGGTACCAACGACATAGGTAGAAAGAGGGATGAGGTCCTGCAGGCAGCTTTCAGGGAGCTAGGAAAGAGATTCAAAAGCAGGACCTCAAAGGTAGTAATCTTCGGATTACTCCTGGTGCCACGTGCTAGTGAGTATAGAAATAGGAGGATAGCGCAGATGAATGCGTGGCTGGAGAGATGGTGCAGGAGGGAGGGCTTTAGATTCCTGGGGCATTGGGACTGGTTCTGGGGGAGGTGGGACCTGTATAGGCTGGACGGGTTGCACCTCAACAGGGCTGGAACCAATATCCTCGTGGGGAGGTTTGCTAGTGCTGTTGGGGAGGTTTAAACTAATTTGGCAGGGGGGATGGGCACCAGGATGTAACATTAGAAAGGGGAAATAAAGTGCTCAAAGGATTGGGAGAGACAGAGAGCACTAAAGTAAGAAATAGTAAGCTATCAGGTGGGGTCAAACTAAGAGAGAATACATGATGGTTTAAAATGGGTTTACAGTGTATGTATGTGAATGCACGAAGCGTAGTAAACAAGGTAAGTGAGCAGCAGACACAAATAGCCACATGGGAATATGTTGTGGCAATAACTGAGACCTGGCTCAACAAAGGGTAGGATTCAGTATTAAATATTCCTGGTTATAAAGAGTTCAGGAAAGATAGGAGGTGGTGTGGCAGTATTGGTTAAGGAGAATGCTACAGTGCTGGAGAGGGAGGCTGTCCTGGAGGGGTCAAGGACAGAATCTATGTGGCTAGAGTTAAGAAATAATAGAGGTGCCATTACACTACTAAGTGTATTCCATAGACCACCAAATAGTGGGAAAGATATGGAGGAGCAAATTTGCAGAGAAATTACAGAGAGGTGCAAGAACTATAGAGTAGTAATATTGGGGGACCTCAACTATCCTAATATAGACTGAGATCGTAATAGTGTTCAGGGCAGGGAAGGGGAAGAATTTCTGAAGTGTGTTCAGGAGAACTTTCTTGATCAGTATGTTTCCAGCCCGACGAGGGAGGAGGCATTGCTGGATCTGGGGAATGAGGTAGGTCAAGTGGAGCAACTGTCAGTAAGTGAGCACTTAGGGAATAGTGATCATAGTATCATAAGGTTTAGATTAGCTATGGAAAAGGACAGGGAGCAATCTAGAGTAAAAATGTTTAACTGGGGGAAGGCCAATTTCAGTGGGATGAGAACGGATCTGGCCCGGGTAAACTGGAATCAAAGATTGGCAGGCAAAACTGTAATTGAACAATGGGCTGCCTTTAAAGAGGAAATAGTTCAGGTACAGTTGAGGTACATTCCCATTAGGGGGAAAGGCAGGGCAACTAAAGTCAGGGCTCCCTGGATGATGAAAGAGATAGAGACTATGATGAAGCAGAAAAAGAAAAAACAGATGTCAGGTTGCAAATACATCTGTGAATCAGGCTATGTATAGAAAGGTCAGAGGAGAAGTGAAAAATAAAATAAGAGTGGCAAAGAGAGGGTATGAGAATAGAATGGCAGCCAACATAAAAGGTAATTCAAAAGTCTTCTATAGGCATATAAATAGTAAAAGGCTAGTAAGAGGAGCAGTGGGACTGATCAGGGACCAAAAAGGAAACCAATGCATGGAGGCAGAGGGTATGGCTGAGGTACTAAACGAGTACTTTACATCTGTCTTCACCAAGGAAGAGATGCTGCCATAGACATAGTAAAGGAGGAGGCAGTGGAGATACTTGATAGGATAAAAATTGATAAAGAGGAGGTATTAGAAAGACTGGCTGTATTTAAAGTAGATAAGTCTCCAGGAGCGGATGGGATGCATCCTAGATGCTGAGGGAATCGAGGAAGGAAATCGCGGAGGTACTGGCCATAATATTCCAATCCTTCTTAGATACAGGGGTGGTGTCAGAGGACTGGAGAATTGCAAATGTTACACCATTGTTCAAGAAAGGGTGTAAAGATAAACCCAGCAACTACAGGCCAGTCAGTTTGACCTTGGTCGTGGGGAAGCTTTTAGAAACAGTAATCAGGGACAAAATTAACAGTCACTTGGACAAGTATGGATCAATTAAGGAAAGCCAGCACAGATTTGTTAAAGGCAAATCGTGTTTAACTAACTGAGTTCTTTGATGAGGTAACAGAGAGGGTTGATGAGGGTAATGCAGTTGACATAGTGTACATGGATTTCCAAAAGGCGTTCAACAAAGTACCACATAATTGGCTTGCCAGCAAAGTTGAAGCCCATGGAATAAAAGGGATAGTGGCAGCATGGATACGGAGAGTAATGGTGAATGGTTGTTTTTTGGACTTGAGGAAGGTATACTGTGGTGTTCCCCAGGGGTCAGTTCCAGGACCACTGCTTTTCTTGATATATATTAATGACTTGGACGTGGGTGTGCAGGGCACAAATTCAAAATTTGCAGATGACAGAAAACTTGGAAGTATAGTGAACAGTGAGGAGGAGAGTCATAGTCATCATTACTGACTGCCTAGTCTCAGAGACTGTTGGTGAGAGAGGACTTGCCTGGCTTTTGATGTGAGTGGACCTGGATGCAAAAATGGGGGTGGTGTAGGACAGAGAGAGAGAGAGAGAGAGAGATAGAGATAGAGATAGAGATAGAGAGAGAGAGAGAGAGAGAGAATGAGAATGAATTTTTTCCCAAATAAGTCCTCCCAGGCAGTCTCTGAAGACATTCAATGCAGCAGCATCAGAGGCAATGTTCAGACCTAATACTACTACTACCATCACATCTCCGTTGTAATAGTGGACCTGCAGCTGATAGTCAGCTATCCACTTGTGCTCCCGCCAGGTTTCACTGGAGTGTTTCACACCAGGCGTACTTCACGTCAAAAGAGGGTTAAACTAGCTACAGCGTTTCAAAATGGCATTACAGAGCCAATTTAGAGCTTGTTAAGGACTTTAATGGCCTCTCCCGCCTCTTGGAGGCAGGACGGAATCGGGAACCCCGCGACTTCAGGAAGACATAGGCAGGCTGGTGAAATGGGCAGACACATGGCAGATGAAATTTAACGCAGAAAAGTGTGAAGTGATACATTTTGGTAGAAAGAATGAGGAGAGGACACTAAACTAAATGGTACAATCCTGAAGGGGGTGCATGAACAGAGAGACTTCAGGGTATGTGTGCACAAATTGTTGAAGGTGGCAGGGCAGGTTGAGAAAGCTGTTAAAAAGGCTTACGGGATCCTGGGCTTCATGAATAGAGGTATAGAGTAGAAAAGTGTGGAAATTATGATGAACCTGTATAAAACACTGGTTCGGCCCCAACTGGAGTACTGTGTCCAATTCTGGGCACAACACTTTAGGAAAGATGTGAAGGCCTTAGAGGGGGTGCAGAAAAGATTTACGAGATTAATTCCAGGAATGAGGGACTTCAGTTATGTTGATAGACTGGAGAAGCTGGAGTAGTTCTCCTTGGAGCAGAGAAGATTGAGATTTGATGGAGGTGTTCAAAATCATGAGGGGTCTGGACAGAGTAGATAGAGAGAAACTGTTCCCATTGGCAGAAAGGTCGAGAACAGAGGACACAGATTTAAGGTGACCGGCAAAAGAAACAAAGGCGACATAAGAAGAAACTTTTTTACGCAGCGAGTGGTTATGACCTGGAACGCACTGCCTGAAAGGGTAGTGGAGGCAGATTCAATCACAGCTTTCAAAAGGGAGTTGGATAAGTATCTAACGGAAATAAATTTGCAGGGCTATGGGGAAAGGGCCGGGGAGTGGGACGAGCTGAAGTGCTCTTGCAGAGAGCCGGCACGGGCCGAATGGCCTTCTTCCATGCTGTAACCATTCTATCATTCTATGAAAGATTATTTGCAACCAAAAATTGATGTCAAGTCTAAGAACCTTATGAGAGGAGCTATATGAAATGCTGCCATTAACTATGAACGGTTGGAAAATCTAATTCCATAGTGTATATTTGGTTATTGTACTGTATCTTGTCTTACCTTTGTCCTTCTGCGTATTATTTTTATCTGTAAATAAATCTGCACAGCTTTATGCTGTAAAATGTCGACTAGTCTACCTTCACTGAGTGTCAAAACTGTTTAAAAGATCTCACTTCAAAGCAACGGACAGAAACTTACATACATCACATTTTATCAAACATATGTCCGTAGTGTATTTAAAGAGACATTGCTGTCCAAGTGAAGTATCTCGCATAAAACTACAGCATATGTTTACACTGTGCTTGGGGCTTCATCAGAATTGTTCTGGGTAGCACTGGAAATGTTACCTGTCTTTTCTCTTTCTTGACCTGATCTACTTTTCCAACATTTTCTGCTTTTGTCTCAGATCTCCACTTCTTCACACAAAGGGTAGTGGAAATCTGGAACTTGTTCCCCAAAAAAGCTGTTGAGGCTAAGTCAATTGAAAATTTCAAAACTGAGATTGATAGATTTTTGTTAGGTAAGGGTATTAAGGGATATGGAACCAAGGTGGGTAAATGCAGTTAAGATACAGATCAGCCATGATCTATGTAATAGGCTCGAGGGGCTGAATGGCCTACTTCTGTTCCTACATTTGTGTTTCTTTTCTTTCTATTTCAAAAATAATGCAATTTTTCATTTTCAGTAGATGCTTCTCTTGAGCCAGTTCGAAATACCAACCAACAGTTTGGAAAGCTTAATGCCTCATCACAAATGTAGATTTTTTTAAATATTGCTGTAAGTGCCACTGTTTTGGAGAAAGTTTAAAAATTAAGATATTGGTATAACAATGATTAGGTGAAAGCTTGTGCTGTGGCAGATTTAAGTGTAAATGTTCCCCAGCTTTGCAGCTCAGCATTCCAGATGCTTCTGGAAGCCTAGTCTGTTGGTAAAACCTCCTAAGCCAATGACTATGCCACGTTAAAGAAGATGTGCCATTATATCTGTGAGAGCAACAAGAACAGCAGATACAATAACAGCTTAGGACATTTTGTTCTATTGCCAATACAGGTTGAGCGTCCTGAATCCGGCAACCTTGGGACCGAGGCCGAGCCGGTTTTCGTGTTTTTCCGGACTTCGGAACGTGTTTCTGATGTCCGAAGTCCGGAAATATCGTAACCTGGGCTCGGGCGTTTCCGGACTTCGGACATCAGAAACACGTTTCGAGTCCGGAAATGCCTGGGCCACTCCACGTAGCGCTGATGCGTTTCTCCGCCCCTCCCCTTCTGTTAAAGGGGAGGGACGCTGCGAGCTCTGCAGAGCATCCGATGGCCCATACTAGGCCACCAGGGCAGCGTGGTGCCGTGGCCGCAGCCTGGCGGAAACACTTAGTGGAGCTGTGCAGAATAAGGAGGATAAAACACAACACTAAAGTTTTATTGCATCACTCGCATTTTTCATAGGATTTTTCAAAAAAAGACAACAAAAGTTAATGGCTTTTTGAAGTACAGGTTGAGCGTCCAGAATCCGGAGTTCCGGATTCCGGAACATTTTACGGATTCCAGACGACCCTGCCACCAATCGTCCCGGAGTCCGGATTCCGGAACTCCGGATTTTGGACGCTCAACCTGTAGCAATATGTGTGTTCATCTAGGTTCCTTATATTAAAAAAAATTGAGACGCCTAGCCAAGCCCCATAGTACTGCCATCAGAGTTAAAGAGAAGGGGAGCTAAATCAAGAGTTAGAGGTTAGGTGACAGAAAGGTTGAATTTTAAAAATCTTTACATTAATTAATAGTTTTAGTTAGTTGAAGGGTGCAGTCCATATGAAACCCAAGATGTAGATTACTTTTAAGATATTTGAAAATAATGATATTTAACAGATCACAAGACACAGCATGTCTGCTGCTATATTCAATACTCTAGAATCAAAAATGAAGAGGGGTGTGATTTTAAGCATACCCACCCCATAAGGAAAATTTTGGCCGCCCCTGCCCCGGACTGCCACTCCTTCCCTCCCACAAGACCTGCTTCCCCACACCTACCTACATGCCAATGGGCGACCGATTTTCCGCAGGCTAGTAGGCACTTTCTGTCCACTTCCCATCATTACGGGCAGGAAGTGGACCGGAAATATGGTAATGAGGCCCGGCGGTTAAAATTGCCATGGGCTCATGCTGCCACTGGGCAAGCGGGAAATTAACTCGCCAACACAGAGTTAAAATCCACCCCAAGATCTAAAATTCCCAGATAGCATGGCCCCCTTTAAGGTGGCTAACTAAACAATTGTGACTTATTTTTCCGATGTCATTGTGCATTTTCTACTGCATGTTGTCTAGGTACAGGAAGATTACATCAGAAAAAGTTGATGAGGAGCATGTGCTTGTGGGTTAGGTGGAGTCAAGATATTTTGAAGTGATTGTATCATTGTTTGCTATGTGTCTAAATTGTGTTTTGCCAACCTGTTGAAACAGTATTCCTGTGTACACCATCACAGAGCATTTGATTAATTACATCTCTTGTATTTCCAATCATGATCTTTCCAGTGTAATCATAGAATGGTTACAGCACAGAAGGAGGCCATTCGGCCCATCGAGCCTGTGCCAGCGCTCTGCAAGAGCACTTCAGCTAGTCCCACTCCCCGGCACTTTCCCCGTAGCCCTGCAATTTTTTTTCCTTCAGGTGCTTATCCAATTCCCTTTTGAAAGTCACAATTGAATCTGCCTCCACCACACTTTCAGGCAGTGTATTCCAGACCATAACCACTTGCTGCATAAAAAAGTTTTTCCTCATCAGATTGATAACTATAGTAAAATCCTCTTGCTGTGATACCAACAGGTTTCGTATTGATGATGATGGGAGAAGGTATCTACTCATCTTTTGGTATTAATCCAGCAAAATCTAACTCAGTAAATTAGTTACATGTTGTTTCCCCTGACTGGAGAGTCTAGAATTAGGGGGCATAGTCTCAGGATAAGGGGTCGGCCATTTAAGACTGAGATGAGGAGGAATTTTTTCACTCGGAGGGTTGTGAATCTTTGGAATTCTCTACCCGAAGGAACTGTGGATGCTGAATCGTTGAGTATATTCAAGGCTGAGATAGATAGATTTTTAGACTCTAGGGGAATCAAGGGATATGGAGATCGGGCGGGAAAGTGGAGTTGAGGTTGTAGATTGGCCATGATCTTATTGAATGGCGGAGCAGGGTTAAGGGGCTGTATGGCCTACTCCTTCTCCTAATTCTTATGGTCTTATGTTCTTAAATTCATTTTGTTATTCAGGTTTTAAATAATAGATGTATTCATTTGTTTTTTTTCTTCAACTCTGCTTATCGTAATTATTTCTACCTGTCTTGTAACTAAGCTGCTTGAGCTTTACTATAATCTACTGGGAGGCAGGTAAGTTGGATACAATAGAGATTTTATTTATGCGATAATGTAAAAGAGGTGATAGCAAATCGGCATCCCTTCATAATTTTAAAGACCTCTATCAAATCACTCATTAATTTCCTCAGTACTAATGAAAACAGTTCCAATTTTTCAAATCTATTTTTGTATTTGTATTTCCTCATACAAGGCAGCAACCTAGTGAATCTGGGCTGTACCCTCTCCATTGCTCAACATCCTTCCTATAGTTTGGTGGCCAAAATTGCTCACAGTACTCCCAATTGTGGTCTTACTAAGGATTTATATAGATTCACCATTACATCTCAACTTTCATATTCTATACCTCTTACCATAAAACCCAGTATTCCATTAGCTTATTTTTATGACCTTATCCTCTTGAGATGCTGCTTTTAATGTCTTCTGAACCTGAACTCCCCCAATCCCTCTGCTCTTCCTCACCCAGACCTCCCTCATTCAAAATATAATTGTTACTTTTACTTATTTTTACTAAAATGTACCACCTCACATTTACTAATAATTCCATCTGCCATTTTTTTGCTCATTCCACCATCTCATCAATATCCTCTTGCAGTTTACTTTGGTCCTGAGAATTATTTACTAAGCCTCCTATTTTGGTATCATCTGCAAATTTGGACACCACTGCCTCTGGTTCTATATCCAAGTCATTGGTACACACAGTGAACAGAAGCATTACCAGAAGAAAATCCTGTGGAGCACCACTATTCATCTCCAACCACTCTGAGGCACTGCCCTTAGCCCCTAATATCTCTTTTCTCACTTTCATCCAGGTTTTAATCAGATTTGCTAACCTTCTTCTAATTCCATACCCATTTAATAATATGAAAGATTTCAATAGGGTAGACGTAGAGAAGATGTGGAACTCGCTACCACAAGGAACAGTTGAGGTAACTAGCATAGATGCATTTAACAGGAAGCTAGATAAACACATGAGGGAGAAAGGAATGGAAGGATATGTTGATGGGGTTAGATGAAGAGGGGTGGGAGGAGGCTCGTGTGGAACATAAACACCAGCATGGACTTGTTGGGCCGAATGGCCTGTTTCTGTGCTGTAAATACGATGTAATATTTCCACATGTGGGGCAGTCCAAAACTAGAGGCCATTAATACAAGATAGTCACTAATAAATCCAATAAAGAATTCAGGAGAAACTTCTTTACCAAGAGAGTGGTGAGATTGTGAAGATGCTACCACATGGAGTAGTTGAGGCGAACAGCATAGATGCATTTAAGGGAAAGCTAGACAATTACATGAGGCAGAAAGGAATTGAATGATATGCAGATAGAGTTTGATGAAGTAGGGTGGGATGAGGCTCGTGTGGAGCATAAACACTGGCATAGACCTGCTGAGTCAAATGGCCTGTTTCTGTGCTGTAAAATTCTATGTAATTAATCGAGCTGACTGTATCTGTACAGAGAAAAGTCAGATTTTGGGTGTAGGCCCTTCATTAAACTGGAAGGTGGAAGAAAAGAAGCCCCTTAATAGGACTGAACAAATAGAAGGGGAAGAGAACAATAGGTAAAAAATCAAGAATTGAAACCCATGGGATAAAAGGGCCAGTAGCAGCTTGGATACAAAATTGGCTAAGGGATGGAAAACAGAGATGTGGTGAATGGCTGTATTTCAGACTGGAGGGAGGTATACAGTGGATTTCCTCAAGGTTCTGTACTAGGACCACTGCAGTTTTTGATATACATTAATGACTTGGACCTGGGGGTACAGGTCATAATTTCGAAATTTGCAGATGACACGAAACTTGGAAGTGTAGTACATAGTGAGGAAGATAGTAATAGCCTTCAAGAGGACACAGACAGGCTGGTGGAATGCGCAGACACATGGCAGACAAAATTCAATGCAGAAAAGTGTGAGGTGATACATTTGGTACAATTTTAAAGGGGGTGCAAGAAGAGAGAGACCTGGGGGTGCTTGTGCACAAATCTTTGAAGGTGGCAGCACAGGTTAACAAAGCAGTTAATAAACCATATAAATAGAGGCACTGGGTATAAAAGCCTGGAATTTATGTTAAACCTATATAAAACACTAATTCAGCCCCAATTCTGAGCACCACACTTTAGGAAGGACGTGAAGACTTTGGAGAGGATACAGAAGAGATTTACTAGAATGGTTCCAGGGATGAGGGATTACAGTTGCGTGGATAGACTGGAGAAGCTGGGGTTGTTCTCCTTTGAGCAGAGAAGGCCAAGAGGAGATTTGATAGAGGCGTTTAAAATCATGAACAGTTTAGATAGAGTAAATAAAGAGAAACTGTTTCCAATGGCTGAAGGGTCGATAACGAGAGGGCACAGATTTAAGGTGATTGGCAAAAGAACCAGAGGTGACATGAGGAAAAACCTTTTAACGCAACGAGTGGTTAGGATTTGGAATGCACTGCCTGACAGGCTGGTGGATACAGATTCAATAATAGCCTTCAAAAGGGAATTGGATAAATACTTGAAGGAGAAAAAATTGCAGGGATATGGGGAAAGAGCGGGGGAGTGGGACTTACTGGATTGCTCTTCGAAAGAGCCGGCGCAGACTCTCAATGGCCTCCCTCTGTGCAGTGCTGTTCTATGATTCTAAGAATTAGAGAGAGGCTAATGAATCAAATGACCAGCAAGCAGACCTTCTGGAAAGCAACAAAAATGGTGGATGATACAGGAAGTAAAAAGCAAAATTCTGCTGCAGATACTGGAAATCTTAAACAAAAACAGGCAGCAGAACTTTCAACTTTGGCGATATCGGAAAGTCAATACAAAGGAAAATCGGGCAGCCAATCCAATATCGCCTGTTTTTCACCTCTACTGAAATTGAAAGATCCCCCCCCAGAAATTGCTGGAAACCCACAGCAGGACGGTCAGCATCAAGAGAATAGACGAGATAACATTTTGGGTACGGATGCTTCTTCAAAATTGAAAAATAAGAAGTGGACAGACATATTAAGAGGAATAGAAACTGAACTTCTCCCTAGCTAGCATACCTGGAAGAGAATTGGCAGTAAATAAAACAATACAAGTAAAAGGTAGAATACCGCAGATACTGGAAATCTGAAACAAAAACAGAAATAGCTAGAAACATCATTTCAATGAGGCAATGAAAAGACAGTAAAAGAAAAAAAGGTGTGAAAATAGCTGCAATGGTGAAACGTACAAAGAAAGAAAAAAAGTTCAGAAACTCCAAATTGGAAGGAAGTGGGAGAAACAGGAAAGAGAATATGGGAAATAAAATTGCAATAATGGAAATTTCCTTATATGTTATTTAAATAGCTGGGGTGCTGGGATCTATAAATAAGTCACAGTATTATTTGCCCATAAAATGTTCTTTTGTTGTATTCCGTGGTTGTTGAGAACACATCATACTGTAAATGTACTTTCATGTTGTAAAAAACTGAGGTAGTAAATCACAATGTTTTGATTCACTTGTGTTAAATTTTTTTCTGTCTTTTCTGTGTTTATTTCATAACTTCAATTCTGCTGGGTAATGAGTAGTTTCAATTCTGTCTGGAGAATGAATAGTTAACTCGGGATAGTCACGCCAACAGAAACAGACCATGCGATTTAAGAGGTCCCTGATAAGGTTTTATGGCCAAGTTACCAAGACAACTGACTATTTTTGGCTTCTTCTCCCTTTGAACTGAGAGCAGCAAAAAGGAAATGTTGGCAATATAAAAGGAAAGAAGTCCGACCTGAAGATAAACTGAACTGCTGGAGACTGCAAGTTGTAGACCTAATGAAGGTGGGCAGAATCTAAATTGGAGAGCTGGAGAGGGTAAATTGATAAGGTGCAGAATGCGAGTTAGAGTTTGGGAGAAGGCGCATTAGAGAATGGGAGATAGCAAGTTATAGAGCTGGAGGTAAGTTGCAGAGCTGGAGAAGGTGAGTGTTGAACTAGAGTGCTAGATAAGGTGAATTGAAAACCTGAAGGGTAAAATCACAAAGATAAATACAGATGGGAGAAGCCATTCAGCCCACTTAACTCATTCATCCATAGACATCTACAATCCCCAGCACAGAAATCAACTAACTTTTGAATGACTTCAGAGGTTTTGCCTCCATTATTACCCTCTTGGAAGACCATTCCAGGTATCAATCGGTCTGTGTTTCTTAACATCAGTCTTAAACTTGCCTTTTACCAGTTTGTTAGCTAGAGAGGCAAGTTGGAGAGCTGTAGAAGATGAGCTCAGAGCTAAAGGATGTCAATTGGGCAGCTGTAGAAGGTGAATTGAGAACTCAATGAGGTGAAATGGAAAGCTATAGAAGGTGAAATGAACATTAGGTCAGATCTACAGCTGGTGTGTTGGACAGCACCACTGAAATGATGGGACCTTATAGGAGAGGGCCTGAAAGGAAAAATTATAATGGACAGACAGCTGGGAACAGATATGATATGGTTGTTTAAATGAACAATAATTTTGAGGTAAAAACAGAAAGTTGCCACTTTAATTCAACATCCCACTCTGACGTTGGCCTCCCACACTGTCCCAATGAAGCTCAGCGCAAGCTCGAGGAACAGGACCTCATCCTTCGATTAGGCACTTTACAGCCTTTCAGCCTCAACATTGAGTTCAACAACTTCAGATCATAACCACCACTCCCATTTTCTCGGACACTCCTGCCCTCCACCCTATCACAGACCTTCCCTTTTGTTCTTTCCTTCCCCCCACCCTCCCTTTTTCCCTGCCTTTGTACTTGCTTAAAAACTGTTAAATCTCTAACTTCTTCCAGTTCTGATGAAAGATCATTGACCTGAAACATTGGGCTTGATTTTACAGGGGGTCAGCGGGGGTGATCGGTGGCGGGTCGGGTGGGAAAGTGTTTTTTTTCCCCCAACGGGTTGGGACCCCACAGTGAACCCACCGCCACACGCTTTTAACAAATGTCGGGTCTGTCAGTGCTGAACAAACCCGACACGCAGCAGCGGGGGAGGCAATTAAAATCATTAGTGGCTTGTTTACAGCCACTTATCAATATTTTTTTCCCAGCTTTTTGGATTTGACAGGTCGCCCACCGGTTTCCCGCTGTGCCTAGACCTTGTTTGTGAAGCTGAGGGGGGAGGTCAGAGACCATTGAATCAGCTGATGAGTTGACAGCTTCAAATGTCAAGTCAAAGTTCCCAGCTGATTGAGAAATGTTCCCTTAACCACTAGCTTCTCTAACCTGCATTTCCACTACAGATTCAGGATGCTGCAAGTCTTTACACAAGTCTCTATCCAGTCTGACCTAATTACCTCTCCCACCATTGACAGATCGCTTCTGTCATCTCTACTTCACCTGCTATCTATCCCATCAGCATGGGTGCCCTTGAAACTCTCTCACCTTGGTCCTCAGAATCCCAACACCAGCATCACCAGGCACACCAGCAGCACCAAAAACAACACCAAACTTCTCTGCAATCAACTGATGCTGCACAGGACACAGGGCATCAGCACCTGACCACATTGCTGCCCGGGAGGCCAGGGATGGCCTCACCATGGCCAGATTTACTTCACTTGATGCTGTACACCCTGGCTGCCACATGATGCGCCAGGTTGGCACCACCCCACACCAACACCATAAAGCATCCCTACAATGTCCATGCCATTCCTTTCACACTCATCACCATTGCGGAGGGTACCGTTATGTCTCACCATTCACTGCAACTCACTAAGCCACTTCCAAAGGTGCACACAAATCTGTCCAAGAACACAAAGTGTTGAAAATAAAGGTTTCAATGTTTGATGCAACATTAACAGAAACTTTACATGAAAATTGGATAAAACACCCAATTGCCAACCCTTGTGTGTTGTTAGTTGGTATGATTGCACTAGGATGAGGTTGAGTGTGAGGGGAGGCTAGTGAGTTGGGGATGTGATAATGTAGATAGAGAGGGATGGGTGGAGGTGCAAGGTAAGTTGGTGTGAGTAAGGATGTGCAGGAGTAGGGTAGGGAAGGCAGAGTGATGAGGATGTGATGAGAGGCACAGCAGGATGAGGTTGAGTGTGGCTTTCTACTAACGTTTCGTGATCTAATGAGATCATTGAAACATTTGCGCCACTGCACCCAGGTCCTCCTGACCACATCCCTGCTTATGCCCTCCTCTGCAATGTGCAACCAGGCTGTGCTGATCTCCTGGGGAGGTCTCTTCCACCCATGGGAAGGGAAGAGGACCTCCCTGTGTGCTATGACTCCCTCCATAAGCATATGGAGGGAGTCATGGGAGAGCCTGGGTGCAGCCCTGCACCTCTGTGCAGTGCTCGTCAGTGTTTGCAGCACCTCAATGCTGTAGAACAGACAGCACAAATGTCAAAATAAAGATGGCCATGGTTCCTTTAAGGAAACCGGCTGATGACGCGTCATCACTGGATCAATATGTCGAGGAACCAACTCGGGAACAGGCTATATTGGACTGGGTACTGTGCAATGAGAAGGGACTAATTAGTAATCTTGTTGTACGGGGACCCTTGAGTCAGAGCGATCATAACATGATCGATTTCTCACTCGAAATGGAGAGCGAAGAAATTGACTCAGAGACTAAGGTCCTGAATTTAAACAAGGGGAATTATGATGCCATTAGACGGGAACTGAGTAGGTCTGATTGGACAACGTTCCTGGGAGGACTGGAGGTAGATAAACAATGGCAAGCATTTAAAGATAGAATGACAAAATTGCAAAAATTGTTTATACCAATCTGGCATAAAAGGAAATCTAAAAAGGTGACTCAACCGTGGATAACAGGGGAAATTAGAGACAGCATAAAATCCAAAGATAGGGCGTATAAAATAGCCAAAAAAAGCACCAGAGTGGAAGATTGGGAACAGTTTAAGATAGAGCAAAGGAGGACAAAGGGCTTAATCAAGAGGGGCAAAATAGCTTATGAAAGCAAGCTGGCGGAAAATATAAAAACTAACTCCAAAAGCTTTTATAAGTATATCAAGAGGAAAAGACTGGTGAAAACCAAAGTTGGTCCATTGCAGTCAGATACGGGGGAATATATAACGGGAAATAAGGAAATGGCAGACCAACTAAATGCATACTTTGGGTCAGTCTTTACGAAGGAAGACACAAAAAACCTCCCTGGGATATCGGGAAAAATAGGGACATTGGCAAAGGAGGAACTGACGCAAATCAATATCTCTAAGGATGTGGTGTTAAGGAAGCTAAAGGGATTGAAGGCGGACAAATCCCTAGGGCCTGATAACATGCATCCTAGGGTACTGAAGGAGGTGGCCCTAGAGATAGCGGATGCACTAAGTATGATTTTTCAGAATTCATCAGACTCGGGAACAGTGCCCATGGATTGGAGGGTAGCTAACGTTACCCCACTATTCAAAAAGGGGGGTAGGGAAAAAGCAGGTAATTACAGACCTGTAAGCCTTACATCAGTTGTGGGCAAAATGCTGGAGTCCATCATTAAGGATGAAATAGCGGAGCACTTAGCAAATGGGGACAGGATAGGACAGAGTCAACATGGATTTACAAAGGGTAAATCGTGCTTGACTAATCTATTGGAATTTTTTGAGGGAGTAACTGGTAAAATAGATGGGGGAGAGCCAGTAGATGTGGTGTACCTGGACTTCCAAAAGGCCTTCGACAAGGTCCCACATAAAAGATTAGCATGGAAAATTGAAGCTCATGGGATAAAGGGGAAAGTATTGATGTGGATAGAGAACTGGCTGTCAGATAGAAAACAGAGAGTTGGAATAAACGGCTCATTTTCTGAATGGCAGGCAGTAACAAGTGGGGTACCACAGGGATCTGTCCTGGGTCCCCAGCTGTTCACAATTTACATTAATGACCTGGATCAGGGAGTCGGATGCAGCATTTCCAAATTTGCAGACGACACTAAACTAGGAGGGGGGTTGGGCTCAGAGGAGGAGACCAGGAAGCTCCAGAGCGATTTGGACAGACTGGGTGATTGGGCGGATAAATGGCAGATGCACTATAATGTGGACAAGTGCGAAGTTATCCACCTTGGGTGCAGGAACGGGAGGGCAAATTATTATTTAAATGGCAATAAATTGGGAGAGGGGGAAGTACAGAGAGACCTGGGTGTTCTTGTACACCAGTCACTGAAGGCGAGCATGCAGGTGCAACAGGCGGTCAAGAAGGCAAACGGTATGCTGGCCTTCATAGCAAAAGGGTTGGAATACAGGAACAGGGATACCTTGCTGCAGCTGTACAGGGCACTGGTGAGACCACACCTCGAGTACTGTGTACAGTTTTGGTCGCCTCATCTGAGGAAAGATGTTCTTGCCATGGAGGGGGTGCAGCGGCGATTCACCAGGCTGATACCAGGAATGGCGGGATTGACCTATGAGGAGAGACTATGTAGTTTAGGGATGTACACACTGGAGTTTAGAATGACATCACCAGACCGCTTCCTCTAATTGGCCGGGAAACACGCTGGGTGGGCTTAACAAGCCCAATCAGGGGAAATTCATTTTAGAGGCTGGGATGGAGACAGCAGCGGGGTCGGGACCCGCCACCGTCGCCTGCCCTGGATCCACCGAGGTTAGTAAAATCCAGCCCATTAACTCTGTTTCTCTCTCCGCAGATGCTGCCTGACCTGCTGAGTATTTCCAGCATTTTCCATTTTTGTTTCAGATTTCCAGCATCCACAGTATTTTGCTTTTAAATATATTTGAGGTACCTGCTGGATATGGGTAACACTGGGGCATCAGATTTTATTGTATATAGTTGACGTTGTGTGACATTGCTGAAGAGTGAAATGAGAGGGTTTGTAATAAAGGATGTGGCGGTGTTATAAATGGTAAATGGAGATGGAATTTTTATTAATGTTTTTGAGGAAGTGATTGATGAAAAAATGGATATGTAGATTTGTTAAATGTAGTAATTATAAACCATGATTAAATAAATAATGAAATATCAGGAGAAATTTCAATATAGTGAGAATTTTAATGAGATATTGAATGTAAAAGTTAATGAGTAGGTTCGCTAAACATAAAATAGAGCAAGTGCAACGTGGTCGAGATGATTCCAATACTGTAAATTCAAAATGCCAGGATATAAAAGTGCTGTATGTAAGTATTGGGGGGTCAGGGTAATTATGATGAGGGTGGACAATGGAAAAACACTGCAGCATATGGTAGATAATATTTCAATAATATGATAGTTGATTATGAATTGAGATTTTATTCATTTATTAGTCTTGCCGTTGAATGGATTGCAGGTCTAATCGTGATGCTTTAGAGCCACAGATTAGGGATTGGCCAGTGGAGAAAGTGGCCAGCATTATAGTGCAGTGGAAGAATAAAGAATTAATTTATAAATATTCCATGAAGCACTTCAACAACTGTTTCACTGGCCCAAGAGATGAATTCAGCATTAATAAATTGAGTAAGAATAGTTATACCTCTATCAGTGAATCAGAGATAAATAGAAGACATTTCCATAAATTATAATACATTTGGGCTTAAGTATGATAAATTTGAGGATTAAGAGTGATTTTTCAGACTTTGCGCTCCCAATGGGGAGTGCTGAGCCCAGGAGTGCATAGGAGAAATTCAGGTATGTACCGCACAGGATGGAAGGATGGACGGACACCGGGAGAACTATCCTGTTCTTCTTCGAATAGTGCTGTGGGATCTTTTACGTCTACCTGAGAGGGCAGACGGGGCTTCGGTTTAATGTCTCATCTGAAAGACGACACCTCCAACAGCGCAGCACTCCCTCAGTACTGCACTGGAGTGTCAGCCTAGATTATGCACTCAAGTCTCTGAAACCACAACCATCTGACTCAGAGGCGAGAGTGCTATCACCAAGCCAAGGCAAGTGACCACATTTGCATCGACTGCGTATGCATGGCTATGCTGCTGATTTACTGTCTGAAATATAACTGAATATTAAAATTCTAATTGCTATTACAATTTACTGCTCACAACACTGCACTGTCATTTGTAGTTAGAGCCTTTCAAATGGTAAGTTTCCCTTTATCTAATGAATTTGCAGAAGCAATTGAAATTCATTTTAAAACAGTTCATTTTCAGTTCAATATTCTAAATGCACACAATTTGAAAATAAGGCACTAAAGATATGTTCTAAATCATCTGCCCTTGTGGTCAGTTGGCAATTAGAATGTGCTCTAAATGAATCCTTTAATAATGTTTACATGGTGAGGTTTCATTCCAAAACACATACTGATTAAACCATAATGGCCTTCATTATCTGCATTTTGATGGCTCACTCAAGAGGATGGGTTATCAAAAGTTAACCATTGACACAAATTAACCTTAATAATTATCATAACTGCATTGACTGAGTGAACTGAGACAGATAGTTTCAGTATTCGTTGATGAATAACCAGAAAAACAGGCTCTGCCAACAAGGCTGATGCGCTCCATTTACTAAGGTGCCGATCTTAACAATAAAATGTAACCGGGTGGGGTGGGGGCAGGAACAGAGAGACCTGAGGGTGTATGTACGCAAATCTTTGAAGGTGGCAGGACAAGTTGAGAAGGCTGTTAAAAAGCATACAAGATCCTTGGCTTTATCAACAGAGGCAATGGCCTGGATTTTGAAACTGGGGTCGGGTTGGGGTCGGGAATCACACATTCTGGCTTGTGAACCCGCCTCCATCGAGATGTGGCCAACCCACTGTATTTTCCCTTGATTGACCTTGTTGAGCCCGCCCAGTGGGCTCAGCAGGCAAATTAAGGGCCACCCGGCAACAGGTGACGTCACAGACTGACATTTCATCTGTCAAGCTGTCAAACACTCACAATATGATTTCTAACTTCAGTCCTTCCTCTCAGGCTGAGTTAGAAATCATTCCACCACAGAAAACAGAAGGCTGCAGTTTTTGACAGAACCACGGCTTTCCTGCTTTCTGTGCCGGTGAGATTTCTAACTCCCGAGAACTGAAGGGCTGACACCTGCAGGAGGAAGTTAAGGTAAGTAAAACTTTTTCCAACACTTAGCACTTACCTTACACACTTACCTCTGCACACATGCACCCATCACTCACCTGCCCACCGGACATATCGACCCCTCCAACCCCTGCAGACCCATGGCCCACCCCGATAACTTGGCGTGGTTGCCACCTGTCGGGAAGCCCACACTTTTCTTTTTAAAATAGGGATTATGCAAAAAACTGCCTGTTAACTACCTGTTAACAGGCAGTTAATTGTCACTAATCCCTTCCCGCCTCGGGGAGTCGGGTTTCAGCACAGGTCGGGTACCGGCCGCCAGAGAAACTGGCATGGAGGCAGGTTGGAGGCGGGATGGGGTCGGGACCCCCGAATCTGCAACTTTAACGCCCCCCTTGCCTCCAAACCCGACTCCACGGGTCATTGAAAATCCAGCCCATAGAGTGCAAAAGCAAGGAGATTATGCTAAACATTTATAAAACACTGGTTAGGCCCCAGCTGGAGTATTGTGCCCAATTCTGGGCACCGCACTTTAGGAAGGATGTGGAAGAGGGTGCAGAAGAGATTTACTGGAATGGTACCAGGGACTTCAGTTATATGGAGAGACTAGAGAAACTGGTGTTGTTCTCCTTAGAGCAGAGAAGGTTAAGAGGAGATTTGATAGAGGTGTTCAAAAGCATGAAGGGTTTTGATAGAGTAAATAAAGAGAAACTGTTTCCAATGGCATAAGGGACGGTAACCAGAGGACACAGATTTAAGGTGATTGGCAAAAGAACCAGAGGCAACATAAGGAAACATTTTTTTGACACAGCGAGTTGTTGTGATCTGGAATGCACTGCCTGAAAGGGTGGTGGAAGCAGATTGAGCAGTAACTTTCAAAAGGGAATTGGATAAATACTTGAAGGGAAAAAAATTGTAGGGCTATGGGGAAAGAGCAGGGGAGTGGATAGCTCTAACGAAGAGCCAGAATAGGCACGATGGGCCGAATGGCCTCCTTCTGTACTGTATCATTCTATGATTCTCTCGATGGACATGAAATATACCATAAGTCTGCTCAAATATGGGTTGCTGTATTGCAATCCACCATCTACAAGACACAAGACAGGAGTGTGATGGAATACTCTCCACTTGCCTGGATGAATGCAGCTCCAACAACACTCAAGAATCTCGACACCATCCAGGACAAAGCAGCCCGCTTGACCCCATCCACCACCTTAAACATTCACTCCCTCCACCACCGGTGTACCGTGGCTGCAGTGTGTACCATCTACAATAATGCTGGCAATAAGTCCTTGTTCCCAGCGTTGCTAAGGTTCAAACGATCAGAAGTATATTGTGTGATGTGTTTCCTATCATTTTTTTAATGCGTTCCGGGATGTGGGCGTCGCTGGCAAGGCCAGCAATTATTGCCCATCCCTAACTGCCCTTGAAAGGTGGTGGTGGAGCTGCCTTCCTGAACCGCTGCAGTCTGTGTGGTGAAGGTACTCCCACAGTGCTGTTTGGGAGGGAGTTCCAGGATTTTGACCCTGTTCCTGGTGCTCTGGGTTGTTATGGGCTATAGGGGTGAGTTTTAAATTTTAAAGAGTTGCCTTGCCGAGTGCAATAGGTCACGGAGCAAGGTGGTAGAATCAAAATTATAGAATTAAAAAATAATTAAGAGCTGCTGGCTATACTGTGGCACCGGAGACCACCCAAATTATTCAATCTACCCTGACCTCGGTAAATTGGCTAGGGTCAGAGCACAGGCATAGCGCTCAGATGTCCCATCCTACTTAAGATCTGTTGCTATTATGTCAACAAGGAAAGTTTCCCTCATAATTTTTTCCAGTAAAACTGTCTCCTTTGTGTCCCATGATGAGAGCACCACTTCATCCTAGCGTGTAATGCGACCATCGCAAAAAGGACTGAGAAAGAACTGCTCAGTTCATTGTATCATTCACGTCTTTTTCCGTAATCCAATATGATTAGTTTTCATCTTTTTCCTGTCCAAATCCATATTCCTTTATTATTTTCTGCGTTTGGAATTCATCCGTTTCCCTTTTGAACGGAGTTAGTGTTTACTGCACTAGGTGGCAGTCTTTCCATAAATTGATGGAGGTAATTCTTTATGTTAGACTTAGCTTGTATCATCTGGTTCCCCCTATGTTTGTTTTTTTGTGGGGGGTGTTAGGGGGTCATGATGTGAAAGACTCATGAAGGAACATTTGGCAGATAGCTTTTTCAGCTAGCAACTGTTAATACCCAGCATTCTCAATGTCGCGGTGTCTTCACCCTCATTAGGCAGTTTCATGTGTATTTCACACTACAGTTATGCATCCTGTAACAAACCACATAGATGTGTGACACCTGTCGAGGCACCAGAATCATCGCTTCAAGATTGCTATGGTGTGCTTGATGATTTCTCCCATAGAAGCATGGACCTTATTGAGTCTATGCCCAGCAAACATATGTGGAGGTCATGCAGGCATCATGAGCCAGATGAGTTGTGGTTAGATTTGGTCTTCAGGGATCCAACCCTGCCTCTGTTCTACAGCAGCAAAAATAGGGGAATGAAGGACATCTATAAGATGAAGGCGTGACGGCTGCTGCCAGGAGAGCAGGCAGTGATCTGCCTGATCCTACACAGGTAGTCACAGACCAGCTACACATTTATAGAATGGAATTCCTTGTTATTCTTGAAGCCTGCAGTATTGCAGGCATGAGTACGCAGGGCAACACGTACACAATCTATGATATCCTGGACACTGGGAAGCTTTACAATCTGAGTAAAACCCAGGGCCCTGTCCTGCTCTTCCGAGATGTTCAAGGGGAAAGTGATGAGGTTGTTTGCTCTGACAAACAAGGGATTAATCACCTGCTTAATACATGTATTGACTGCAGCTTGGCTGATATTACTGACGTTTCTGTGGCAGTCTGGTGAGCTGGTCTAGAGCTGGAGTGACCAATCAGAATGTAGTGTGTTCTATGTGCATATCAAAAGTGTTCTTATGCCCCACTCTTCACATCAGATGTAAAGATTTTATATATACCAGCTAATCTCCTGTGGTATTGCTCACAGGTGGTCTGGAGCACAATAGCGATATTTCACTGCTGAGCTGGAGTTATATTTAACCTGGCCTGTCCTTTTAAGACAACTGCTCAGGTACTAGCTGTGAGGGAACAGTTTTAATAGGCACATACTGAAGTCAATTGCAAAGAAAGAAAAGAAAGACTTGCATTTATATAGTGCCTTTCACAATCTCAGGATGCCCCAAAAGTGCTTTACAGCCAATGAAGTCCCTTTGAAGTGCAGCCAATGTTGTAAATTAGAGGCAAATTGTTAAGAGAAGTTTCTGTAGGTTGTGAATCTCCAGCTGCTGCCTTTGGGAAGCGGTTATGTTATCAAGGTCATAAAAAACCAGCAGGAAATGAAAGGCATTTTGCAGTGTGACGTCTGAAGTATGACAGATGCGCATTGGCTGCAAGACTTTTTTGGCCTAGAAATTCATCTCGGGAGGTGGCGAAAAACAGGCGGTATTGGATCGGCCACATGTTATAGGCAGCGTCTGACATTCAGTTCTATTGACTGCAATAGAACTGAATATCAGACGCTGCGTATAACGAACGGCCGAGCCGATACCGCCCGTTTTTCACCACCGCCCGAGACGAATTTCTAGCCTCCTTGTATACTGGAGGATCATCTGTGGAATTGCTCATGGTGAGTCAGAAGAGTGTTTCTCTTACCTGTTTCTGTTAAGTTCATGTTAAGTTTAAGTTGGTGCTTCTCCACCTCCTCTACTGTTTTGCTGTCATCTTGTGCTGGTGAATGCACCTCACAGACACAGTATGCAACTGAGTCACAGAGACCAGAAAGTTGCCAAGTTCAAGTCCTTGTCTTAGCAAGGGTGGCGGTAAGGCTGCTATACTTGACCACAGTCCTCCAGGGCTAGGGAGGGGTAAATATCTCATAGAAACATTTTCACCTTCACGTTCTATAGAAAAACACAGCTGCATAGAAGTTTGTGTGCAAAAATATAGTAAATTATGTGAATATCACTACTGACATCCTATAATATGGAAATCCCATTTATTTACTTGTGTTAGTTTTGATTATCAGTTTAAAAATGACAGTGAAAATACAGTGCAAGGAAATATAAAATCAGTAGCAGTCAAGGCAGATAGGAACTTCCTGAAGTAAAACAAAGGGAAATTTCAGAGACAAGAGTGTCGGAGAACCAGGATATGGCCAGAGGGAAAATGCTGACACAGACTGATTGGACCGAATGGCCAGTTCCCGCGTTGTAATTTCTATGCACGTTTGTGTGCACTGGATCAATTTAAAATAATATGTAAAGAACTGTAAGAAGCAAAAGTATAGAAAGGTTCACCAAGAACAGAGCAAATAGCTACCACTTAGTTTTTGAAGTCAACATTTAACAGGTTGCAGTTGGTTATAACCTAAGGTTCTGTCTCCTCACCCACAATGTCAAGCTCTCGAGACTATACTCCATGATATGCTGGACATGATCCTTCAATCAAACTACATTAATCTGCCTTTGTAAACACCTGAGCACAGGCATAGGAACTATCCCCAGACACCTGAATTCCTGATACTATTGGAAAGCAGTTTCACCAGACAGCACCAAAGCTCTGAAGGTTCCTACCTCAAGGCAAATGGCTAATAGTAATTGAGTTAGAAATAATCAAATCATTACAAAAGTCATCAAAGCAGTTCAGGAAATTATGGGATCAACAAAGATATATATTTAGGAAATTTGTTAAATTGAAGATTCCTGAAGTCCTGGTCTTAATGGAATGTATCCAAGTACCAAAGGATCCATAGGATGAATATATCAGTTTTCATTCAGTAGTAGCGCTCTTGACTCTGAGTCAGAAGGTCATGGATTCAAGCGCCACTCATGAGTCTTAACATAATTTAGGCTGACACTTCAGTGCAGTACTGAGGGAGTACTGCATTGTTGGAGGTACTGCCTTTTGGATGAAATGTTACACCGAGACCCCATCTGCTCTCTCAGGTGGATGTAAAAGATCCCATGGCACTATTTCGAAGAAGAGCAGGGGAGTTCTCCTAGTGTCCTGGCTAATATTTATCCCTCAACCAACATCACTAAAACAGATTATCTGGTCATTTATCTCATTGCTGTTTTTGGAACCTTGCTGAGTGCAAATGGGCTGCCGCGATTCCCTACATTACAACAGTAGCTGCACTTCAAAAGAACTTTGTTATCTGTAAAGCACTTTGGGACATCCTGAGATCACAAAAGGTGCTACATAAATGCAAGTTCTTTTCTTTCTTTAGGAATCAATGGGCACTCCAGGTGAAACTTTCCATAGCTCCTTAGATATGGGATAGTGAAGGGGCAAATATTAGAAAATTGGAATTTATATAATAAATGTTATCCTAATCCTCAAAGGGAGAGGTGCTAACATGGGAAATGCAAGACAGCCAGCCGGACATCCATATAAATTAGGTGCAGTTGATTACTGAGTGGGATCGAGAGAAATCAAAGGCTAATGAAAAAGAAGCCAAGCCTTATAAACATAGATTTTTTTTCATGATGCAACCAAGTAGGTGGATAAAGGAAATTCAGTTGATATCGTGTACCTCGAGTGTCAGCAAGCTGTTTAGAAAGTTCCTCACAAAACGTTTTATAGAATCAATAGTGAAGTGTCAATTTGGCAAAAAATGGCTTGCTAATAGAAAGCAGAGAGTAATAACGAATGTGAGTAGTTCCAGCTGGGTAACAGTGACTTGTGGGATCCCTCAGGGATTAGTCCTGGGACACTCTGTTCTTCATATTTATTAACACCAATGAAGAGGTAGTAAATAGAGTGTCTGAATTTATTGATGATATTACATTGATGGGAGTAAGATGAGCTGCAGCAAAGGCTAATACGATTAATATTTCAGGAGAGTTCATTTTAAGACAATGAGGGTAGAACTGCAAAAGAAATCATTTATCGAACAACATTAGGTGGGAAACTCAAAGGAAAACACCACAGAGAGTGTAAACTCCAGATTATATACCACAAGCAAGCAGGGAGATATCAAAAAACAGACCTAAGTGGTTAGATATGGCAATTAAAGTAAGCATAGAGAAAGGGCAAAAATGTTTTAAAAGATTTAAGGAAATAAGGAAGAAGAATTATTAATAATTGAACAGAGGAACTTGAAAAACCAAACAGACAGGCATAACAACGTAGATTACTTGGAAGTGTTGTCAGTAGGCATCATATTTAAGAATAAGGGGCCCCTAGTGAAGGAGCTGAGAGAGATATTACAGGGAAGCTAACAGCATGTATGACAAAGGTTTTAAAATAATTGCTTTAATTATAATTGTGATAGTGATAGTTTTCCTAGACAAAAAACTGGAGCAGTAAGGAACGTATCCACATTCATGGAGGAAAGAGTGGTAAGCAAGAAACAAGAAACTAAAGTCCTCTCAGTTGGTTAAAATGTTAAGCCTAAATTGCGTTAGTCTGGCTGCTTCCAGATATCTGATTGCTCAATGGGAGCCATGCAACCAGCAAATCTTGTATATGATTGGCTCAGGCTAGCCACATGACCATTAATATATGATCAGTCATGTGGTTACCAGAGACCAAACCCTTATGCTCTTGGTCCAGCTCTCACTTTGCAGCCAACCTGTTTCCTTCCTCCAGGCACAGTTCCAAGTTCGTCATTCCCTCCCAACACAGGCTCATACCAAAAGAATTCATTTCCCTATTTGGTCATTCATAATGGCTCTTATCTTGACTTTCACTTATTAATATTTTTTGCTTACATTTTTCTAGGTTTCAAAGAAGCTAGCCACAGAGATTCCACTGCAAAAGCACAAGCCTCCTTGTATCTCCCGGAAACCCCAGTTTCAAGCATGGTCCTGCGGTAATTTCAGTTCCAACGTCATCACAGTGTTATGTAAGTTCAGACAGATACGGAGAGTGGGTTTTGAGTGATTATTGGTAGATTTGTTTTGTCCCGTGGCAGTCAGCTTCAAGTTTCACCACAAATCCTGCATTTTTAGTGTGTAAAAACATTTTGCCTTTACCCATATTTAGAACCTCTACTTAAATACATTTTTAAAAATTGTGCTGCTCACTGCAAATTAAAGCAAATTATTAATAATTAACTGGTGGTGGTAGTTACTAAAATAAACATTTCCTTTTCATAACATTTATTTCACTGCATCAGATCAAACAGTAATATGCTAAGTTACCGATCATAGATAAGGTCATAATTGTTCTTTGAATGCAGGTCAACCTCCACATATGATAAACACTTGCACATCAAATGGAAGAAAAACACCCACTGGAGACATTGCAGGCTAGAAATTCTGATCAATAAAGTTCAAATACAAATTCTCAATGCACTCATACTATATTCCAGTGTGCACTATTTTTATACAGGTGTTAACCTGTTTTTTCATACAAACTTCACTGAGCATAATCTCTACTGTTTAAGAGACACAGAGGCCAGAATTTTCCAGGGGGTTAGCGGGCAGGATCAACGGTGGGTCGGGTGGGAAATTTGATTTTTTTTTAACAGTGGGTCGGGACCCCACTGTTAACTTTCCGCAATGCACCTTTCCCAATGTCGGGTCTGTCAGCGCTGAGCAGACCCGACAGGCAGCGGCGGGCGACCCAATTAAACTCATTACCATCTAGTTAACAGATCATTAACAGACTTTTTTAACTTACCTTTTTACTTTAACTTACTGGCCACGGGAACCACGCTGTTTGGGGACCACGGCTGTCAATCTGAGGTGGGAGTTCATTGGCCATTGCTCCAGCTGATTACTTGACAGCTTCAAATGTACAGTAAAAGCTCCCACCTGACAGATCATCATTTTCCTCAGCCACAAGCTGTTTCTCAGTCCATTTCCAGCACAGATTGTGCAGGCTTTCCACTTTCTACTCTTACCTCATTGGAAGAATTCTCTCACCATTGACAGAATGCTTCTGTCATCTCTATTTCACCTGCCATCTATTCAATCAACATGGGTGCCCTTTATACTGTCTCACCTTGGTCCTCAGAATCCGACCATGCTCAGCCCCAACACCAGGCACATCAGCAGCACCAACAACAACACCAACCTTCTCCGCAATCACCTGATGCTGCACAGGGCATCAGCACCCGAGCACATTGCTGCCCGGGAGGCCAGGGATGGCCTCATCATGGCCAGAATTAGTTAACTTTACGCTGTACACCCATATGGCTGCCACATGATGTGCCAGGTTGGCACCACCTACACCAACACCGTAAAGCATCCCTACAATGCCCAAGTCATTCCTTTCACACTCACCACCATTGCGGGGGTTACCGTTATGTCTCACCATTCACTGCAACTCACTAAGCCACTTCCAAAGGTGCACACAAGAACGGAAAGTGGTGAAAATAAAGGTTTCAATGTTTGACACCACATTACCAGAAAATTTACATGAACATTGCATAAAACACCCAAGTGACTACCCTTGTGTGTTGTTAGTTGGTATGATTGCACCAGGATGAGGGTGAGTGTGAGAGATGGCTAGCGAGATAGGGATGTGATAATGTAGATAGAGAGGGATGGGTGGAGGTGCAAGGTAAGTTGGTGTAAGAATGTGCAGGAGTAGGGTAGGGAAGACAGAGTGATGGGGATGTAATGAGAGGCACAGCAGGATGAAGGAGAGTGTGGCTTTGTACTAACGTTTCGCGATCTAATGAGATAATTGAAAGGTTTGCACCACTGCACCCAGGTCCTCCTGACAAAATCTCTGCTTGTGACCTCCTCTGCAATGTGCCACCAGGCTGTGTTGGTCTCCTGGGGAGGTCTCTTCCACCCATCGGAAGAGAAGAGGACCTCCCTGTGTGCTCTGACTCCCTCCATAAGCATATGGAGGGAGTCATGTGAGAGCCTGGGTGCAGCAGTGCACCTCTGTGCAGTGCTTGTCAGTGTTTGTAGCACCTCAATGCTGCAGAACACTGACAGCACAAATGTTGAAAGAAAGTTGGCTGTGGTCCCTTGAAGGAAACCGGCTGATAATGCACCGTGAATGACATCACCAGGCCCGCTTCCTCTAATTGGACCGGGAAACGCGCTGGGCGGGCTTAACAAGCCCTATCAACGTAAAATCATTTTCCAGAGCTGGATGGAGCCAGCAGCGGGGTCGGGACCCCCCACCGAGGTAAGGAAAATCTCGGCCAGAGTGTTTCCACTTGTGGGGAAGAGCAAAACTAGAGGCCATCAATATAAGATAGTCACCAAGAAATCAAATAGGGAATTCAGCAGAAACTTCTTTACCCAGAGAGTGGTGAGATGAGAATGTGGAACTCGCTACCACAGGGAGTGGTTGAAGCGAATAGTATAGATGCATTTAAGGGGAGGCTAGACAAGCATATGAGCAGGAAAGGGAATAGAGGGAGGATGCTCGAGTGGAGCATAAACGCCGGCATGAACTGGTTGGGCTGAATGGCCTGTTTCTGTGCTGTATATCCTATGTAATCCTATGTAAAGAGTTTGATGAAGTAACCTCAGTCTGATGGTTTTACCCATATTGGCCCAGAAATTGATCTCGCTCTGTTCCCGCGGGGGTAAGCCTTCCCCGCGATGTCTCACCTCGCTTATGCTTTTTCAGATCCAGCTCGCACGAACTTGATGTTCCAGACATCAGCTGTGCTGGGCTTGCGTATCCCAGCGGCGTAGTGAATTCGTGCGAGCTGTGGGATCACGTGACTCAGTTAGAGCCAATGGCAGCACAGCATCTTCCATTCATAAGTCTCACAGCATGGCTGTGAAATCTATGAATCTTACTCCCCCCCAAAATAACAGCTAAACCTCAATTAAATTAAAAAAAAAAACATCACATTAATAAAATAAGTATAGTTAATTAAATTAACCATTTTAAATAAAAAATTAAATTTTTGAAAAAATTTAAAATCTTTTAAAAAGTTATAAAAATAAACTTACCTGTCTTTAAAGTCTATAAAAAAGATATACCTGTAAAAAAAAATTCAAAAAAATACTTAATTCACTACTTACCTTCTTAAAAGCGGGTCTTACTCCTCCTTTTTACATTTCTAAAATCTTCCCTACTTACCTGCGCGTCCAAAGCATGAAGTGCACAGCGTGCGCGCAGCCTGTAGCGCGCACGCGATGCACCCAGGCCCCGCCCCCTTTTCAGAAGAGCAATTGCCGGTTTTCAGCGCATGCGCAGGGCATGCAGAAAACCGGCAATTGGAGTGGGAATACGCGAGAGTACGCAGTGCGTACTCTCGCGTCCCGGGATCAATTTTCGGCCCACTATATGTAAGGCCAGCTTGTTTTGCATCACACCTGACCTAAGATAAACTTCTTTGTGGTTTGCAAAAGCATTTATTTCTGCATCTCTGGATGCAGGAGCTCCTCAACATGAGCAGACTCTGACGGTCCTCAGAGAGTAATCCTTCTGATTCTTGATGGAGACAACATAAAAGTGATTGTAGCCTTCCCTCATTGTCTCCTTTGCTGAACCATCTGATGAGTCGCGGTCCAACTTGCCCAAAAGTAATTGAATGTGTTCTTCTAATGGCAAACTTGCTAGTATCAGGGGTGATAATAATGGTAGTTTACTGCTGGGGCACAGAGAAGTTAAGAATTGGAATTGCTTTCTTTGTGTGCTTTCTCTGTCCTCCTTAGATCTTTTAAAGCTCTGTTAGCAAATTCAAGAGGGAGCTGAATAGTCTTTTGGGGAAAGTGCAAATGAAAGAAATAAGAGATAAAATGTTGGTGTTTTTTGATGGATGGATCACTATGGCCTTGTACATTCCTATGTCCTCAAGTCCTTCCTGGCATGAAGGAACTCATTCTTTACTGCCACATGTAGCAAGATGTCAAGCCTCATACAGAGCAGGGCACATTCTCTTTGTGTTACATCTGAGATTGCCTTTAGGATTGGCTTGTGCTTTTTTAAGGTCTGAATTACAGAAACATTAATGTGTTGCCTGACTGTTGATAACATGAGTCTGTTGTCAATTGTAGTCAAAGGAGTTCCTCTGGGTTGCTGTCAATGACTGACATGTCTGGTACTCTTCCACAGACCTGTGAGGGTATTCTCGGGGTCTGTAATAAGCACTATGCTAAATTGACATCTGACCCAATAGGCCATAATGAGGACCCATGTGTATGGAGGCTTGAAAAAAATGGTGGATCATGCTGCACAGATAGAAGGTCTTAATAACAGCCCTATGAGGCTTTAAGTTGATAGGAAGAAGTGGACTCTCTACTGTGCTGCCTAGCTAACGCTAAGGCAACAGATATACAGAGTTCATGTCAAAATCCTAAAAGTTACTTTAAGCTAGAGGTGAGAGACTGGTAGTCATATTGGATAACAGTACTATGAACCACGGATTCACTTTGGAGCTGTCCTTCTGAGGTTGGTGAATAGGATTCCATTTGAAGTATACATACCCTCGGTGCTTAAGAGCACAATTGTTTGTTTCTAGTTACAAGAAGGGAAATCCAAGTGCTCCTGAAAACTACAGAGGGATCTTACTGATACCAGTGACACTTACGGTGGTTCTTTGAGTTGTCACAGCATGTAAATGATGCTCTGGAGCCCTGTGGAGTAATCAGAAAAGAACAGGATGGATTTGACTGTTACGAATGTGTAGGACAGGTTATGGCTTCATAGAGAATTTGCAGCGCATTGTATGATTTATGGAAAATTATTTGCAATTTTTTTCATCTTAGGATCTAGTGTGCTCCTCCCACTTTCTTGAACAAGAGTCTTCCATCTCACTTCAACTTCCTCATGACAACCCCTTCCACATCACCCTGTAAAATGTTCACTAGCAAAACCATCCCCAATCTCATCCAGATGAATGCATCAAAATCTGAGGCTTAATGAAGCCACTTCACTTGGCTACACATTCTACCATACCCGTCATCAAAACAGTTATGGAAGCAGTGTGGGACTTATCTCCAGGTTGCCCTTGCTCTCTCCCCATTCTTTCCACATTACATTACATAGGATATATGGCACAAAACAGGCCATTCGGCCCAACCAGTCGATGCCGGTGTTTATGCTCCACTCGAGCCTCCTCCCGTCTTTCCTCATCTAAATCTATCAGCATAACCCTCTATTCCCTTCTCCCTCATATGCTTATCTAGCCTCCCCTTAAATGCATCTATACTATTCGCTTCAACCACTCCCTGTAGTAGCGAATTCCACATTCTCACCACTCTTTGGGTAAAGATGTTTCTTCTGAATTTCCTGTTGGCTTTCTTGGTGACTATCTTATATTGATGGCCTCTAGTTATGCTCTTCCCCACAAGTGGAAACATTCTCTCTGTATCCACTCTGTAAAACATTTCATAATTTTATAGACCTCTATTAGGTCATCCCTCAGCCTTCCTTTTTTCAAGAGAAAAGAGACCCAGCCTGTTCATCTTTTCCTGATATGTATACCCTCGCATTTCTGGTATCATCCTTGTAAATCTTCTCTGTACCCTCTCCAGTGCCTCTATATCACAGAGTCATAGATAGAGTCATAGAGTTATACAGCACAGAAAGAGGCCCTTCGGCCCATCGTGTTCGCGCCGGCCATCAAGCCCTGTCTATTCTAATCCCATTTTCCAGCACTTGGTCCATAGCCTTATATGCTATGGCGTTTCAAGTGCTCATCTAAATGCTTCTTGAATGTTGTGAGGGTTCCTGCCTCTACCACCCTTTCAGGCAGTGAGTTCCAGATTCCAACCACCCTTTGGGTGAAAAAGTTTTTCCTCAAATCCCCTCTAAACCTCCTGTCCCTTACCTTGATACTATGCCCCCTGGTTATTGGCCCCTCTACTAAGGGGAAAAGTTCCTTTCTATCTACCCTATCTATGCCCCTTATAATTTAGTACACCTCAATCAGGTCCCCCCTCAGCCTTCTCTGCTCTAAGGAAAACAACCCCAGCCTGTCCAGTCTCTCTTCATAGCTGAAGCGCTCCAGCCCAGGTAACATCCTGGTGAATCTCCTCTGCGCCCTTTCCAATGCAATCACATCCCTCCTATAGTGTGGCAACCAGAACTGCACACAGTATTCCAGCTGTGGCCTAACTAGTGTTTTGTACAGCTCCATCATAACCTCCCTGCTCTTATATTCTATGCCTCGGCTAATGAAGGCAAGTATCCCATATGCCTTTTAAACCACCTTATCTACCTGTCCTGCTGCCTTCAGGGATCTATGTACATGCACACCAAGGTCCCTCTGATCCTCTGTCCTTCCTAGGGTCCTACCATTCATTGTGTATTCCCTTGCCTTGTTAGTCCTCCCAAAATGCATCACCTCACACTTTTCAGGGTTAAATCCCATTTGCCACTGTTCTGCCCATCTAACCATCCCGTCTATATCGTCCTGTAGCCTGACGTGTGGCGACCAGAACTGCTCGCAGTACTCCAAGTGTGGTCTAACTAAGGCTCGATACAGGTTTAGCATAACTTCCCTACTTTTCAATTCTATCCCTCTAGAAATAAACCCGAGTGCTTGGTTTGCATTTTTAATGGCCTTGCTAACCTGTGTCGCAACTTTTAGTGATTTGTGTATTTGTACTCAAATACTCAATACATTCAAATATCTCATTGTCTATCAACTTTCCCAACTCTCCCTCAACATCCTCAACATTTAACTAACCACTCTGGCTGTCCAAAGTGTCTCCTCATGCTTGGCAACCTTAACCTGCACCTCATCTTGCCCTCCCTCATATTCTCCAATTTCTCCCAATGTCCTCTTCTTAGAAACATAGAAAAATAGGAGCAGGAGTAGGCCATTCGGCCCTTCAAGCCTGCTCCACCATTCAATATGATCATGGCTGATCCTCAATCTCAATACCATATTCCCGCTCTCTCCCCATACCCCTTGATGCCTTTTGTTTCTAGAAATCTATCTATCTCCTTCTTAAATATAGAAACATCTCCACTTGTGGGGAAGAGCATAACTAGAGGCATAACAATATAAGATAGTCACCAACTTCTCTCTCAACCTCATCCTGCCTATTAATCTCCCCATCCATTCACTTCATCACACAGGTCTCAATTACCAACAGGGCCATTTCCAATCACTTCCTCCTCTTTTTCCTCTTACACATCCCTATTTCTTCCCTAACCCCACCACCCTTTTATTCTGCACCTTCAAAAAAAAAACTATTTCCTACACAATTGCCCTCTAACTCCCAGCATCCTTTCCCCTGGCCTGCTGTGTACATTGACATTAATGCCATCATCAATCTGCTCCACAACGACTTTACCTTAGTTTTCAGCACGCATAATGTCTCCAGTTGGCCTCCCCTGGTACAATATCCATCTTCAGTGACTCAGATCTCTAAGCTGAAGAATAGATTGCATATGGTGTGACACCTTCCTGCCTGCCCAGTGCCAGATCTGAATTGACTATATCAAGCAGCACCAGAATCTCCCTCTCTCTGGCCAAATCCTATTATTACTCCATGGCCATCCTAGAGAGCAAGAACAATGAAAGTCCTCTTCCTCAGCCTCCTTTCCCCACACTCTCGGTGAGCAGGTGATGAATAGCTTCCTTTCCAAAATCAATGCCAGCTGTGTGGCTTTCACTTGTATTTTGAGCAGGAGAATGGGATTAGACGAGGTGACTCACGTGGAGCGAAACTGGCACAGACTTCATGAGCCAAATCTTCTTCTTTCTTCTTAGGCAGTCCCTCGGAACCGAGGATGACTTGCTTCCACATTAAAAATGAGTTCGCAGGTGACTGATGAGTCCAATGCGGGACCTACAGTCTCTGTCACAGGTGGGGCAGATGGTGGTTGAAGGGGCGGGTGGGTGGGGTGCTTGGGTTGACGTGCGCTCCTTGCGCTGCCTGCGCTTGGCTTCCGCTTGCTCCCGACGAAGAGACTCGAGGTGTTCGGCGCCTTCCCGGATGCTTCTCCTCCACTTTGTGCGGTCTTGGGCCAGGGATTCCCAGGTGTCAGTGGGGATGTTACACTTTTTCAAGGAGGCTTTGAGGGTGTCCTTGAAGCATTTCCTCTGCCCACCTGGGGCTCTCTTGCTGTGCGGGAGCTGCGAGTAGAGCGCTTGTTTTGGGAGTCTCGTATCGGGCATGCGGACAATGTGACCCGTCCATCGGAGCTGATCGAGCGTAGTCAAAGCTTCGATGCTGGGGATGTTGGCCTGAGCGAGAACACTGATGTTGGTGCGCCTATCCTGCCAATGGAATTGCAGGATTTTGCAGAGGCAGCGTTGGTGGTACCTCTCCAGTGCTTTGAGGTGCCTGCTGTACATGGTCCATGTCTCTGAGGCATACAGCAGGGCGGGTATGACTGCTGCTCTGTAGACCATGAGCTTAGTGCCGGGTTTGAGGTCCTGGTCTTCAAACACCCTCTTCCTCAGGTGACCGAAGGCTGCACTGGCATACTGAAGGCTGTGTTGGACTTCGTCGTCGACGTCTGCCCTTGTTGACAGTAGGCTCCCGAGGTATGGAAAGTGGTCCACGTTGTCCAAGGCCTTGTCGTGGATTTTGATAATCGGGGGGGCAGTACTGTGTGGCGGGGGCAGGTTGGTAGAGGACCTTTGTCTTACGGATGTTTAGTGTAAGGCCTATGCTCTCGTACGCTTTGGTGAAGGTGTTGACGATGGTTTGGAGTTCGACCTCCGAGTGAGCGCAGACGCAAGCGTCGTCTGCATACTGTAATTCGACGACAGAGGATGGGACGACCTTGGATCTGGACTGGAGGCGACGGAGGTTGAACAGTTTCCCGTTTGTTCTGTAAATTAGCTCCACTCCAGCGGGCAGCTTACTGAGGGTGAGATGGAGCATTGCAGCAAGGAAGATCGAGAAGAGCGTTGGTGTAATGACACAGCCTTGCTTGACCCCGGTTCGTACGTGAATTGGGTCTGTAGTGGAACCGTTGGTCAGGATCACGGCTTGCATGTCATCGTGAAGCTGGCGGAGGATGGTGACAAACTTTTGAGGGCAGCCGAATTTGCGGAGGACACTCCATAATTCCTCACGGTTGACAGTGTCGAAGGCCTTTGTGAGATCAAAGAAGGCCATGTACAGCGGTTGGTGCTGTTCCCTGCATTTCTCTTGTAATTGACGTGCGGTGAAGATCATGTCCATTGTGCCCCTTAGTGGGCGGAATCCGCATTGCGACTCTGGGAGGAGCTCTTTGGCCACTGGGAGAAGGCGATTGAGGAGAATTCTTGCGATGACTTTCCCTGTGGCAGACAGCAGGGAAACTCCTCTGTAATTACCGCAATCGGACTTGTCACCTTTCTTGAAGATGGTCACAATTACGGCATCTGAGATCCCCTGGCATGCTCTCCTCCTTCCATATAAGAGAAATGAGTTCATGAATTCGCGCCAGTCGTGCTTCTCCGCTATGCTTTAGTGCCTCGGCGGGGATTCCATCTGCTCCTGAGGCCTTGTTGTTCTTCAGAGAATGGGATTAGACGAGGTGACTCACGTGGAGCAAAACTGGCACAGACTTCATGAGCCAAATGGCCTCTTTCTGTCTTGCAACATTCTATGATAGATTACATAGGAATGGACAATAAATGCTGGCATTGCCAGCGACGCCCTGATCTCATAAACAAATAAAAAAAAACATAGGATGTATGGCACAGAAACAGGCCATTCGGCCCAACCAGTCCATGCCGGTGTTTATGCTCCACTCGAGCCTCCTCCTGTCTTTCCTCATCTAAATCTATCAGCATAACCCTCTATTCCCTTCTCCCTCATATGCTTATCTAGCCTCCCCTTAAATGCATCTATACTATTCGCTTCAACCACTCCCTGTGGTAGCGAGTTCCATATTCTCACCACTCTCTGGGTGAAGAAGTTTCTTCTGAATTCCTTATTTTATTTCTTCGTGACTATCTTATATTGATGGCCCCTAGTTTTGCTCTTCCCCAAAAGTGGAAATACTCTCCGTGTCTACTCTATCAAAAACTTCTATAATTTTAAAGACCTCTATTAGGTCACCCCTCAGCCTTCTCTTTTCAAGAGAAAAGAGACCCAGCCTGTTCATCCTTTCCTGATAGGTATAACCTCGCATTTCTGGTATCATCCTTGTAAATCTATTTTTGCACACTCTCCAGTGTCTTTATATCCTTTTTATAAGGCGACCAGAATTGTACACAGTATTCCAAGTGTGGTCTAACCAAAGTTTGATACAAGTTTAGCGTAACTTCTCCAGTTTTCAATTCTCTCTCTCTAGAAACAAACCCTAGTGCTTGGTTTGCTTTTTTTTTATGGCCTTAACCTGCATCGCTACTTTTAGTGATTTGTGTATTTGTACTCTGAGATCCCTTTGCTCTTCTACTCCATTTAGATTCTTATTTTCCAAGTAATATGTGACCTCCTTATTTTTCCTACCAAAATATAATGCCTCATATTTATGTGTTGAAATTAATTTGCCAATTATTTGCCCATTCTGCAAGTTTATTAATGTCTTCTTGCAATTTGTTGCAGTCTTCCTCAGTACTGACTATCCTCCCCAATTTGGTGTCATCCACAAATTTAGAAATTGTGTTTTTGATTCCAAAGTCTAAATCATTAATATAAATTGTGAACAACATTGGTCCCAGCACTGATCCTTGTGGGACCCCACTTTCCACCTTCTGCCACTCTGAAGATCTACCCTTAACCCCTACTCTCTGCTTTCTGTCTTGAAGCCAGCTATCCATTCTGCTACTTGTCCCGACTCTACATTCTCTGGCCTTAGTCATTCGTCTATTATGTGGTACCTTATCGAAGGCCTCTTGGAAGTCTAAATAAATTACATCTACTGCATTACCCTTGTCTGCTCTCTGTTACCTCTTCAAAAAATTCAATTAGATTGGTCAAGCAAGACTTTCCTTTTTGAAATCCATGCTGACTATTCATTATTATATTTTTGGTTTCTAGATGTGTTATTTTTTTCCTTTAGTAGGGATTCCATTATTTTTCCTAACACCAATGTTAAGCTGACTGGTCTATCGTTCCCTGGACATGTTCTATTACCCTTCTTCAATATAGATATTATGTTAGCTATCTGCCAATTCTCTGGCACTACACCTTTTTCTAACAAATATGTGTAATAGTGCCTCTGCTATCTCTTCCTTGGATTCTTTTAAAATGCGCAGATGCAATCCGTCCGCACCAGGGTTTGAGTTTGATTAGTTTATTTAATATATCTCTTATTTTAAATGCAGTTATATCATTTCTAATGTTATGCCCACCTGATCTGTCTCCCTGGTAAATACTGAAGCAAAGTCATTATTTAATATTTCTGCCATTTTGCTATTGCTGCCTGTGATTTTATCCTAACCGTCCCTTCGTGGCCCTATTCCCATCTCAACTTCCCTTTTTTTATTTATGTGCCTGTGGAATATTTTACTATTTTGTTTTATGTTCCTTGATAATTTAATGTCATAGTTCCTCTTTGCATTCCTAATTGTTTTTTGACTGCTCTCCTAATCTCTTATTTACCAGGGAGACAGATCAGGTGGATATGTCATCGGAAGATTAGAAATGATATAACGAGAGATATATTAAATAAACAATTTTCCCTTGTTGTGCTCTCCCCTGCTCTCCATGTACTTAGTGTATGCCTCTTTCCTAACCTTCAATTTTTCCCTTAGGTCTTTATTCATCCATGGTGTCTCATTAGTGTTTAGCTTGTTCTTGTTTTTTAGCGGAATATATTTTTCCTGGTCTCTGTTGAACACCGTTTTAAATGTATCCCATTGCTGTTCTACATCATTGTTTGCCAGTATTGTTGTCCATTTTATTTTCCCAAGTTCTATTCTCAGCCTCTCAAAATTGGCTTTTCTCCAATCTATTACCCTGGTCTTCGTCATACTTGTGTCCTTCTCAATTATTATCTTAACGCGTACAGACTCTGGTCCTAAAAATAGAATGGGCTCCACAATTCTGAAAATTGGATGATGCTGGTAGACAAAGAGTGTGTATGCTTCAATCACTGAAAGATCCATTCCATTTCTTGTTGATTCTGAAACTAGGTGGCAGGTTGACTGAAGATCTGCCCAAGGTAGCAGAGGCTTTGACTGACCGAGAATTATAAAAACAAAGGAAAATGCTCAGAGTTGTAACAACTTTGTAAATTAAAACTTGCTAAAAATTAAGTTAAACTGTGCAGGTACAAAAATCTTCTAAAGAACAGATTAACAGTTTAATTTACATATAAGATCAATCACTGAACTTCCGGTGTGTAGAATTAATAATAGGAACTAATGCAAATGACAAAAGCAATGGAGAGGTGGTTAAGACATGGCACAGCAGAGGTGAGCAAGACCAAAATGACTACCATATGGCAGCAAACACTTTTAAAGACAACATCCCTAGGGGTTTTAATTCTAGAGTATTAATGAATCGAATGAATGAGAAAAAGTACAAATTTCACTTGCATATCTCTCAAAGTGGCACTAAAGTAACTGGTGAGACCACCAAAAAAACAATCACAAAGGGTTACTGTTCTGAAGGGCTTACCCTTTACTTTACCTGCCTTTTGAGTGTTATAATTTGGGGAATACTACGCTACAGTGATAAGTGGGAAAGTTTTCAAAACAGTCTAGTTTTAATTATGAGTGTAACTTTTGCAATATCCAACTGAAGTTTTGATCTCTTTATTCAGTTTTAACTCGCAGTGCTAAATTTGTAACTTGTTATTTTCCAAGAGGTAATATTTTTGATTAAATCCTCAATTCAGCCAGCTCACGAGAGTTTTTGATGAAAAAGTCCCTTCAGCCCATTTAATCTCATCCTTTCATAATACAAATCGACCAATTTCCCATTACAGCGTCTAGTTGTTTCTGAAATGAATCCAGTGCCCTGGCTTCAACTACTTTTCTTGCAACCTATTCCAGCTTTTGCTGACCCTCTGTGGAAAGACAAACTTCTCGACATCCTAAGTGTTCATTCAACAAGCCTAAACCCGTTTCCTGTTAGATGCACTAGGGCAGCAGGACAAAATTATTGGTTCGATCCACTTAACTTCTTTAAGTTCCTTCCCTAGATATCTCTCTTTAAGAATGGGAAGCCTATGCTTATCAAGTCATTTCTCATAGTTCCTCTTTCAAACTTTGGGGATCAGTCTCTTTGCACTGTACTGCCTTTAGACCCTTTATCATGGCATAGAACTGTAAGCAGTATAGTGGCCTGAACAGGGCGCTGTGTAATTTCAACATGAGCTCTGGGTATTTGAGCTCAAACGTTTGGAAATATAACCCAGCATCTTATTTGCTTTCTTTATTACCTCACATTGGTGAATGACTAGCAAATTAACACCCTCCTGTTTCTTGCAAATTCCCCCTCAACAAGTTCTATCCTCCCATGGAGTGCACGTCTCATATTTTTACTTCAAATATGCAGTGGCTAGAATTTGTCTTGATTTGCCACTGATCAGCTGAGGTATGGGCTTTCACCTCTAAGTTCACAGGTATCTTCCCCACCCCATTTCAACTGTGAATTTAACTAACATACATTGAGGCCACGTACCAGGAACAGGAATAGTCCCAGCATGGACTCCAAACTCGCAAAAGCTGCTGATTGTCAAGAACAACAACATACTTGACAAAGATTCTATTGTGTAGGTTATTCTATTATTGTTTGGTCAGACAAATTGAGTCAAACGGCAAGGTTGGGGTGGGAGTGAGAGTCATCTACTATCGATAAATCTTGAGAAAACACTTTTGAGAGAGTTTTTAAATACAACTAAAAGACTGCTGCTGTTGTGAAAGTGAAACCCAATTGTTTCTTCTCAGACTGAATCAACATTGTCAGTGGGTTGCAGTCTCTCAGCTCCTACTGCCCACCTCAGAGTATGATGCGGAGTTGCCGGTGTTGGACTGGGGTGGACAAAAGTGAGAAGTCGCACAACACCAGGTTATAGTCCAACAGTTTTATTTGAAATCACAAGCTTTCGGAGCGGCTGCTCCTTCGTCAGGTGAAGTCACCTGACGAAGGAGCAGCGCTCCGAAAGCTTGTGATTTCAAATAAAACTGTTGGACTATAACCTGGTGTTGTGCGACTTCTCACTTTTGTCCACCTCAGAGTAGTGTTGGTGGAACATTATTCAAGGCCACGAGAGAGTAATGGAAAAAAGGGTAAGAAAATTTACTGCAAAGAGTTGTTAAACAGAGGTTACCGCATGTAACCCAGTGTAATACAAGATTTGAGACGACAGGAAGGGACTGCATATCAATGAGTTGTTTAATAAGGATATTCTATTAATACAATGGCTGTGATTTTTTTTTAATTGGTAGAATAGAAGAAAATTGAAATAAATGGGAGATCTTCCACATTTATGGTCATACAGGAATTCTAGTTAAACGTGGCAATTCGGTTAATATACCAGTGCTTCTGTGGCCCGCGGTCTTTCAATCATTTCTGAGGTATTTATACATAATGTGTCTAAAGGATTAACTTCAATGAAGCATTTCTGCTAGAATGGTTGTATTTTAGGGGTTTTTTTGGCCAGCTTTTTAATCACATTTCAATTCCCAAGGACAGCAACACCAATATAAATCTAATCATATGGGGCCTAACTCACACAGCCAAAAGTACTAAGAAATGTCACACTGTCCTGAAGGTAGCCACTGTATTAAAATCACTATATTAGACAGCCCAGCTTTTAATTAAAACATCTTTGAAGCTGTTTGTACCATAAAATTGAATTTATATTTTAAGATCTAATTATGTGTTTTCTGGTCACATTAAATAAAATGAGCACTAATGAAAATCAGGATTGGCAACAATACAACTTTGTAGAGCGTCTGTGCTGCTGATGAATCATCTACTCCCATCCATCATTGTGCTACTACAATCTGTACTTCAGTTCAATGACAGCTCCACAGAAGCTTTGACAAATTAGTCAATGTCCTCGGCCAACTCAGTACCATGAAGGAAAACAATTAAGTTAAAAATCCAATATTAGTTGGATATTGCCTTTCATTGTTCTTAGCTACAAGGTTCAAACAAGTAAATTAATGTACACGACTGTCCTTCTACACTCGTTCTCTGCGCCGTGTCATCTACTGACTGTACAGAAAATGTGATGACCACCTCAAATTACAAAATTCAAGTAATTATACTAGTCATGATAAATTGCAAATGTAATTTTTTTTTAAAACTCAATTTGAAAAGAGGTTTAAACATAGGCCTGGTGTATTGCATTAGGATTCCTATTTTACCATGAAATGTTGGTAAAGAATGGCTCCACAAGCAGAAATTCAAGTATGAGTGACCAGTTTTTAATTGTAAAGTAGGTGCAACATTATTAAAAATGTTACAACACTGCACGACCTGTAATGCTCACAATATTTACAATTACTGTCCTTTACATGAAACCATAAAACCCTAAAGAGAATTTGCATGGACTGGAACAAACTACTCCTATCACCCACATAAATGCCATCAACCAATTAAAATCAAGTGCACAAAATACTTTACATATTCTACTAATGTAAAGTATACATGTGAGAAAATACAAATCAATTAGTTAAATGTCAAAACAAAGAGCAAAGTTGGTCATTACACGACAGTTTAGGAGTAAAGCAAAGAAAGGCAAAATTAAATATAAAAGCACGCATCTTTGATGAATAAAACATTTGTTTTGACATAAAACAGCAGAAAAGCTGACTGATAAGAAAACACAGACAACAATACCATCAAAACAGAACACATCAATTCAGAATGGGAAAAAAAAGTGAGGGGAAAAAGAAAGACTTCATTTTACATGGAGTTTGCATGTGGGACTGTGGTAGACCTCCATGCCATTGCACAAAGGACAGAATTCTAAACAGAATAGAAATGAACATTGGCGGTGTGAAGTGTCTGCCATAATCAAGTTATCACATAACCATGCCTCATCTGCTGTTAAATACAAAAACAGCATCTTGCATATAAAAGCTTTAAGCGGCATTTTTATTTATCCTCTTTACACTGGTAGTCTCTTGTATGTGTACTCAATAGAAACCAAAGAATTTTGTACACTATTTTGTACAAGAAAAGATAAACTGTGCATTAAGTATGCTTGTACATGACAACTTTATACAGTATTTACAATTTGATATTACCATGAAATTTTGCATATCTATATACACAATGAAAATTCATCAGAAACATTTGGACTGTTCAGTTTTTGATATTCTTGATCTTTTAGTACTGTAGAAAATGTCACTTTTTAGGCAAGCAGTAGATAAACTGTAACCATGATCTCACAAGGTTTCTGATGAGCTATCCAGCATATATTTTTTGCTCATTATTGAAGAAACACTGTACCACTGTTCATTAGCACCTTGTAGCATCGTGGATAATTAAGACTCTATATACACACAGTTCCACCCTATAACTATGTCAGTGATGAAGACATTGAACGTTATCTAGAGATTTTTCGCCTCTTGGCTTTTGGTGACTTGACTTGTCTTTCCTTCTGAGGTGTCTGGTGAACCTGTAAAATGTAAATTAAACTACAGATTAAACAACGGAAATGCAGTGAATTTCTTGAATGAGATTAAACAAAATAAGATACAAATCTGTACAGCATGACTATTGAATGTGGAATTATTTTGGTGCCTGGATTACAGAAGTGACTGTCGCATGTGCAGTATGACGATCAGAGTCTTTGGGTATCCTCGCCCATTCTCAGTAACAGAAAACATTGGACCAATAGTTTACTGCCAACTGATCTCTACTGAGGTGTAGTGTAAGTCTAAGATGGTTGAACTGTCAAAATTGTCTCAAATTCTATTCTTTTCCTACAGGTTGAGCAGATGAGCATAGACTAGACAACACATACCTGATTAAAGCATAGAACTCTTTTTATGCTGCACCCAATAATTCTCCACTGTATACATTTCTTGATCATAGTACAACACTTGAGTCCAAATTCCTGATCCAAGCATAAAAACGGTTTCTCAAATATTTTACCGCTCAACATAAAATTGAAATTTCACTTCAGTTACATATTTTTAGCAGTCAAATCACTTGTGTGTAATCTATATGTATGATGTGTTTCTGTTATTTTATTTTAAGATTAAATTGCTGAATGAATGTTTCCATGGACTGTGAACAAAAATTCTGCACATTGCTGTTTTTATCCAGTTTATGGAAGTCCTGATCCAAGCATAACAAGTCTTGGAAATCTGACACTTACCAGGATTCAACTGTATATACAGGGTACTTCTAATAGCTGCTTAATTCTAAGCGAACAAATCACTTAATTTCATAACCCAAAGAAATAAAGTCACAAGTTGCCAGTGAGTGAAGCATAAATATTAAGTTGAATAGTTTTACTATTTAGCAGGTACCTGGGTAACAATCTATTTATACCATTGTTCTAATTTCAATAGGCAGCAGAGTGATGTGTGTGGAGTGCCTATGATTTAGTTGCACATGGCTCATTTCCAGACGTTTACAGTCTGTTCAGTCAGTCCATTTTGTGGACTCCAGATTATGGGATTAGCATCACTGTAATCAGCCTGAAGTAAGGGAAAACACTGGTATGAGGGATGTCCTGTGGTTGTGAAAGGCGCTATATAAATGAAAGTTCTTTCTTTTTAGACTTGGAGAAAAGCACTTTGAGATATATGTGAACCAGAGAAACATGGACTGGGGTAAAGACCAAAGACTCACATTTATATATTACCTGATCAGATTTCTCAGAAACATCTCCAAACAATGAATTACTTTGAAGTACAGTTACTTATGTTGGTAAAGGCAGCAATCATGTTGCAAACAGTAAGATCTTGCAAACAGCAATAAGAATGACATGTTAGCTTGCTTTTGGTGGCATTGATTGAGGAACGAATGTTGGCCATTCCACTGGGAATACTTCCATGGGATCTTTAATATTCAAATAACAACAACAACAACGTGTATTTATATAGCGCCTTTAACGTAGTAAAATGTCCCAATGCGCTGCACAGGAGTATTATAAGACAAAAAATTTGACACCAAGGAGAAATTAGGGCAGGTGACCAAAAACTTGGTCAAAGAGGTAGGTTTTAAGGAGCGTCTTAAAAGGAGGAAAGGGAGGTACAGAGGCGGAGAGGTTTAGGCAGGGAATTCCAGAGCTTAGGGTCTAGGCAACAGAAGGCACGGCCACCAATGGTTGAGCGATTATAATCAGGGATGCTCAAGAGGGCAGAATTAGAGGAGCGCAGATATCTCGGGGGGGGGGGGGGGGGGGGTTGTGGGGCTGAAGGAGATTACAGAGATAGGGAGGGGCGAGGCCATGAAGGGATTTGAAAACAAGGATGAGAATTTTGAAATCGAGGCGTTGCTTAAGCCAGCACAGGGGTGATGGGCAAACGGGACTTGGTGCGAGTTAGGACATGGGCAGCTGACGTTTACGTAGGGTGGAATGTGGGAGGCCAGCCAGGAGTGCGTTGGAATAGAATAGCAAAATACTGCGGATGCTGGAAATCTGAAATAACAGAAAATGCTGGAAGCACTCAACAGGCCAGGCAGCATCCGTGGAGAGAGAAACAGAGTTAACGTTTCAGACCCAGGTTCTGATGAAGGGTCACAGACCTGAAACGTTAATTCGTGCGTTGGAATAGTCAAGTCTAGAGGTAACAAAAGCATGCACGAGGATTTCAGCAGCAGATGAGCTGAGGCAAGGGTGGAGACGGGCGATGATACGGAGGTGGAAATATGCGGTCCTAGTTATGCTGCGGATATGTGGTCGGAAGCTCATTTCAGGGTCAAATATGACAAGGTTGCGAACAGTGTGGTTCAGCCTCAGATAGATGTTAGGGAGAGGGATGGAGTCAGTGGCTAGGGAACGGAGTTTGTAGTGGGGACCAAAAACAATGGCTTCGGTCTACCCAATATTTAATTGGAGAAAATTTCTTCTCATCCAGAACTGAATGTCGGACAAGCAGACTGACAATTTAAAGACCATGGAGGGGTCGAGAGAAGTGGTGGTGAGGTAGAGCTGGGTGTCGTCAGCGTACATGTGGAAACTGACGCTGTGTTTTCAGATGATGTCGCCAAGGGGCAACATGTAGATAAGAAATAGGAGGTTCCAAGGATAGATCCTTGGGGGACACCAGAGGTAACGATGCAGGAGCAGGAGAAGCTGTTGCAGGTGATTCTCTGGCTACGATTAGATAGATAAGATTGGAACCAGGCGAGTGCAGTCCCACCCAGCTGGACGACGGTGGAGAGGCGTTGGAGAAGGATGGAGTGGTCAACCGTGTCAAAGGCTGCAGACAAGTCAAGAAGGATGAGGAGGGATAGTTTACCTTTGTCACAGTCACAAAGGATGTCATTTGTGACTTTGATGAGAGCCGTTTCAGTACTGTGGCAAGGGCGGAAACCTGATTGGACGGATTTAAACATGGAGTTGCGGGAAAGATGGGCACGTATTTAGGAGGCGACAACACGTTCAAGGACTTGAGAGGAAAGGGAGGTAATAAAGGAAATAAAGCATTAGAACAGCTAGACAAGCCCTTGGTTTAATATCTCATCTGAAGAATTGCCCCATCAATAATGTAACACTCCCCCAGTACTGCATCACAATGGCAGTCTAGATTATGTGTTTAAATTGGGTTGGGGGTCAAATTTAACACATTTCTGACCCAGAGTGAGAATTCTACTAACTGAGCCAAGCAGACATTCCAAGATGACCAAGATGTTTGTAGCTGCTACAAGGACCAAACAACAGCTGTAAGACAAGTGAACTGGAAGCACAGCAATTGCTACATGGACAGGGCCCAGAGAAAAATGGTTTGTTATTAATTAAGGCAGAGCTGCTTTTTTAAAAAAAAGTAATGTTTGTAATGTTTTGGGTAGCTTTAATGCTTTTGTTTGAGTCACTTTGGTGCCTTTTGGTTTTACAATGGTAACTGTATGACCAATAATATTCAGATGTATGCATGAGTAATTGGAGGAACTAATGATGAAGTGCTTTGCATTCGGAACTAAAGAATTCTCAGGTCACTTCAGTTATATTCCTACCAAAATATATATAATAGTACCATAAACCAGTTGTTTGAAAATTATTGGAATCACCTATGTGTCTCCATCTCATAGCAACAGCTGAGCATATACAGAACACAAATACCAACCAAATGCCAGAAAGACTGCCCTATGTATGGGTTAAAGCCCAATTGTCAACATAGTGCAAATTGTCTGCAAATGCTTTAATTATTCCTGAGTACCAAGTTTCCTTTTAGGGGTTTGGTACTGTGGATCTCACTTCTCAATCTTCAACATGAACTTCAATGAACAAAGCTCAGGACATTAAGATGTTATGGCTCAAATGGCATGAAGAACACTGGAACATACCATAACAACGCATGTCAGACTGCAACCAGGGAAGTTGAGTACGCACTTTAAAATTTCAACTTAAAACATTTCTCAAAAAATTTCACTGTATAAATAGCATACTCCATGGCCACCAGTGTGATGCAATATACATCCAGTTTATGGATCAAACAGAGCACACATCTGACTTTGTGTTCCTTAGTTGCACTCGCTGTATAATGTTTCACACCAGTAGCTGTGGTATTCTCCATTTATACTGAAACATTTCCAATGTTCCAATTCACTTACCATGTAACTGAATGGAATAACATTCCCATTATGACATTACTGCTTTCACATAGTGAAAATCCAAGTGCTAATCTTTCATCGTTTAGCCCCGAAGGAGCAGCGGAATGTGCTTCACAAATCAATGGCAATCGTTGTCAGAGTCATAATGCACTTTAATCTCTGTCTGCACACTGAGTGAATCTCTTAATTATACTTCTTAAAAGTGTTCATTTCAGTTCAGCTACAGGAATGCGTCTCAGGAGCAGGGTCTTTTTTCTCAAGGTAGGCAGCTCGATTCAGGTCAGGCTCACAACCTGAAGAAGCAGAGAACGCAGTAAGTTGAAATTCAACTACAATTCAGGAAACCGTCTCAGGATCGCAAACTATTTACGAGTGTGTACAGTGTTAGTACACAGTCAGTTTCAGGATCACAACTTGCTGCTTTCTCAGTTTCAACAATTTGTCAGTCAGTAAAACTCAGCCAGCTCCTGATACAGTGACAGCTCTGAAACCCTGATATATTGAAATGGTGTCATTTACAAACAAAATTTCATAATACCTATAATTCTATATCATTCTATAAAAGTCTAATATATGAAGCAAATGTAGAGAATGGGATACAACCATGGAACACTTATTCAGAACATTATCTGAATTAACTGAAAGATTACTACTTTTAGACTTCAGTGTAGAAACATCATTGCTTGTAGTACAAATGGGGTAAGGCAACTTAATAAAAGGACATCTATTCTCTGGCAATGTAAACTGAAATATCAGCCACACTTTAAAAAAATATATAAACCAGTACAAGATTGATGATCCAAGACAACATGCAATAATGCACTGAAAGAGGATTAATGGTAAGATGACATTGAAGAGTTATAAAAAGTTATAAATGCTTAACTAGTTTCAACTATGCGGAGTTCAATCCACTTAACATTTTTTTTGTTGCTCCCTGGTACATCAGTCTTTGTTCTTCATTTATGCACTGAATTTCCAGTATTGCTTTGTGTACCCTTCCCTAAGCATGTCAAGAATAAATTAAATTCACCTCAACTGCAACAAGTGGTTTAGAATATATTCAAAGCTAAAAACTGATGGGAACCCTGTTAGTGGAGTAATTTTCTGATTCGATATTTCTGTGCTTTCTCAAGTTACAATATGCAAAACACTTACATTTACAGACATCTTATCCAGTTCATACATGGCCTCTTTTATAGCAGCTTCTAAATGCCTCTTTAGTTTTTGGTTTCTGGGGGGAGGGGGAAAGAGTAATTTTCTGCTCATCTTATTGATGCTTGCGTTATATTTTTAAGCTTTTTCAGATCGCTTCCTTTAATTAACCTAATTTTTTAAATTACTCTTTCTGTAATTGGCCATTTTGAACTTTTCCCAAAGTTTGTGGGAGAATCAACTATCTGATGGAAGCACATTTGATAAAGTCTTCAGGAAACAAAACTGAAAAAGTGAGCAATGCTTTTAAAATTTCATGGGAGAAGTTTTTGTTAATTAAAAAAAAGCTTTGGAAATGTAATAAAAATTAAATTGTGATGGCAGGAAAAATACAGACGCATAAATGCCACTAATCTAAAAATTTATTGTCACTGTAATCTAAAAATTTATTAGAATGAAGCCTACAATTTGTCATTGAATTCAACAGAGAATTACTTTGAAGACTCAATTAAAAAGTTTATATGATACTTAATTTTCTATTCTTAAATATGATTAGTTGATTAAGAAATTTATCTCATTAAAAGGATACATGGAGAGGACTTGTCAAAGACCTAATGTATCACAATTAAGTTATTGAATAATAAGATGAAGTATAAACTATTGGCTATCTTAGTGAATAGAATATTTCAGCAGGATTTTATTTTCAGAGATAACTGGGCTCGACAGTAGTGCAAGTCTGCTAAAAAGCTTTGTTTGGTTTAACTTTTAGAAAAACCAGAAACTAATTTAAGGTCAGCTCAAAAAAGAAACTTGTGTTGATCAATATGAAAAGAAAATCAAAATTAAAAAGTGTTGATTCTACTAATCATCTCCACAGGTGTTTAACTATTGTCTCTAAGCATCTTCAGTTTAATCCACTAAATTAGATTACTCCTCTTAATTTAAATTATGAATGATGATTCATTTCTTTAGTACTAAATTTCCATTTTGCTGTTATTTATGTTGTTTAATTCAAATTATTGAATGTCAATTTTTTTAAACTGCAAAAATGACATTGAATTATCAGCTGTATACCTTATTCACTCATGTTTGAAGTTATTCTGTAGATTTGTGCAGCTCTGTCTATAAAATTAGCAATGAGGAGGCTTTTAACTACAAGTAACCAACTGACAAAGAACAGAATACTCTGGAGTGAGAAAAGGTAATTCAGTCCATTAACTCCATTCCATCCAGAGTCCATGTATATGATTATTCAGTCATGTATTTCCCACTGACTCATTAGACTCTTAGTACAAATTAATTCCCTGTCGTCAGGCTGCAGCTTTGCAGGAACTGTGGTGTCTTCAACTCTCCAAAATGGCAGTCCCAACAGATAGCATGTTGTGATCTCCCAGTTATTTGTGTGGTCCGATATTAGAAAGCTAACCAATTCCACACCAGGAAAAGCTTGAATTGAAAAGAGAACTTACTACAGGTATAGTGAATCTCATTCTCTGATGATAATCTCCACCATATAAGGACATGAGAAAAAGTCAAGAATAAGGCTATTGAGCCCATCTGTGCTTATCCCTCTTTACTGAAACTCACCTAGCCCAACATCCAACTGCAGTTTGAACTTCTGTTGGATTCCGTGACCTTAGTTGGTAGATTATTCTAAACATTTATTGCCTTTAAGAAAAGATTATTCCTCCCCAGGTCATTAATTCAAACTTGCATCCTCTTGCCCTACTGGCCTGACTCTCAAAGCAATTGTTATGCATTCACCTTACTTATACCATTTAGTATTTCATATACCACAGTGAGGTCCTCTCTTAATTATCTTTTTGTTTACATGTGGGCAGAGAATTAAATTTAAAGGTGCAGTTATGTAAACTTCCCTTTGTGAGGTTTGTCAACTGTAAGAACGGACTGACTGGGTATGAAGAGAAGTAAAAATAGAATAAAATTGTGGCACACACCCTAGCAAATTTTAGTTACCGAGAAATTAACACTTTATTTTGGAAACCTAACTTTAAAGAGAAAACTGGTTAATGGACCCAACCATACAAAGGCTGAAAGAGAGACATTTAGTAATTAGACTAAATGATTAAAATTCAGTATCATAGATCTTTTGAAAAGAATCACAGGAGTAAAGCAGTCATAGGAGTAAATTGTTCTTAAGTGATTTTAATTAGCTTCCTCCACCCTTTGATCATTCCTTATCCCCTTCTTTCAAAGCTGGCAGTCTATGCTGGTGTACTATTCCACAGGTATTGATATTCCCAAATGGCCAATATATAGTGAGCCTAAACAGCAATCGACAATGAGTTATTTGACCATAGGTCCATCACAGTTGAGTCTAATTCTGAACACCCACACATACTGAATTCCAGCAGGAATCAATGGGGCAAGAACCCGAACTGATTTCTTCCCCTCGAGGAGCCAGCTGTGCATCCCCACCACTGTACCCTCAGATTATATCAGGTCAGGAATCAAACTTGTGGCCTTTTGTGATCTACACCGCACCACACAGTCACCTTACCCACTGAGCCATTGGGGAACTTAGTGGGGGTTTTTCCCCCTCAATAAAATCCTCACCTGCTTAGAATGGTGGATGACAAAAAAAGGGCTTATTGAGTAAACCTGCACTTCCAAATGATGAGTTTTGCTAGACGTGAGCACAGATCAGAAAAAGGGTCACAACACTGTAGCCTTGATTTTCCAAAATGTGCTCCTGTCTATCCAGACTCCACCTGGGTGCGTGGGATCACTGCCTTTACTCTATATTTATTGAAATGACTATAAAATGGTTTTAGCTGCATTTTAGACTCAATATAGTCACATTCCCCTAAGTAGGGATGAGTTTGAAACCAAAATGATATTCAATGACATGTCCTACGTGTACAAAATATTTAATATAAAAGTGACAATATCAATTAGCAGTAACTCAAGAAAAGGAGAGCTGTACACTATTTTAAGTTTAGTGACAGCAGTCTTGAAGGAGCAAGTGACTGATGAAACTGTGGGCAGAACAGTGATGGATAAAACTATACAGATAAATGCAAGTATTGCTGAACAAAAAAAAAAAATTGGGTAATATATGCGCTCCATGTATGGTGTTGAATAGCAAAGTGTGAAACTGAGAGATATAGGAATGCAGTATTAAAGGATTTGGTGCTAAGCATGTTCAATCACTGCAGAGCAGCAATCATCAAAGCAAACAGAATGCTGATCTACATGGGCAAAATAGACAGCACGTTGGAGGAAGTCATGCTTCAACTGTACAGTGCTCAGAGCAGACTGCACCTGAGGTTCAGTTCTGATCACCAAGACACATTCAAACTTGGAGGCAGTGCAAACAAAAGTCACAAAACTGATCTCGAGCATCAGGGGACTAAGTTATGCATGAGAAAAGACTGGGCTTTCAGCCTTGAAATAAGGCAACTAAGAGGGAACCTTAGATGGTTTAGGAAAGGTACATCCTTACCACTTCAAATTAAACTGTGATAATCGGACACGAGGCCTAAATTAAAACGGTTCAAATTGGGAAAAGTCAAATTTAGGTGAATTCAGGAAGTTCCCCTTCAAATGATCAATACATGGACTTCCAGGTAGGGTGGTGGAGGCAAAAATCCTGGAATAATTTAACAGCTGGATGCTATAATGGGGTACTTTCCGGATGGATATGCTGGAACGGATCAAATGGCCTTCCTTTTCCTTACCTATCTTCTGAACAGGTATTTTAAAATTTATTCAGCAAACATTGTGTGTTTAAAGGCAGTGGATGAATGGAATATTTCCCTTTTCTGATACTTATCAGCAGTGAGCACACACCAAGGTCAGAGAAAACACTGACCAGGTGCACAGTAAACAACTCTTAACCTTTAGGGTGGCAGCAACTCCAGACTCCCTGGGCTGGCCAATTTTTCTTTTCAATTAACTCAGTATGATCACGGAACATTTTGTACTTTAACGATGCTATATAAATGCATTGTTGTCACATCACCAAAGTGATCAGGTTACGTGAATTTCTTTGGGCACAACACTGCATGTTTTGGTCGCTTAATAACTTGTCAGTAGCCCAGGAAAGCAGATGCCACTGGAACAAGCTGTCTCTTTAGCAGCATCCTAGGAATGAACATCTAAACTTCAGAAGAGCACTATCTTACTATAGTATAAAATTTACATTTTCCCCACAACCTGCTTGCGACCGGAGTGAAATTGCCAATTAGTACCACATTTTAAAGCGTTTTGTAGAATCACCTCATCTTGGAACTAGTCAAATTTAATTATACATTTGGCAGAGTGAGGAGACTTTTATCACATGTCCAATTACTCAGATAGGATTTAACAAATACTGTGCTCTGTGTATATAATCCATCCAATTTCCAAGGAGTTTGAGCAACTTTCAGAGAGGTCTTCTTCGGTCTCAGGCTGTCCTACAAAGCCATACATTATGCTATGAACAGTTTTACTGTATATTTTGAATTGTATCATAATGTTTTCAGGATCGAAGCAAAGCAAAATGTGCAGTACAACTGTAAATGCAGTAGCATGAGTTCAGGTTTTGACATCAGGTTCAAGACCAATGTGGCCTTCTGGTTGTAAAACTAAAACTGTTGGTCAAAGGAATCTCTCCACAAAACACATGAAATTTTGTATTTTCTTAGAATTTTGATTCAAGGGTAGACAAAGGACCAGATTTGAATATTCATCCCTCATAGTAACGTTACCAATTATTAAAATTGGTCATTTAGTAGTTTGCTTATCTGAGATTGTTGAAGGCATTGAGCGTCACTGACCCCACGTATACCTTTAAAACAATTAAGCAATATTTGGGGAGAAATACTGGGAAAGGGTTAAAATATCTCTATGTCTGTGCTATTTTGGTTATGCAAAATATTGGCTAACTACATTTAATAGGGAATTTATTTACTGTTAAAATTACATTATAAATAAAAACCTTATGCATACAACATCTTGAACAAAATTACAAGGACTAAAGATAATTACATCTTCAAAGTCAATCTCAAAACTTCTAACACACTTCTTTCATCTTCAAAGAGTTGCCTACAGAAGAAATGGGGGCTTGTATAGTGCTCTGGTTTGCTTTCAAATAAATTAGCATCTTTTACAGATCAGACTTCTGGAAAGAGGTTACTATTAAAGCTACACACTGCTAGTGATGGATCTCCACAAGCCTGCAACTTTCCAAACATCTTGAGCACAGTCTGTACAACAAAAGTAGGGTCCACTAAATGAAGTGCAAGGTGGCATAGGATCACTATGCACCTCCTAGTTTCTCTAAAGTAGGAAAGATCAATTTCAAATACTCAATGAACTCATCACAATGATCAATTCTCAAAGCATCAGCAATAGATATAAACTTTTGTACTGTGGGTGTCTGAACCGGGCCATTCCTTATGACTACAAGCATCCCTGGGCTTCCTGGGAACATAGTTAGGTCTCTGACTGCTAAAATTTGGACTGTACTTAACTTTCTCTAAATAATTCTCCTCTTGTGAAGCATCTGGGAGGTTTTCTATGTCAGAAAAGCTATATAAATGTAAACTGTCTTAGGGAGCCACTTAAGTTGCTTACCATATAGACAGTTACAACACAAAATAGCACATTCAAGGAATATTTTTATTAAAGACAACACTACTTTTGACACTTAGTTATTTTTCATTAGTCAACACAGAGCTGCATGATAACTAATGTGAAGCACGATACTGGTGCTATCTTCCACCAACTTGTCAATGTTCAGAATCATGCTGGGATGGCAACTCTTAATAAAGCGCAAGGATTGGTGGTTGTGTACAATGCTTAGATTTTGCTCGCTTCATAAGTGAAAATGTTTGTCTGCAAATGTATGTGCTTCCAAATAGTGAAAATGCGTTGAACGTCAGACTGTCTTGCAAGCAGTAATTTGTAGAAATCCAGCAAAGTGTAATGCTGGAGCTGTTTCTCGAGAATAGAGCTGCTTTTGAAGTTCGAATAATTTCTAATAAGGCATCATTGGGCCCATCAGGATGTGTGTGAAAGGTTTAGAAAACAGGGAGTTTGGCAGAGTCAGCAAATCTTGACTGAAATTTGCCAATTACTGACTTTGCTCCTTTTGCATAGCTGTTGCATATTTCAGTTTTGACAAACTCTGAAACCTCTTTCAAACTATGAAAATGCTCAAACTTTTCCCCCTTCAGTTGCAATTTTGCTTCAAAAGTTGCAACACATTCAAGCATATGAGCTACAGCCTTGCCTTTTTCCTGAAGCTTGAAATTCAGTTTAAGGTAATTTCTCAAATCAACCAGAAAAGTCAAGCCTGTAATAAAGGTAGGATTCACTACTGTATCCCCATTCTATACTTTCAAAAATCCAAGGACTTTTGTATACAGTTCAAAAACTAATTTCAGTATTGTACCCTGGCTAAGTCAGCAAACTTCTATGAAGAACACAACATCTAGATACTAATTTTCCATTTCTTCAAAGAAAATAAGTTGGCAGTGACTTAATGCTCAGGCTCATTTGAAATTAAATAAGAAAAAACAATAGACATCCATGACTAATAACATGTCCTGATGAAAAATGCAATATAAATGATCACGTTGCTGTTGCCTGCTACTTCAGAAGCACTGGCATTCATTAGGCTTACTGCTCCTGCTCTTTTTCAACTCAAGCTTGGTACAACATGACTGATTATGCCAGCTAGCCTTTTCCAGCTTCTTTGATTTTATCTGTAACATCAAATCCCCTTGTAATGGAATGGAGAAACTTGACGTTAAGTTAGGGTGACCATACGTCCCATTTTCCGGGAACAGTCCCCGGATTGGGTACTGTCTCTCTGGGCAACATTGTCCTTGGTTCAGGAAACTTGTCCCAGAATAAAACGTTCAGTGATTATAATTAGTTATCGCAGGTGCAGCTGATGTTTACAGTCAACCACCGTGGTCGTCACGTGCTGGGGGGCGCAGCCCACCATGTCGTCAAACCGGGGTGAGTGATGATTGATGGTGGAACTAACCAATCAAAGCAGGGGGAAATTGAGCTGCATCTACGTCATAAATAAATTAGACGAATAAAATAGGGGCAGAGGCGCGATCATCTGGTGAAAGATGGAGGGCAAGTGGGTGATGTATTTGTGAAAGAGCAGAGTAAGAATGGAGCAAAGAAAGCACACCAGACTTAGGAAAGTAAGTTTAAGTACCTTTTAAGCACTTGGATAAGTTGTGTTTTTACTAATTGAGATGCTTTATTCAACCCCAAGTTCTAAACAACTCTGGTCCCAAAATTTTTATTTAATTCCATAGATACTGATTGAACTGTTTTTGTTTCAAATTTCTAGCATATGTAGTTTAAAAAAAAAATCATATCTAACCAATCTTTACCACCCACAGATTCACTTTTTAGGCCCTTTTGACTTTGTTTTTAGCTTGTGTGCAGTGATACTGAAATAAACACTAGATTAGTACAACAGTTGAGTGGAAATGGAGTCAAGGGAGCCAGGATGTGGGTCTCATTCACATAGAAAGAGCCGGAGGGAAGGGATAGACTAGAGAAAGACTTGCATTTATATAGCGCCTTTCACGACCACCGGACATCCCAAAGCACTTTACAGCCAATGAAGTACTTTTTGAAGTGTAGTCACTGTTGTAATGTAGGAAATGTGGCAGCCACTTTGTGCACAGCAAGCTCCCACAAACAGCAATGTGATACTGACCAGATAATCTGTTTTTGTTATGTTGATTGAGGGATAAATATTGGCCAGGATACCGTGGATAACTCCCCTGCTCTTCTTTGAAATAGTGCCATGGGATCTTTTACGTCCACTTGAGAAAGCAGACGGGGCCTCGGTTTAATGTGTCATCCCAAAGACGGCACCTCCGACAGTACAGCACTCCCTCAGTACTGCACTGGAGTGTCAGCCTAGGTTTTTGTGCTCAAGTCCCTGGAATGGGACTTGAACCCACAACCTTCTGACTCAGAGGCGAGGGTGCTACCAACTGAGCCACAGCTGATACTATGGACTTGGTGGACAAGTGGATTGGGGTTGTGTGGTAGAGGCAGATGAACAGATGGTCTTAATCTTCATGACAATCAAGTCTGTAAGCTCCTTCCACGCATTGTTGATGAGAACATTGGAATTTCCATAATACATACACTGGAGAAAATTCTGAAAGCTATTTTGCTATTTTTTTTGAAGAAAAACTCAGCTACAAGAGGGAAGGTGGGCTGAAGCAGGAGCAGAGATGGGCAATGTTATGGAGGTGGAAGTGGGCGGTATTTGTGATGGAAGCTCAGTTCAGGGATGCTGCGGTGGCAAACCATTTGGATCAATCTGAGATAGTGGCCAGGGAATGGAGAAGGAATCGGTGGCTAAGGAACGGAGTTTGTGGTAGGGCTGAAAAAATGGCTTAGGTGTTCCCAATATATAACTGGAGGAATTTTTGGCTCATCCAGGATTGTATGTCAAACGAGCAATCTGACAACACAAAGGCAGTGGAAGTGTTGACAGTGATGGTGGCGATGGAGAGGTAGAGCTGGGTGTCAGTCAGTGCGCAGAAAGCTTGGAACTAACGGGTGGATGCTGCTTGGTTGTACTTTGTGGTCATCAGTGTGCAAACTAAAGATAGGAACATAGATAAACCGTCAGAGACCCTCCCGTGTAATCATTCATATCCTAGAACTAGCGTACAGCAGAGCACCTGTTCCACATATCCACATGACTGTGTGATGGTTGATAGAGGTTAATCTCTACTCGTATTCCACTAGCAGAAGCAACAAAGTCGTTATGCCGGTTTTCTTGAAATGCAGAGATAGCACAGCAAACATTAATAAATCTGTGAAAAATAAATGACTTCGGCAGTGATGTGAAGAAAGAGATTTTCTGAATAGGCCGTATAGACAGCGGGCACGAAAAACTGACGTTCCTGAACAGTATTATTGTATTATTTATAAACGGTGTCTGAATCCGCTTCAATAATGATATGTCACATCCGCGGTAATCATATGCACATTTGTTTTGCATTTGTAATGTATATGTGCAACTGTTAAAATATAGGCTGCTAAAATTTTTTGCCTTGCTATGCTGCGTAACCTATATTTTCCATTTTGGCTACTTTGCTATGCTCCCACCCTGTGCGTCCCCGGATCCGGTTTAGAAAATATGGTCACCCTACGTTAAGCTGATTGAGCTGCTCATCAATACCTTGCACAAAAAAATAGTAGCCTACTGACTTGCCTTCATGAACTTTGCTTTCGTCAATAGCTATGGGGAAAAAGACATGTCTGTGCCTTTTGTAATTGCTGCTCATGGATGGAAGTCGCCATGTCTGAGATTTGCTTTTGAGTGATATCAGCTTAGGCTGACAAAATTTGAAGTATTCATTGCAGCATAGTGCATTACCACATCCTACAAACATTCCTTGACAAAAATCCCCATTGCTAAATGATTTGCATTGTTGTGCAACTCAATAAGCAACTTCATGGCTTGGTTTTGTTGATGATTGATTGGAGGCTGGCGGAGCAGTAAACATTGGCTATATGTGTATATTTCTCTCCCAACTCTTTCAGCTTGTCTTCTCTTTGAAGTGATCATAGCCATTCTAATAAAACATTTCATAGTGTCAAGCAACATTTCTCTTCAGCAGTAGATTTACAAACCACATACAATGGAAAGCCACCATGATCCACAAAGAAATATTCCAGAGACAAGTCTAATGAAAAGTGCAACATTCATTTTCATTTTTGCTGTGTTTTGGCTGTTGCAAAACCAGTATTACCAACCAACTCCCAGTCACATTTCACTGACGCTCCCACGCCTTCTTTTGATTTTACATGGACTCTGGCTACATAAGAAATAGGAGCAGGAATAGGCCACTTGGCCCCTCGAGCCTGCTCCGCCATTCAATAAGATCATGGCTGATCTAGGGCTCAAAGCCACTTCCCAGCCCGCTCCCCATAACCCTTCACTCCCTTATCTTGCAAAAATTTGTCTATCTCCACTTAATGTATTTAATGAACCAGCCTCCACAGCTCTTTGGGGCAGAGAATTCCACAAATTTACGACCCTCAGAGAAGTTCCTCCTCATCTCAGTTCTAAAAGGGCGATCCTCTATTCTGAGACTGTGCCCCCGAGTCCACGAGGGGAAACATCCTCTCTGCATCTACCCTGTCGACCCCCCTCAGTATCTTATATGTTTCGATAAGATCACCTCTCATTCTTCTAAATTACAATGAGTATAGGCTCAGCCTGCTCAACCTTTCCTCATAAGTCTAGCCCCTCATCTCTGGAATTAACCTAGTGAATCGTCTCTGAACTGCCTCCAATGCAAGTATATCCTTCCTTAAATAAGGAGACCAAAACTGTACGCAGTACTCAAGGTGTGGTCTCAACAATACCTTGTATAGTTGTAGCAGGACTTCCCTGCTTTTATACTCCAACCCCCTTGAAATAAAGGCCAACATTCCATTTGCCTTTTTGATTACTTGCTGTACCTGCATGCTAACTTTTTGTGTTTCATGCACAAGGACCCCCAGGTCCCTCTGAACTGTAGCATTTTGTAATCTCTCTCCATTTAAATAATAGTTTGCTTTTTTATTTTTCCTGCCAAAGTGGATAACCTTGCACTTTCCCACATCATACTCCATCTGCCAAATGTTTGCCCACTCACTTAGCCTGTCTATATCCCTTTGCAGATTTAGAGTCCTCTGCACAACTTGCTTTCCCACCCATCTTTGTATCATCTGCACTCGATCCCTTCATCCAAATCATTAATGTAGATTGTAAATAGTTGGGGCCCCAGCACCGATCCTTGTGGCACCCCACTAGTTACCATTTGCCAACCGGAAAATGACCCATTTATCCCGACTCTCTGCTTTCTGTTAGTTAGCCAATTCTCTATCCATGCTAATATATTACCCTCAACTCCGTGAGCTCTTATCTTATGCAGTAACCTTTTATGTGGCACCTTATCGAATGCCTTCTGGAAATCCCAATACACCACATTCACTGGCTCACCCTTGTCCACCCTGCTTGTTACATCCTCAAAGAACTCCAGCAAATTTGTTAAACATGATTTCCCTTTCCTAAAACCATGCTGACTGTTTGATTGCAGTATGTTTTTCTAAATGCCCTGCTACTGCTTCCTTAATGAAGGACTCCAGCATTTTCCCAACGACAGATGTTAGGCTAACTGGTCTATAGTTTCCTGCTTTCTGTCTCCTTCCTTTCTTAAATAGGGGTGTTACATTAGCGGTTTTCCAATCCGCTGGGACCTCTCCAGAGTCCAGGGAATGTTGGTATATTGCAACCAATGCATCCACTATCTCTGCAGCCACTTCTTTTAAGACCCTGGGATGCAGGTCATCTGGTCCAGGGGACTTGTCGTCTTTTAGTCCCATTATTTTACCGAGTACTATTTCCTTAGTGATAGTGATTGTCTTTAGTTCCCCACTCCCTGTGGCCCCTTGATTATCCATTATTGGGATGTTGTTAGTGTCTTCTACAGTGAAGACAGATGCAAAATATTTGTTCAGAGTCTCTGCCATTTCCCCGTTCCCCATTATTAATTCCCCAGTCTCATCCTCTAAGGGACCAACAGTTACTTTAGCTACCCTCTTCCTTTTTATATACCTGTAGAAGCTCTTACTATCTGTTTCAATGTTTCTTGCCAGCTTACTCTCATAATTCATCTTCTCTCTCTCTATTATTTTTTTAGTCATCCTTTGCTGGTTTTTAAAAATTTCCCAATCCTCTGGTCTCCCACCAATGCAGGAAACCAGGAACAAAATAAAACACTACAGGAAATAACTTGGATTGGGCTTTTGATACCTTTTCCAAAAGAAACTAATTATATGATGTATAGAGAAAGAGATCAGATTCCAGTTGTGACTAGAACATGTGAATTTTTCTTTATTCAGATACTTGGTGATTGTGGATGTGGGATACAACTGGTATGGACAATGACTAGTGTTAAAAATAGTAGCTGTGAGCGATGTTACAAAACAAACTGTGTCATGCTCCTTGCCACAAAAATATATTAATAGCAAGTCACATGGATAGGTCTTAAACTTATTGAAGCACAAAATCTTAAGCACACAGCTATTGCAAAAAATAGGCAGAGCCTAAAAATATTACTTGTAGTATTTTTTTCATGATCTTTGGAGTTAAATATTTCTAAAGCACTAACTTGTCACTTAGGGCAATGAAATAGTAGGACATTACTGGAGCTTGGTCTGGAAAAGCTTCTATTCAGTGGCATGCTCCATTCCAAAACTGCCTTTACTGTCTGTCTTTCACCTTAATGCCACTATTCTCAAGCAATTCTCATCCAGTGTGTGTCATTTTTTTGCCCCCTTTGAAACAAAGTTAAATTTGGTTTTGTACTTTTTTTCCTTAAAAAAATATTTTAAAAGCCACGCTTTTGTTCAACTGTTGACGACGGTGCTGCCTCCCACAGGTCCCTTAGACTAACATGGCTGTGCAGAAAAATTTCAAAATCCACATATGAACACTACTGGCCTGAACCAGCTTCAAAAAATGCATACAGGTGGATAGTCATGGAAGTAATGGCTTTGTGAGAGAACAATGACACATTTTCTCTTTTCCTTTCCAAATTGTCATACGAGAGAATAGAGGTATACTGGGAAGGGTGCTGGCAACTTATGCAGGAATCAGGTTCAGTACTAAAAATAAAAGACTCATTCTCTAAATTAATTTTGAACAGAAATACAATGTTTTTGTACGCTTACTGGAACACTACAAAATCAAAGGTGTTGCAAATGAAAGAATAATAATGCAGGCCTGTAGAGGGAGTGCTATTGAAAGGACACAAGAGTAATTTATGGGATGCATGACACAGCACATTTTTAAAGGGGCAGATGCCAAAAGTAATGATTCTTTAGAACAACTCATATATATATATATATATATAGCGTCTTTAACATAGTAAAATGTCCCAAGGCACAACAAAGGAGCGTTATCAAACAAAATTTGACACCGAGCCACATAAGGAGCTATTAGGGCAGATGGTCAAAGAGGTAGGTTTTAAGGAGCGTCTTAAAGGAGGAAAGAGAGGCAAAGAGGTTTAAGGAGGGAATTCCAGAGCTTAGGGCTTTGGCAGCTGAAGGCACGGCCGCCAATGGTGGAGCGATTAAAATTAGAGATGCTCAAGAGGCCAGAATTAGAGGAGTGCAGATATCTCGGAGGGCTGTAGGGCTGGAGAAGATTACAGAGATCGGATGGGGCGAGGCCATAGCGGGATTTGAAAAAGAGTGAGAATTTTGAAATCAAGGCGTTGCTTAACCGGGAGCCAATGTGGGTCAGCGAGCACAGGGATGATGGGTGAACAGGACTTAGTGTGAGTTAGGACACGGGCAGCAGAGGTTTGGATGACCCCACGTTTACGGAGGGTAGAACGTGGGAGGCCAGCCAGGAGTGCGTTGGAATAGTCAAGTCTAGAGGTAACAAAGGCATGGATGAGGGTTTCAGCAGCAGATGAACTGAGGCGGGGCGGAGTCGGATGATGTTACTGAGGTGGAAATTGGCGGTCTTCGTGATGGCACGGATGAGAGGTCGAGAGCTCCTCTCGGGGTCAAATATGACACCAAGGTTGCGAACAGTCTGGTTCAGCCTCAGACAGTTGCCAGAGAGATTTATTCACTTGGAAAATACCAATGGTATGTAGAAGAGAATAAACGGTAATGAAAGTCCCTTATATATTCATACTACAACCTGCCTTGGAGCTTAATGTGATGCAGAGCAATAAAGTGATAATCAGCAACATTGCATTTATTTTACAATTATATCAAAATATAAACAGCAAATGTTGTTACTGCCAGTTCGTCTTCCCGATTCTGCGGTGGCCAAGGAGACTTTCCAACAGTGTTTTCAAGTACTTAGGCTCCACTTGGGTGAAGGCATGATTACCAAAACCAAAAATTACCCAAACCACATTGCATACAATATTTAAGGGCTGCATTATTCTACTGCATGGCTTCTGCAGCTCTCTCTCATAGAACCTTCCCTGCTGTACTTGCAGAAAGAGTGAACCATGTTAATTGCTATATGCTATCTATTTCATCTTCACAAATGCTATGCAACTACTTTACTTACTGTAGTATCGACATGTGTATCTAACAGCTAAAAAAATTATGGTTAATTTTAAGAAATCAATCCTGTGGGAAACATCAATGACAGATTGGAATGTACCCCGCAGTGCTTGCTCAGTTCAATAGGAAACCATTCACGGGATGTCGGTGTCGCTGGCAAGGTCAACATTTATTACCCATCCCTAATTGCTCGAGGCGGTGAGCTGTCTTCTTGAACCGCTCCAGTCCGTGTGGTGAGGGTACTCCCACAGTGCTGATAGGTAGGGAATTTCAGGATATTAACTCAGCTACGATAAAGGAATGGCGATAAAGGAATGGTGATATATTTTCAAGTCAGGATGATGTGTGACTTGGAGGGGAACTTGCAGGCGATGATGTTCCCATGCGTCTAGGTGGTAGAGGATGCGGATTTGGGAGGTGCTGTCAAAGAAGCCTTGGCGAGTTGCTGCAGTGCATCTTGTGGATGGTACACACTGCAGCCACGTTGCGCCGGTGGTGGAGGGAGTGAATGTCTAAGGTGGTGGATGGGGTACTGATCAAGCGGGCTGCTTTGTCCTGGATGGTGGTGAGCTTCTTGCATGTTGTTGGAGCTGCACTCATCCAGGCAAGTGGAGAGTATTCCATCACACTCCTGACTTGTGCCTTGTAGATGGTGGAAAGTCTTTGGGGAGTCAGGAGGTGAGTCACTCGCCGCAGAATACCCAGCCGCTGACCTGCTCTTGTAGCCACAGTATTTATGTGGCTGGTCCAGTTAAGATTCTGATCAATGGTGACTCCCCAGGATGCTGATGGTGGAGGATTCAACAATGGTAATTATACTGAAAGTCAAGGGGAGGTGGCTAGACTCTCTCTTGTTGGAGATGGTCATTGCCTGGCACTTGTGTGGCGCGAATGTTAATTGCCACTTATCAGCCCAAGCCTGGATGTTGTCCAGGTCTTGCTGCATATGGGCACAGGCTGCTTCATTTTCTGAAGAATTGGAATGGAACTGAACACTGCAATCATCAGCGAACATATCCACTTCTGACCTTATGATGGAGGGTTGTGTCATTGATGAAGCAGCTGAAGATGGTTGGGCCTAGGACACTGCCCTGAGGAACTTCTGCAGTGTTGTCCTGAGGCTGAGATGATTGGCCTCCAACAACCACAACCATCTTCCTTTGTGCTAGGTACGACTCCAGCCAGTGGAGAGCTTTCCCTGATTCCCATTGACTTCAATTTTACTAGGGCACACTCGGTCAAATGCTGCTTTGATGTCAAGGGCAGTCACTCTCACCTCACCTCTGGAATTCAGCCTTTTTGTCCACGTTTGGACAAAGGCTGTAATGAGGTCTGGAGCCGAGTGGCCTTGGCGGAACCCAAACTGAGCATTGGTGAGTAGGTTATTGATGAGTAATTGATGTTTGATAGCACTGTCGATGACACCTTCCATCACTTTGCTGATGATTGAAAGTAGACTGACGGGGCGGTAATTGGCCAGATTGGATTTGAACTGCTTTTTGTGGACAGGACATACCTAGGCAGTTTTCCACATTGTCGGATAGATGCCAGTGTTGTAGCTGTACTGGAACAGCTTGGCTAGAGGCGCAGCTAGTCCTGGAGCACAAGTCTTCAGCACTGCAGCCCGGATTTTGTCGGGGCCCATAGCCTTTGCTGTATCCTGTGTGCTTAGCCGTTTCTTGATATCACGTGAAGTGAATTGAATTGGCTGAAGACTGGCATCTGTGATGGTGGGGACCTCAGAAGGAGGCCAAGATGGCTTCTGGCTGAAGATGGTTGCGAATGCTTCAGCCTTGTCTTTCGCACTTACATGCTGGGCTCCGCCATCACTGGGGATGTTCATAGAGCTACTAGCTCCTGTTAGTTATTTAATTTTCCACCACCATTCACGACTGGATGTGGCAGGACTGCAGAGCTTTGATCTGATCAGTTGATTGTGGGATCGCTTAGCTCTGTCTAATAACATGTGGCTTCTGCTGTTTCGCATGCATGTAGTCTTGTATTGTAGCTTCACCGGGTTGGCACCTCATTTTAGGTATGCCTGGTGCTGCTCGTAGCATGTTCTTCTACACTCCTTATTGAACGAGGGTTGGTTCCCTGGAATGGTAGAGAGAGGGATATGCCGGGCTATGAGGTTATATATTGTGGTGGAATACAATTCTTCTGCTGCTGGTGGCCCACAGCACCTCATGGATGCCCAGTTTTGAGCTGCTGGGTCTGTTCTGAATCTATCCCATTTAGTACTGTGGTAGTGCCACACACGATGCAAGGTGTCCTCAGTGTGAAGATGGGACTTTGTCTCCACAAGGACTGTGCGGCGGTCACTCCTACCAATACTGTCATGGACAGATGCATCTGCGAGAGATAGATTGGTGAGGACGAGGTCAAGTAGGTTTTTCCCTCGTGTGGGTATGTCTAATCGACGTCAATGTTTTTCTCCATATGAACTACTTGGTCTAAACCCACTCGCCTGCTTGTTCTCCATACCCTTTAATATTATCCCTTTATCAAGTATCTCCAGTTTAATAATAATTCAAAGTTCTTTAAGCTAAAAACGTGTGAATTACCCAGTAATCTGAATTAAGCAATGTAAATAAAACAAAGTGGGATGTATTGTAAACAAATTGAATTATAAAATAATTTGAAGTAAACACCGTTTCATTAAGAGGAGTAAACTGAATCTAATTTCCTTTTAAAAGAAATTATGGATTCTGCTCCGACAGTCAGTCACAGAATGTCGTTGGTGACAGGCTGTTTCAGGACAAAGTGGAAACCATATTGGAGGATTTCAAACAGGATGTGATGGGAGAGGTTAATGTATAGTTGGATTGCAACGATGCGTGGAAGTACTTGGAATAAAAGGGCAGGTTGGATACATGGTGGTAGTTGGCAAGAATGGAAGGGTTGAGGGTTTGTTTTGACAAGAGAGAGCTGACAGTGCTTATGAAGGAGGTTGATACAGGGCCAGAGGTCAGGAATAGGTTGATGGAGCTGAGAAGGGGAAGTTGGGTAATCTGGAGATGGACAGATGTGATCAAGGAGGATGGTGCTGGTTTTATGGAGATCAGTGTGTGGAAAATTTTGAAGAAACTGTAGGGGATGGGAGGGTGTAAGCTGGTTTGGCAGGAGGAAGCTGAGGTAGCCACATAAATGGCCTCAATTTTGGACACAGAAATCCATAAGCTCCTTGCATTTAATATCTGAAGTGAGGATAGATGGTGCAGTGGAGGGAGGTCAGAGGACATGGTTGGTAGAGGAGTTTCAACACTGGCTCAGCTTTAGGATTAAATAGCCTTTATGCAAATACTGCAAACAGATTTGAACACTTAATACAGCAGATGCACAATGTACTAATGGAAAAGTTTATTTAACGAGTATTCAAACTTGGGTTACGCATAGATTAACTTCTTCGACATTTTAACGGAAAACTGCTGGATTTTAAGAACTGCTTAGACTGTGCTTACTACTTTGTCTGGTGCTACAAGCCCATTTGTGGTAGAAATTAACAAAAGCAAGAGTCAGTGCTCTATTTGCATGGAAAGAACCAAGTACAGTATACTAAATCTTCATGACAGCAATTAGATATTATAATGATATAGAGATACTGGAACTTGAGTCCAACTTTTCATGCAATCATTAAGCATGCATTTTTGTCATAGCATTCAAAATGGTTGGCTTCCAGGGACCCATATTGTACTGGAATGAAGGTGGAGAATTTAGTAGTACCTTCTGTGGCGAGCGTTGACCGTTTCTTAAGCAGATGGATTGCATGGTCGATAATCTCTTGTTGCCTTTTGATGCACCTAATCTTTGAGAGTTCAAGGAGGTAATTTTGCATTTTGATCTTCTAAACCACTGGAGCTAGCCATTGGTTTAGTGGTAGCATTTCCACCTATCAGTTAGAAAGTGCAGGGATCGAATCCGGCTCTGAATTCTGGATTGACATCCAGTGGGATACTTGCGTCCAGTGGGTGTGGGTGGCCCCCCATCACCCCTTCCCGCAACCCCCCCCCCCCCACCACTATCATATGGGTTGTGAGAGCCCATAAAATCCTCCTGCCGTATCGGACTAACTACCCTATCGAATAGGATAAAGATGGTAACGACCATGGAAGGAACGTTCATGTCACGGTCTGTCAGACTGTTAACCAGCCTGCGAATCCTTCCACTACACTGATCTCCAAGGTCAGAGTGTGAAGATACGAAACAATAACAACCATCTAAATCAAACCTGCTATTGGGAAGAGTTTGGAGGTCTGAAGAGTGTAATGACTTAATCCTTTGGCAGCAATATGCTTTGTAAGTATTCACTGTAATTAGTACATGTCCTTTTAATTGTTCGCTTAACAGACATGACTTAATAAAGGAAATGCCATGCTCACCGCATGAGTTTTCTCATTAAAGGGCACACAACCACACTATTGGTATTAATTCTGGAAAATGCAGGTTAATCTGCCTGAATGATTGTGTCTCACTTGCCAACAACCAACATTTAATTGTTGCTAACTATCAATTGAGGAAAACAAAGGTTTTGTGGAACCAAATAGGAAGACCAATATAGCTGAATCCTGATAAATATCTAAACTAGTTTGCCAAGAAGTTCTATGCTTGGATCAAGACCTTGCAAAAATTGAAAGCACAGTTTTGGAACTCTATGTTGGATCAGGTAAAATGAGTTATCAAGCCAAGTAGATTCTTTTTTGCTTCGAAATTGTCAGCACACTATTAGTAAGTCAGTCATGTTTAAACCTAAAGGAGTATTCCAACATTATCCTGCTAAGTTATTTGCTGTTCACAAAATTTCCAAATCCAAAATTGCATGCTACTTTTCCTTATAGAGCCACAATTTTAACTCTTAGAAAGTTTTCAACTAAAAAATAATTTTTAAAGTTTGAACAAATCAAATCCAAGCATAATGTTTGAAAAAAATACCAGCAAGATGTCCATCTGTGAGGAGAAGCAGGTTAACTTTTCAGATGTGGAATCCTTCAACAGAATATTAACCTGTCCTTTCTCTTTGCAGATGCTGGCTGACCTGCTGTGTCTTTCCGACATTTTCTATATTTTATTTCACATTTCCAGCATTTGCAGTTTTTCCTCTTTTTACATTCAGTGCAAATCGAGTTTCTGTGACCTTTTGTGCTAGTTTAAAAAATATCGCGCCAGAAGCCAGCCACGCCGCCGATCGAATTAATCACCATTGCGAGCTTCCGATAATTACGCCTACTTGCGGGCCTATGATGAGGCTCTTAAAATTAAACTTTTTTTTAGGCACGTGGACACTAATAGGCACCTTTTAAAAACGTTTTAGTTTTTTAAAATTTACCAAGAAACTGACTACTGTATACCAATGTATCTAGTAAATGGTTCTGTATATATTTAAGTCATTTTCAGTTATTTAAAATTAGGTTACTCACAGGTGGTGTACTAGACACTCTGGTTAACAATGCTTATCTTTTGTGATAAACTCATTTCCAGCTGAATTAATAAAACTGCACCAGGTTACCACTCTTAAATATATCAAAGAATATTTTTAAAGCAAATTAAAAAAAAAAAAAATTACATTCTAAAACGCTGCCTGATTGCACTGGTTCATGGAAGATTTTAACGTTCTGCGATATGCAAATGAGCTTGAGTAGAAACCGGAGCAAAAAAACCCCTTAAAACTAGCACAATTTTGAGCACAATTCTTGGCCAGTGTTTTTCAATTAAGTAACAGTTCAATTACAATCTATCAAACATCTGCAGACAAAAGGCAAATGCAGTATTTACATTATTGTCAATGATCAATGTTGGAAATCTCTACTTTGACACTTGTACTGTTAACACTTTTGCTATAGCGCTGTAAGTTTATATGCGTAATGCATAATTTTAACCAAGTGTGCACGTTAAAATAAATCAAATTTCAATTGTGTAAGTTTAAATGTAATCTGAAAGTAATGCATTATATACACAACAATTTCAACACATCACATTTTGCAACGCAATATATATATAAAAAAACCTGTTCATAAAAACATTAAGCAAAATGTATTTAAAGTTACATGATATATGCCAAATGTTGTGATCACATCTGTTAAATAAAATTTTTCCCTGGCCTAACAAAATTAAATAAAAAGATGTTATGCTTTCATTCAAAAGCTCCCTCTATTTGAAATATATCTGAGAATGAAAAGAATAATACAGGAAAGAGATGGTAGTTTATAACTACAGTAAGTCTTTTGTGTTTGCCCCCTCCCCCCAAACAAAAAAAATCCTAATACACTTAACTCTTATTATACAATATGATTCCAGGTTAAATAGTTGCTCTCTTCCAACCTCTCCACTCTCCTGTTCTCATCTTGCATATTGATTCACCCACCAACATCCATAGTTATCCTTTGGCCTAGCCATCACGTGAGGCCTCACCACTTCCAAGAATTTGATCATTCTCAAGGTCATCTATGATCTCAATTCCCTCACCATCTGCATCTCCCATCCAGTACCTCACCTGGAAATAAATTCTCCAGCTCCCTCACCAACTCCTAATTTTCTCTCCTTTGGCCTGCCACGACACTGTTACCCTTGTCAATATAGTCAATGGCTCCCTTGGCTCTGCCTTTGATGCTTTCATCCTCACCAATTTATTCACGGTCTCTCACCCCCGCCATTCCCCTGGTACAATTCCCACCACTGCACCCTCAAGTGTGCGGGCTTCAGACTTGAGCATACCTGGTGCCTGGTCAACTGTCTGCCATATCTGACTGGATCATTTCATCCAATAATGTGTTTTCTTTTCCATGATTAAATTCTATTACTCCAAGACCATCCAGTGGTTAAAAACAATCCCATACTCTTCTCAACAATTCCCTTCCCTGCCCGTTCCATCATCACCTCCAATGCAAGTGCAAGGAGCTAATGCAATTTTTTACCTTGAAAAGTGAGACTATCCATGAACCTGCCTCAACCTCCTCCACGATGCAGTTTCTCCCGCATACCCCCAGTCCTTACTATGCTGTAAAGAACCAGAGAAGCTTAAAGCACAAAAGGCGACAATTCATCCCATTGTGTTTATGCGAGCTCTTTGCTAGAGCAATCCAAGACTAATCCCAATGACTTGTCCTCTTCTCACAGACATGCGTCTTCCTGTTTTAAATATTTATCCTATTTTCCCTTAGTCTCTGCTCAACCACTCACTGGCAAATCATTCCATGCTCCAGCAACCTTCTGCGTAAAGTAATTTCTTCTAACACTCTTAGTGACAATTTTAAATTGATTACTCCTCATCATGTTCTCCCCCAACAGAGGAAACAGTCTTTCCCTATTCACTATCAGAACTCTTCATAATCTTAAACAACTCTATTAAATCTATTATCATTTTCTGCTTCAGTGGAAATTATGGTATCTCATCTCACGTCATAACTACAGTTTCCATATCTGTCATAATCTTGGTGAAACCACGCTGTACAATCTCTATGGCTTTAACGTCCTTTCTATAATGAGGCATCCAGAACTGCACACAGTACTGCAGTCTAACCAATGTTTTCTCTAAATTTATTACCTTTTCGCTCTTTGAGATTGTGCTCTCTATACTTGCGTCCAAATCATCTATATATACACTGAGAAAAAAAGTGGATGTGATAAACCACTTCCAACCCTCCCTCAATCTGAACAGCAGCCATTTAGTCTAACTCTTCAGTTTCCAGTCATCAACTTTCTATCCATGCTGTTACATTTCCTCTTATACCATACAGATGAAATTTTCTAACAAGCTTCTTATAAGGCACATTATCGAATACCTTGAGAATGCATATACACTACATCTATTGCATTCCAATTATCTATCCAATCCACCCAACTCCACTTCTTCAACAACTCTAAAGATGCACTTCCTATTCCCTCAATCCATTCTCCATCCAGCTCCAGACTACTCAACTATCACTCCTTGCCTCAATGCTTGCTGAAATTGTTTATGGTTCCCTTTGTACAGACACTATTCTCTCCATCAAAACCACCATGATTAATCACTTCAAAAAGCTGAAGTTTGATTCCTCGGCCCTTTCCAACTGTTGGCCCATATCTATTCTTTCTTTCCTTTCACAGCTTCTGGATTGTAACACACTGTGACAATCCAGCTCCATGTTCACCTCTCGCACAATTACCTGTTTGAATTCTTTCAGTCAGGCTCTACCCTGCTCACAGCACTCGGACTACTCTGGGTAAAGTCATCGACATCCTCTGTAACTGTGACCATGGTACATTGTCCCGCCTTGTACTTTGTGACATTCGATATGGTTGACCACCCAATCCTCCTCCACAGCCTTTCCTTCATGGTCGACCTCTATAGAACTTGGTTCCACTCCTACCTACCCTACTGTAGCTAGTACATCACTAGCAATGGCTTCCCTACCCAGCCTTGCATGGTCACCTTGGGTGCACTGCAAGCTTTCATCCCAAGTCCCCTCCTTTTTCTCATTTACATGTTGCTTCTCAATGACATTATCCATAGGGATGGGTCAGCTGCTATATGCAAGCTGGAGGCAATTAACCAAACCTCTCCACTATCAGCTTCAATGCCACAGTCACCTGTTATTAGATTGTCTGACATCAAGCTGTGGATCAGCCAGAACTTTCTCCAAATGGGAAGACCACAGCCATCCAGTTCAGCTCCGTCCAAAACCTCCACACTCTTCGCCTAACTCCATCCCCTTCCTTGCTCAGATCGAACCAGGTGGTGCGTTAAACTCATAACATTACAAAGATGACTTACTTCCACTTCAGCAGTGTCACCCAACTCTACCTTTACCACAGCCGAAGCTCTTATTCACGCTTTTGTTACCTCCAGACTCAACTGCTCAAATGCACTCCTTGGTAGCTCTACCAAAACTTCACTGCCCGTGCCCTGTCCTGCATTATGTTTTGTTTGCTTATCACCTCTGTCCTCGCCAACCTACCCTTTCCCAATGCACTGAATTCAAAATCCTGGTTTACAAATCCCTTCACAACCGTCTCTTGCTCCATGTGCATCCCTCCGCTCCACCACTGCTGGCAGAGCCTTCAGAAGTTTTGACCCTATTCTTCAGAATTCACTTCATAAAACCCTCCACCTTGCTAATGCTCTCCCCTCTTCAAAATATAGTTTTTCAACTAGCTTTTTTTTAATCATTCTTTTAATTTTTACTGCTTGGTGACCGTTTCTCTTCTGTGAAGTACCTTGGGACATTTATTATATTAAAGGTTCTTATATAATTGCAAGTTATCAGCTTTATTATTTCATGTTTGGCATATTGGCACCGCCACATAACAGGAAAAATAGTAAATAAAAAAACTACATTTTAAAATTATATTTAATATATGTTAAAGAACAAATTGCTGACATTAAATTTAGCATGGCTTAAAGTGAAATAGGTAGAGCGGTGGTGTTTGCTAATATTTATAAACCACGTGATAAGTTTAGGGCATTAAAAACCCTTCAGCTGAATTACAACTATTTATTATCCTCTATATAAAGAAATTCAGCAGCAGAAGCATCAATAAGCCCCTCTCCAAAATAATTTAAAAAAAAAAACTAAAATCGGTATTTTTATTGCAACTTGAAGTTAATTGGTTTGTATAGACCATTTAAGATGATATAAAACAAAACATGAAAATAAATAGGCTACTCCAGGTTACCTCATTCTCAATCATATACCACAATGAAAATTGATATATGCAAAAACTGACGCTTACTGTATTGTTTACCTTCCCCTCTTCAGAGTTTTGCTGACAAGAATTGTGTACTTCATCTTCCCTCACCAATTTTTCAGGCCATGAAGGAAATCCTTTTATTTGACCCCAGACCAAGTCACCAACATTAAACGTCCTTGGTCTATAGTGTATTAATTCGTTAGATGGAGAATCTGGAATCCTCAAATCATCATCACTGCTGATGCTTTTAGTGTCTGAAGGACTCGGGGCACATCCATTAATGTTTTCAGAATTATAATCTCCATTGTACTGAATAAAGTCATGTGCCAAAGAACCTGGCATTCCCTCCAAACTAGCTGAGGAGCTTGGAGATTGCTCCTCTATGGCAAGTTCCTGTTTGGGGGCTGTTAGCAACTCGCCAAAGTTCCTGTTCTGTTGAGACCGGTTTCCATTGATGTGTGTACATCTTTCCACAGTGTTCTCTAGTCTTTCTTTAATGTTAACAATGTGTCTTTTTTGACTATTAAACCTAAAGCTGTCCTCAAGAAATCTTTTGTCCAACTGACAGTTTTTCTGCTGTAATACTGCATCAGTCTGCTCTCCATGAAATGAAGGTATCCTTTCCGCAGAAGGACTATGGTTTACCTGGCCAGAGTGTTCTAGAAACTTCTCACATTTCCACACTGTTGCATCACCAACCGGAAGTTGCTCCGTTTCCCATTGTTTTTTAGGAGTGTTGCGACCTGGTGATTTGAAGTATTCAAATCCTTCCCCATCAGGAGTGATTTTTGCTTGTTCAGAATTTTTCCTCAACCTCACTCCTCTGGCATGCCTATTTGCCAGGATGTTTTGACTGTTGATCCGGCTGTCAATCTCCATGCTGGAAAGTCTTTTCCCATGAATCACTGCATTGACTGCATTGGAAAGATTCACAGGATTTGCAATGGAGGCAGTAAAGGCACTCATGGCACTCAGGGCTGGGATTGGGCTCATTTGAGAAGTACCACTCATTGCTGTAGTGATCACAACCTGCATTCCTTTGCTCGCAGCATCTACCACAGCTTTATATATGGCATCAACAGAAGGGTCGTGGGGACCCACAGTGGGGACCCCTTCTCTGCTTTGTTGACCTTGAGCCTGTTCTATTCGATGTTGGTCACCAGACAGATCGTGAAAAGTGGGAAGGGCAGCGTGGGAGCCCTCAGAGAGTAATATTGTTCCTGGATGGGAGTTTACTGGTGCATTTGAAAGTGAGACATCTTGGGCTGGGCTCACCTGAAGGAAGAAAATTGAATCAATTGCAGCATTATGTATTTCTCTTCTGTAATTTGTCAGTACATGCATTAAGTATAGCTACTTTTAAATTGTAGTAAGCTAATTAAAACTAAACTTTAAACAGAAGAAAGCATAAAAAAATATTTGAACAGTCATTCTTGCAAAATGGTTAAGACAACTGAAGGTATATTTGGACTGACTTTCTTGTAACCATTGCAGTTTTTCCCCATAGTGGCTTCCTGTTATTCCACTGGTCTGGGAAATTAATAAAGTCTGCAGGTTTACTTTCTCCTATTTTTCACCAGAAAGACAGCAATTCAACTTGTTACCCCATTACAGAATTAAAACACATCTTCATCAATACTTTGGTCAATTTGCCACTTTTCATATTTCCTTAATCCACCCCCCCACCCCACCGACGAAAATATTCATAATCCTTACTTACGGTTTAGGTTTTCTTTGTAAGCACCATTATCATGGTTTGAACATTCAACTTTAGCAATTCACACATTGAAAAATGTAAGAGCTTTCTACATATGTATTACAATTATAATTTCTAAGGATTTTATTATTTATTTAACGTGTGGGTAACCTTTATGACATTGCTTGGCTATTACAAGGCTCTGAATCATCGGTATTATTTTATATACAGGTGAGACTGGGTTCTTTTGTGAAAATAAATCAATGATTCTACCAAGTACTTAAAGTCAAAACATCAAATTTATATTTTTTTAAATTCTATTATGAAGAAATCCAAATATTGTTTATCCTTTTTCTGTTTCCTGTCTTTCTCTTCATTTTTGACCCAAGACAATTGCTCACCTTGATATCCCATTACAAATTCAAAACACATCATTACTAGTACTTTGGCGAATTTGCACTTGAAATGTCCTGCAGATCTGATTTTTTTTCCTTCATCTAGTGTCTCCTTGTTGGGGTTCAGTAGCTGATTGATTCAGCAGCTTGGTTGAGTGAGCCTCGATAGAGAGTGCCAGCAGGTTATCCAACATCACAGCCATGCCTGATATTTTCTTCGCAACAATACTTATAACATGCATCTCTAGATAGCCACTGGGAGCTTGAAACCTGGCTGATTTTGCCTCTCTAACCAAGGGGTGCCCAAGTCAGTTCCACCATTCCCATCAATGCCCCAACTGGCATCAGCTAACTCAGCACAAGCCGATGACAGAGCCTGGAAACTTCCTGGTCCACATAACTCAGTTACTCACTGGATAAATTCGCTCAGCCACTGCGGGGAGGCGAGGACAGGCTTCAATTTATTGATTGTAACATTGAGTCAAAAACTGAAAATCTGTAACATTGAAAACATTTTTTCCTTAAAAGTTCAGAAACAACTAAAGCAGTAACAACAATTTTGTGTCAGATGTGTGCTGTGAACTCATGACTATTAAAGCTAGAATTGAAAACCAGACTCATTTAGACTGTTAATATTCATCCCAGTGAGAGAAAAACAGATTCCCATTACTTTGGGATGCTTCTGAACCCAGCTCCCAGAGGTGAAAGGGACATTTTCAGACATTGACTGTAAAGCTCTCCTATGTGTTCATGTGTTAAATCTTCCATACCTTCACTGTAAATAATGATAATACTCCCACTCTTACAAGTGACCACTGGATGTAGAAAAAAAATCAGAGAGAAAGGCACCATACAAGTAACTGAGGCAGTGCCCTGGAATAAGTGAATGTAAGTAAGAATCTCAAATCAATAAATATATGAGAAAAACACAAACAGCACTTAACTAAGGGAGGGAGCTTATTTCACTATAAATTAGTAGTGATACACTGCTATCAATTCTACCACTAAAATTAATAGGCAGTCAACCAGAAGTAGCTTGTGGTTGCCCTCTAATAGTAGAACAGTTTTGGTTAAAGGAACCTCTGTAAATGGAACTGGAAAAGAAACAAAAAATCTGGAAAAGTCATCAGTTAAGATTTTATTGGAACAATTTGTCTTCATGACATCCACAAGATCCAAGTATTTTGCTTCATCTGCCTTCTTGGTTGTTTTGCTTTCATTTTACGACACAGTACATCTGATGTGTTTAGTTCACTTTACAACATTCAGAACAGCGATAAAGGGACAAATGTGATGAAATCACGTGTGGTTAAGGAGGAAGAAATGTCCAGGGTATGCGTTTATGTGTATAAATTAGGGAGGATGTCTGACATCCCAGTATTAATTGGGGAGGATGACTGATGTTATATATAAAAATAAAATACTTCCTGTTAACTGCTACCGAAGACTTTATCTCACTGGATAGTCGAGAAATGCAGCAATTCAGTCATTGGCAGATGCAAGATTAAAATAGGATGTGCAATTGCTTACCTGAAAGTTTTGAAAAACGCACGCCATAGGGTTTGGTGGGTTACCCGGACCAGAAAATGAAGTGTGACCTTGAAACCCCTGCAGACCCCGAGTCCCTTGCAGACCTTGTAAAAGTTGATGATGACTCTGAGGAAACATCTGGTTGCTGTTGATCAAGGTCTGGAGACGACTTAATTGTGGGTTGTTCAAACTATTGTTGAATGAAGGTACATCACCTGTATACAACAATAAAATGCAAAAGAAAGTGCGTCAGTGATGGAATCTGCGTACCTGCTGCATATTTCTGATACAAATACTTACAATGGCTGGTTAAGAAAAATGAACCAAGAATTGAAAAGTAAATTTATGTATTAAAATCACTGGCCCATAACAGTGTATTGTAACCACAGAAGATAGTTAACACACTAAGACATCACTTCAGAACAAGTAAAAAAAAGTGATCTTTTGCTGCCTACACTGACTCGGCAGCTATACAGTGTGGTCATATCTCATCAGTAACACAAAGAAACCAAACTATTTTGATATATTCTCTAAGTAGTTCGAGTAATCACCAAATGAGTTCTTTAATTGTTAGTTCTCTTTAAATCATTCTTGATAAGAGTACTTAAGCAGTTTAAGTGAAGGGGAAAAGTTAAATATTTGGGATTCTGTTGGTTTAAGAAGAGTAAAACAAGGTTACACTGCAGTAGGAGTAAATTGGCACAGCAGGCTGTGGAAACCAGTTTTCTAATCAATCAGCAGAGGTGACTCATTTGGCTGTAAACAAACAAACAGTATAAAAAGACCAGTGCTAGTGCGAGTCAGCAGAGAGTGCTGAGTTTGGGTAAGTGAGAGTTCGGGTGCTCTTTTCAAACTTTAACTCTGTGGCTTGTAGTTAATAAGGCCTTTCTGGTGCAGAGTGACTGTTGGTAAACCATTTAACTGGTGTAATTTAGAGGGATTGATTTAATTTAAATCCAATTAATTAGAGGGGATACTAGCATCTATAATCGGGCAGAGAGTGTCCATAACTAACAATAAAAAATTTTAATTAATTACATAGAATGGAGCAGGTGATGTGTTACTGTTGCGAGATGTGGGAGCCGGTGGACCCCAATGAGGCTCACAGTGATTACATCTGTGACAAGTGTCCGCTGCTACAGGAACTCCAGCTCCGTGTTGATGAGCTGGAGTCTGAGCTTCAGACACTGCAACACATCAGGGAGGGGGAGAAGTACCTGGACTCTGTGTTTCAGGAGGTGGTCACACCTATGAAGTTAATTAATTCAGATGTAGCCCATGGTCAGGGACAGGACGGTGTGACGAGTGAGGCAGGTACGGGGATCCAGGAGGTAGTGTTGGAGGAGCCGCAGCCCTTGCTCTTGTCCAACAGGTTCGAGGTTCTTACTCCCTGTGGGGACGGGAGCAGGGACTGCAGGGAGGATGAGCAACCTGGCCACAGCACCGTGGAACGGGGGGGCCATTCAAGAGGGGGGAGTAAATAGAAATGTTGTAGTGGTAGGGGATAGTATTATTAGGGGGATAGATAGAGTTCTCTGCAGCCGAGAGCGAGAGTCCCGTAGGCTGTGTTGCCTGCCAGGGTTAAGGACATCTCCTCTGGGCTGGAAAGAAATTTGCAGTGGGAGGGGGTGGATCGAGTTGTTGTGGTCCATGTTGGTACAAACGATGTAGATAGGACAAGGAAGCCGGTTCTGTTAAAGGAGTATGAGCAGCTAGGGGTCAAATTAAAAAACAGAACCTCAAGGGTAATAATCTCTGGATTATTACCTGAGCCACGAGCGAATTTGGCTAGGACAAATAAAATTAGAGAGTTAAATGAGTGGCTCAAAGACTGGTGTGGGAGAAATGGGTTTTGCTTCCTGGGACACTGGCACCAGTACTGGGGCAGGAGGGAGCTGTTCCGTTGGGACGGGCTTCACTTGGCCAGTGCTGGGACTAGAGTCCTGGCGGATCATATAACTAGGGCTGTAGAGAAGGCTTTAAACTAACTAGTGGGGGAAGGTTCCTAGAGAGCAAATAATAAAAATGACAACAGAGAAGGTCATAGACTTAGGTAGCAGTGGGGAAATTAAAAACCAGAGTGTGTCAGGAAGGGGCAGAAGGTATGGAGTAAAAGGTAAAGTAATAAAAAGGGCAAAAGCAGGAACTAAGTGTCACAAAACATATTTGAAAGTTCTCTATCTGAATGCACGTAGCATTCGTAACAAAATAGATGAGTTAATGGCACAAATAACTACATATGGGTATGATCTTGTGGCCATTACAGAAACATGGCTGCAGGGTGACAATGCCTGGGAATTAAACATACCAGGTTATTTAACGATCAGGAAGGACAGGCAGGAAGGAAGGGGAGGTGGGGTGGCTATGTTAATAAAGGAAGGAATCACTAATACAGAGAAATGATATTGGGTCAAAAGATCAGGATAATGAAACAGTTTGGGTGGAGATAAGGAATAATAAAGGGGAAAAAAACACTAGTGGGCGTAGTCTATAGGCCTCCGAACAGTTGCAACTCTGTTGGACGGAGTATCAATCAGGAAATAGTTGAGGCTTGGAATAAGGGAACATCTATAATTATGGGGGATTTTAACTATCATATTAATTGGACAAATCAAATTGGGCAGGGCTGCCTTGAGGATGAGTTCATTGAGTGTATTAGGGATGGGTTTCTTGAGCAGTATGTAACTGAACCGACCAGGGGGCAAGCAACCTTAGATCTGGTCCTGTGTAACGAGACAGGATTAATTAAAAATGTCCTAGTAAAGGATCCCCTTGGAATGAGTGACCATAACATGGTTGAATTCCATATTCAATTAGAGGGTGAGAAGGTTGGATCTCAAACAAGCGTGCTAAGCTTGAATAAAGGAGACTATGAAGGTATGCGAGCGGAATTGAGTTGAGTGGATTGGGAAAATAGATTAAAGGGTAAGACGATACATGATCAGTGGTGTACATTTAAGGAGTTATTTTACAACTTCCAAAAAAAATATATTCCACTGAGAAGAAAAGGGTGTAAAAGAAAAGTCAGTCATCCGTGGCTAAGTAAAGAAATTAAGGATAGTATTCAACTAAAAACAAGGGCTTACAAGGTAGCCAAATCTAGTGGGAGGATAGAGGATTGGGAAAACTTTTAAAAGACAGCAAAAAATAACAAAAAGATTGATTAAGAAAGGGAAGATAGATTATGAAAGTAAATTAGCAAAAAATATAAAAACAGATAGTAAGAGTTTTTATAGTTATATAAAAAGATAAAGGGTGGCTGAAGTAAATGTTGGTCCCTTAGAGGAGGAGACCGGGAAATTAATGGTGGGAAATATGGAGATGGCAAATACCCTGAATGAATATTTTGTATCAGTCTTTACAGTAGAGGACACTAAGAATATCCCAACACTGGACAAACAGGGGGCTATAGGGGGGGAGGAGCTAAACACGATCAAAATCACTAAGGAAGCGGTACTCGGTAAAATAATGGGACTCAAGGCGGATAAATCACCTGGACCTGATGGCTTACATCCTAGGGTCTTGAGGGAAGTGGCGGTAGGGATTGTGGATGCATTGGTAATAATTTTCCAAAACTCCCTGGACTCAGCAAAGATCCCGGCAGACTGGAAAACTGCTAATGTAACATCCTTATTTAAAAAGGGCAGTAGACAGAAGGCTGGAAACTATAGACCGGTTAGCCTAACATCTGTGGTAGGTAAAATTTTGGAGTCCATTATTAAGGAGACAGTAACGGGACATTTGGATAATCATAATTTAATAGGACAAAGTCAGCATGGTTTTATGAAGGGGAAGTCATGTTTGACAAATTTGCTGGAGTTCTTTGAGGAAGTAACATACAGGGTGGATAAAGGGGAACCAGTGGATGTGGTGTATTTAGACTTCCAAAAGGCATTTGACAAGGTGCCACACAAGATTATTGCTTAAGATAAAAAATCACGTGATTGGGGGTAATATTCTGGCATGGATAGAGGATTGGCTATCTAACAGAGGACAGAGAGTTGGGATAAATGGTTCATTCTCAGACTGGCAATCAGTAACCAGTGGTGTTCCACAGGGGTCAGTGCTGGGTCCCCAACTCTTTACAATCTATATTAACGATTTGGAGGAGGGGACCGAGTGTAACATATCAAAGTTTGCAGATGATACTAAGATGGGAGGGAAAGTAGTGAGTGAAGAGGACATAAACAATCTGCAAGGGGACATAGACAGGCTAAGTAAGTGGGCAGAGATTTGGCAGATGGAATACAATACTGGAAAGTGTGAGGTTATGCACTTTGGCAGGAAAAATAGTAGAGCAAGTTATTATCTTAATGGCAAGAAACTGGAAAGTACTGAAGTACAAAGGGATCTGGGGGTCCTGGTGCACGAAACTCAAAAGGTTAGTATGCAGGTGCAGCAAGTGATTAAGAAGGCCAATGGAATGTTGGCTTTCATTGCTAGGGGGATAGAATATAAAAATAGGGAGGTATCGCTTCAGTTGTACAAGGTATTGGTGAGACCGCACCTGGAATACTGCATACAGTTTTGGTGTCCATACTTAAGAAAAGACATACTTGCTCTCGAGTCAGTACAAAGAAGGTTCACTCGGTTAATCCCGGGGATGAGGGGATGGACATATGAGGAGAGGTTGGGTAGATTGGGACTCTACTCATTGGAGTTCAGAAGAATGAGAGGCGATCTTATTGAAACATATAAGATTGTGAAGGGGTTGGATCGGGTGGATGCGGGGAGGATGTTCCCGATGATGGGTGAAACTAGAACTAGGGGGCATAGTCTTAGAATAAGGGGCTGCTCTTTCAAAACTGAGATGAGAAGGAACTACTTCACTCAGAGGGTGGTAGGTCCATGGAATATGCTGCCCCAAAAAGCTGCAGAAGCTACATCATTACATAAATTTAAAACAGAAATAGACAGTTTCCGAGAAGTAAAGGGAATTAAGGGTTACGGGGAGCGGGCAGGAATTTGGACATGAGTCTAGGTTCGGATCGGTCATGGCCCTGTGGGTAGCGTAGCGGGCCCAGGGGCCGTGTAGCCTGATCCTGCTCCTATTTCGTATGTCCAATTCTGTTAGGTTCAGGAGATGGTTCTGTGATAGTAGATTGGTGGTTAGGATCAGATCAGCCATGATCTTATTGAATGGCGGAGCAGGCTCGAGGGGCCAATTGGCCTACTCCTGCTCCTATTTCTTTTGTTCTTGTAAATATGGTATCATTTGGTGATCAAGGGACTGCATTTAACTGATTTTCCTCTCATTTCAGACTTGCTAGTATCTATACCAGTAAGTTAATTCAAGGATGAATTCTAATTTTCCAAGTGGTTTAAAAAAAATATTGCCAGTTTCATTTCCTGTCATTTTGTTCAGTTGGTAGTGATCTTTTTTCTGGACTTAAAACAGCCAACTCCTTAGTGGCCCGTATTTTCCGATGCCTACGGGTGTGTACGAGCTGTGTACACACCTGTAGGGACATCAGAAATGCTGGTTTCAGGCATGTGAAGCACATGTGCTGAAAATCAGCATTTCCGATCTGTCAAGAAGATTTTTGACAGATCGCACGCCTGCCCTGGAGAAGGGCCTCTGCGGGTGGAGAGTTCTGCTTTCTGCAGAACCTCCGCCTGCTGAAAACCCTTAGAAATCTTACGCCTGGTAAAAGCAGGCGTAAGGCCTGCTTTTACCAGCATAAGAGATTAAAAAAGTTAAAAAAAATTTTTTTTCACTCATTTATAATTTAAAAATACTTAAAAAAAGGTTTATTTTTAGCCCCGTAAAAAACCTTAATTATTTTTTTCAAAAAATTAAATGTTAAATATTTAATTTAATGTAATTTTAACTCATTTTAAAAACGTGATGGTTTTTAAAAAATTTATTTAATGTTTTAGTGTCTTTTTTCAGTGATCCCCATTCATACCTTTGACGGGTCTATCTGTCAAACGTATGAAGGGAGATTCCCTTCTTTCATTGGCTCACCTGGCCCACGTGAGCCCAGGGACACTTGCAAACCGCATGCGCCCCTTGGATATTTGGGCCCTGCGCATTTCGACTGTGGAGAGGCCCAGGATCGGAAGTGTCCGGACCTCGGGAACCCTCAGGTAAGTGTGTAGATTTTTTTCCGATAGGAGGCATCCGCACGCAGGAAGCCTCCTATCGGAAATTACGGGCCATTGATTCTGCGTCACTGGAGGCATCATCATTAAGACATTAAACAGTAATTCCTGGACTACCAGTTCTGGTGGAGGACAAAGGCAGATTGTAATCTTCCTAACTCTCAATTCTTATCAGAACATAGATGAGGATCATTTAATTTCACCATACTGGTTAAATATCTTAAGAGATCTAGAATAGTGTTCATTTAACCTTTGTCCCACATTTTGAAAGAATATATTATAGTGCCAAACCATTTCAAATGATCATAATCCATTCAAAATTATAGTGATTGTTACAAAAGTGCAGAGAGGATTTAGGGTCTTTCCAGAACAAGAAAGCTGCAAAGCATTTCTGAAAAATATCAGAACCAAATTTAGAAGATTGCAGCCAGATTGAAATACCAAAAAAAACTGGATTATACTTGGTAATTGTCAAAAGTGAAAATAGTCATAAGGGAGAAAAAATGAATTTTCAAATTAATGCCACATCCATTGGCAGAACCTGTGCCTCTAAGTCAGAAGGATGAGGATTCAAGAGACCACAGTGGTGTCCCCCAGGGGTCAGTTATTAGGACCACTGCTCTTTTTGATATACATTAATTTGGGAATAATGGGTTTTGACAGAGTAAATAAGAAGAAACTGTTTCCAGTAGGCAGAAGGGTCGGTAACCAGAGGACACAGATTTAAGATAACTGGCAGAAGAACCAGAGGTGGGATGAGGAGAATTTTCTTTACGCAGTGAGTTATGATGATCCGGAATGCACTGCTTGAAAAGGTGGTGAAAGCAGATTCAATAATAACTTTCCAAAGGGAACTGGATAAATACTTGAAGGGAAACATTTTACAGAGCTATGGGACTAATTGGATAGCTCTTTCAAAGAGCCAGCACAGTCACAATGGGTCAAATGGCCTCCTTCTGTGCTGTATCATTCTATGATTCACTTTAGGGCTTCAGCACTTAATCTAAGCACTGATGCAATGTTGCATTGTTAGAGATGTCATCCTTTAGTTTAAGGCATTAAATTGAGGTCTCATCTGTCTACTTCAGTGCTTCAAGTAGATGTTAAAGATCTCGTGGTATCTGAGGAAATCAAGGAGTGTCCTGGCTAACATCCCTTTCCTCCAACACCAATAAAAATGATCAACTTGTTATTCATCACATTGCTGTTTGACTGCATGACAGGAGTCACAGGACTTCAAAGTAATTTGTATGTGAAATGCTTTTGGGTGTTTGAGAGACATCCTTTATTATTTTGGGATTCCAGACCAATCCAATTGACTAGTCTTGAAACCAAATAGTGACACTTTTAACATCAATTACTACAGGTAAATGTGCAGATAATTAGAAAGTTAGAAACACTGATTTAGAAGCTGGATTGTCATTTTGCATGTGTGTACCTCTTAGATGCTATCTCGCACAATCAAAAAACTCCTTTGCTTTACCTTTCCTATTCAATATACAAGGGTGTGGAGAGAAGGGACGAGGAATTGTGGTTGCTGATGCAAATCCAACAAATGTTTCAATTGCACGGCCTGTAAATTAGTCTAGACACTAAACCAGTACAATGGTTAGGTAAGTTATGAACATGTGAAAAGAAAGACAAGAAGTTGAAGGATGACAAACCAGAGAAAAAGACCTGTGGCCAATTTCAAGAAAATTTCTTGATAAATCAATCAAGGAAGCTCTAGGAGACCATGGTTACCATGATGTCAGTTAAAATCAAACATCCCACCACCCCAATATGCCCTAAAGTCCATCTTCTTCAGAAATTGTCAAGTCAGTTTATCTAAAAGGACTGTAGTGCACCAACACATACCACATCCACTCACAACCTTTTGAAGAGCGTATTAACCCTTACAGAAAATTACTTCCTGCCATCTAACCTGGCTCTTACTAACATTCTATAGGTCTTGCTACTTCTACATTACATCATCCTTGAATTTTAAAAATCTTAAATCATATCCCCCCTAAAGCCTATGTTTCCCCAAAATGAATAATCATAACTCTAAGAATATTCTCAATAAGAGAAATATCTAAATTTAGGCATTATTTGCACCCTCTCTAGCACCTTGATATCCATCACCAGATAGGAGGTTCAAAACTGGACACAATACTCAAAGTGAGATTGCACCAAAGTCTTATCTGATCAAACTTCAAGTTCTTAGTTTTGTGCTTCATTGACCTAGCAATATTTACGAGAACCCCATTTGCCTTCTCTGTAGTTACGTCATATTGCTCTTTCCGCCTCCATTACATTTAATAGCCACCCATGTACAGACCCCAAGTGGCCTTTTCATACTAACATACAGTGCCTACTGGCTCTCTGGATACCTTCCATGATCAGTGGGCCCGCCATGGAATGTTTTGTTCGATTTTGCCTGACCTCACCGCTCTAATTTGGCTCCTACTAAGAGGCAGCACCTAAACCTCCTTGAATCACCACCCCATCTGACTCAGAACCTTGCCACATTAAGTATCAGCCATTTATGAGCTAATTAACTTAAATTATCTCAAATTAGCTTGAACCCGATTCATCTCCTCCTTATTGCTAACCCTTGCACACATTATCATCTAAAACTTTACTACAATATTTATGCCCTCAAAATCGTTAATAAAAGTATTGAACAGTAAAGTACTCCATTAGTTTCCAAACTATAAATAATATATATATATATATATATATAGTCTTTAACATAGAAATAACTTCCCAAGGCCCTTGCATCCCTATCCTTACTATGATCTCCAGGCCTACACCCCTGTCCCCTGCCACCCTCTGAATTTTTATTCCTCTAACTCTGGCCTCTTGCACAACTTCACAGAGGCGCAAGGAAAATATGAATGCTGAGCCAAATGAGTTATTAGGAAGTCAAAGAGGGGTTTTTGAGGAGAAGGAGGTGGAGAGGTTTTTAAGGTGGGTTAGGGTTAGGTACGAGGCCTAGGCGGCTGAAGACATGGCCGCCAATTGTGGGGCTATGCGAGGGAGGGGATGCACAAGAGGCCAGAGTTAGAGGAATGAAAATTCGGGGGGGGGGGGGGGGGGGTAGGCCTGGAGATCATTGTAAGGATAGGGATGCAAGGGCAAAAAGTGATTTCAAAACAATGATGACAATTTTACATTTGAGGCATTGGGGGACTAGGAGCCAAGGATAAGGGTAAGTGAGCGGGATAGGATATGGGCAGCAGAGTTTTGGATGAGCTGAAGTTTAAAGAGGGTGGAGGATTTGGAGGCCAGTCAGGAGAACATTGGAAGAATCAAGTCTGAAAGTAATAATGGCATGGATGAGGGTTTCAGCAGCAGATGGGCTGAGGAAGAGGCAAAGGCGGACAATGTTAGAGGTGCAAGTAGGCAGTCTTTGCGATGGAGTGGATATGGGGTCGGAAGCTCAGCTAAAGGTAGAATAGGACGCAGAGGTTGTGAACAGTCTGAATTAGCTTGAAATAGTGGCCAGGTCCAAAGATAATGACTTTAGCCTGACCAATGTCTAGCGAGAGGAAATTGCAGCTCATCCAAGAATAGATGTTGAACAAGCACAGCCTGACAACACAGAGGCAGGACAAGAGTCCAGATTGGTGGTGGAGAGATAGAGATGGGTGTTGCCAGCGTACATATGGAAGCTGACCCCATGTTTGTGCATGATGTTGCCAAGGGGCAGCATGTAGATGAGGTAGAAGAGTAGGCCAAGAATAGATCTTTGGGGGACTCTGGAAGTAATGATGCAGGGTCGGGAAGAGAAACATTGTTGGAGAAGTTCTAGCTACAATCAGATAGGTAAGAGTGGAAACAAGTAAGGGTAGCCCCACTGAGCTGGACAATGGAGGAGAGGCATTGGATGAGGATGGTGTGGTCAAACATGCCAAAAGCTGCAGTGAGGTCAAGGAGGAAAGAGGGATAGTGCATCAAGGCCACAGTCACTGAGGATGCCAATTTTGACTTTGGTTAGGACAGTTTCAGTGCTGTGGCCGGGGCGGAAATCTAATTGGAGAGATTCAATCAGGGAATTGTGGGGAAGATGGGCAAATTTGGGAAGTGACACCACATTCAAGGACTTGGGAGATGAAAGGAAGATTGGAGCTGAGGCAGTAGTTTGCAAAGACAGAGGAATTAAGGTTTTTTGAGGGAGTGATGATACGAACATAAGAAATAGGAGCAGGAGTAGGCCATTTGGCCCTTCGAGCCTGCTCCGCCATTCAATGAAATCATGGCTGATCTTCTGCCTCAAATCCATTCACCGGCCCTATCGCCATATCCCTTGATGCCCTTACTAGTCAGAAATCTATCGACTTCTGTTTTGAATATACCCAATGACTGAGCCTCCACAGCCCTCTGGGGTGGAGAATTCCAAAGATTCACCACCCTCTGTGTGAAGAAATTTCTTCTCATCTCGGTCCTGAATGGCCTACCCTTTATCCTGAGGCTGTGGCCCCTGGTTTGAGACTCCTCAGCCAAGGGAAACATTCTCCCAGCATCCACCCTATCATGCCCTGTAATAATTTTGTATGCTTCAATGAGATCCCCTCTCATTCTTCGGAATTCAAGAGAATACAGGCCTACTTTACTCAATCTCTTCTCATACGACAGTCCTGCCATCCCAGGAATCAATCTCGTGAACCTGCGTTGCACTCCCTCTATGGCAAGTATATCCTTCCTTAGGTAAGGAAACAAAAATTGTACACAGTACTCCAGGTGTGGTCTCACCAAGGCCCTATATAATTGGAGTAAGACTTCTTTACTCCTGTACTCAAACCCTCTTGTAATGAAGGCCAGCATATCATTTGCCTTCCTAATGGCTTGCTGCACCTGCACATTAACTTTCAGTGACTCATGTACAAGGACACCCAGGTCCCTTTGAGCATCTGCATTCCCCAATCTTTCACCATTTAGGAAATACTCTGCCTTTCTGTTTTGTCTACCAAAGTGGATAACTTCATATTTATCCACATTATATTCCATCTGCCATGTTCTCGCCCACTCACTGAGCCTGTCGAGATCCCCTTGAAGCCTCTTCACATCCTCTTCACAACTGACACTGCCACCTAGCTTTGTATCATCAGCAAATTTGGAAATGTTACATTTAGTCCCCTCATCCAAATTATTGATATAGATTGTGAGTAGCTGGGGCCCAAGCACCGATCCTTGCGGTACCCCACTAGTCACAGCCTGCCATCCTGAAAAAGACCCGTTTATCCCTACTCTTTGTTTTCTGTCTGTTAACCAATTCTCAATCCATGCTAGTATATTACCCCCCAATTCCATGTGCCCTAATTTTGTTCACCAACCTCTCATGTGGGACCTTATCGAAGGCCTTCTGAAAATCCAAATACACCACATCTACCGGTTCCCCTTTGTCTACTCCACTAGTTACATCCTCAAATAACTCCAATAGGTTTGTTAAACAGGATTTCCCTTTCATAAATCCATGCTGACTCTGCCCAATCTTACTATTAGTTTCTAAGTGCCCAGTTATTGCATCCTTTATAATAGATGGTGGTTTTGAAAGAGAGGGGTACAGTACCTGAGAAGAGAAATCCTTTGCAATGCCAGCTAGCATGAAGGCAAGGAAAGGAAAGGAAATTGGGTGGTCAGCAGTTTCGTGGGAGCATGGAGGTGGGTCTTGGAGGAGATGGGCTTGGAGAGCGCATGAGGGGAGATGTGGGTCCAAGGTTAGAGTACAAGGGAACCCACGGGTGGTTTGTATGGTGGGAATGCAGAAGTGGAGGAAGCAACTAAATGGACGGATTCAATTTTAATGATAAATAAGTCCATGAGCTCCGTGCGCTTGTTGTTGGAGAAGAGGGTGGAGGTGGCAGAAGACTGGGGTTTAAAGAAATGGCTGATAGCGAAGAAAAAAAGCCAGGACTTATCTTTGCTCTCCAGGATGATCCTGGAGCAGTGGGTGGATTTGGCAGAGGAGAATGAGGCCCGATAGTGCTCGGTATGATCCAGTCAGATCATATAGCAGATCATATCCTCTACCGAAACGTTGGTAAGGCCGAAGTCATCATCTTTGGACCTGGCCACTATTCCAGCCAGGTGTTGGATAGCTAAACCATTTATGCGCCAGATAAGCTCAAGCTTGCACCCCTTGGACTTGAGAGAGCAAAGATGGGGGCCATACCAGAGGGTTTGACCAGGATGGGAGAGAGTAAAAGTTTTGCTGGGGATAAAGGCATCATAGGTGGAGGTGAAGGAGTGGTTGAACAAATCGACAGCTGCAAAAAGTATCATGGTCAATGAAAGGCCAAAGGCGAGGCAGCAGTTGGGAGTGCAAGCGTAAATGACTTAGGGGAGAGGTTTTTCCGAAGATGGTAGTTGAAGGAAAGGTTAGATGATGTGAGTGGTGTGGGATACAATGGGCCAACTCAATCCATTCCACTATCTTCCCAATAATACCACAATATTTGTTTCTAATAGTCATCTGGAAATTCAAGTGGACAATAGTCACTGGATTTCATTCATCCTCCGTTTTAGTCACTTCCTCAAAATATTCACTTAAGTTAGTGAGGCATGACTGTTGCCTTCTAAAGCCACACTGGATATCCTCAGTGACTGCAGCACCCTGCAAGTGTTAATTTGTAGCATGTTGTACAATACTTACTAATATCTTCTCTACAACTGAAATTAAGCACATTAGCCTGCAGTTCCCAAGTTCGGATTTCCCCCCTTTTTAAATAACAGGATTATAGGAGCTACTCTAGCCCTCAGGAACTATCACAGACCACAGCAAGCTATTGAAAATGTTAACCAGCATCTCTCGTATGACTTTCTTCTTCTGCCATTTCCTTATGCACTCTAGGGTAAACTGAATCAGGTCCTGTTGCCTTTTAAACCTTAAATCCATTAAATTTGGAAGGGGTCAATTTGCAATGCAAAATTTGTCATATCTGTGTAACCAGTTAGAAATTAACCTGGCAAAATTAAACTTTGAATTGCCAGTTACAATTATTTGACTTATCAGTCTAAAAAGGGGAACAGGTGAGTCATTTTGAAAGCTCAATATAGAAATAAGGTAAGTCATAAGTTAAGGTTAAAAAGTTTAGGCAAATACAGTAGCTGCTACTGTAGGTTTATGAAACTTATGAAGGTACAAAAAGTTATTTTCATTCAACAATTTTAAAATCTTAAGAAATTATTGCTTTAGGCTATTTCTGCTGTCTTATTGTATACCTATATTAGTTATTTATGAAAACAACACTAAATTTATGCACTTTTTAAGTCTGTTCAAAGCAACTGAAGAGAGCCTGCTGCAATTTTTCTTTCCTGTATGAAAAAGGCAGAGGATTGGTAATTTAATACAATCTGGTGCATGATCTGAATCTCAGCAGCTTTTAAATATGAATCTTGAGAGATCACATTTATTTTGGATCATTTGCAACAGATTCTTCAACATGGGCTATGGATAAAAGCAGTCTAAATGTAGTACAAGGAAAATGCAGTGTGTTGTGGAATTTTTTTTACGGCAAAGCAGAAGTTTTATGACACTTATAATTGAACAGCAACATAGTCTTAAATAAGCAAACAATACGAGCAAACCACGACAGACCAGCAATGGCATTTAAAAACAGGACCCCAGAAAGAGTATCACCTCCAAACTTTGCGAATTTTACTCAGGATAACTTCATTCAAGTCACTAATATATACGGAAAATGGCAAGAACTGCCCCAACACCCGAGTTTGGCAAATGTAGTGCTTAGCTGTGCTACATAGACCAGCAGCTCCCAGGCTTGATTTACAATCCAGCTGATCTCAATTGTAATACTGTAGTGTAGGGGCATTGCAACAGCCTCAGTGTCCCAGGCCAGTGAGAGATAAAATATGGCAAATTCTAGAAAACAGGAACAAGTGGCTGGCAGATAAAGACAGAATTAGCCTCGACTGCAATGTCCTCATAAGAATGTACAGTATATCTACAGAAATTTTGTTCTCATTAGCCGTTTACATACGCTCACTAATAGGAGTCACTGGAATGTAACCAGGAGCAGGAAATCTGGTTGAATGTTTTCCACTCCCTAGCTTCGGGATGCTGAGGCTAATTATCGAATCAAATTGGTGGCCTGGCTGAGAACCTAAACCCTTCTGGTCTGTTATGGCATAACACGACATAGGTGGTGCATTTATCCACAAGGTCATTCTGGGAAATGTTATTTCATTATCTTCAGTTTATCTAATCTTAACAACTTGCATTTATGTAGCAACTTTAATGTAGTAAAATGTCCCAAGGCACTTCACACGAGCATTATCAAACAAAATTTGACACCGAGCCACACAAGGAGATATTAGGGCAGATTAAAGGTCAAAAAGGTAGGAGGAAAGAGAGATAAAGAGGCGGAGAGGTTTAAGGAGAGAATTCCAGAGCTCAATGCCTCGACAGCTGAAGGCAAGGCCGCCAGTGGTGGAGGGATTAAAATCGGGGATGCGCAAGAGATCAGAACTGGAGGAGCGCAGAGATCTGAGAGAGTTGTAGGGCTGGAGGAAGTTACAGAGATAGGGAGGGGTGAGGCCATAGAGGGATTTGAAAACAAGGATGAGAATTTTAAAATCGAGGCGTTGCTCAACCGGGAGCCAATGTAGGTCAGCAAGCACAGGGGTGATGGGTGAACGGGACTTGGTGCGAGTTAGGACACAGGCAGCAGAGTTTTGGATGATCTTAAAGTTTATGGTGGGTGGAAGATGGGAGGCCGGCAAGGAGTGTGTTAGAATAGTCAAGTCTAGAGATAACAAAGGCATGGATGAAGGTTTTAGCAGCAGATGAGCTGAGGCAGCGGCGGAGTCGGGTGATGTTAAAGAGGTGGGAGTAGGCGGTCTTAGTGATTGCACGGATGTGTGGTCGGAAGCTCATCTCAGGATCAATACGGCACCAAGGTTATGAACAGTCTGGTTCAGCCTCAGATAGTTGCCAAGAAGAGGGATGGAGTTGGTGGCTACGGAATGGAGTTTGTGGCAGGGACTGAAGACAGTGGATTCAGTCTTAATAAACTCTTTGTCTATTTTGGAAGCTGCCGCCTTATCCTGAACACCATTCCATATCTCAGTATGATCACATTGGCGTCTGTTCTTCCTTCAATCTGTTCTGATTTGCCTGGAATTAATTAGGGCATAGACTTATGAATAACTTTTTTTTTTTAAATGGTTCCCTCAATGTTCCATACCCTTCACCTCAGAACATCATCTCTGATTGCACCATGTGATATTTTTATTTCCTATGCCAGCCATTCATGTTGCCCAAGTGAAGCAGCAAATTTTGCCAGTTGCAACAATTTTATGCTTTGGCTGCATGTCCCCATGGAATTAGTTTGAGACTGCCCAAACTCATTTCATGTAGGCCATTTCATTCAGAGAGACACCATTAGTCTGACCTGAACTAAGATCCCATTGGTGAAAGGTTAGTATGCTAATGCATCCAGCTGGAGCTAAGATTGCTGTACAAGGGAAGTGCAAAGCATTGTTACTTCAATTATGTGCCTAGATTTCACTAAATGAACGAAGAAACTTAGTGACACCTTCAGAGGAAAAACAGAGCATCTAGCTTTGTTCATCATTTCACTCAACTACGCACAATGAAATCTTCTTACACTCATGTTTACTGGCATAAGCTTATCATTACAAGTTTTCTCTTTACTTTTGAGAATATTGCCATCATTGCGTCCCTGCACTACTCCATTTTGTTCCACCTAACTTCCAAAAATTCCATCCTACATGCTCTTCTTCTGACGAAGTTGAAATCAAGACTCTTGCCACCATCTTTTACTATAACAATTCTTTCCAAGGACTTAAAAACTTGAACTCCTTTTCTCTCATTAATTTTTCTTTCCTCATACAATCTACATGCTTTTAAAATCCAAGCTTGGCTTTGGGTAACCAATTAATATACATCATTTTCTTTCCTATTGTATTTGACCCTTCAACCAGGCTTCTCAAAATATAAAAACAGGCGTTCAGACTCTAGACTTATAAATGCCCCATGGCGCTTCACAGAGATGTAACCAGAAAAAATGGATGCCAAGCCAAATAAGGAGGGTATTAGGAGGGATGACCAAAAGCTTGATCAAAGAGGTAGGTTATACAAAGGGTCTTAAAGGAGAAGGAGGTGGAGCAGCAGAGGGCTTTTGAGAGGGAATTCAAGAGTGTGTACTCTGAAGGTACGGCTGTCAATAGTGGGCTAAGGGAAGTGTGTGTGTGTCGGGGGGGAGGGGTGGCGATGATGGAATACATAACAGACCAGAGTTAGAGGAATGGAGAGTTCACGGGGGTGCGTGGTTGTAGGCCCGGAGAAGGTTACAGGGATAGGGAGGGCAAAGCCATTAAGAGATTCAAACACAACAATGAGATTTTTAAATTTGAGATGCTGGGAAACTGAAAGATAACGTGGTTCAGCGAAGACAAGGGTGATGGATGAGCAGGACTTGTATGGGATAGGATATGGGCAGCAGAGTTTTGGATGAACTAAAGTTTACAGAGAGTGGAGTACGGGAGGCCGACCGGGGGTGCACTGGAAAAGTCAAGTCTAGAGGTGACAAAGATATAGATGAGGGTTTCAGTCGAAGATAGGTTGAAGTAAGGGCCGGGTGTTGATATTACCGAGATGGAGGTAGGCTGTCTTATTGATTGAAAGGATAAGAGGTCAGAAACTCAGCGGAGTAACAGCAAACTCCTCTAGAATTACTGGACATTAAAACCATCAATAAGGTCTGTAACTTGACATGGGAAAATGAAATTACTGTGCCAGTCTGGGGAATATTGTAATGCACAAAGTTGTTTGTTACTTTGATGTACAACTAGATTACAAAGTAATTTTTATTAAAGATCCTAGGATACAGTATTGGATATGAAAAATACCTAAAATATTTTAAAGTATATTTTAAATTACTAAATTATTCAATCTGTATCATTTAAAAACAAAAAATAATGATATTACATGTGTCCTGCTTTGTTATGGCCTTCACCACATTTGCATTAACCCTGTACTGAACAGCAAACCAGCCAAAAGTCCCTACTGAAATCAGCTCTATTGCCAACTATAGAAAATGCTGGAAATACACAGCAGCTTTGTCACCATTTGGAGAGAAGAATGTTTCAACTATGTAACACTGAATGCAGAATTGACCTGTTGTCTATTTCCAGCATTTTATGTTTTATTTCAGATTTCCAGCATTTGCACTTCATTTTTTGTTTTTATCACCATGCTTAATCATACTGAAGTGTACATTGGTCATCTGCAAGTGAATAAACATATTTTGTTTTGATTAAAATTGCACCAGCTGTCGACTTTTCCCTAAATTAAGAATGGTGGAAGGGATTGACTCCTAACATTCTCAGTCTTCTCTTTTGAAACTGTGCCCTACATTTTCTGCTTGTTATTGAAGTGTGGGCAATGCTGACAGAGGTGTATATATCGCCCATTACCATTTGCCCCAAGGTGGTGGTGGACCACCTTCTTGAAGCAATTATTAGACCACTTCAGAGGGTATTAAGAGCTAATCATGCAGGCCAAGATTTTCTGGGGGGGTTAGCGGGCATGATCGGTGGTGGGTCGGGTGGGAATGTGTTTTTTTCCCCCCCATCGGGTCTGGACCCCGCTGTGAACTCGCCGCCACGCATCTTTCCCAATGTTAGGTCTGCTCAGCACTGAGCAGACCTGACAGGCAGCGGCGGGGACCCAATTCAGGTAATTATGACCTTGTTTAGAGATCATTAAAAATACATTTGAGCTCACCTTTTGATTTTACATGCTGGTCGTGGACCACGTCTGTCAAGCTGAGGCAGGAGTTCAGTGGCCATTGAATCAGCTGTTGAGTTGACAGCTTCAAATGCACAGTAAAAGCTCCCACCTTACAGAGGTATCTTCCCTCAGCCACAAGCTCTTCCTTACTGCATTTCCACAACAGATTCACCATGCTGCAAGTCTTTACACAAGTCTCCATCCAGTCTGACCTCATTACCTCTCTCACCATTGACAGATTGCTTCTGTCATCTCTACTTCACCTGCCATCTATTCCATCAGCATGGGTGCGCTTTATGCTCTCTCACCTTGGTCCTCAGAATCCCACCACGATCAGCCCCAACACCAGGCACACCAGCAGCACCAACACCACCAAACTTCTCCGCAGTCACCTGATGCTGCACAGGACAGAGGACATCAGCACCCGACCACATTGCTGCCCGGGAGGCCAGGGATGGCCTCATCATGGACAGATTTACTTCACTTGACACTGTACACCCTGGCTGCCACATGATGTGCCAGGTTGGCACCACCCCACACCATAAACATAGAAACATAGAAACATAGAATCTAGGAGCAGGAGTAGGCCATTCGGCCAGTCGAACCTGCTCCACCATTCAATACGATCATGGCTGATCATCCAAATCCAGTACCCTGTCCCTGCTTTAATCCCCACAGTACACATATCCCACCCTACCCCCGTAACCCCACGTATTTAATTCCCCCTAACATATCCCAGCCTATCCCCATAACCCCACATATTTAATCCCTACATCCCTACAATGCCCAAGCTATTTCTTTCACACTCATCACCATTGCAGGGGGTACCGTTATGTCTCACCATTCACTGCAACTCACTAAGCCACTTCCAAAGGTGCACACAAATCTCTCCAAGACCAGAAAATGTAGAAAATAAAGATTTTTATATTTGACACCACATTAACAGAAACTTTACCTAAACATTGGATAAAACACCCAAGTGGCTACCCTTGTGTGTTGTTAGTTGGTATGATTGCACTAGGATGAGGGTGAGTGTGAGAGGTGGCTAGTGAGATGGGGGTGTGATAATATAGATAGAGAGGGGGATGGGTGGAGGTGCAAGGTATGTTGGTGTGAGTAAGGATGTGCAGGAGTAGGGTGGGGAAGGCAGAATGATGGGGATGTTGCCTGCCACGGACCCGCTGAGGTGAGGAAAATCTTGGCCGCAGCGTGGGACTGGAGTCAGTGAACCAGTTGGGTTTTTAAAACGGCAATCCAGCAGCTTTCATGGTGATTCTTGCGACTGTCTGTACACACATTACCAAATTGATTTAAAATCAATCTGGGGTGATAGTCCAGGAACATAATATACTATTGTATATTCACAACACAAATGCTGTAATTCTTTAAAGGCTACATCAAGCACAAAAGCGATAAGCTTCAAAATAACAGGCCCAGAAATAATTTTATAGTCTAAACTACGTAACATTACAGACCGATTAGACTTTTCAAATGCAACTGATTGATTAGGTCTTGGAGTGAAGAGAAAACATCCGCAATACATGAACTTTGGAATCAAGGGGCTGAAAATTGATCCCGGGACGCGAGAGTATGCACTGCGTACTCTCGCGTATTCCCACTCCAATTGCCGGTTTTCTGCATGCCCTGCGCATGCGCTGAAAACCGGCAATTGCTCTTCTGAAAAGGGGGCGGGTCCTCGGTGCATCGCGTGCGCGCTACAGGCTGCGCGCACGCTGTGCACTTCATGCTTTGGACGCGCAGGTAAGTACGGAAGATTTTGGAAATGTAAAAAGGAGTAAGACCCACTTTTAAGAAGGTAAGTAGTGAATTAAGTATTTTTTTGAATTTTTTTTTAACAGATATCTTTTTTAGAGACTTTAAAGACAGGTAAGTTTATTTTTATAACTTTTTAAAAGATTTTACATTTTTTCAAAAATTTAATTTTTTATTTAAAATGGTTAATTTAATTAACTATACTTATTTTATTAATGTGATGGTTTTTTTTAAAAATTTAATTGAGGTTTAGCTGTTATTTTGGGGGGGTGTAAGATTCATAGATTTCACAGCCGTGCTGTGAAACTTATGAATGGAAGATGGTGTGCTGCCATTGGCTCTAACTGAGTCACGTGATCCCACAGCTCGCACGAATTCACTACGCCGCTGGGATACGCAAGCACTGCCCAGCTGATCTCTAGAACATGAAGTTCGTGCGAGCTGGATCTGAAAAAGCACAAGCGAGGTGAGAGATCGCGGGAAAGCCTTACCCCCGCGGGAACAGAGCGAGATCAATTTCTGGGCCAAGATGTCTCTCTCCAGTACTTCAACCAAATTACACTGGAAAAAATGTGCAACTAGAGGATATTGCAAGAAGGACAGGTATTGCATAAGGCTAATGGCCGATGGGAGATGGGAGCTCAAAGGCTGATGGGAGATCATAAAGAATTGGAAAAATGGTACTGGTTACAAACAGCAAGAAAGTGTTTTTTCATAGCCTAATTCAAACTGCAACAGCTCCAGTTCAGGAAGTGGCTAATCAGCTCTGAACATAAACTTCTATGTATAAGGAGCAAAGCTGCAGGCAATGGCAGAGTTTCATAGGCAGGAGAAATGGTGTGGAAGCTTTGCTGCTTGGATTCTATGCAAACCATTTGGACTGATGCAGAATATTTAATAGTCGCAGGCTCCTGGCAATTCATACTTACGACAGAACAATTATTGATTGATACAATTAAAAATGATTAGGCTGGCAGCAAAACAATAGAGAACACAATTCTGTGCGCAATTTCGAAACAGCAATCATGGCCATGCCATGAGGAGAAGGTACCAGCACATTCTGCCAGGGAAGCAAAATTGGAAGCAGCATCTTATTCTGGATGAAACCTTGTAACCAACTCAATCAGCCAAGGCCCTCATCAACAAATGCTGCATGGGATCTGCAAGGGGAAGAGGGAGTACTTCTAAAGAGGGGACAAAAATAACGTCTAAAATATAAGCTTGAAAGCAAATGAGTATCCAGTTGCATTGCACCGATATATCTTTTGATGCATTACTAAACAAGTTTTGTACCATTAAAGACAATAATACTTTTACTGGCCTGATTACTCTAATTTTAAACTATTTGGAAAATGCATCGACATACTCAAAAAATATATTTTGGATCATAAAATACCAAATTATTCAACACTTTGAACAAAAGTTTTTTGACATTCCCCTGTCGATAAAGATAATGCACCTGTTTGTAAGCTATGACTATTTCATACTTTTGAGTTCAATGGTAGCAGTTTTGCATAATTTCCAAAATGCAATCATCATACTTCAGTTTGGTTTCGACAGACACGAGTATGAAGAAAGCTGTTAGTAAAGACTTCCTTTATCCAAATTCCAGACAAAAATTCTTAGTCAAAGAAATAAAAAAGGGCTGTAAAAATAGCTGAAGACTCAATTTATCATTAATGGTTATTTATTTAAAAACAGATTTTGCATATTTGAGTATAGACTAGAAATAAGTTGAAGCTCTTGAATGCAGCATTGTCTTCCTCTGGGCTCTTTATTGGCCCATGATTTTCTGTCAAAATAATGGTGAGGCTAATAGCGCTCACCGTTATTTATGCGCAAATGCAACAGCAACTTCAGGCGAGGGCAGATGCACAATTAAACTCAGAAATCAAAAAGCTGCTGTCCGAGATGCGCTGCTCCACCCTTAGCTTCGCGAAAATAGCATCTCATTGTCTGGCTCACCACTGAAATGCATCGAGCGGTGTGAAGTTGCTATATTTGCACGGTAGTTACGGACTAAACTTGCTACAGAAAGTTATAGCTGGTCTGAAGTGACGGAAGGAGCCTGCTTTGGAGCCATTTAAGGTCCGTGCATATTTAATTAAATCTGGATTAGCTGTCAGATTCTTTTAATGATGTGCTAATTGTTAATTACTGCCAATTAACCTCTGAGACCAAATATTAACTATTACAAGTGTGGAGTCTTGTTCCTTCAGGTTTTAATTGTTGTTGGAGATTTGAAAGATGTGAAATTTAAAACTAAAAGGTTTTATTTTTTTTAATTTCCTTTCTGTCTCTTGATCCAATATTTCTTTCCCTCTCTATTTCTCTTTCTGTACCAGATTTGACAATGAATTCACCCATTTTAACACTCACTTTCTTGTCAGTCCTTGTACTGTTAATGTTACAATCCTTCAATCTGATAAGAACATAAGAAATAGGAGCAGGAGTAGGCCATTCGGCCCTTCGAGCCTGCTCTGCCATTCAATGAGATCATGGCTGATCTTCTGCCTCAACTCCATTCACCGATTGGTTAAGGAGATACACAGTTGCTTGCCCTGTTCACCCAGGTCCCAGATGCCCGGTTTCCCTCGCTGCGACGTGATCAGCTCACAATTTCAGCAACTTGCGGTGCAAAATACCGTTGAGATTAAACGGGCAAGGGCAAGTCTAACTAACGGCAGCCACCATTAGATTCACTCACAGCAAATTATGGCCCGTTGTATTTTCATTATTAGACTGCTCTAAATGTTTATAAAGAAAAAGTAAACAAAATAGCAAACATTTCACGTCACGTCAACCTAGGCAGTCTATAAGATGTATACACATTTTATTGAAAAACCACCTAATACTTACACGGTACTCCATAATAATTTCTCCCCAAAGTAAAATTACCCAGAAATTTGAATATAAATTTGGAGACGGCTGTGGAAGTAGCTGAAATATTAATAAGTGGAGTCCCTCAATACAAATACATTTTACATACATTTCAAAATGTACCAGTCTATGAAGAGCAACTTTCCTGACCAAAATATTTCTTCCATTACCCTTGTACATTGATGGATATTTCTTTAATTAAAGAACTACTAATGTTTTAAACAGGGAGTAAAATTTACATTGCAGAAATGTTTGTTGCATTCCTTAATAAAAGTAAAATAATATTTAATGTACCAATCACTTGGCAAATTCAAAACTTACCAAGAAGGCTGGCTCCCAGCAAAGGGAGGTGTGGTAGCAAAGAGTTGTTCAGTTTTGTAGGTCCTGTTGCATGCCCAACAGCTGAAATGGGTAGCAGCGATTCTGCCATTGACATAACTGCTGTCCCACCAAGAGTTGAGACGGCAAGTGCTGCTACTGATGATGATGTGGTGGTGGTTGTGGTTGCCTGGGATGAGGTTGCTATGGAAACCTCAGAATGATTAGCAGCACGGTCCAAGGGAGAGTGCAGAACACTTCTCAACAGATGGGGATTCAAGGCCATCAGTCCTGGGGCTGCTGTGACAGCTGGGAGGAGGAGGGGGTTTGAAGTAGTGTCATTGCTTGAAAGGCTTGGTAAAGGGTTCCCCAGAGGGTTTGTCAAAAGGGTTTCTGGCCTGTTACGAACTAACTGATTGCTATGCAAATGATCTGGCAGGGGCTGGATCTGTGTCACTGAAGGTGAAGGGTGGTTTTGCTGCTGTAATAAATCTGGGAGCGTTAAGTTAAAAGATGTAAGGGGGAGCATGGTAGCTTGTGCTTGGTTTTGAAACAATGTTGCCAAAAGTTGAACAGGTTGCAGAGTCTGTCCAGCCATATCACCAGGGAGCAAAGTCAAAGCTGCATTTAAATTTGGGTTCAGAATTCCCAAAGGGTTAACAGAGACTTCTCCCTTGCCATCTCCCGATGTAGGTAACATGTTCAGCATATTCTGGTTCAGGAGCTGTTGTTGGTTCATTGCTAAAGGGATGGACAGCGAGCCGAGGAGGTTTGGGTTCAAAGGGTGGGTGAGATTGCTACTTGTTGGGACAGCATGTCCAAACTGAAAAGCTTGGTCCTGACCAATGAAGGGAAGAGTGCTCCCCATGGGAAGCTGACCATGCAATGCATTTCCAGCCGCTGTTGTAACTATAACTCCATCTTGTAGAACGGATGTTGTCTTGGTAATGGCAAGTTGGTTGGTGCCAGCAACGGCCATGGATGCTGACTGGCCAGAACTACCTGAAACCCACACAGACAGGTTAAAGATGAGTAAAGTATCTCAACTCTCTAGGTTAGCATTTACAGTGAATGCAGGTCACATATCTATGTTTACATTAACAATTCTGCACAGGAACCAACATCACAAAAATATTTAACGACAGAAGGCTTCAAAAGCTAGTTTAATTAACCAGTTGTGATATAAACTGTCAGTTTCCAAAAGATCTCAAGGGAAGGATTGCCAGATTACTCTTCAACTCATCTGTTGCCATTTGGGCATACTAAATGCATTCCTTTAGAATCATAATCAAAATATTTCAACCTAAAACAAAAATCCATAAAATCAACACAAATAATTAGAATCAATATTAAATATTACACTGAAAAAACAAGAATTTTAGATACTTTTCTTATTATATGGGACAGAAAGGCATGTTATTCTATCTCTTCCCCCCCACCCCGCCGCTGAGAAAAGTGGGCAAATACAACCAAGTAGGCAATTTATCATGAGTGAAAAGCTACATCACTAGACCTTGCAAAAGACACTGGGAATAGACATCTCAGTTCAAATCAAAATGTTGCCTTAAAAACAGAAAACTTAATACTCTGATTACATTTGCTCGAGCTTATGGAATTAAAAGATATGTTTCTCAACAAATTAAAGCATGTTCTATAAAAGTATTATACACTTATCAGGATAAATATAATGCAAAATTGTAGGCTGCCCCAATAGCTAAAAATTTATAGTATGGTCAATACTTCACATTGGTTTAATTTGTCAGTTCTAAACTCTCTTTTTTGACTCCCAGGCAAGCAGTTTAAGTTTTCAAACCTTTTTGTTAGAGCGATCAATCTTTCCCTCCCCCTCCTTTTACATTCTCATGTTTGTTGCTTTTCCATTTCAGCAAGGAGGGTGGGACTATTTAGGTAGAGTATGTCTCTAGGTCAGTGCTGCTATTTATCATTTAACATGAAGGTCCTTTGTGAGACAGAATAGGTCCTCCTGCTGTTCTTTTCCTGTCCCACTTGCAACTGAGCATGCAGCCACTGTGAGGCAAGTTAGTGGTCCAGCACACACAAAAAAGGAAAATTCAGTGGTAAGCAACATCCAAGTTAAGATATCAGGTTTTAGAAAACTTGGTGCTTGGGCAGGTAGCTCAAGACAACCAAGGAAACAAGACAAAAAAAGCCAGCCATGAAATTTTGATGCAAAAAGTTTAAAATGAAGAATTTGAAATAATCGATCATATATTTCCAGTTGGCATTAGAAACCTGTGAAATATGGATGCGTGAAGTATCAGTGCATAATATCAACATGCTACTGCAAACATTCGCTTAATTGGCACAGAATTTGGAGTCGTCCAAATGAATATGCATCTGCCAGACTCAAAGCTCATCCTTAATGTATTGTATTAATTTTAAAGAATGATTTTATTAACTTTAGGCATAGCATCAAGGTGCTATTGAAGGTGCCCAATACATATATTTCTTCTTCCTCGTTTTCTTTATGGTGTAATGAACATTTTTGAGCAGTCAGTGGAATTCACCTGCTAACCAGATTTATTATGTACTGTTGTCTGAATGACTTGTAAAAAAAAAAAAATCACACAAAAAGCTTCCTTTCCCACTAAGAAAAAAGGATTGCGGTGGTTTAAAAAAATTGCAACACATGACCAAATAATTACTTGTAATTCTATATTTTTTGGCAAAGTGGTACCAGATCAGTACAAAGTTACCAGCACCAGTTTGATGATTCTATTCAACTGCAGCAATACTACAAAGACTGCAAACATATTATACACAGCCATTGCTTAAAACCAGTTGATCTGCTTATCCAACAATATTTTTATGGTATTTACTTAACTGAAATAAATTTTGGCTATCAGTTTATTTATAACATTTGAATGGTCCAAATCAGTTCCTTGATACTTGGCTTTGATGCTTGAGTTTTTATAATATTAATGTACTACTTTAACTGTGAAGAATGATTCCAAGCATTTATACCTAAAATGATGGAGTTAGAAAATTAGGTATAAAATTACATCTGTTTTAAACACATTTAAGTAAATATTAAATAAGCATAACTTAAATTTCCTTAATGAAGAGTAATGTGAATCAATGAAAAAGCTTTTACCAATCTCACAGATCTACTGCATATGCAAGGCACAAGACCTTTGTTGCTATATGCTCCTGCAACTACAACAGAATTTCCCAGTTAAACTGCATGCCTGTGATAGTTTTGTTGTTACAGTTTAAAAACTACACATCTGGAGCTTCAAAAAAAGGATGCAAAAAATGCCCAAGTAGCCTGATAAGATAACTGTTTACCTACTCTTTGGTTTTCAGTTTTCTATTTAATGGCATTTTGACACTTATGTTATACCATTGTGAAAGATAGTGTAAAGACAGAATGTAACTGATCACATCTGTATGGGAGGGAAGCCAGAAATATGTTCCATATTTCCAGTTTTAAAATATCACAATAGCTTACTAAAAGATCGCCCTTTTTAAATATTGAACAGCTTTTAAATATGCACAGTAAATAAAATATTCAATGTCTCCTTGTGAAATGTTAATTTTATATTCATGAAAATTACCATAACTCTCCCAGAAACAAACACCTGCCTCATGATAGGTTGAGCCCATTTGTCTGGCTGCTTACAATATTCATGTCTTGCTCCTGGCTGCTGCACAATTCAAAACCAGTAAGAGCAATAGACTGGATAAGAATAATCAACTCAAGCTAAAGTACAGCTGTGACCAGGTTTCCAATGCTGCACAAAATTACAACCTGAGCAACACCACAAGAGTCACTGATGGCTAAACCAGACCTGCTTGTGCCAGAACACAAGCAGCTCAATGCGGTGTCAAGTGAAAATCCATACAGAATATCAGTGCTAAGCTTCAATTACCACTTGTTCTGCCTGTGGAACCCATTCCCAGAGTGTTGTCTAAAATTCTGTTCCTTCCAAGCAGAAGTACAAAACTGCAGTATGTTAGCAAGCAGCAGTTGAAAGCATTACTACATTATAGGAACGCTCTGGGACCTAGTAAATTTTCAGGACACTTTTTAAATAAATGTAAGCGTCAAGACATATCTGACAAATTCAACGGAGTGCTTTGAGGTAGGAAATGCAGTGAATGTTGTGCACATGGATTTTCTAAAGGTATTTGATAAGGTGCCACTTAGTGATAAAATTAAGGCTCATGGTATTGAAGGTAATGTGGCAGCATGGATAGGAAGCTGGTTAAAGGACAGTAACCAGAGATTGGTGATTGATGGATTTTTTTTTTAGACTGGAGGGATATAAACAATTAATTTTGCCAGGGATTATTGCTCTTCAATACATATAAATGACCTGGACTTGATATAATTGGGATTACGGAGACATGGCTCCAGGATGACCAAGTCTGGGAATTCAACATCCAAGGGTATTCAATATTCAGGAAGGACAGGAAAAAAGGAAAAGGAGGTGGGGTAGCATTGCTGGTTAAAGAGGAGATTAACACAATAGTAAGGAAGGATATTAGCTCTGATGATGTGGAATCTGTATGGGCAGAGCTGAGAAATACCAAGGGGCAGAAAACGTTAGTGGGAGTTGTATACAGACCCCCAAACAGTAATGCTGAGGTTGGGGATGGCACTAAGCGAGAAATTAGAGACGCGTGCAATAAGGGCATAGCAGTTATCATGAGTGACTTTAATCTACATATAGATTGGTCTAACCAAATTAGTAACAATACTGTGGAGGAGGAATTCCTAGAGTGTATACGGGATGGTTTCCTGGACCAATATGTCGAGGAACCAACTAGAGATCAGGCCATCGACTGGGTATTATGTAATGAGAAAGGATTAATTAGCAATCTTGTTGTGCGAGGCCGCTTGGGGAGGAGCGATCATAATGTGATAGAATTCTTCATTAAGATGGAGAGTGAAGTAGTTGACTCAGAGACTAGGGTCCTGAATTTAAATAAAGGAAACTACGATGGTATGAGGTACGAGTTGGCTAGGATGGATTGGGGAACGTTATTTAAAGGTTTGACGGTGGATAGGCAATGGCAAACATTTAAAGATCGCATGGATGAACTACAGAATTTGTTCATCCCTGTTTGGCATAAAAATAAAACAAAAAAGGTGACCCAACCGTGGCTAACAAGGGAAATTAGGGATAGCATAAGATCCAAGGAGAGGACATATAATTTGGCCAGAAAAAGCAGCAAACCTGAGGATTGGGAGCAGTTCAGGATTCAGCAAAGGAGGACAAAGGGATTAATTAAGAGGGGGGAAAATAGATTATGAGAGTATGCTTGCAGGGAACATAAAAACTGACTGTAAAAGCTTCTATAGATAGGTGAAGAGAAAAAGATTGGTGAAGTCAAGTGTAGGTCCCTTGCAGTCAGAATCAGAGGAATTTATAATGGGGAACAAAGAAATGGCAGACCAATTAAATCCATACTTTGGTTCTGTCTTCACAAAGGAGGACACAAATAAACCCCCAGAGATGTCAGGGAACATAGGGTCTAATGAGAGGAAGAAATTGAATAAAATCAGTATTTGTAGGGAAATGGTTTTAGGGAAATTGACGGGATTGAAGGCCGATAAATCCCCAGGGCCTGATAATCTATATCCTAGGGTACTTAAGGAAGTGGCCCTAGAAATAGTAGATGCATTGCTGGTCATCTTCCAAAATTCTATAGACTCTGGAACAGTTCCCATGGATTGGAGGATAGCTAATGTAACCCCACTATTTAAAAAAGGTGGTAGAGAGAAAACGGGGAATTATAGACCGGTAAGTCTGACATCGGTAGTGGGGAAAAATGCTAGAGTCCATTATAAAAGATGTAACAGCAGAGCACTTGGAAAACAGTGACAGGATCGGACAAAGTCAACATGGATTTACAAAAGGTAAATCATGCTTGACTAATCTACTGGAATTTTTTGAGGATGTAACTGGTAGAATAGATAAGGCAGAACCAGTGGATGAGGTGTATTTGGACTTTCAGAAGGCTTTCAATAAGGTCCCGCATAAGAGATTAGCGTGCAAAGTTAAAGCACACAGGAATGGGGGTAAGGTACTGACTTGGATAGAGAACTGGTTGGCAGACAGGAAGCAAAGAGTTGGAATAAACAGGTCTTTTTCCAAGTGGCAGGCAGTGACTAGTGGGGTATCGCAGGGATCTGTGCGAGGACCCCAGCTATATCTATATCTATATACTAGACGAGGGAACTAGATGTAATATCTCCAAGTTTGCAGACGGCACAAAGCTGGGTGGGCATGTGTGCTGTGAGGAGGATGCAGAGAAACTCCAGTAATGATTTGGACAGGTTGGGTGATTATACTGCATTTGCCATGCATCTGCCCAATGTGGATAAATGCGAGGTTATCCACTTTGGTGGCAAAAACAGGAAGACAGATTATTATCTGAACGGCAATAGATTGGGAAAAGGGGAAGTGCAACGAGACCTGGGTGTCCTTGTGCGCCAGTCGTTGAAGGTAAGCATGCAAGTGCAGCAGGCGGTTAAGAAGGCAAATGGTATGTTGGCCTTCATAGCGAGGGGATTCGAGTACAGGAGCAAGGATGTCTTGCTGCAGTTGTACAGGGCCTTGGTGAGACCACACCTTGAGTATTGTGTGCAGTTTTGGTCACCTTATCTGAGGAAGGATGTTCTTGCCATGGAGAGAGTGCAGCGAAGATTCACCAGACTGATACCTGGGATGGCAGGAATGATGTATGAGGAGAGATTGGGTTGATTAGGCTTATATTCGCTAGAATTTAGAAGAATCAGAGGGGATCTCATTGAAACTTACAAAATTCTAACAGGACTAGACAGACTAGATGCAGGAAGGATGTTCCCGATGGCGGGTGAGTCCAGAACCAGGGGTCACATAGAAACATAGAATCTAGGAGCAGGAGTAGGCCATTCAGCCCGTCGAGCCTGCTCCACCATTCAATACGATCATGGCTGATCATCCAAATCCAGTACCCTGTCCCTGCTGTAATCCCCACAGTACACATATCCCACCCTACCCCCGTAACCCCACGTATTTAATTCCCCCTAACATATCCCAAGGATAAGGGGTAAGCCATTTAGGACTGAGATGAGGAGGAATTTCTTCACCCAGAGAGTGGTGAACCTGTGGAATTCTCTACCACACAAGGCAGTTGAGGCCAATTCATTAAATATATTCAAGAAGGAGTTAGATATATTTCTTAAGGCTAAAGGGATCAAGGGATGTGGGGAGAAAGCAGGGACAGAGTACTGAATTTGGATGATCAGCCATGATCTCATTAAATGGCAGAACAGGCTCGAGGGGCCGAATGGCCTACTCCTGCTCCTATCTTCGATATCTATGTTTCTATGAGTATAGGGGCGCAAAATCAAAATTTCCAATGACACAAAAATAGGCAGTGTGTTTAACTGTGAAGAGGATTCAACTTCAAGAAGTCACAAACAAGTTAGTAGATTGTGCCGTTAGATGTCAGATGAAAGGTGGAGAAAGGTGAGGTGATATAGTTCCTCCCAAAATGAGAGAGGACATATATACTAAATGATAAACTTTAAAAGTAGAGGAGCAGAATCATGGGGTTCAAAATACAAATCATTAAAGATGGGAGAAAAAGTTGTTAAAGCTGTAAAAATAGCAGATGGGATCCAAGATTTTATGAACAGCAGTATAGAGTACAAGGTACTAAACATATACAAATCACTGCTGTCAGAATAGTGTGTCCAGTTCTGGGTGCTTTACTTTAGGAAGGATATTAGGAAGGAGCTCCGACACAGCAAGAGAGCCCCAGGTGGGCAGAGGAAATGCTTCAACGACACCCTCAAAGCCTCCTTGAAAAAGTGTAACATCCCCACTGACACCTGGGAATCCCTGGCCCAAGACCGCACAAAGTAGAGGAGAAGCATCCGGGAAGTCGTCGAACACCTCGAGTCTCTTCGCCGGGAGCAAGCGGAAGCCAAGCGCAAGCAGCGCACGTCAACCCAAGCACCCCACCCAGCCGCCCCTTCAACCACTGTCTGCCCCACCTGTGACAGAGACTGTAGGTCCCGCATTGGACTCATCAGGCACCTGAGAACTCATTTTTAATGTGGAAGCAAGTCATCCTCGGTTCCGAGGGACTGCCTAAGAAGGAGGAGCAGGTGCAAGTGAATCACTAAGATGATACCAGGGTTGGAAAGCTTTAGTTTTGAGGAAAGATTAGAGAAACTGGGACTTAGAACAAAGAAAGTTAAGAAAAGATCTGATAGCGATGTTCAAACTTGAGAGGTTTTGGTAAGGTGAATCAGGAACGCTATCATTCTAGTTAGAGAGTTGTTAACTAGAGGCTATAAATTTAGATCATGACCAAAAGAAAGGAGGTTAGGAGATTTTATTTTTCAACACAGATCATAGTTAGGATGTGGAATGTCCCACCAGAAACAATGGTGGAAGCTGAATTCATGGTGGCTTTAAAAAAGAGAAATACTTTTATTAAAAAAATTAAAACATTAAATGGCATGGGCAGGGGAATGGGCTAAGCGGATAGCTCTTTGAGAGCTGGCACAGGTGCAATAGGCTGAATGACCTCTTTTTGTGCTGTAAAATTCTACAGTTCCATGATAAATAGCAGGATGAATTTTGAGAGACACATGTCCTTGTTACAGCTCTCTTTAGCTACATTATTAGGTGGTCTTGTAAATAAAAACAATTCACGGGGAGGTTTTAAGATCAAATTCAGATCAGATGGAGCCCAAACTCCAATATGACTGAGGTTGTTTAGTTCCCATTGGTAGTCCCAAATGTTTATATCCTGCATCTAAATTATACTAATACTGCTTTTCTATTAAAAATATAAATTCTGTGCATCATTTCTAAATCATAGTTAAATTAAGGTAGCCATTATATCAATAAATCTTGGAATGCTCATGTTTGCCATTTTTCATAATTCAGCATTAGACAGTAATTCAACAGCCATAAGTACTGACTTCACAATGGAGCCAGGCAGGTAATTTCTTTCAGTCTCCCGAGCCTTAATTTCCTGGTACAGGTTAGATAATAATTCAAAAATATGCATGATAAAAAAAAAAACTTTTCATATTCTAATTGTTTTCTCTGTGCTTCCATAGACTTAGGATATGACATCATTCTGTTGCAACTTGGACCTCATGATTTTCCTTGGAGCGGGTGGATAAAGGGGAAGGAGAAGCCACTCAATATGGAATATAGATATTTGTGAAACATACAGAATTCTCACTTCTTTGCTTTTCCCCATGGGTACTCGAGGGACTCATCTGTTAAATCCAGATGTTGCCACCAACAGTTACAAACAGTAGCATAGTGGTAATGTCACTGGGCTAGTAATCCAGAGGCCTGGACTAATGATCCAGAGACGTGAGTTCAAATCCCACCACGGCAGCTGGGAAATGTAAATTCAGTTAAATAAATAAATCTGGAATAAAAAGCTAGCATCAGTAATGGTAACCATGAAACTATCGGATTGTCGTAAAAATCTATCTGGTCACGAACGTCCTTCAGGGAAGGAAATCTGCTGTCCTTACCTGGTCTGGCCAATATGTGACTCCAGACCCACAGCAATGTGGTTCTCTTACTGCTCTCTGAAATGGCCTAGCAAGCCACTCAGTTGTAACAAACCGCTACGAAACACAGTAAGAATAAAACCGGACGGACCACCTGGCATCGACCTCGGCACACCCAGCCCAGTCGACCCTGCAAAGTCCTCCTCACCAACATCTGCCAAAATTGGGAGAGATGAATCAGTAATCCTCCATGTTGAACACCACTTAGAAGAAGCACTAAGAGTAGCAAGGGGACAGAATGTACTCTGGGTGGAGGACTTCAATGTCCATCACCAAGAGTGGCTCAGCAGCACCACTACTGACCGAGCTGGCCGAGTCCTGAAGGACATAACTGCCAGTCTGGGCCTGCGACAGGTGGTGAGAGAACCAACACGAGGGAAAAACCTACTTGACCTCGTCCTTACCTGTCGCAGATGCATCTGTCCATGACAGTATTGGCAGCAGTGACCACCGCACAGTCATTGTGGAGACGAAGTCCCGTCTTCACACTGAGGACACCCGCCATCGTGTTGTGTGGCACTACCACCGTGCTAAATGGGATAGATTTAGAACAGATCTAGCAGCTCAAAACTGGGCATCTGAGCAGCAGCAGAATTGTATTCCACCACAATCTAACCTCATGGCCCGGCATATCCCTCACTCTACCATTACCATCAAGCCAGGGGACCACCCTTGGTTCAATGAGGACTGCAGAAGAGCATGCCAGGAGCACCAGGCGTACCTAAAAATGAGGTGCTAACCTGGGGAAGCTGCAACACAGGACTACATGCATGCTAAAAAGCAGAAGCAGGCTATAGCCAGGGCTAAGCAATCCCACAATCAAAGGATCAGATCAAAGCTCTGCAGTACTGCCACATCCAGTCATGCATGGTGGTGGCCCATTAAACAACTAATGGGAGGAGGAGGCTCCATGAATATCCCCATCCTCAATGATGGCGGAGCCCAGCACGTGAGTGCAAAGGCCAAGGCTGAAGCATTTGCAACCATCTTCAGCCAGAAGTGCTGAATGGATGGTCCATATCGGCCTACTCCTGAGGCCACCATCACAGAAGCCAGTCTTCAGCCAATTCGATTCACTCACGTGATATCAAGGAACGGCTGAGCGCACTGGATACAGCAAAGGCTATGGGCCCTGACAACATCCCGGCTATCGTGCGGAAGACTTGTGCTCCAGAACTAGCCGCGCCTCTAGCCAAGCAGTTTCAGTACAGCTGCAACACTGGCATCTATCAGACAATGTGGAAAACTGCCCAGGTATGTCCTGTCCACAAAAAGCAGGACAAATCCAACCCGGCCAATTACCACCCCATCAGTCTACTCTCAATCATCAGCAAAGTTATGGACGGTGTCATCGACCGTGCTGTCAAGCGGCACTTACTCACCAATAACCTGCTCACTGTTGCCCAGTTTGGGTTCCGCCAAGACTTCTCAGCTCCCGACCTCATTACAGCCTTGGTCCAAACATGGACAAAGGAGCTGAATTCCAGAGGTGAGGCGAGAGTGACTGCCCTTGACATTAAGGCAGCATTTGACCGAGTGGGGCATCAAGGAGCCCTAATAAAACTGAAGTCAATGGGAATCGGGGGGAAAACGCTTCACTGGCTAGAGTCATACCTAGCACAAAGGAAGATGGTTGTGGTGGTTGGTGGTCAATCATCACAGCCCCAGGACAATTTGATTGAATTTTGAGAGGGGGTGACTAGGTGTGTGGATGAGGGTAGTGCAGTTGATGTAGTCTACATGAACTTCAGTAAGGCTTTTGGCAAAGTCCCGCATGGGAGACTGGTCAAGAAGGTAAGAGCCCATGGGATCCAGGGAAATTTGGCACATGGGATCCAAAATTGGCTTAGTGGCAGGAGGCAGAGGGTGATGGTCGAAGGTTGTTTTTGTGACTGGAAGCCTGTGTCCAGTGGTATACCGCAGGGATCGGTGCTGGATCCTTTGCTGTTTGTAGTGTACATTAATGATTTAGATATGAATGTAGGAGGTATGATCAGTAAGTTCGCAGATGACACGAAAATTGGCAGGAGCGGTAAATAGCGAGGAGGGAAGCCTCAGGCTACAGGACGATATAGACGGGTTGGTCAGATGAGCAGAACAGTGGCAAATGGAATTTAACCCTGAAAAGTGCGAGGTGATGCATTTTGGGAGGACTAACAAGGTAAGGGAATACACAATGAATGGTAGGACCCTAGGAAGGACAGAGGATCAGCGGGACCTTGGTGTGCATGTACATAGATCCCTGAAGGCAGCAGGACAAGTAGATAAGGTGGTTAAAAAGGCATATGGGATACTTGCCTTCATTAGCCGAGGCATAGAATATAAGAGCAGGGAGGTTATGATGGAGCTGTACAAAACCCTAGTTAGGCCACAGCTGGAATACTGTGTGCAGTTCTGGTCGCCATACTATAGGAAGGATGTGATTGCATTGGAGAGGGTGCAGAGGAGATTCACCAGGATGTTACCTGGGCTGTAGCGCCTCAGCTATGAAGAGAGACTGGACAGGCTGGGGTTGTTTTCCTTAGAGCAGAGAAGGCTGAGGGGGGACCTGATTGAGGTGTACAAAATTATGAGGGGCATAGATAGGGTAGATAGAAAGGAACTTTTCCCCTTAGTAGAAGGGTCAATAACCAGTGGGCATAGTTTCAAGGTAAGGGGCAGGAGGTTGAGAGGGGATTTGAGGAAAAACTTTTTCACCCAGAGGGTGGTTGGAATCTGGAACTCACTGCCTGACAGGGTGGTCGAGGCAGGAACCCTCACAACATTCAAGAAGCATTTAGATGAGCACTTGAAACGCCATAGCATATAATGCTACGGACCAAGTGCTGGAAAATGGGATTAGAATAGATCGGGCTTGTTGCTGGCGCGGACACGATGGGCCGAAGTGCCTCTTTCTGTGCTGTATAAATCTATGACATCGCTGCAGGACTTCCTCAGGGCAGTGTCCTTGGCCGAACCATCTTCAGCTGCTTCATCAATGACCTTCCCTCCAACATAAGGTCAGAAATGGGGATGTTCGCTGATGACTGCACGGTGTTCAGCGCCATTCACAAGTCCTCAGATAATGAAGCAGTCCATGCCCGCATGCAACAAGACCTGGATGACATTCAGGTTTGGGCTGATAAGTGGCAGGTAACATTCGCGCCACACAAGTGCCAGGCAATGACTATCTCCAAAAAGCGAGAGTCTAACCACCTCCCCATGACATTCAATGGCATTATCATTGCCAAATCCCCTACCATCAACATCCTGGGGGTCACCACTGACCAGAAACTTAACTGGACCAGCCACATAAATACTGTGGCAACAAGAGCAGGTAAGAGGCTAGGTATTCTACGGCGAGTGTTTCACCTCCCGACTCCCCAAAGCCTTTCTACCATCTACACGGCACAAGTAAGGAATGTGATGGAATACTCTCCACTTGCCTGGGTGAGTGCAGCTCCAACAAAACTCAAGAAGCTCGACACCATCCAAGACAAAGCAGCCCGCTTGATTGGCACCCCATCCACCACCTTAAACATTCACTCCCTCCACCACCGGCGTACCGTGGCTGCAGTGTGTACCATCTGCAAGATGCACTGCAGCACCTCCCAAACCCGCGACCTCTTACACCTAGAAGGACAAGGGCAGCAGGCGCATGGGAACACCACCACCTCCAAGTTCCCCTCCAAGTCACACACCATCCTGACTTAGAAGTATATCGCCGATCCTGCATCATCACTGGGTCAAAATCCTGGAACTCCCTAACAGCACTGTGGGAGTACCTTCACCATGCGGACTTCAGCAGTTCAAGAAGTCGGCCCACCAACACCTTCTCAAGGGCAATTAGGGATGGGCAATAAATGCTGGCCTTACCAGCGACGCCCACATCCCATAAACGAATGAAATAAAAAAATTCTGTATCCTACTAGCTGCATGTTTTCATCATGTAGATGCACAATAATCCTAGATAATTGTAAAATTACGAATTGAGAATGACATAAGCCTGCAAAAAGTCCTGTGCTAGACCTGGTTTATTTTGCATGTCAATTTATACATTTTTCTGGCTTGACATCCATTTTTCCTCATACCTATCCGTGAATCATCTTGGGACATCATTTACGTTAAAACGCAGTATAAAAATGCAAGTTGTTGTTAAACGTAAATAGCAAGTTTTTGTCTATCAAAACACAAAACAAAAAGCTGAAATTGGGCGCTCAAGAGCAAAAATGTCATTTAGCCTCAGAGGATCAAATTTTTTTCCAGCTTGCAAAATATCGCTATTTCCTGTCCCAGCTGCAAGAGCCCCCTTTGGTAAAGCACATTTCTAATGTTGATTATCAAGTACAATAGAACCAGAACAATGTACATACCCAAATCTCAGTATCAAATTAGCCAGATCTCAGAGTTGATTGAAAAAAGCAATATAAAATACTATAGGCTCCAAAATAACATGTAGAGCAGGCTAGCAATTTTAATTGTCACAAGTAACTTTTCTCATGTGTGAAATGCTCGGTTCAGCCTAAATGCTGACGGTGCTTGCATGAAGAGTAGAAGAGTACTATTGAGGAGGGTTTGAATGTTTGTGTGCACATATCTACAGAAAAGAGTAAGCAAGGGATTACTCTTATTGGAGTGAAAATTGGGATAATAGCCTCGGCACCCAGACTCCAAATTGTGACCTATCCCATTGGTGTGCATACATTGTGGTGACAGACTCAGGGAATCTTAGGGGAAAAGACTGCAGAGTAAATACTCCTGCATCCAAATCGATCTTAAAAAATTTTAGGAATAAAAATACATAAGCAATATATCCACTGAAAGGCTAAATATTTTCCAAAAACTGTCAGTTGCAAAAATATACCTGGTATCTTTGTCTTATATCATATGCCTTGAGAATTGCGTTCTGTGGTATATTTTAATGTATAAGTAAATCATGTTATTTGGAAGAAATTACTCAAAGACCCCATTTATAATAAAAATATTTTCAGCTATACACAAAAATAATTTCCATGTACAGCCTTGTTTTTAAAAAGTGTTGAGTAAAGACTCAATGGCCGCTGACCTTGAAGAAAGCTGCCCAAAGAGATCACATACATGGGATATATGGCACAGAAAAAGGCAATTCGGCTCAACCAGTCCATGCCGGCGTTTATGCTCCACTCGAGCCTCCTCCTGTCTTTCCTCATCTAAATCTATCAGCATAACCCTCTATTCCCTTCTCTCTCATATGCTTGTCTCGCCTCCCCTTAAATGCATCTATACTATTCGCTTCAACCACTCCCTGCGGTAGCAAGTTCCACATTCTCACCACTCTTTGGGTAAAGAAGTTTCTTCTGAATTCCCTATTGGATTTCTTGGTGATTATCTTATATTGATGGCCTCTAGTTATGCTCTTCCCCACAAGTGGAAACATTCTCTCTCTATCCATTCTATCAAAACCGTTCATAATTTTAAAGACCTCTATTAGGTCACCCCTCAGCTTTCTTTTTTCAAGAAAAAAAGAGACCCAGCCTGTTCATCCTTTCCTGATATGTATACCCTCGCATTTCTGGTATCATCCTTATAAATCTTCTCTGCACCCTCTCCAGTGCCTCCATATCCCTTTTAGAATATGGCGACCAGAACTGCACGCAGTACTCCAAGTGTGGTCTAACCAAGGTTCGATACAGATTTAGCATAACTTCCCTACTTTTCAATTCTATCCCATTGAAAAGTTATGCTAAATCTGTATTGAACCTTGGTTAGGACACACTTGGAGCACTGCGTGCAGTTCTTATCGCCATATTCCCACATTACAACAGTGACTACACTCCAAAAGTACTTCATTGGCTGTAAAGCGCTTTGAGACATCTGGTGGTCGTGAAAGGTGCTATATAAATGCAAGTCTTTCTTCCTTTCTAGAAATAAACCCTAGTGCTTGGTTTGCTTTTTTTATGGCCTTGCTAACCTGTCGCAACTTTTAGTGATTTGTGTATTTGTACTCAGAGATTCCTTTGTTCCACTGCCCCACCTAGACTTGCACCCTCCAAGTGATAAGTAACCTCCCTATTCTTCCTCCCAAAATGTAATACCTCACATTTATCTGTGTTGAACTTCATTTGCCAATTATTTGCCCATTCTACAAGTTTATTAATGTCCTCCTGTAATTTGTTACAGTCCTCCTCAGTATTGACTATCTCCCCCAATTTGGTATTATCCACAAATTTAGAAATTGTGTTTTTGATTCCAAAGTCTAAATCGTTAATGTAAATTGTGAACAGCCGTAGTCCCAGCACTGATCCTTGTGGAACATCACTACCCACCTTCTGTCACTGTGAATAGCTACCCTTTACTCTCACTCTCTGCTTTCTGTCTTGAAGCCAGCTAGCAATCCATTCTGCTACTTGTCCCCTGACTCCGCATCTCTGACCTTATTCATTGGTCTATTATGGGGTACCTTATTGAAGGCCTTTTGAAAATCTAGATAAATTACATCTACTGCATTACCATTGTCTACTCTCTCTGTTACCTCTTCAAAAAATTCAGTAAGGTTGGTCAAGCAAGATTTTCCCTTTTGAAATCCATGCTGACTATTCATTAGTATACTTTTCATTTCTAGTTGTTCTTCTATTCTCTCCTTTAGTAGGGATTCCATTATTTTTCCTACCACCAATGTTAAGCTGACTGGTCTATAATTCCCTGGACATGTTCTATCCCCGTTCTTAAATATAGGTATTACGTTAGCTATCCGCCAGTCCTCTGGCACGACACCTTTTTCGAACAAATTATTAAATTTGTGTAGTAATGCTTCTGCTACCTCTTCCCTAGATTCTTTTAAAATGCGTAAATGCAATCCATCCGGACCAGGGGTTTTATCCTCTTTGAGTTTGATTAGTTTATTTAATAAATCCCCTTTTTATTTTAAATGCACTTATCTCATTGCTCATCATCCAATGTTATGTCCACCTGTTCTATCTCCTTGGTAAATACCGAAGCGAAATAATGATTCCATATTCCTGCCATTTCCCTATCGTTACCTGTGGTATTGTTCTGTCTATTCCCTTAATGACCCCACTCCCATCCCAACCTTCCTTTTTTTAATTGATGTGCCTGTAAAATATTTTACTATTTTGTTTTATGTTCCTTAATAATTTAATTTTATAGTTCCTCTTTGTCTTCCTAATTGTTTGTTTGACTTCTCTCCTACTCCCTTCGCATCCTCTCTTATCATGCACTCCTCTGCTATGTACTTAATGTATGCCTCTTTCCTTACCATCAATTGCTCCCTTATGTCTTTATTCATCTAAGGAGTCTCATTAGTGTTTAGTTTGTTCTTTCCTTTTAGTGGAATATATTTTTCCTGCACTCTGTTGAACACCGTTTTAAATGTTTCCCATTGTCGTTCTACATCGTTGTTTGCAAATATTGTTGCCCATTTTATCTTCCTAAGTTCTATTCTCAGCCCCTCAAAATCAGCTTTTCTCCAATCTATTAACCTGTTTTTTGTCATTCTTATGTCCTTCTTTATCATCTTAAAGTGTATATATCTCGCGATCTTGGTTACGAAAACTTTAGGTTTCTCAACGTGTTATTGATTGTAGCGCTGTCAATAGGGGATCCCTCGTGCGATGCAGCAGTGACGTCATCAAGCTGTCTAAGCAGCCAATCACATTGAAGAATTCTCAAACAGCAAACCAGGAAATGAAAAGCACTGATTATCTGCACTTTTTAAAAATGTTAGCGAGAACGAAAGAGAGATTGGGATATACACATGAGGTTTAGGTATAAACTATGAACAAACTTTATATATTTTTTAAATATCTAGTAATTTTTATCATACTGGAGAAATCGGTCATACCACAAATATAAAAATTAGTTTTTCTGGGCCAGAACGGTTGTTTAGCAGTCAATATGCTGTTAAAACCCCAGTTACACCTATTCCAACAAGGCTGAACATTTAATGGGGGTATTTAACAGTGATATTAGCACTGAAAAAGTTAATTTTTCAGCAGTTCCACTGATTGCCAACTATGGGGAGGGGGGTGCCCACAGCACAGCCGGTGTCAGAGCAGTGCATGACTTCAGAATTTCTGCGTTTAGATGCGTATGCGCTAAATCCTGAAGTTAGTCAGTTTCAGAGGGATAATGATGGCGAATACTGACAATTCACCGTCATTACCCACCGCAAAATCCGGGCCATTATGTAAATTATGAAAACTTTCTCAAGAAACCAAGGAGGAGATTACTTATTTACTTCTAATTTTGCTATTCTGTATCAGTAGGATTAGATAAATGAAAAGATAACTCAGTTGAGATTAATAAACATGGTGATTCTTTCAACAGTGGATAAGACAAATAATAATTTAGAAACCACAAAATTAAACACTATCTCTTTCACATCGCCCGACTCTTCCCGTCTCAGTTCATCTGCTGTTGAAACCCTATTCAATGCCTTTGCTGCCGCTAGACTTGATTAATCCAATGCTCTCCTGACCATCCTATCATCTTCCACCCTACATAAAAACTTAAGCTCATCCAAAACTCTGCTGCCCGTATCTTAACTCGCACCGAGTCCCGTTCATACATCACGCCTGTGCTCATTGGCCTACATTGGCTCCCAGTCCTGCAATGCCTCAATTTTAAAATTCTCATCCTTGTTTTCAAATCTCTACATGGCCTCGTCCTCTCATCATCCCTGAATCCTCCTCCAACCCTACAAGATCTCTGCGCCCCTCCAATTCTGGCATCTTGCGCATCCCCGATTTTAATCGCTCCACCATTGGCGGCAGTGCTTTCAGCTGCCAGGGTCCTGAGCTCTGGAATTCCCTCATAAACATAGAATGCTCCACCATTCAATACGATCATGGCTGATCATCCAAATCCAGTACCCTGTCCCTGCTTTCTCACACAGAATCCCCATCGAACCTGCACCGACACATATCCCACCCTATCCCCGTAACCCCACGTATTTAATTCCCCCTAACATATCCCATCCTATCCCCGTAACCCCACATATTTAATCCCCCCCTAACACTAAGGGTCAATTTATCATAGCCAAATCAACCTAACCCGCACATCTTTGGACTGTGGGAGGAAACCGGAGCACCCGGAGGAAACCCACGCAGACACGGGGAGAATGTGCAAACTCCACACAGACAGTCACCCGAGGCCGGATTCGAACCCGGGTCCCTGGCGCTGTGAGGCACCAGTGCTAACCACTATGCCACCGTGTTGCCCCTCTGCCTCTTTACCTCTCTCTCCTCCTTTAAGACGCCCCCCCTTAAAACCTACCTCTCATCTGTCTGGATAGCTCCTTCTGTGGCTCGGTGCCAAATTTTGATCAGTAATGCTCGTGAAGCGTCTTGGAACATTTTGTGACATTAAAGGCCCTATATAAATGCAAGTTCTTGTTGCTATGGACTCTGATCTTAGCTATGTTTGGCTTATTCTATGTGAATTTTCAGTAAGCATGCTAACTTCTTAATTAAGTTAAATGGTACTCATAATAAAGTTATTCCTCATACACAAATGTTTACTTATGATATGACATAACATTATTTTTGAGCCATAGAATCATCATACATTTTGTCCTTGGGTTTGTCTAGTCTAGGGAGAACATTTTGAGTTATATAAATCTAAGGTGAAGTACTGATGGTTATAGTTCTAGCACTGGTGGTGGTACTGATGATAAATGAAGAGTACTGCAGTACTTGTTTACCAAACAACATTAAAGTGTATTGGCTTAAGTGTGATTTATCCTAAAGCATATTCATACGAGTATGCTAAATAAGCCCTCTGACAACACTTGCCTGGTTAGGAACAATTCAGATTTCCTTAGGCACATTCCATTCTTACTATTGTTAGATATACAAAAGTCAAATAAACTGCATGCATCAAATTTGTCAAACATAAGTGCACTGAGGTTGCACATTTTTCTGTCAACAACCTGCATTATTCCGATATTTATTAAAATGTTTGAGCATAGTTTTCAATTCTGTACCTATACGTGCATTAACTTGAAAATAGGCATAATCATGAGCTACCCAGTGCATAATACATTTAAACAGGTTACTTAGTTATTTGTCATAGCTACAGTGCACATACAAATCACCTATTACCAGTGGTAAAGAATTCACAATACCAAAATAGCAGACAACATACAATCTTGAAGATATTGCTGAAGCAAATGCCTTTAGAATTCAGGATTGTAGTGATTAATTTGGCAAATCATAAATGGAGACTATATAATATATATCCTTTAAAAATACTACAACTAATACTATGAGCTCCAGGTCATAGTATTATGTGGTGGGAAAGGAATCAGAGGACAGCTAGGCAACAATGAATCACAAATGAAACACATTCTTTGATGTTATTGTGGCCTAGTAATTTAAAATGAAAAAGGTGTTGTAGAGAAATGATTATGCATCCTAAATCAAGTTACCTGCTGCATTTTGGAACAAGTAAAGGAAGGGTAATTGTATTAGATTAGATAGCTCCAGTGTGGAGCCAGCACAGACACATTCGTGAGAGGCTAAATTCTAGGCAATGCACGATGCTTTTGAATCATTTTGTTTAAATTTTGAGTGCTGATGTGATGAGAGAATAGTTATTGAGCTCAACTCTAAAGGAACTGAATTTTCGTGATGGCATGTGATTTGCACACGTGTGCAGTACAATTTTCTAGTCATGTTCTGCAAGTTTGCACAAAAAGTCCAGGAGGGAGTGAAAATGTCAGTTTGAGCAGATAATGAGTGCAAACAAATCACCTGTGCTAATTATCACAATTTTGTGTAACACATGTTTAATTTATAGAAGTGGTTTATACCACACTCAGCTTCTACCAGAACCTTTTCAAACCATTCAGAACATGAACACTTGCACAACAAATCTGAAAGCATCTTTTTTTGAAATCCTGAACAACCTTTATTTTATTAGGTTTATGTTAGCCTCAAGTAGAAAACCTACTAGGACTCGACAGATAGCATTTTGGCAGTCTTAGGAAACTTTCTAAACAAATTCATCCTTCAAGCTTCAGCCTCCATGTTACCATGCAGCACCTGCAGAAAGGTCTAGGACAGCATCACATGACATTTTAATGTATGTCATGCCACACAGTTCAACTTCAAATATAATCCTAAATCTAATGAAGTAGGTAGTGTTTGGAAAATTTAAAATTTTGACATATGAAATAGGATCCACATTACATATTATATAAATAGTATACATACAAGAAGCCAATGATTGACACAAATTAAACCACTGTGTTGTTCTGACAGTTACATGATTTTGTTTAACCCATCAGTTCCCACTATGTATCTATAGATACAATAAATAATCCAGGATATTTCATCAATCATCATTTCAGTACTACAGTCTCTTCCCTGGTATTGTTGGGGCACAATAACTGCTTCAGATTAGGTTCTTTAATGATATACGGTCAGCATTTTCAGCATTTTTTCTTCATTTTTTGTAAAGGCCAAGTTGCAGAGAGCATCACTAGATGCAGAGAAAAACTCCCTTTACATTTCCCAACAGATGAACAGAAACTTTTAACGCCATCTATCTATACTAATTTAAATCTAGGACCTGGAGATGAAAGGATAATGCACCATTATGTTAACAAAATATATCCAAGAAATCAACAGAAATAGAAAATCATAAGAATGTAAAAGGCAAGGTTCTTAAGGGGTACTGATAACAAGTCACCGAGCTAACATTTTTTTCCCCCAACATGAGTCTGTTTCAGCAATATTTTCATACTTAGAGTGGTCTATCTTCTTTTACTCTGCTTAAGTTCTATATGGAAGGAGTGTTTTTCTTCGTTCAGACTTTTTGCTTTGGCTAGAATTATTTATTTGGTTGGGGTGACGGGGAAAGGAAAATGGTCCCTGTTCCTACAACACTCAAGCCTACCTCCTGACAGGTTGACCAAGGAACAACGTTGTCGTCTGTGGAGATGTCCATGGGATGGACCATCCTGCCCTCCTGACAGAGGATAGCATTGATGAGGGCAAGAAAATGGAGGAAAAAGGTGTTACAAAATAAACTACACACACACACACAAAATATTAGCGAATAATTCTGTAGCAAAGGAAAAGCCATTTCCTTTTATCCAGTGGAATCACTACATCTCCTGACATGCAGTTATAATTTAATTAAGCAAACTGGCTATTATTTATTAATTAAAGTGCACATTTCTCTCCCTATTTTCCATGCAGCTTCTTTCCACAACTGCCTTGAGCTAGAAACCTAAGAGAGTCTTACAGATTTCTCTGTCATTTTACAATATGTTACGTCTTCTTTCTGCAATGCAATCCAGCCAGCCTGCGCTTTTAACTATCCCAAACAAATTCCCATAACAGTTTGGCTTATTTGAGCCAAAATGTTGCAAGAAATTATGTTGTGCAGCTACACAGCAAATTGGTCATAATGTAGTCATCCTTCCCAGAATACACCAAGCTGAATCTGCCAACAATACAACATATGTTTCACAGTGCTTGGCAGAATATTCAGTTTGTATGTAAACCACTTGCGTTTTTAATTTTTTAAACGGGTACAATAGAAATTTGCATTTCTTTTCAATGCAGAAAATATTATTCAAGGATCAAAATGGTCAGTTTAATAATTTTTGTACTGTATTTTAATGGAGGATACTTTATAAAATCATAGAAATTTACAGCACAGAAGGAGGCCATTCGGCCCATCATGTCCGTGCCGGCCGAAAAGAGCTATCCAGCCTAATCACACTTTCCAGCTCTTGATCCGTAGCCCTGTCGGTTTCGGCACTTCAAGTGCATATCCAAGTACTTTTTAAATGCGATGCGGGTTTCTGCCTCTACCACCCTTTCAGGCAGAGAGTTCCCCCGCCACCCTCTGGGTAAAAAAGGTTCTCCTCAACTCCCCTTTACTCCTTCTACCAATTGCTTTATATCTATGCCCCCTGGTTATTGACCTCTCTGCTAAGGAAAATAGGTCCTTCTTATCCACTCTATCGAGGCCCCTCATCATTTTATACACCCCAACTATGTCTCCTCTCAGTTTCCTCTGTTTCAAAGAAAACAACCCCAGCCTATCCAATCTTTCCTCATAGCTAAAATTCTCCAGTCCTGGCAACATCCTCGTAAATCTCCTCTGTACCCCCTCTAGTGCAATCACATCTTTCCTATAATGTGGTGACCAGAACTGTACATAGTACTCTAGCTGTGGCCTAACTAGTGTTTTATACAGTTCCAGCATAACCTCCCTGCTCTTATATTCTATGCCTCGGCTAATAAAGGAAAGCATCCTGTATGCCTTCTTAATCACCTTATCTACCTGTCCTGCTACCTTCAGGGATCAGTGGACGTGCACTCTGTTCCTCTACACTTCTCAGTATCCTACCATTTATTGTGTATTCCCTTGCCTTGTTAGCCCTCCCCAAATCCATTACCTCACAGTTCTCTGGATTGAATTCCATTTGCCACTTTTCTGCCCACCTGACCGGTCCATTGATATCTTCCTGCAGTCTACAGCTTTCTTCCTCATGGTCAACCACACAGCCAATTTTTGTATCATCTGCAAACTTCTTAATCATGACACCTACATTGAAGTCTAAATCATTGATATATACCACAAAAAGCAAGGGACCTAGTACTGAGCACTGCGGAACCCCACTGGAAACAGCCTTCCAGTCACAAAAACACCCATCGACCATTACCCTTTGCTTCCTGCCACTGAGCCAATTCTGGATCCAACTTGCCACTTTCCCTTGGATCCCATGGGTTTTTACTTTTCAGACCAGTCAGCCATGTGGGACCTTGTCAAAAGCCTTGCTAAAATCCATGTAGACTACATCAAACACGCTACCCTCATCAACCCTCCTTGCTAACCTCTGCAATTTTTAAAATTTTTATGACCATCCCATAACAAATCCATGCTGACTGCCCTTGATTAATCCATGCCTTTCTAAATGACAATTTATACTGTCCTTCAGAATTTTTTCCAATAATTTGCCCACCACCGAGGTTAGGCTGACTGGCCTGTAATTACTCGGTCTATCCCTTTCTCCCTTTTTAGATAACGGTGCAACATTAGCAGTCCTCCAGTACCACACCTGTAGCCAGAGAGGATTGGAAAATGATGGCCAGAGCTTCCGCTATTTCCTCCCTTGCTTCTTTTAACAGCCTGGGATACATTTCATCCAGGCCTGGCGATTTATCTTCTTTCAGAGATGCTAAACCCCTTAATATTTACCCTCTACGTTTATCTCATCTAATATTTCACACTCCCCCTACAATGTCTGCATCATCCCTCATTTTGTTAAACAGGTTTCTGGCTCCAAATGACTTCCAAGTCTAAAAAAGGTTGAATTCAATTAAAAACAAGAATATTTTTGTTCAATAACTCAATTGAAATGTGTATTCATGTTTCTAATTTATTTTCCTCCTCAAAATCACACCATTAAGAAGGGGAGATAATCTTCCTGAGGCTTCACAAACATTTTGTAAACTTGGCTATAATGGTACGTCAATTTTTACTGATTATATTCCAATCAGTTGGTCACACACATGAAAACTGGGAAAGGTGTATGATAAAGAAAAACAATTAGGAAAAATGCATCAATCATTCAAGGATCAAGAGCACTGAAGTACTATTCTTGTAAGCTTGAAGAAATGAACATTTAAATCATACATGCGTCAGTGAAGAGAAATCTTTGCAATGACAGTATACCAGAATAAAACTTGGTTACGTGACACATAATTTTGTAATTTACAAAACAGCACTTGCCCAATACTCAACGAAAGCTTATGATGTAACATACATCACAGTCCTTGGGCCAAAATTGCAAGAGACTTATTAAAAATTATAAATGTACCCAGAGCTGAAGTTGAAACAAAATCTAAAAACAATGGATTAGTGAAAAGTTCATCACTGTAAAACCATACCTGTGTCAGCACTGGTTTGGCTACAAATGCCACTGCTGTTTGGTACCATTACTGCTGAAGAGGCTGCAATTCTTGAATGATGGTTGGAATGCAAACTATTTCCCAAAGTCATTGCAGACTGATGAAGCAGCCCACAATTGCCACTACCATGGAGCTGTCCGACTAACCCAACAAATTGATTATTTGGGCCCGGACAACTGTGGATTAAATTAGTACTTGTATTTTGGCAAGAAATACCTTCCCCTCTTGTTAAATTTTGAGCTGATAGGTTATGAATGGAACCTGAGTTCAAATTGGTATTTGAAAAGTTATGTTGGTTGGACGAACAAGAAATACCTGTAGTGGAACTACCACAACTAATGCTGCTATTGCCACTGATTTGTGAACTCTGTGAACTCATAGATTGAAGTAACTGAGACATGGTGTTATTCATAGTTATGGATGAATTTTGTCCTTGTTTCCTTAAAGAGTCAATCACAGACTTTGGGACTCCTGAGTTGCCCATCTGAGACTGTTTCAGCATACTCAATACTGTAGGGGTTGCTTGTTTCCGTTTCCTTAAAGGGTCCTTTTGCTGTGCCATTAGCTTGTCTCTCAGTGCTGCACGACCACTCTGACCTTCATTAACTGAAAGAAGCATGTTGGCTGTTGGAGGAAACATGGGATTTAAAGTGCCGTGTCCTTCACTATTGCCACCACTGCCAACTCCACCACTACTGTTACTACCAGACAGTTTGTTTTGATTAGCTAGCTGTGCTTTGGCTGCTGCTGAAAGTAAACTGCTTGCTGGAAATGAGGCAGCATTATGCTGGTTCAAGATTTGATTTAAGGGCATTCCTAGCAAACCTGGCTGACCCTTTTGTTGTTGTACATTTCCAACAGATACAGATGGAAACAAAGGGTTACTTTGAGGATTTAGAACATTGTTCATCCCAACCAACAATGGATTAGGAATATCTTTGTATTGATGAAGAAGCCCATCAGGCTTGGTAGATGGACTGGATGGCATAGATGGTCGTGGAGAACCCATAGATGACCTTGGTGACCTTGGAGGAACCTTTATCCCACTGCAGCTTGACTGAGGACCTGCAGGTGGCATCATTAAGCTTCCATGATCAGAAGATGTGGAAGATGACCTTGACCTCTGTGGTGATGCCTCAATTCTTCCCATTACAGGTCCCATCATGTGTACAGGGGAGGTGACCGGAACAGGAGATACAGATGTGGAAGTTGAATGTTGAACCCTTGGTACATGAGTTCCATGGTTTACAGGGCCAGGCTTGACTGTTGGCAATGGTAGGTTGCTTGGCAAAGGGACAACAGCAGGAGGCATGTTTACATTCATCATAGGTACCTGAGAGTGCATGGTTGTCTGGAAATTAGATGTGTTCATAAGTACTGGGTTAGGTTTACTAGGTATGGGGTCAAGGATGCCTAATGGATCCTTCTCTGAGGGCAATGGCTTTTTCTGGAGAGCACATGATGCTGGGGGTCCTTGGGGAGGTTTGTGAAACATAATTCGTGGCATATCCATGTTTGATGAATAATTACAAGAAGGTTTTTTCATTACAGGACTTTTTGTAGTCATTGTTGGTGAAAGAGGTATAGAAGTCCTACCAGCCATAGCACAGGATGAGTGGGATGAAGAATTCTGCATCAAAACTGTGGGTGGGGAATGGGGAATTCTATTTATGTGAATAGGACTGGAGTTTGGCCCAGCATGAAAGCCTGGATTATTTCTTGTAAACACATCAGGACTTCCCATTGTATCAGTCCTAGGAGAAATAGAACCATCTCCATAGATCTGTGATCCTGATGATGCTGGGCTGGATAGACCACCATGACTTCCACGATATGGAGACTTCTGTCCTTGATCATTACTACCCAGTCTCTGCCTAGAATAACCATGAAGCTCCTGCTGGGGGCTTCCACACAGCTCCTGTTGATAAAGCCGCGTCGCAGAATTTGGAATCCCCATCATTGATTTAGGCAGGAACGTATTCTTGTAATCTGGCACTGTAGAATTTGCCATTACTTCTTGTGATTTATTCCTCATTGCTCTTGGAGTTGCAGCCCGTGACTGTACCATAGGAGTTCCACCTAAAAAAACAAAGGTAGATTAATCATATACAAGAACATAAAGTCCAGAGTAAGAAAAGACCATTCAACCCATTAAACATGGTTAATACAGTCCTCCACCACCACCTGTTGATCCTTACTTTGAGGAACACTATGCTTGTTCTCCTAAAAAAAAGTGCCGTTAATATCTCTCTAATCCCAGTAATGCCAACTCTCGCATAACTTTGATTTTCCTTTTCCTCGCCATTGTTTAAATCAGGAAGTTGGAGCAAAGGGAGGATTTCTAGCCAAAAGCCAATCATAGACAGACTTCCGGGTGGGGACCAGATCTTTGTGGTCACGACAGTGCTGCATTGGTTGATGGTTTCAGGAAGGACATTTTTCCCTGTTGGAACGGAACGCGCCACTTGTACTTGTACCAGTGAAGCCACCTCTAACGGACGGACCACAGAAAGTAGCACCAGAGCAAGAGAGCGCGCGCATAGTGCTGACCCGGCTCGTTGTCTGTCCCTCTCTCTTTGCACAAGCAGCCCGTCCCGCACCAACCCTTCCCCCGCTCCGCCATGCCTGACTTCAATTGTAAGACAACACAAGTACGATGGCATTTGTTTTTCCCCTCTCTCCCCACGAAGTTAGCTCAAAGACAGAGTGCTGGTTCTTAGAGTGCGCCACGAATATGCATGCTGGCATCCTCTCTCTCTCGCTCCTCTCAAATGGAAATTCAGGTGTGTGTTTTTATTTTTTAACATTTCTTTTATCAAACGAACCAGAGGGCTCCAGACGAACAGCTCAGGCGGCAGAAAAGGTGTCCAGCACCCTTTACAAATACGCCAGTAAAGAGGGGTCTGGAAGGCAGAATGGATTTTTAAATTTTTTTTTTAAAGGAGCAAAAAAACATGGGATTTAAAGTGTGCAGAAATTCCCTTTTAACTTTCAAAAGGGAATTGGATCTATCCTTAAAGGAAAAAAAAATGCAGGGCTATGAGGAAAGAGATGGGTGAGTGGGACTAATTGGACAGCTCTTTCAAAGAGCCGGCGCAGGCACGATGGGCCGAATGGCCTCCTCCTGCGCCATACGATCCTAAAACAATACTTAAATTCATTTAGAGGTGTGAAACGCAAGAAGTACGGTCATAAAAAAACCTGAAAAAGGCATTTCCTCCTTTTCCCACATTACAACAGTGACTACACTTCAAAAGTACTTCATTGGCTGTAAAGCGCTTTGAGACGTCCGGTGGTCGTGAAAGGTGCTATATAAATGCAAGTCTGTCTTTCTTTCTTAAATGCCCAGTGAGGCAGGTGCGAAGACTTTGGAGCTTCTTCCATTTATTATTGTACGTTGATCATGAATCCCAGGTTTGTTGCTCTCGTGAGCGCTTCGCTGCACTGCATAATGCAGCATTACTCGTCTGCACACCCGCAACAACGTGGACCTCAATCGTATTCAATAGTAGTGGAAGCATCTAAACCACAAAGGGAGCTGAAGCACTTCTGGAGTACAACAGGATTTTGGTAGGTTTTTAAAATTTAATTTTGCTATGTAAACATTATAGGGCTGTCACCATCAGGAAGTGAAAGATTGCATGCCCATTTGAACATATGGGAGGTGCTTTGTCCATGAGAACCATGTAAATGGTGCACACTTTTAAACCAACAGTGGGCACACCTCTCCTGGTTTTTGCTTGCACTTAGTGCCAGATCTGGAGCACGTTTGTGTTATTTAGCTGCAAACCTGGCCTGTGTCTGTTCTAAAAGGTCAAATCCAAATAACTGCAGCTATTTATTACATAGACTATACAACACTCACGAATTAATCGCGAGACACGCGATTTTTAATGAAAGTTTATCCCAATGATAATGGGTAGGATTTTTAAAAAGTTTTTTGTAAAGCATTTTTTGATGTAGTAGTATAATTTTTGTAAAGAGCTGTGACCTGTTAGAGATTAAATAAAGCCACTAATGAGTTTTATAAACCAAACAAATAGCAACTCATGATTTCTTACCAAATCTCATGAGTTTTTTAAGAGTATCTCTCAATTTATGAGACGGTGGGGTTGGCATTAATGTAATCCTAATTGATCCAGTGCCCTTTAATTGACTGAATAAATTGCCTTCTCTGGGAGTCTATTCCAGCAAAGGGGATGGGGAGGAAAGAGGTTTTACAATTGGCTTCAAAGCTAAAGAAATTTGGGTACAGGGGGAGGTTTGGGAGAAAGAAAACCAGCCAGAATTCTCACTCATGATTGTTAGACAGCAATTCCCATTGGAAGTGTGGGTGCACAGGCACCAGGTAAGGGCAGGATTGTGCTTGGATGTGACGGCCTCATGCTTGAATATCCGATGACATTTATTATGCTGGCTTACACATGAAGAATGACCACTTGGTTGAGGAACTGGATGGCTGCAGCTGCTTCCTGTGGAACTATCACAAACATGAGTTACTCTTTTCAGGAGTGGGGGAGGGGGACATTAAAAGAGGAAAAACTAGATAGAAAAAGAAAGAAAATACACAACCCACTATTTTGCTGAAGTAGCCAGAACAGAGCAATAGTCAAAAGGTCTGTAAAAAGTGCATGTCAGTGAAATAAATGGCCAATGAAAAACTCCCATTTGTGGCAGCAATGGGAGTTATCTGACAAAGGTTAAATACAGCCCTCCCCCCAAAAAATCATGATCAGGTAACTTCACTTAGAATATTCTTTTCAATTTTGCAAAGTCTATAACATAATGGAACGGTTAGAAAATTAAATTTGGAAATAAAACTAGGTTACAAAAACCACACAAATCAAGGCTTCAAAAGATCTCATTTCGTATAAATAATCTCATTTAGTATAAATAATCACCTCCCTCCTGGTTTTCCTGTAATATCACACTGGTCACTCGCCTTAACAGAGCCTCCTTTAGCCAGACAGTGGGACAAACAAGCTGTAGATATTCCCATACCCTTATCTGTCAACAACACTGAATGCATATTGCAATACCAGCTGCTGCTTTCTCTCATAGCCCCCTCCCCATCCGTCAATTTGGGTACAATAGCCTAGTGATTATCCTAGAGGTCACGAGTTCAAATCCCACAGTGGCAAGTTGCAAAATGAATTCAATAAATCTGGCAACTTGTGGGTTTGCACCAGAAAATGAGCACAAAAGCTGTTGGATTGTTGTAAAAACCCAACTGGTTCACTAGTGTCCTTCAAAGGAAGCAAACCTGCCACTACTATCCAATCTGGCTTTTATGTGACTTCAGTCACTCACTACGTAGTTGATTCTTAATGCCCTCAGGGAAAACTGGAGTTGGGCAATAAATACTGGTTTGTCAGCGTCGTCCATATCCCAAGAACAAATTTTTTTAAAATTTTTTTTTTTAAAAGAGACATTTTGCTGTCACTTGTTCCTCCTAGTGGCCAAGAACAGATGGAAATTAACAAAAAATTTCAAAATGTTCAAAGTCAGGCAACCCTGGGATTCAAACATGCAGAATCTGGACTATGGGGTTAATATTCTTATTGCTATAGTAAGCAACGTCTCAGACTTAAGCATACTTTGATTAAAACTAATATAAACAGTGCTTTCTTCAATTCCAAACAGGTGAAAATGTGTAACTGCAGCAATCACTTTTTTTAAAAAAACCAACAGCAATTTAAATCTTCATTTTACGTTTAAGCTTTAGTGTCAGCTATTACTATTACATGTTTGGGAGTTTAAAAATAAAGAAGGTTGACAGCAATGCAGATTGTATTTCAAAAATATTGGATCATTGTTAGCAGAATATAAACTAAAATATCACTCAAGGCACAGAGTAATATTAAAAAGTGAAAAAGTAAAAATATGGGACTATGTAGCTTTTGGATAATGTAAATCACAATCACACTCGCTCCTAAAAGAGCTGGATAATATTTCAGTTTTTGAAAACTTACTTGTTCCACCCCCTGGGCTGGTTAGAAGCAGGGAAGGATGTGGTGTCTCAATACTTTTATGTAGTGTAGCTACTGCAATGATTTTCCGTTTATGGATGCAAAGTTTTGTCAAATCTTCATCAGCTTTGACATCCTCTGCTGTTCTTTGTTTGACAGTTGCTCCAGGATCAAAAGTGAACACCTAAAAACAGGACAACACTTCTGTTGTTACTACAGTCAGTTACAACATGAATGTGAGATTTGCTGTTGGCCTCAAAAGTAAATTACTTAGGGACACCGTCATTTCATGTAATGTACAACCTTTAACAACCATTCAGGCAATCTTGCCCCACTCCATTGCAGATGTGCTCTTGTGCAAAACTACACCCTAGTTTTCTTTCATCAGAGGCTGGAAGCAACATGAGTGATTCAACATACAAAAATTTTATCCCAACTGCTGCAAGCTGACAACTTCCTATTGGCTAAGGGAAATCTAGCTAGCCCGAGTATTAATCAACTGAAGTGGAATTATATGGACAATCTGTAAAAACAGATGGATACAGATCTGGCAATTACCCACAAAGACAATTGATACAATTGCTCTAAAGGGAACCAGGTCAGAGGAAAAAATCAACAGTATGGTAGCATGGTAGCTTTGCATGTGGAGGTTAACCTTTTTAAAAAAAAGTGAAGACCACCACTTCTATACTATGTAATCTAATATTCTTCCTTATCTGTTCAACTTCCATGTACAATTAGGATTACACCAAAGCAGTACAAAAGTTGGTAGTGTTCAGGCCCACTTGTAGTACAGCTACACCAAAGCACTAGTTATTATGAGCTCTAAGATATAAACAATGATGCTTGGTGAAAGCATATCTCAAGTACTTTCTTGCAGATAATTTCAAGAGGAACTCGGCTCATGAAGCACCCACAGCATGAGTAAATTGAATTCCAACTTTCTTGGTGGTTGCTGTTCTGTAAGCTAACTTTAAAAAAAAATTTCCTCAGGATATAGACGACATCAAAAAAGTTACATTTATGCTGTATCCCCAGTTACTCTAAAACGGTGGTCGTGGGCTGCTTTCTTGAACCGCTGTCGTCCTTGTGATAATGGTGCTTCCATAGTGGTGTTAGGTAGGCAATTCTAAAATTTTGATTCAACGATGAACACCACTAGGTGAAAGTATCTCAAATACTAATCTTTCAAGACAGAAAAAGGAAAGGCTTGCGTTGATGTAGCATCTTTCACATCATCAGGATGTCCCAAAGCATTTCACAGCCAATGAAGTACTTTTGAAGTGTGATCACTGTTGTAATGATGGGAAACACAGCGGCCAATTTGTACTCAGTGAGAACTCCGCAGTAATGAGATTAATGACCAGGTAATATTTTTCAAAGTTGCATGATAAATATTGTCCAGAACACCAGGAGAACGCTCCTGACTTATTTTTGAATAGTATCACAGAATCTTTGGTGGAGTTAATTGATGCTTGGACTACAATGTACAAGTGTTATCAGAATCACAATGATTTCCTAGTTAAAAGGGAAAGTTGAAGGCGGCCTAGGAAAGAAAAAGGAATCAACAAGCTGTGAGTTTTAGCCCAGATGTCTCGATTCCAGCCACAGATCCTCAACAATCTCTTGTAGGTTGACATCAGATGCATCTCTGGGTAAACTCACTTGTTTACAAGGAAATGGACTGCTTTGTACAGGACAACTATGCATAATATTGGACCTATTCGTTGATGAGGCTTCTCTCTGGATCCTCCAACTGAGGAGCCTCTTTTCAATCCTCCAACTGGGGAGGTTCTTCTAGATACCCTATCTCAATGCTGGACAGGAAAAGTCTCATCATCTAATGAGCACTCAGTCTCACCTTTATCCATGGGGTTTCAAAGAAGATATGTCACTCCAAAGGAGATATTGGTCGCCAGCAGGAAATGGAGGCAGAGACTGAAGCCTCAATTTTCACTGTATGGTTTGGTTTGGACCATCATATTAGGTAATCCCCACCTCCTGGTGAGTTTGTCTTCTGATAATGGAATGTGTATCAATGACTATAGTGTGAACACATTTTACTTAGTGGTTTTATGAAGAGCCTTGTGCCAGCACTATAAAAATATGGGTTTCAGCTATTCGCTCTTGGAGTAGCATGTAAAGTTGAGCCTGAATCTCGCTTTGAGGTTGGAGCATTTAAGCTGGAAGACTCTGGAGTGCTCAGCACAAGAAATCAGGATCAGGTCCAGGTAAATGTTACATCCTGTAATGGTTGCCTAAAAAGCCCAACACCTGTTGAGGGGTTGCCTCTGCTTTGATCATCAATAGAAGGGCAGACATGCAGGTACCTCATGCTGAGAATTCTGCTACTACAGAAAGGTACTTTGTAGCTTGCGGCGTTGAATTTCCTCCATATTTGCACCCAGAGATATGCGCATCATGGGAGCATATTAATTATGTGGCTCAATAGATAGCGGAATTTTGGATGCAAGTGAATTACTACAACATGCCCAAATCTCCTCTAACCTTTGTGGCCGTCTATCGATTTCTGTCCAAACACATCTCCACCCATAAAACTGACCACACCCCAAGTTACAGAGCCTCACATACGAGTTTCCTGCAATTACGCTTGCTCAGAGGCTCTCAAACTTATGGCCAGATTTTCAGCGACAGCAGGAAACAAGTCATTTTTCTGGTGTTTTATTGCAATTTTTTGTGTTTTTAAATAAAAACTATCCTCACCGAGACCTGCACTGTATTTTCTGCTTCTTTTAAAGCATTTTTTATGGCATAAGTATATAAGTTGCATTAAAAACTGAAAAGTTTGTTCAATACATGTGCCTAACATGCATGAATGATGGTTGGCGGAGTTGAAAATTCAATTTTAAGCTTAAGGAAATAAAGAAAGACTTGCATTTATATAGTGCCTTTCATGACCTCAGGAAGTCCCAAAGCTCTTTACAGCCAATGAAGTACGATTGTTTACGCCCATTTTTTGTGCGTATTCTAATTAGATGGACAGGGAATTGCAGCATATCTTGAGATTGGGAAAATGGACACATGTTTGAGTCTAACTTCCAGAATGCATCCACAAAGGACATTAAAGAAGAAATATATGGCATGTGTTTGGCGCTTTCTGTGGGCCCTGATTGTTTACGCAGATTTATGGCCATTTTTACGTTTGTGCGTATTCTAATTGCCAGACTCCCACCAATTAGATGGGCAGGGAATAGCAGCGTATCTTGAGATCGGGAGAATGGACGTACTTTTGAGTCTATCTTCTGGGATGCGTCCATGCAGGAAATTCAAGGACTTGATTTGTAGCTGTACTCCTGTCACGTTGAATCTCAGGAATCGTATAATGGGCTCTTGAATTCTTTCATGAAAGTATGCACTTTTCAGATGCACGTTCATTAGGCATGACCCAAGATGCATCACCTGAAATGTCTGTGGTAATGTCAACACTTAGAACTCTAAATTTTTCGGGCTTAAGGAAACTTTGTCTACACCCAGTGAAAGTAACTGTTTCCATACTATGTTGGGCAAAGGCTCTCTGGTCCTTTTTGAGAAAATTCACTAAATTTTGAGGAATCCCAATAAATTGGAGAGAGCCCTCTTTGACAATGTTATCTAGTATCAAACAAGGCAGCCCAACTCACTTAAAAACTGTAGGCTGCAGTCCCATCCTTTAGACCTTCCACTAATACGGACGTCTGCATTGACCTAAAAGCAGACTTTATTTTCTGGCTGTCTGCAATTCACCCTCCAATCCAAAGAAAAACTGCTTGGCTTTGAAGGCAAGAACTGACTGTACTACTTGGTGTAGTTTTTGAATGCCAACATAGTTGCTCCAACTTGCTCCTTTTCCTAAGGAAGGTAGTTTTAGAACTTAGGAGGACCACAGGTTGAACACTTCCAATTCTAGTCATGGATGTCCTGAAAAGGAACTGAGATTCAGCAGGTTTGTGACTTTGCTGGAGGTTGTGAGCTATGAAGGAGCTCAATGCCTTCTCTCTAGTCCCAATAGTCAGTAAGTGACGTTACTCAGCTACTGTGTCTTTCTTGGGAGTGTATTCTACCCAAATCCAACTTCTTCCTGGACCTGGAGCTATGCTTTTTGGAAGAATCAGAGATTTGGGGTCTTTTTGCATTTTGAAGTATCATGCTTGGACATTCTGGTCAGTAGGATAACCTTCCAACACATCAGATGATTATAAGCCCTTCTGTAAGGTTTGGGACAGGTTCTACACTTTTGGAAGTCATGACATGTAGGAAACAGGTGCTGATATCATCAGTCATGAGGAAGGTTCTATGACATTTGAAGCAAATCTTGAAGCTGGAAGCTGACACTGAGCCAAGACCAAAGATTTGCCAATTGAAACCTGGGGCTTACACTGACAGAGAGAATATACAGTGTCTACTGACTGAGATAATGAGTAATTTTTGAAATTAGAACTTCATTAAAAACTCAATAAACTTTTGAAAAACTTTTAAAGGACTAGAGAAATGTACATTGTAAAACACCATAGTGTAGTAAAGTACTAAAATGTGGCAAAAACAAATATCTTTTTATGTATAGACAGCAATCAACTGTTGTCAACAATGGGAAAGCAAGACTTTAGTTCAATAACAAGGTCTTATAAACAAAATGATAAAAGGTTACGAATTTCTTAAATGGATGGTGTGCCTCTGATATTTTCCCATCATCAAGGGTGAACTAAAATTCCTATTTCTATGTGCAGATTGAATAAAGAATTATCAACATGCAATGACAGTTACCATGGATTGCTCAGATTGCTGTGAGCATGGCATTTTCTGCATGGATAAATGTAAACAGTTCGTTCACAAAAAGTGAGTCTTATTTTTCAACTTCTCCCTGATCAGGAGAGTTGGATAGTCTAACCGACCTTCATGGGCATCATCAAAACTGTTCAACATTTAGCAGCTAAGTGCTGTGGCAATGAGAGATAGGGCCTCCCTGTCCAATTATCCCCTCCCTTCCCATCATGACTTTTTGCTGTAACTGAGGATCCAGCCAAGATTTTTTTTTATAACTTCCTTATAAACCTGTCAATATGAAAGATGCATTTTGGATAGAATGTTGGAAGAACAATGTACTTTTATCATAAAATAGCTCTATCTACCATATCCAGTAACTTAGGAGACTACATGCAAATACTCTGCCTGATCTGACCAATTATCTGAACTACACAGACAGGCTGTAGAGGAGGCTCTGCAGTCTATTTCGACACACAGTTTTGGTACATAATATATACAATGTTTACATTTTATGTGACGAATAATTAAATGTTCTTGCTTTTCTGGTAAAGTTATTGCATTATAAATACATCTGATTAGCTGTCAAAGATGAGGAATGTTTCCAATTTCCTATTACTGTACCTTTGAAAGAATAAGAGGACACTCCAAGCCACACTTGCAAGTTCCATCGGTAAGTAGATATGTTTTAACTTGCTCGATGCAGGCCAACACTGAGCCACTTGGACTAAAGATAAAAAGGAAAAACAAAGATATTGTAAAGTGCTGTATATAAAAGTTACTATTTAGAGTTTTATGAGCTACTTCAACAGTTTAATAATCAAAATGCTAGCATGAAATTATTTGTGCGCGCGCTGTCACATCTGAACAGAACTGTATGAGATAGCAGATTTAATCTTTCCCCCCAAAAATTATCAGTAAATAAGGTAGATGCTTCAACTGAATGAACCACAGCACTGAAGTCATAAATAGCAACGTGTACTTGTACTTATGTAGCAACTTTTAACATATCAAAGTGTTCCATGGTGCTTCACAAAATGGGGATCGGACCAGACAAATTAGTGGAAGTGGTCAAAGTAGGTGTTGAGGAGTTTTTTGAAGGTGGCAAGAGATGTCTGGGGAGATAATTCCAGAATGTGGGTGAAATGACTGAAAGCTCTGCCACCAAAGGAGAGGGGGATTAATATGCTGTGGATTGGAGTTAGAAGATTGGAAGTCGAGAGTGTGGACATAGAGTAAGACAAGGTTGCAGAGGCTAGGTGGAATGAAGTGGTGGAGGGATTTTACGCAAGGACAACGTATGAACAAATCAATGCACAGGAAATGGGGAAATAGATCAGAGGATGGGAAGGTAAGCAAATGGAATTTAGTATGGGATCGGACGAACGTCATTCAGTTCTAAATCAGTTTGAGTTTAGAGGAGGACACAGCTGGCTACAAAATTGAGACGTCAAGCCTGCAGAATACAAAGGGGAAATGACCAAAACTTCAAACGTGATGGTTAAATAGCACAAATCACTTGAAACAGAATTGCGTAGAATAAGAAAAAGACAAAAGTTCATCAATTTATCAAGTTCATCAATTTATCAACTTCATAAAAATATGGATCTCATTCCCTCTTCACCCTCATCCTCAGATAAAGCAAGTTGAATTTGTGAAATAATGCCTCCTTATTTGCGAGATGAACTCGTCCCGTTTGCTGGTTAATCTTCCTTTTCAAATTTCCAGATGCTGGTAGTTCTATGTTCACTTTCTTGTCTGAACAACTTTAAAATGCACTCCAGTCGCAATCATACGAAACATCAAAAATGGGCTTGGTCTTGGCCTTATACCAAACCAAATTGTTGCGTGTACATTAGGTCAATGATTGTTACTGCTGTTAGTGTGACCTCATGACAGCCACTGTTCTACCAACTTCAGAGCACAAAATCATTGTGATTATTTGTGAAGCAAAACCTACCATTATTACTACTACGACTTGGCATTGCACCTTTAACGCAGAAAAATGCCACAAGCTGCTTCACAGAGGTAAGAGGAAAAAAATGTATGAACCAAAGGAGAGTTTAGAACTTTTTTGGGGTTCTTAAAGGAAGAGAGAGAGAGAAGTGTTGCAGCAGAAATCTTGTGTCAATCCCCCTCCCTTGGCCACACCATTGGTGACAAATCCTTCAGCTGCCTCGGTCTTGCTCTCTGCAACTCTATTCATTACCTTTACATTTATATTTATCTGCCTCGTGTTCCCACCTTTAAATCTTCAAAACCCATCTCTACAACTAAGCTTTTGGTCACCTCTCCCCACCCTACTACGTGACGCAGCATCAGTTTTCCTTATGTTTAGTTGCAAAGCACCTTGGCACATTAAAGGCACTATGTAAATGCAAGATGTTGTTGTTAATAGAGCATATTCAGTAATTTAAAGGTTATGACACTGTAGTTATTGTTACACAGAATTAAAATGGCAATTTTACTTTGGAAGAGCAGCAGGATGAACACATAGAAAAAAACAGGAGATCTCCAAAATTGGATGAAGAGACAATTAAAGGTGCATGGGAAGTGGATATCAAGTGACCACATATAGATTACATAGAAAAGAAACACAGAAACAGGCCATTTGCCCCAACCAGTCCGAGCTGGTGTTCATCATCCATAGGAGCAATCATCTTAATCCCACATGTTTGCCCTTTATTCCACTTGCCTTCAAACACCTATCCAACCAGTCTTTAAATGTTGGCATGGTCTCTACTTCAATCAATAACTTCGGTAGTGCATCCCACAGCCTCACAACTCTATATAAAAACGTTTACCTTGCTCCTCGTCTCAAATATGCAGACCACGTGGCAAATTCAACGGCTTTGTCCTTTGTCTGTGAAAAGTTGTGAAATTGTAGTTTTCCCCCTCACTACTACCTACCCTTTCCCCCTCAATTCTACATTCCCACGTCAAGCATTCAAGTGCTGTTGCACAGTAGTTTCATGTTCTGGAGCTTCAACACAGCATATTTTAAAAGGATATAAATTGTCTCATGGATTATCTTTGGTAACAATTGGGTGGTCACCTTTTAGATCCAGTTAAAGGACAAGAAATATAGTAAACATGCCAGTCAAAGAAAAAAAGACTTGCATTTATATAGCGCCTTTCATGACCACCGGACGTCCCAAAATGCTTTACAGCCAATGAAGTACTTTTTTTTTTAAGTGTAGACACGGTTGTAATGTAGGAAACGCGGCAGAAAATTTGTGCACAGCAAGCTCCCACAAGCAGCAATGTGATATTGACCAGATAATCTGTTTATGTTATGTTGATTGAGGGATTAATATTGGCCAGGACACCAGGAATAACTCCTCTACTCTTCTTCGAAATAGCGCCATGGGATCTTTTACATTCCCCCCAAGAGAGCAGACAGGGCCTCGATTTAATGTCTCATCCGAAAGACGGCACCGCCGATAGTGCAGCACTCCCTCAGCACTGCACTGGAGTGTCAGCCGAGATTTTTGTGCTCAAAGTCTCTGGAGTGGGACTTCAACCCACAACCTTCTGACTCAGAGGCGAGAGTGCTGAACAAGAAAAGGCAACTTTAAAATTAATAGGTCATCAATTTGTTTCAAAACATTTGAATGGGAATAAAAAATAGCATTCTAGTGAATTTAGAAAGTTCATTAATTTATAGAATTGTTTTTTGAATAAACTTGAGTTTATGTTGGTCAAGCATAAAATAATTGACCTGGAGTAAAATAACTGGTCTCCTTGATTTAAACCACACTTGTCAGTTTGGCAGCTTGGCTCATTAGTAGTACTATCGTCTTTGAGTCAGAAGGTTGTGGGTTCAAGTCCACTCAGGCCTTGAGATCATAATGTAGGCTGACAAAGTGCTGCATTGTTGGAGGCGCCATCTTTTAGATGAGATGTTAAATCGAGTCCCCATCTATCTGTTCAGGTGGACGTAAAAAATGCCGCAGCACTATTCGAAGAAGAGCAGAGGAGTTCTCCTTGTCTCCTGACCAACATTTATCCCTCAAACAACACCAGCAAAAAAAAAAAACAGGTCATTCATCTCCATGCTGCTCTTGGAACATTTCTGGAACCTTGCTGTGTGCAAATTAGCTGCTGTTTTTGCCTACATAACAATAGTGAACACAAGAAATAGGAGCAGGAGTAGGCTATTTGGCCCTTCGAGCCTGCTCCGCCATTCAATAAGATCATGGCTGATCTTCTACCTCATCTCCACTTTCCTGCTTTATCCCCATATCCCTTGATTCCCCTAATATTCAAAAATCTATCGATCTCTGTCTTGAATATACTCAATGACTGAGCCTCCACAGCCCTCTGGGGTACAGAATTCCAAAGATTCACCACCCTCTGAGTGAAGAAATTTCTCCTCATCTCAGTCCTAAATGGCCGACCCCTTATTCTGAGACTGTGACCCCCCTGGTTCAAGACGTCCCAGCCAGGGGAAACATCCTCCCTGCATCTATCCTGTCAAGCCCTGTAAGAATTTTGTATGTTGCAATGAGATCACCTCTCATTCTTCTAAACTCTCGAGAATATAGGCCTAGTCTACTCAATCTCTCCTCATAGGACAATCCCCCCATCCCAGGAACCAGTCTGGTGAACCTTCGTTGCACTCCCTTCTATGGCAAGTATATCCTTCCTTAGGTAAGGAGGCCAAAACTGTACACAATACTCCAGGTGTGGTCTCAACAGGGCCCTATATAATTGCAGTAAGATGTCTTTACTCTTGTACTCAAATCTTCTTGTAATAAAGGCCAACATACCATTTGCTTTCCTAATTGCTTGCTGTACCTGCATGTTAACTTTGATTCGTGTACAAGGACACCCAGGTCCCTCTGAACACCCAATCTCTCACCATTTAAAAAATACCCTGCTTTTCTATTTTTCCTACCAAAGTGGATAACTTCACATTTCTCCACATTATATTCCATTTGCCATGTTCTTGCCCACTCACTAAGCCTGTCTATATCCCCTTGAAGCCTCCTTGCATCCTCCTCACAACTTGGATATATTACATTTGGTCCCCTCATCCAAATCATTGATGGACATTGTGAATAGCTGAAGCCCAAGCTCTGATCCTTGCGGTACCCCACTAGTTACAGCCTGCCAACCCGGAAATGACCCATTTATTCCTACTCTCTGTTTTCTGTCCGCTAACCAATCCTCTATCCATGTTAGTGTCAGCTGTGTCTCAGTTGGTAGCACACTCGCCTCTGAGTCAGAAGGTTGTGGGTTCAAGTCCCACTCAGGGACTTGAGCACATAAAAGCGCTAGGCTGGCACTCCAGTGCAGTGCTGCACTTTTGGAGGTGCCGCCTTTCGGATGAGACGTTAAACCGAGGCCCCGTCCGCGCTCTCAGGTGGACGTAAAAGATCCCATGGCACTATTTCGAAGAACAGCAGGGGAGTTATCCCCGGTGTCCTGGCCAATATCTATCCTTCAACCAACATACTAGAAAATAGATTATCTGGTCATTATCACATTGCTGTTTGTGGGACCTTGCTGTGCGCAAATTGGCTGCCGCGTTTCCCACATTACAACAGTAACTCCACTTCAAAAAAGTACTTCATTGGCTGTAAAGCGCTTTGAGACGTCCAGTGGTCGTGAAAGGCGCAATATAAATGCAAGTCTTTCTTTCTTTTAGTATATTACCACCAATCCCATGAGCCCTAATTTTGTTTAATAACCTCTTGTGTGGCACCTTATCGAATGCCTTCTGAAAATCTAAATACACCACATCCACTGATTCCCCCTTATCTATTCTGCTAGTTACAACCTCAAAATATTCCAACAGATTTGTCGAACACGATTTCCCTTTCATAAATCCGTGTTGATTCTGCCCAATCCTATTATTATTTTCGAAGTGCCCTGTGACTACACTTCCCAAGTAATTAATTGGCTGTGAAGCACTTTGGGATAAGGAAGCACTTTTGGATAAGGAAATGAAAAGTGCTATAAAAGCAAGTTGTTTCTTTCTAGAGGTGGAAGGGAAAGAGGAGAATTAAAAAAAACAAAAACCCTTTTACCAAGTAAAATATCTTGTTTCAGAGTTTAAAGGAACTGCATGAATGTTATTTTCTAATGTATTTGTTTCATCTTCCGATTGCAGTTGCATTTGCACACGTCTTGAAATGTACAAATAAATATTTCAAAAATATTTGTACGAGTGTTAGTTAAGAAGATAAAACTAGTATTCAATTACTGAAGTGGAATAAAAATAATCTTGATGGTGTCTTGCACGCATCCTAATCAGTAATGCGCACAGGTTCGGTAATCCCACCAATGCCATCAAAAGTTTTTGAACAAGTCAAGAAATCTACTGTATAGCAAATCACTATAATCTTAGAAGCACTTAACTGGCCCAGAAATTTGACTCGGAGGCTTGCCGCGGGGGTAAGGATCGTGCGCGATATCACACACCGCGCCGGCTGTTGTGTTTCGGGCCCACAGGAACTTCGGGTCCTGGGCCTCTCCCAAGAGCCGGCGCGCAGTGTGTGCGTGTCCCAGGGGCGCAGTTAGTGCGATGCGACCTCTGGGATCACGTGGGCCATGGAGAGCCAATGGCAGCAGACCATCTTTCATTCATAGATTTGACAGGAGACCTGTCAAATCTGTGAATTGAAAGAGACCCCAAAAGAACAGCTAAACCTCAAATAAATTAAAAAAAAACATCACATTAATAAAATAACTATAGTTAAATAAATTAACCACTTTAAACAAAAATTTACATTTTAAAAAAATTAATTTTTTAAAAAAAGTTATAAAAATAAACTTACCTTTCTTTAAAGTCTCTAAAAAAGATAAACCTGTTGAATTTTTAAAAAAATTATACTTAATTAACTACTTACCTTGTTCAAAAGGGGTCTTACGCCTCCTTTTTACTTGTGTAAAATCTTCCATACTTACCCTCGCGTTGAAACCTGAAAAAAAACCTAAGTGCGCTGCGTGCGCACAGCCTCTAGTGCGCATGCGGTTCACCTAGGAACCGCCCCCTTCGCCATACCGGAAGTGCCGGTTTCCCACGCATGCGCAGTGCATGCAGGAAACCGGCACTTCGGGACCGAATACGGGTGAGTACGCAGCGGGTACTCTCCCGTATTCGGCCGAATTTTTGGGCCAGTACATTCGAAATGCCCTTCTCTGGTTGTTAACTACAGGTTTAGTTGAAGTTTGCAGTTACCAGGTTTATAATGTTGCTCTCTAAAGAAACATCTTCCTCACTGCAGCGTGCTCAACCCTTTTCTTCTTTCTGAAGTTACCAGTTCAAAGCTCAAAGGTGTCAGCCAAATGTTTGGTTTCTTTCAGGTTTCACCTCACAGTAAACTTACCAGGCTCCCGCTGTTCTCCAAAACTAAATGCGCCGTGCATTCTTCTGCAATTCATCAAGAACTACGTTAGGTCAAGCAGTGTATAATTAGTAAGTTAGTCCCTTCTCACCCACAAAAGTGGATACTGGGGATTAGTTTAAATACTCCCAAAAAAGATTTTACAATAACCCAAAAGTAAGAGAGTTGTAAAATTCTCTCTCATGAGTGAAATAAACTGGGCATCATGCTGGACCTCAATATGTATTATTTTTATTTTCTTCAAGTTATTTTGAATTCCACTGCTTCCTGTTTTACACTTGTAACATTTCACAGTCGCAAAGAAGAATTCTGTTTTCAGTCCTACGCTCTGGCAGCTCCTTTCCTGCAACAGAGCACACTGGCACAATGTGCCACCACACCACCGTTCACATATATTCGGTTTCTAAAATCAGAGGTGAAGGTTTGATGTTCTCCTCAGTTTTAATGCAGACTACTATTATAATTGCATGGTGTACTCGAGTACTTAGAGTCCAAAACTAGAGCTCCCTGGATGACAAAGGAAATAGAGGATAAAATTCCTTTTGCTGTTTAATTTTATGACAAATGTCAGGTACAGAATATAGTAGAAACCCAGGCAGAATACAGCGTGCAGGGGAAAACTGAAAAATGATACAAGAAGAGCAAAGAGAGAGTATGAGAAAAGATTCACGGGTAACATAAAAGGGAACCCAAAAATATTTTATAAACATATTAAAAAGTAAAAGGATAGTTAAAGGAATGGCGGGGCTGATTAGGGACAAAAAAGGAAATCTTCTCGTGGAGGCAGAGCGCATGACTGAGGTACTGAATGAGTAACTTTGCATCTGTCTTCACAAAAGAGAATGAAGTTAATGTTGCAGTAGAGGAGGGAGAAGTAGAGATTTTGGAGAGGATAAAAATAGATAGAAAGGACGTGCTAAATAAGTTGGCATCATTCAAAGTTAACAAGTCACCCGGTCTAGATGGGATGTATCCTAGGTTGCTGAGGGAAGCTAAGGTGGAGATAGCAGAGGCTCGGACCACAATCTTTCAATCCTCCTTGGATATGGGAGTGGTACCAGAGGACTGGAGGATTACAAATGTTACACCCCTGTTCAAAAACAGAGTCACTGCTGCTAACGAACTGGAAGCTGCTGCCAACTACTAGAAGCTGTGTTGGTTTAATTATTAATGTATAATAATATAGCAATATTGCATAAATTTGTGGAATCTGTGGAGTTCTGGGTTGGTTTAATAATAATGTATCATAATATTGCGGGTTGGCTTAAGTATTAATATATAATAATTTTGTGGGGGGAGGGTTGCCGAGATTTATTTGTTCGGAGCGGGAGCTCCGTGTGATGGGAAAGGAGAAAATTAATAAAAATGGATGTTTGCTGAGTTTTAATGGCGCAGTTTTTTTTCCTGACGCGGCTGTGTTCGACAGCAGCAATGCTGCCACCCCCACTTGGTGCAAAAGCGGGACCTGTAAACTCTTGTTCGGGGTTTGAGGCCCACACCGGGTGTTTACAAAGCCTCCCCGCCGGTTCCATTGCGCCCCTGCGCCCCGCCGTCTCCTCCCCGCTCCGGAATCTTTTCTCCGCCTTCCGTCTCCATCACCCGACTACCGGCACTGCGCATCTGCAGGCGCCCCCCGCCACCGCCCCGGGCCCCTGTACTATTTATAGGGCCTATTCTATCGCTGGGAGCATTCTGGGTAAAAACCACCGCCAATTTCAAACTGCGCATGCACAACGACGTCAACTTTATTGGCAGCAATTGCTGCCGTTCAAAAAAGGGGAGAGGGATAAACCTGGTAACTACAGGCCAATCAGTCTAAAGTCAGTGGTGGGAAAACTACCAGAGACCATTGTCATGGACAAAATTAATTCTCACTTAGAGAAACATGGGTTAATCAGGGACAGCCAGCACAGATTTGTTAAAGGTAAATCGTGTCTGACTAACCTGACTGAGTTCTTTGATGACGTAACGGAGAGGGTTGATGAAGGTTGTGCAGTAGATGCTACATCTATGGACTTTCAAAAGACATTTGATAAAGTACCTCATAACAGACTTATTTGGAAAATAAAAGCAGATGGTAGTAAAGGGACGTCGTAACTTGGGTACGTTGTCCATTGGCAGGATAGGCGCACCAACGTCAATGTTCTCGCTCAGGCCAACATCCCCAGCATCGAAGCTTTGACCACACTCGATCAGCTCCGATGGATGGGCCACATCGTCCGCATGCCCGATACGAGACTCCCAAAACAAGCGCTCTACTCGGAGCTCCGACACGGCAAGAGAGCCCCAGGTGGGCAGAGGAAACGCTTCAAGGACACCCTCAAAGCCTCCTTGAAAAAGTTCAACATCCCCACCGACACCTGGGAATCCCTGGCCCAAGACCGCACAAAGTAGAGGAGAAGCATCCGGGAAGGCGCCGAACACCTCGAGTCTCTTTGCCGGGTGCAAGCGGAAGCCAAGCGCAAACAGCGGAAGGAGCGCATGTCAACCCAAGCACCCCTCCCACCCGCCCCTTCAACCACCGTCTGCCCCACCTGTGACAGAGACTGTAGGTCCCGCATTGGACTCATCAGTCACCTGAGAACTAATTTTTAGTGTGGAAGCAAGTCATCCTCGGTTCCGAGGGACTGCCCAAGAACAACAACTTGGATACGTAATTGGCTAAGGGATAGGAGGCAGAGAGCAGTGGTGAACGGATGTTTTTCTGACTGGAGAGAAGTATGCAGCGAGGTCCCCTAGGGGTCGGTATTAAGACCATTGCTTTTATTCTTGTGTATAAATGACCTGGACTTAGGTATAGGATGTACAAATTTGAAGTTTGCGGATGATACAAAACTTGGCAATGTAGTAAGTAGTGAGCAGGATAGTAGCAAACTTCAGGAGACATAGACAGACTGGTGAAATGGGCAGATACATAGCAGATGCAATTTAATGCAGATAAATGTGAAGTGATGCTCTTTGGGAGAAACATCATGGCGAGGCAGTATAATATAAATGGTACTATTTTGACAGGAATGCAAGAGCGAGGGACTGCAGGGTGCATATTCACAAATCTTGAAGGTGGCAGGGCAAGTTGATATGACTTTGGTGATCGACCCTCTGGAACTAATTTCCAGCAAATGCACTCAGAATTTTGAAAGACTATGGCAAAAACAGGCGTCCTGGTCAGAATTAAGCACTGTTAAGCGGATTGTATTCCCAATAAATTAAAAGAGCCCATACGGGCATGTCATATAAAAGATTTTGAGTTTTGTAAATTTGTGAAGTTTTTGGTGTTGTAAAGAGGGGCATTGAATATAAAAACAAGGAAGTTGTGCTAAACCTTTACAAATCACTGGTTAGGCCTCAGCTGGAGTATTGTGTACAATTCCTACACTTTAGGAAGGATGTCAAGGCCTTGGAGAGGGTGCAAAAGAGATTTACTAGACTGGTACCAGAGATGAGTGACTTCAGTTATGTGAAGAGATTGGAGAAGCTGGGATTGTTCTCTTCAAAGCAGAGAAGGTTAAGGGGGGACTGAATCGAGGTATTCAAAATTATGAGGGGTTTTGAAAGAGCAAGTAGGGAGAAACGGTATCCTCTGGCAAGTGGCTCGCTAACCAGAGGTGAGAGATTTAAAATAATCGGCAAAACAACTAGAGAGGAAATGAGAAATTATTTCACAGAGGGTTATGATGATCTGAAACACACTACCTGAAAGGGTCATAGAAAAATAGGAGCAGGGGTAGGCCATTCGGCCCTTCGAGCCTGCTCCGCCATTCAGTATGATCATGGCTGATCCTCTATCTCAATACCATATTCCCACTCATACCCCTTGATGTCTTTTGTGTCTAGAAATCTATCTATCTCCTTCTTAAATAAATTCAGTGACTTGGCCTCCACAGCCTTCTGTGGTAGAGAATTCCACAGGTTCACCACCTTCTGAGTGAAGAAATTTCTCCTCATCTCAGTCCTAAATGTCCTACCCCGTATCCTGAGACTGTGACCCCTCGTTCTAGACCCGCCAGCCAGGGGAAACATCCTCCCTGCATCCAGTCTGTCTCGCCCTGTCAGAATTTTATAAGTTTCAATGAGATCCCCTCTCATTCTTCTAAACTCTAGTGAATACAGGCCTAGTCGACCCAATCGCTCCTCATACGACAGTCCTGCCATCCCAGGAATCAGTCTGGTGAACCGTCACTGCACTCCCTGTATGGCAACTATATCCTTTCCGAGGTAAGGAGACCAAAACTGCACACAGTACTCCAAGTGTGCCCTGTATAACTGACACCCAGGTCCCTTTGTACATCAACATTTCCCAATATATCACCATTTAAATAATACTCTGCCTTTCTGTTTTTCCTACCGAAGTGGATAACCACATTTATCCACGTTATACTGCATCTGCAATGTATTTGCCCACTTACTCAACTTGTCTAAATCGCCTTGAAGCCTCTTTGTATCCTCCACACAACTCACAATCCCACCTAGTTTCGTGTCGTCAGCAAACTTAGAAATATTACATTTGGTTCCCTCAGCCAAATCATTGATATATATTGTGAATAGCTGGGGCCCAAGCACTGATCCCTGCGGTACCCCACTAGTCACCGCCTGCCACCCCGAAAAAGACCCATTTATTCCTACTCTGTTTCCTGTCTGTTAACCAATTTTCAATCCATGCCAGTATATTACCCCCAATCCCATGTGCTTTAATTTTGCACACTAACCTCTTATGTGGGACTTTATCAAAGGCCTTCTGAAAATCCAAATACACCACATCCGCTGGTTCTCCCTTAACTATTCTACCAGTTACATCCTCAAAAAACTCCAGTAGGTTTGTCAAACACAATTTCCCTTTCATAAATCCATGTTGACTTTGTCTAATCCCGTTGTTATTTTCTAAGTGTTATCACATCCTTTATAATAGACACTAGCATTTTCCCTACTACTGATGTCCCTGTTTTCTCTCTTCCCTCCTTTTTTAAATAGTGGCGTTACATTTGCCACCCTCCAATCTGCAGGAACTGTTCCATAATCTATAGAATTTGGGAAGATGACAACCAATGCATCCACTATTTCCATGGCTACCTCTTTTAGTACTCTGGGATGCAGATTATCAGGCCCTGGGGATTTATCAGCTTTCAGTCCCATTAATTTCTCCAGCACTATTTTTTTACTAATACTAATTTCCTTTAATTCCTCCTCCTCACTAGACCCTTAGTTCCCTAGCATTTCTGGGAAGTTATTTGTGTCCTCTTCCGTGAAGGCAGAACCAAAGTATTTGTTTAATTGCCCTGCCATTTCCTTGTTCCCCATTATAAATTCTCCCATTTCTGACTGTAAGGGACCTACATTTGTCTTCACTAATCCTTTTCTTTTTACATACTTGTAGAAGTTTTTACAATCCGCTTTTATGTTCCTTGCAAGTTTACTCTCATACTTTATTTTTCCTCTCTTAATCAATCTCTTGGTCCTTTTTTGCTGAACTCTAAACTGCTCCCAATCTTCAGGATCGGGGAATCATATTCCATAGGAACTTTCAAAAGAAAACTAGACATGTATTGGAAGACGACTAATTTGCAGGGTTATGGTGAAAAGCTGGGGTGTGGGACTAAATTGGACAACTCTTTCAAAGAGCTGGCACAGGCACAACGGGCTGCTGGCCTCCTTCTGTGCTGTAAGATTCTATGATTCTACCTGTTATTACAGATGAGCTGTCACTACTGCTGGACACAACTACCCGTTCTCTTCACAATTCCCTAAATGGGTCTGAAGTATTAAATTCACTGGTACATTTGAGTCCCTATATAATGCTAGACATTTCACAAGGAAGCTAACATGAATATTTTGCACCATGTAAAAAATATCCCAATAAAAAAATACAAATAGAACATGGTCAAAAATAGAGTCTATGTTGAAATGTACATATTCTTGTTACTTCTGTCCTATAATCAATTGAAAACATTAAAGTTGGAAACCCCTGAATTTGAGGTGGCGTTCCAGTTATGATGTTAACACACTGGAAAGGTGATATCTCAACACAAGTAGTATAACTAGAATAGGCTTTGTCTGTTATATATACCAATTTTTGCCAATTAAAAACAGTAAATCTTAGGTTAGCCTTAATTGCCCTGTTTAAATAAGTTACCTATAAGGTTTTTTCCACTTTGAATGACATGCATCCTCCATGCACCATAGGAGTTATGGCCAAGTTGACTGGTTATGGGGAAAACACGTGCTTAGATTACGCATTAAATTCTGTTGCGACATTGCAGACAGGCAAGGATGCACACTTCACAATTACAACGAGGAATACTGGGAACATGAAAAACAGGGGGAAAATGGCAGAGGAGAAATTTGGCAGCGGTCTCTGTAGCTATGGAATTGCATTAGCAATAGGGACCATGACTACGTCTAATCTAACTTTCTCCTGGGGAGATACAGAAGACCTGTTCCAATTCAAGAGTGATAGATACAATGCAAGGAACAGAGAAGTCAACCTGTTTCAACTGAGGAAAGTGTTCGAGAGCAAGGCTGGGGCCTTTTTTGGACACAAGAGTGGGAGAACTTGTGTGCTTATCTGCCGATCTACAAAGTCAAGACGGCATTTTATATTTGTGTTAAGCAAATGGTTTCCCTTGTACCAATCAAGTTCGGCTTAACTGTTATAGTGTGACAAAAATACTTAATGAAATAGTATAATCAAGTAGTAGTTAATTTTGTGGCAAAACTCTGCAGAAATATCTTCTATGTGCATTACTATGTGGAAAGTTTATTAAAAACATTACTGCGACATGTATCTGAAAATATTTGAAACCATTGAACTGTGGCCCAGAAAAAAATAGCCTCAGTTACCATCTTGGAATACTACACATGAAATTTTAGTATTTAATGAAGTAAAAGTACAAGTAACAGTTCACCATTCTGATCAAAGCATGTTCTGCAATGTGTTAAAATCTATCTACCAGCAGCAAATTATACACCTTCGACATAAATGATACTTTAATACTTGACATAAATCTGAACTACAAGTGCGCCTCACTCTAGGAGTTTCCAAATGATTTCTACACTATTCTCTCCATGAAGATCTTGGCAATAAAAGCATTCAATTATTATTTAAAAAACAACTACATTACCAATTTCAGCAAGCTTTGCATTTTGCTCACTTTGCAACCATCACAGAATTTCAGCTTAACCAAAGATTGTTTCTGTTGTTCATTGTTGCCTGTGCATTTAGAGTACAAGAGGTGCATTCACCCCTGCCTTTGTACACAAAGTGAAGCAGAATGTTAAAATTCAAGGATTTCTGAATTTATATTGAGTTCATCAATCCCATTAGTCTAAGAAAGTACATTTTTGTCTAATTTCAAATAAAATTTTCTAGGCTTCATAATAGCATTGGTGCAGAATAAAGGTCTGAGCAAGTTAAAATGTCCATAAATTAGGAGTTTTATAATTAATTAAGGGTTAATTAATCACCTTGTAGTAAAGGGGCCTTTAGGGAAGAGTGACCATAGTATGATTGAATTTTATATTGAGTTGAAAGTGATTTAGTTAAGTCCGAAACTAGGGTCTTAAATCTAAACAAAGTAAACTACGTAGGTATGAGGGGCGAGTTGGCCAAGGTAGATTGGGAAACTACATCAAAAGACACGACGGTAGACAAGCAATGGCTAGCATTTAAAGAATAAATACATAATTTACAACAAATTCCTTCAAGGCACAAAACGCCCACAGGAAAAGTGGTCCAACTGTGGCCAACAAGAGAAGTTAAAGATAGCATCAGATCAAAGGAAGAGGCTTATAATGTTGCCAAAAAGAGTAGTAAGCCTGAGGATTGGGAGGATTTCAGAATTCAGCAAAGGAGGACCAAGAAATTGATCAGGGAAGAGAAAAAAGAATGAGAGCAAATTAGCAAGAGACATAAAAACAGATTGTAAATGTTTCTATAGGTATGTAAATAGGAAGAGATTAGCGAAAGTAAACGTGGGCCCATTAGAAACAGAGACAGGAGAAATTATAATGGGCAATAAGGAAATGGCAGAGACATTAAACAAATATTTTGTATCTGTCTTCACGGCAGAAAACACAAAAAACATTCCGGAAATAATGGTGAAAATAGGGTCGAGAGAATGAGGAACTTAAAGAAATCAGTATAAGTAAAGACATAGTACTGAAGAAATTAATGGGACTAAGTGGCGACAAATCCCCTGGACCCGACGACCTGCATCCTAGGGTTTTAAAAGAGGTAGCTGCAGAGATAGTGGATGCATTGGTATTAATCTTCCAGATTTCCCTAGATTCTAGAACAGTCCCCAAGGATTGGAAGGTAGCAAACATAACCCCACCATTTAAGAAAGGAGGAAGAGAAAAAACAGGAAACTACAGGCCAGTTAGCCTGGCATCAGTAGTAGGCAAAATGCTCGGATATGATTCGGCAGAGTCAACATGGTTTTATGAAGGGGAAATTGTGTTTGACAAATCTGTTAAGAGCTTTTTGAAGATGTAACTAGTAGGATGGATAAGGGGGAACCAGTGGTTATAGTGTATTTGGATTTTCAAAAAGCATTTGATAAGGTGCCACACAAGAGGTTATTACACAAAATTAGGACCCATGGGATTGGGGGTAATATATTAGCATGGATTGAGGATTGGTTAATGGACAGAATAAAGGAATAAAGTGGACTTTTTTGGGTTGGCAGGCTGTAACTAGCGGGGTACCGCAAGGATCAGTGCTTGGGCCTCAGCTATTTACAATCTATATTAATGACTTAGATGAAGGGACTGACTTAGATGAAGGGACTGAGTGTAACGTATCCAAGTTTGCTGATGATACAAAGTTAGGTGGCAAAGTAAGCTGTGAGGAGGACGTAAAGAGGCTAGAGAGAGATATAGACAGGTTGACTGATTGTATTCCATTTGCCATGTTCCTGCCCAATGTGGGGAAGTGTGAAGTTATCCACTTTGGTAGGAAAAACAAATAAAGCAGAATCTCTTTTGAATGGTGAGAGACTGGGAAATGTTGGCATTCAGAGGGGCCTGGGTGTCCTTGTACATGAACCACAGAAAGTTAACATGCAGATACAGCAAGCAATTAAGAAAGCAAATGGTACGTTAGCTTTTGTTACAAAGGGATTAGAGTATAAGAGTAAAGAAGTCTTACTACAATTATGCAGGGCATTGGTGAGGCCACACCTGGGAGTACAGTGTACAGTTCTGGTCTCCTTACTTAAGGAAAGACTTTCTTGCCTCAGAGGGAGTGCAACGAAGGTCCACTAGACTGGTTCCTGGAATGAGGGGATTGCCCTATAAGGAGGGATTGAGTAGACTAGGCCTGCATTCTCTAGAGTTTAGAAGAATGAGAGGTGATCCAATTGAAACATATAAAATTCTTAAGGGGCTTGACAGGGTTAATGATGGAAAAATGTTTCTCCTGGTTGGAGAATCTAGAACATGGGGTCACAGTCTCAGAATAAGAGGTCGGCCATTTAGGACTGAGATGAGGAGAAATTTCTTCACCCAAAGGGTTGTGAATCTTTGGAATTCTTTACCCCAGAGAGCTGTGGATGCTCAGTTGTTGAGTATATTCAAGATGTGGAGATGCCGGTGTTGGACTGGGGTGGACAAATGTGAGAAGTCACACAACACCAGGTTATAGTCCAACAGCTTTATTTGAAATCACAAGCTTTCGGAGCGCTGCTCCTTCGTCAGGAGAAGTGAAGAGATGCATATAATCACAGCATATATAGTCAGAGAACACTGCCAGACGATTACAGTTAATCTTTCCAACTGCCCTTTATCACACCTCGGCAGAGAGATAATCACGGCAATCAAAGGTGTGGATGGTGTCCAAACAGGTCAGTCAGGAAAACATTACATCAAAGACAATGTGGCAGATGCTGGGGTCTGTATGAAAAACAAAAAACTTTTTTTTGCTGGAAATCACAGCAGGTCCGGCCGCATCTGTGTAGAGAGAACAAGCCAACGACGACTCGAGTCTGGATGACTCTACGTCAGGTGGGGTTACATGTAGCGTGGCATGAAACCAAGATCCCGGTTGAGGCCGTCCTCATGGGTGCGGAACTTGGCTATCAGTTTCTGCTCGACAATTTTGCGTTGTCGTGTGTCTCGAAGGCCGCCTTGGAGAACGCTTACCCGAAGATCGGAGGCTGAATGTCCTTGACTGCTGAAGTGTTCCCCGACTGGGAGGGAACACTCCTGTCTGGCGATTGTTGCACGGGGTCCGTTCATACGTTGTCGCAGTGTCTGCATGGTCTCGCCGATGTACCATGCTCCGGGGCATCTTTTCCTGCAAAGTGAGGTAGACAACGTTGGCCGAGTCACATGAGTATGTACCATGTACCTGGTGGGTGGTGTCCTCACATGTGATGATGGTATCTGTGTTGATGATCTGGCATGTCTTGCAGAGGTTGCCGTGGCAGGGTTGTGTGGTGTCGTGGTCGCTGTTCTCCGGACAGCTGGGTAATTTGCTGCGAACAATGGTCTGTTTGAGGTTAGGCGGCTGTTTGAAGGCAAGTAGTGGGGGCGTGGGGATGGCCTTAGCGAGGTGTTCGTCGTCATCGATGACATGTTGAAGGCTGCGAAGAACATGGCGTAGTTTCTCCGCTCCGGGGAAGTACTGGACGACGTAGGGTACTCTGTTGGTTGTGTCCCGTGTTTGTCTTCTGAGGAGGTCTATGCGATTTTTCGCTGTGGCCCGTCGGAACTGTCGATTGACGAGTCGAGCGTCATACCCCGTTCTTACGAGGGCGTCTTTCAGCGTCTGTAGGTGTCCATCGCGTTCCTCCTCGTCTGAGCAGATCCTGTGTATTCACAGGGCTTGTCCATAGGGGATGGCTTCTTTAACGTGGTTAGGGTGGAAGCTGGAGCATCATGAGGTTGTCCGTGGGCTTGCGGTAGAGTGAAGTGCTGAGGTGTCTGTCTTTGATGGAGATTCGTGTGTCCAAGAATGAAACCGATTGAGGAGTAGTCCATGGTGAGTTTGATGATGGGATGGAACTTGTTGATGTTATCGTGTAGTCTTTTCAGTGATTCTTCGCCGTGGGTCCATAGGAAGAAAATGTCATCGATGTATCTGGTGTATAGCGTTGGTTGGAGGTTCTGTGCAGCGAAGAAGTCTTGCTTGAACTTCTGCATGAAGATTAACTGTAATCGTCTGGCAGTGTTCTCTGACTATATATGCTGTGACGATATGCATCTCTTCACTTCACCTGACGAAGGAGCAGCGCTCCGAAAGCTTGTGATTTCAAATAAAGCTGTTGGACTATAACCTGGTGTTGTGCGAGTATATTCAAGACAGAGATCGATACATTTTTGGAAATTAAAGGATATGGGGATAGTGCGAGAAGGTGGAGTTGAGGCAAAAGATCAGCCATGATTTTGTTGAATGGCGGAACAGGCTCGAAAGGCCAAATGGTCTACTCCAACTCCTATTTAGAAACATAGAATCTAGGAGCAGGAGTAGGCCATTCGGCCTGTCGAGCCTGCTCCACCATTCAATACGATCATGGCTGATCATCCAAGTCCAGTACCCTGTCCCTGCTTTAATCCCCACAGTACACATATCCCACCCTACCCCCGTAACCCCACGTATTTAATTCCCCCTAACATATCCTATCCTATCCCCATAACCCCACATATTTAATCCCCCCCTAACACTAAGGGTCAATTTATCATAGCCAAATCAACCTAACCCGCACATTTTTGGACTGTGGGAGGAAACCGGAGCACCCGGAGAAAACCCACGCAGACACGGGGAGAATGTGCAAACTCCACACAGACAGTCACCCGAGGTCAGATTCGAACCTGGGTCCCTGGCGCTGTGAGGCACCAGTGCTAACCACTATGCCACCGTGTTGCCCTTATGCTCTAATCTCCCCCATCAATAGCCTCTTGTATCAAAACCCATACAATCTAGTTTCTTAATCATCAAGGAAAACTATTCACTTGTGTGTCATAGCACCTAAGGTGTGAGTTAAGTGTCAGTCTTGCCTCAGTGATAACACGACGCGAGTGTCCTCAACTCCATCCCGCAGCATGCTACCCGCCACCACCTCAGCACAACCCCAGCCCAGCATGAGGTTGAAAAGACCATCCGACAACTGAAGAACAACAAGGCCTCAGGAGCAGATGGAATCCCCACCGAGGCACTAAAGCATGGCGGAGAAACACTATTGGTGCGAATACATGAACTCATTTCTCTTATTTGGAAGGAGGAGAGCAGGCCAGGAGATCTCAGAGACGCCGTAATCGTGACTATCTTCAAGAAAGGTGACAAGTCCTATTGTGGTAATTACAGAGGAGTTTCCCTGCTGTCTGCCACAGGGAAAGTCATCACAAGAATCCTCCTCAATCGCCTTCTCCCAGTGGCTGAAAAGCTCCTCCCAGAGTCGCAATGCAGATTCCGCCCACTAAGGGGCACAATGGACATGATCTTCACCGTACGTCAATTACAAGAGAAATGCAGGGAACAGCACCAACTGCTGTACATGGCCTTCTTTGATCTCACAAAGGCCTTTGACACTGTCAACTGTGAGGGATTATGGAGTGTCCTCCTAAAATTTGGCTGCCCTCAAAAATTTGTCACCATCCTCCGCCTGCTTCACAACGACAAGCAAGCCGTGATCCTGACCAACGGTTCCACCACAGACCCAATTCACGTCCGCACCGGGGTCAAGTAAGGCTGTGTCATCGCACCAACGCTCTTCTCGATCTTCCTTGCTGCAATGCTCCATCTCACCCTCAGTAAGCTCCCCGCTGGAGTGGAGCTAATCTACAGAACAAACGGGATACTGTTCAACCTCAGTCGCCTCCAGTCCAGATCCAAGGTCGCCCCGTCCTCTGTCATTGAATTACAGTATGCAGACGACGTACACTCAGAGGTCGAACTCCAAACCATCTTCAACACCTTCACCGAAGCGTACGAGAGCATGGACCTTACAGCAAACATCCGTAAGACAAAGGTCCTCTACCAACCTGTCCCCACCACACAGTACTGCCCCCCCCCGCCACCCCACCCACCCCGATTATCAAAATCCACGACGAGGCCTTGGACAACATGGACCACTTTCCATACCTTGGGCGCCTTTCAGCAAGGGCAGACGTCGATGACGAAGTCCAACACCACCTTCAGTGTACTAGTGCAGCCTTCAGTCGCCTGAGGAAGAGAGTGTTTGAAGACCAGGATCTCAAACACAGCACTAAGCTCAGGGTCTACAGAGCAGTAGTAATACCCGCCCTCCACTATGTCTCAGAGACATGTACCATGTACAGCAGGCACCTCAAAGCACAGGAGAGGTATCACCAACGCTGCCTCCGCAAGATCCTGCAAATCCATTGGCAGGATAGGCGCACCAACGTCAGTGTTCTCGCTCAGGCCAACATCCCCAGCATCGAAGCTCTGACCACGCTCGATCAGCTCCGATGGATGGGCCACATCGTCCGCATGCCCGATACGAGACTCGCAAAACAAGCGCTCTACTCGGAGCTCCGACACGGCAAGAGAGCCCCAGGTGGGCAGAAGAAACGCTTCAAGGACACCCTCAAAGCCTCCTTGAAAAAGCGCAACATCCCCTCCGACACCTGGGAATCCCTGGCCCAAGACCGCACAAAGTAGAGGAGAAGCATCCGAGAAGGCGCAGAATACCTCGAGTCTCTTCGTCGGGAGCAAGTGGAAGGAGCGCACGTCAACCCAAGCATCCCACCCATCCGCCCCTTCAACCACCGTCTGCCCCACCTGTGACAGAGACTGTAGGTCCCGCATTGGACTCATCAGTCACCTGAGAACTTATTTTTAGTGTGGAAGCAAGTCATCCTTGGTTCCGAGGGACTGCCGAAGAGGAGAAGAACCTAAGGTGTGAGCTAATTGTCAGTCTTGACTCAGTGATTACACTCTGATGTCCGAGGTGCAAGCCCCACTCCAGGATCTGAGCACATA